>JARDYH010000003.1:132783881-133383881 GCA_029215795.1 Anniella stebbinsi | reverse complement strand
CTTACAAAAATTCAAGTCTCAGGAGAAATGCACAGAAAAATGCCAATGAACTTTCATGAAAACTTTTAAAAAGTAATTGTCAAAGTTTGAGAAGAGCTGGACTTAACATTGGAAAAATGAAAGATTGAAAGTATCTGACATTGACATATTTGTCCATTCCTATAAGCTACCCAAGCAAGGCAGTACTCCTCTGCATGTTTACTTGGAAGTAAGCCCCATGGAATTTATTGGGACTGATTTCCAAATACTGACACATAAAAGCAGCCTTACGCCTATCCTTCATTAATAGATGAATCGGTGCAGGATGAGCAATGGAAGCTCTTCAGTTCCACTTTTAATGCTTTGAAAAGCTGTCATTTATAAACTATCTACATGTCCTAATCAACTCCTAGGATCACTCTCCAGTATAGAACAAATGTGTCAGCTGGAATCTTTGCGGAATCCAACTTGATTTTCTAGCCGCTTTTTATTATTTGGGTGTGAAGGGTTCAATACTGAACTGCTGCACTTAGAAACAACAACAAGGAACTAATTCTGAATTGAATGACAGAATGGGACACCCATTACAATGGGTTGAATCCCATGTTCTTGTGAGGTGAAGTCTTCTCATGAGACTTGCAAGTAAGCTCAGCTTGCCCAGCAGGGGAGAGGGTGGCACCACTTTTGCCACCCCCGGGAGGGCAGGGGCCTGCGCATGTGAGGTGTTTAAAAAAAAAAAAAAAAGACTCACCATTTCGCTGTAGCGGTTGTGCACTCTTCTCCGGAACGAAAAAACCCCAAAATGGCTGACTCAATGTGCAACGACCCGGGAGGAGCCCAGGTCATTGCACTGGTGATGACGATTGGGCGCGCCGATCCCAGAAGTAGCTACTTCTGGGATCCCCTGCCCTGAGCCCTCTATACCCCTCTGGTGTAGAAAGGACCATTTCCCAGAATACCTTGCACCCAGCATGCTATTATAGTAGCACACTGGACATCAGAGTTGGGAAGGACAAAGACTTCCCACTGTTCTTCTCTTCCCCTGTTGCCAGAACAGCAGTGACGGCAAATGAGGAGCTTGGGAGACTGGAATGTGAGTGAGAGAAGTGAATATGTAAGGACTTCTCTGGTTCAGGTTAAATCCAAGCCAGAGAAGAACGTTTGGGCCTGTGATGCTCACCTCATTTTTGAGGTGAGTATTACAAGCTTCCAAATTTGGGAGGCAATTCAGGAATATGAATTCCAGATGGATCATCAAATGAAATACATGAGCAATGTCTGGTAAAAAAAAATCCTAAGAGCTAGGTTACTAAATTTTCCAGTGGCTCCTTCTTAAGTGCCTGCCTGCTACATAGACTTGATCTTCTCACAATACCAGTATAACATCATTGTTTGCAACCTCATGTATCAGTAACTGTGACCCGAATCCAATCAATTATGATATAGCCACTCAGGATCCTCCAGTGTACCCTCTGAAACAACATAAAGGGCTGCAGTTGGAAAGAATAAACTTTTGCCAAGTTTGTTTAGCTAGCTTTATTTACTTACCTATTGATGTAATGTATTTTCCATCTGCTGTTCATCCTAGGATATCAGGAAAGTGTACAAGAGGCATCTAAACCAAAATAACCCACAATATAATACAATAAACATTCTAATAAAAACAAATCAGGGACATCAAAGCAGCAATGGAGCTAAAGAGGCACTGTAGTGCATTAGGCATAAACACACACACCCTATACGCATCCTATCCTAAACACTTGTTAGGGCAGCTGCCCTGTTAGTTCTAATTCCTGACATGTTGCAAATCCACATGCAGGAGTCACGTTAATCTTGAAGTCATAGTTCTACAGCACACAAATACTAGTCAGAACAATGATTTTTCAAAGTAAGATCAATACAGCTGTAACTACAAGGCGTTTAAAATAATATGGCATAGACCTTATATAATTAGAGGGAAAACTTTTCACTAATTGTGTTATAACTCAGAGTGCAATCCATCAACGCTAAGAATTAAAGTCTTAAACGACATTTTCAGTATTCACTAGTAGAACATGAAAGGAGATAATTATACCCTGCTGTCCATATATATTTGGGCATGATCTGGATTTTATATTTTCCCCACAGGCATGCTATTGCAGCAGAGCAGCAGAGCAGGAGTGGGTACCCGTTCTCTCCCTGGAGTTTCAGACCAAATATGATTGTTCCTCAGGAACATCTTACATCTGACCAAGGCCTGATCTACACCAAGCAGGATATGACACTTTGAAAAAGGCTTGAAAACTGTATATGGAGTGTGTCCTGGGCCCCAACACAACAGTTATCACTAATGTTATAAACTGTTTTAAAGCAGTAGTGTAGACCCTGCCCAAGTTCACTAGGGCCCAATCTGCACCAAGCAGCGTATAGCAGTATGAAAGCCGTTTGGAAGTGTTATATAAAAGGCAGGAGCCACACTACTGCTTTATAGTGATATTGAAGTGCACTGACAACTGCTGGGGCCCATAGACACATAACATATACCACTTTCATAGTGCTATATGCTGCTTGGTGTAGATCTGGCCTAGGTCTTTCCATTGACTATAAACTACTCGATGGAGTTACAAGAGGTTTGCATGCAAGAGAGAAAAAACAAAACAAAAAGAGGGTGACTATCCTATCCTGGAGTTTTCCTTATAATTATTATCTCTACCTATAAGGCGGAAAGTATAGCCTACTCTCCAGTTATCTTTCACCACATTTCAGATGGTGTTCAAAGTTGAACATGTTATTCAGGGACCTAGGCTTATGCCTACAACTCCCAGCATGCCTTGGGCAGGAGAGAACACTTATCAGGTTTTGGCAGCCATTATCTGGTAGTGGCTCACTCTCCTGGGCCTGAAGGGAGAGTGCCTGGGGCCAGCTGCCTCAGTTACGAAGCCCCATTGGGAGCAGGAGGAGAGGAGACTGCAGCACTGGGCCCATTGCCAACGACAACCAGGCAAACCATCTGTCAGCAAGCCAGCTCCCTCAAGGCCTACGTATGGGCACCAATTGCACCGTGTAGTGTGGACTGGGTCAACCAGACTTCACTTCCCATGAGCTTTAACAGCAGGACTCCCACTGGGCAAGTCGGGCACTAGAGCAAAAGGCATGCTGGGAGTTGTCATTTTTGCTTTTTGTGGGGACAAGGAAAAATATGGTGAGAGTTTCAAGGCAGCCCTAGCCATGTATTGAAGGTGGGGGGGGGAGAGAAAATAATTTAATTTGTTTTAAAGTTACCTCACAGGCCTAGGACTGGCCTGCCTTCAAAGGTTACACCAGAAAAGAGGCAGTGGTTGTAATACCATATTCATGACATGTGCCTAGCACCCAACCACTTATAATTACAAAGGACTCCAAAAAAATTGATAAATCCACAATATTGTGTTTATCTTTATCAATGAACAACAGTGTTCATATAATTTATAACTCATTATATGCACATCAGTATTACAGATACAATTCCAAACATTGCCCTCTGTATAATATTTTACAATATCTCCAGCATATATATTCTCTTAATATTCGTACCATGATATTTAAGAAATTCATATAAAATCGAGGGTTTGAGCAATTGCTCTGAATTTTTTTCACATATGACTATCCAGAACCCATCTTCAATGTCCCACAAGTTTCAAGTTTTTATCTTTAAAAATGAAGAAGTTACAGCGGGGGTGGGGCTTTGGGGGACCCCCTATAACTTTTTAATTTGAAAAGATAGAGACATGAAACTTTTCGGACATTGCAGATTGGATCTTGCTAGTCCTGGCTCCCCAAGTTTCATGTCATTATCATTTCAAATAAAAAAGTTATGCATGTGTTTCCCTCAATGCAAACCTATGTGGGAAAAAAGCAGACAAGAAGTATTTTGACATCACAGCTGCCTGGTCAACCAGCTCTCAATAAAGTTGCACAATGTTTTAAAAATTCATATAAAATCGAGGTTTGGGTGGATTGATCTGAAATTTAATGCACATGTCTAGCACATGTTGCTACACATATGTGCCGAATTACAGAACAATCCCTCCACCCCTGTATTTTATATGAATTTTTTAAACATCATGCACCTTTTTTAACAGATCTTTGAATGCACGTGGCGAGCTGTCGTTCTGAGCCGTCATAAGTTAAAAGATGTTTTAAAAAATCATATAAAATACACAGTTGGAAGGATTGTTCTGAAATTTAATACACATACTTAGGCATACCCCATAAGCACTGTGACCAAGTTTTAAGTCTGTAACTTTTAAAATACTGAATTTTTAGGCCTTTCTGTCTTAAAAAATCAACTCTATAGGGCAAAATAGGGCTCCGAATTAAATATCGGATATCTGATAATTATCGGATATCCGATACGATTCAATATGATAAACCTCTGATATAATCAGATCCAAATTTTTTTAAAAAAGTGATTTTCAATAACGATACAATACAATAATTTCGGGTGTGCACACCCCTATTCCATATACAGTTTTCAAACCATTTTCAAAGTGTCATATCCTGCTTGGTGAAGACCTGACCAGAGAGAGGCCCAGTGCCTGCTGCTTGAGCAATCCCACTGAAGCTGCTGACTTAGGGACATAAAATGTGCCCTATATTGAGTCAGTCCATTGGTTCACCTAGCCCAGTAATGTTCACACTGACCCCTGTTGGGTTTCAGGCAGATGTTTTTTCAAGCTTGGAATGGGGATGGAAACTGGGAACTTCTGCATGCAAAGTATGTCCTCTACCATTGAGCCACTGCCCCTCCCTTTCAACTTCAGAAGGGTTTCTTAGGTGGCAGGGTTTAGGCCTCTTTTGGAGCTGCCTCGGGTGGATTTGGGCCTGAGCAATCAAGGAAAAGTGTGGATACAACAAGGAGGGTAAGATGTAAATGAGCACAATTTGTGACATGGCACAACATCACTACTAATCATGTTAGTTAAGGCATCAGCCTTAGCTTCTAATTTCCTGGCTTTATGGAGTTTGAGCAATTTGAGGTAGCCTTAACTCTGGTCTTAAACTTGAAGTTTTTAAAACCATTACTAGACTTTAAAAATGCCACAAAGTGTAGGAAGATGCCATTACTTCACAGTAAGTACACCAGCCCCCACACATCGAGCATTGGTTGAAATGGCTTCATAGGCAGAGGGCACAATTCCCTTGAAACTCAGTAGGTAGCATTTTAGAAATGGAAACCTGCTTATGCTAAGGCCCTTTCTGCACCAGCCATTTTTCGAGGGGCTGCCCCTGCCTGCTCGCGGAGAGTTCGCATTATGCACAGAGCATCCTGCAAGCTGGCAGGTGCCAGCCCTCCATTTCCAGGAAATTCTATTATCCCAGTTCATTCCCCGCTTCCAGGAGGGCAGCGAGATGGGTGGTTGGTGTGGCCGCCCATCCCGGGCGCAGCTGTGCTTACCAGCGAGTAAGAGCAGCTGCACCAATGGCCATGGAGCCACACCGCGTGGCTCCAAGGCCATCAGGAGGGGGGAATAGCGAAATCACCATCCTCAGGATGGCAGGGGGAGGGGGTCTCGATCGCGTGCAGTTTTTTTTAAAAAATAAACTAATGTTTTGCGCAAGACTTGCGGTAGTCCAGGAGAAGCTGGGGCCGCCACATTGTGGTGTGGCCTCTTCGTGCCGAACCCGGGTTTCCAGGTTGTCCCGCTTCCCTCCCTCTCCGCCCCTATGGTGCGGAAAGGGCCTTAGTCAGAAAGAGCAACATATGATGAGAGAGATGCAAAATGATGTGGCTGAACCCACAACGAGCAGAGTCAGAGAAAGCGAGGAAATAAGCAGAAGGACAAAAAGAGTGAATAATAAAATATGTGCCTTTTCACCTTGAAAAAGGAAAGAACAAGAGGGGAATGTTTTTCTTATCAGTAAGGTTTCTTTAGAATACGTGCAGAACAAAAAGCCATTCTTTCCTTCTTTTCCTCTCCGGGGACCACATTGGTAACTGCTCATTATTGAGTGTAAGTAACTCAAGGGAAGAGGCATCAGGTCAGGCAAAAAATGAGTACGCTGGGGATGTGATTTAAGCACCCAGTAGCTCTGCAGCCCATGGATGTGATTTAAACACCCAGGTAGATATAGAAGCAGACTTTTTAGTGCACCTAAAAGCCGTCTTATTCAGTGTGCTGGGGGTTGGGGTGGGAGTCTCCTCATTATTGAGTATAGCAGGCAGGAGTTCTGCAAGAAATAGAATATATGTGGGCTTTTGTAATGGAGATAATTCATATAATTTAAATGTTAGAGTAGATAAATATGGTGCTTATTATTCTATTACAGGGGCGGGGGAGGGAAACTAGAAGAGCCGTACACATATTCCCTTGTCAAATACACCAACTTGTAAGAAAACCTTTGATGATTATCCCAGAGCATAGGATTTGGAGAGCATTGCTGAAAACATTGAGTCATGGAATTCTTTTTGTTTTCACTGAGGCAGCCTCTGTACATTATTAAGTAAGGGAAATGAAACAAACCAACCCTAGCCAAAGATTTAGAATGAATCCTGGGACACACAATTAAAAATCTGTAAGATGACATATCAGATGAAAGAAATCTTGCACAATTCGGAGTAGTAATTGGTAGGGGTGTGCATCAGATCAGGTCCGATCCACGATCCAGAGCCGATCCGACCTGATTCGGTTTGGATAAGATCGGAGAATTGGACCTCCTCCTCCCCCTCACACTCCTTACCTGCCGGGGCCTTCCACTGCCAGCCGCTGCCCCCTTCTACTGAGAAACAGGCATCGTGGCCTGCCTCTCAGCAGCGCGCTGGGTGATGACATCACCCGACACGCTACTGAGAGGCAGGCCGCAAAACCTGTTTCTCAGTAGAAGGGGGCAGCAGACGACCCTGGCCGGCAGGTAAGGAGTGCGCGGGGGAGGAGGGGGAAGGCCCCACTTACCTGCCGGGGCGCCCGCTTCCCTCCACTGCTGCGATCTACTGAGAAACAGGCTTCACGGCCTAGTTCTCAGTAGATCAGAGCAGCAGACGGCAGCGGATGGCCCTGGCAGGTAAGGAGCACGAGTGGGGGAGGAGGGACAGGGAGGGGGGAGTTAGGTCCCCACTCACCCACCCACTGCCATGTTTTCCCCATACACTTGCATTGGGGGAAAGTTTTCTTTCTTTCTTTCCCCCAATGCAAACCTATGGCGAAAACACCCAAAATGGCAGCCGATCCGAAAATCGGACGTCCGATTTTTGGATCGGGATCGGGTCCGATCTGATCCAAGGGACCTCTGATTTTGTCCAAACCGATCTAGGACAACATCAGAGGTCCCAATCTGGGTCCTGATCTGATCCGGGGGGGTCCCTGCACATCCCTAGTAACTGGTCCGCTAATATCAAATAGGAATGACGTATTGAACTGGTGTAACAAAATCTTCATTTAAAGAAATCAGGAGACATCACAGCCTATTTAAAAACAGGTTTAACTAACAAAAGCAACAACAGGAGTCTTCTTTCAGGAGCCACAATAACCACATCTATCAGAGCTCTGCACATAAGGAGCTATATCTCTAGGGTGCCTCCCAACAAAGCTAAAGGAAAAGTACTTCAATTATTTGTAGATGAGTTTCTCCAGTTCAGCTACTAAAGGGCACCATAACTATATCACTCACATACACACAGGGAGCCAATGCATTTTATGAAGAGTGTGGCTCAATTCATCATGCTCAGTAAATAATAGGAAAAGGAGATCATAGGTTTTCCAGTTCTCATCTTCCAGCAACTAGAGATGACCAACATTCATCTGATGAAGTGGGCTCAGGCCTATGAAAGCTTTTGCTACAATATATTTGTTTGTCTTTAAGATGCTACAAGTCTCTTTGTTGTTGCTGTTGTTGTTTGAAAACATTTTGAAATCTATATATGGAGGGTGTCCTGGGCCCCAACAGTTCTCAAAACTGTTATAAACCGTTTAAAACTGTTTTAAACCATTTTAAAGCAGTAGTGTAGATAGGCTCTGTGTGTGAACCTCCTGCTTTTCATTGTACAATCATCTCTCTGACAGCCTGTAGCCTCCTTGGTTTCCTGCACTTCCTGGCATTCCATAGGGCCTTTTCAGTTCAGGAAGTGCAGGCAGCCTGGGAGACTGTAGAGCAATGGTGAGATGTGTAACGGAAAGAAAAATATAGACAGTCCCCTCAGCCGCCTCACAGTGATTAGTTAAGGTCAAAAACACCACCCACATACATTCAAAATAAATTATAAAAAGGACTGAGAATGAGGCAGAAAAATGGAAGCCACTTTCATGGGGAAAGAAAAATTTTAAGAAATTTCTGAGGTTTTTTCCCCCTTACCCCTTAGAAATCAGAGGACACTTCTCAGAATTTTCTCCATATTTTCTTCACCATTGTTTTTGTGGTGGCTGCATTTTCTCCCCTCAGTGCCTGGAGTGATGCTAGGTATATAGGGCATTGTGGAGGATGCAAAATGGGGGCCAGACTGAAAACACAGTTGATGCTGTTGCCACTTGCAGTGACAGTGCAAAAACAAAACAAAACACCTAACCCTAAAACCCTTAGGGGAAAAAGAAGAAGCTGTTCTACCACCCTTGCCAATGGTGATGCCTACCTGAGAGAATTTATTGTAGAATTTCTCCTCCCTCTGGAGAAATTTGGTGAAATTGTCCCCCCCCCCCCGCAATTTCTCTACTCACAAATAGGGTGGAGAATTTTCAGAGGCCACTTGTGCACAGCGCTACATAAGCTAGTATTGAGCATAGTGTACGGATAGGTTCATGGCACGAGAGGCACAACATCAGGTATTGTGGTCCCAAGCCATGCAAGGCTTTATAGGTCAAAACCAGCATTTTGAATCGGGCTCGGAAACATACAAGCAGCCAGTGTAAGCAGGCCAGAGTCAGGGTTATATGTTTGAACCTTCTTGTCCGTTATCAGTCTGGCTGTCACATTTTGCACAAGCTGCAGCTTCTGAACCATCTACATGGAGAAGCCCTTTGTACATGCGATGCTATATAAGCACAAGGGCCCACTCGTACAACTGGTGGAGAACATGGCTGTTCTCCACCAGTGCTGGCCTAGCTTTCATGACCCTACAATACAATTATTATTTTAAATATTTTATTTGGTTGTTTCCGGTTACATAGGTCGAGTGTTACATTTTCATTTATATATATATATATATATATATATATATATACACACACACACACACACACACTCCGTGACAGTCTGGAACCAAGTTACAAATTTCATTGTACAATTATCTGTTTGGATTGGGAAATTTTTTTTGTCTGGCATTGCCAATCTCCTATCTACTCCAAATATCTATATATGGTAGAGGGGGCAATCTCCCCCCTTCATCTTTGTTCATAAACCCAATGAACTTACACCAAATCTTCTTGAATTTATCCTCACTTTCTCTGTCATGTTTTTCCAGAAGAGCAATTTGCCAAACCCTTTGGTACCAATTTTTGACATGTAGCCCTTTGCCATCTTTCCAGTGCTTGGCAATCAGCCAACTTGCCACCAATAATAGATGGCTGATTAAACCCTTATCTGAAAGTTTAATATCCAGTCCTTTATATAAGTTTAATAATGCTATGTGGGGGGATGGATGTACCCATTGTCCAGTTATTAAACTAATCTCCTGGAACACCTTATTCCATATAATATTCGGCTTTGGACATGTCCACCACATATGTATATATGTTCCAACCCCCAAACAACCCCTCAAACAATCTGGGGATGTCCTAGGCCTCATCAGTGATATTTTTCTTGATGTTAGATACCACCTATGAATCAACTTTAACATTAGTTCCCTATTACTGCATGATACTGTATCAAAAGGAGTTCTATCCCACAAAGCATTCCAATCTTTTCCCTCAATTTGGATTCCTAAATCAGTTCCCACATCATCTTAAGTGGGTCCTCTGTGCCAAAATCCTGGGTTAGTAACCTTTTATATATATTTGAACTCAAACCTTTTATAACTCCTTTGTATCCCAGCATCTCTTGTTCAAACACTGTTAGATTCCTAGTAGCCGCAGTTTGCAATTCTGGTTGCGATAGGAGTGCATGAGCTTGTGCAATTCTTATCCATTGTCCTTTCTCCTCTCCTAACTTTTCTGCCAGTTGTTCTTGGAGGGAATCCCTATGTCCTTTGGATTTCCACTTAATTTTTTCTCTGGTTGTAAGTCTTTCTTCAAACTCTGGGTGGTAGTAAATCGGAGTTAGCAGTGAGAGTCCTGGTAATAATGTTCCCATTCTTGATTTCCAAACTTTCAAAGTAGTTAATGTAAATGGATTTTGCACCTGCTCTTCCCGTCTAAATTTATATTTCCAAAATAATCTTGAGCAGATGGAGGTTCCCTCACTCCTTGAACCTTCTATTTTCACCCACTGTTTAGACCTCTCACACATGTTTTCAGCACATGAGAGGGGCCGTATGTCATAATAAGTCATTGCAAATTGCAAGAGACACATGAGCATTGACAATCTGCCTTGCTGAAGTCTCTCTGTTGATGAATAGTTGAAAATTATATATACAATGACACGATCACATTAAAGTTCCACCCACCACCATCCACTCTGCCCGATTTGCTGATGGTTGAACGGGCAAAGAAATGCTGACGATGACCTGTCATGTGTGTTTTTCAGACGACACATTACCAGGTAAATGCAGTAGGAGATGCAAGTCACTTCTATCAATGCATCTTCCAGGAATATGTAGTTTGGGCCTGAGAAAATCCTTGCCAGCATCCCTCTTCTGCACAATGGCTGAGCATAGAGGAGCCCAGACATCTGGGCACTCTTTTAATAAATATAGCTCTGTGGTTGATTAGTTAGGAGGATACAATATTGGAGAAATGCTATTTAAATGGTATCCTAGTTCTTTAGAATACTGCCACGCAAACAGTGCAATCCTTTTCATGTATTCTCAAGTAGGCATGTATAGAATTGCAACGAAAGACTCTTATCCTTTCCTAACACTGATAACACTATATTTAAAATATCTGCTCAGTCAACGAGCACTCAATCTAATTCAGCTTTCTAGCATACTAGAAAGTGACCCTGGGAGTTGAGCTATCCAAAGTGCATCAAAAGCATTGTTCTGGGCAAGTTTTACTCAACTGCCAGGTGACTTGATAGCAAACCACTGGTCAAAGAGGAAAAATATTCATTCTCCGCAGATCAACTAATTTCGGATGCAATCCTATAAACACCTGTAGGTTATCCCACCAGGAGTCACCAAGGGCTTCTCTACACTAGATTTTTATCCCACGATGTTATCAGGGCAACTGCTTCCGGATTCTTTGCAAGATTAAGATCAACCCTTTACATGCACTTCCCCATCCCCCCCCCCCCGGATTTAATTTCTCTGCAAATTTTATATGTTTCATTATATAGCCACTAGATGGCACTGTGCTTATAGCACAACCCCGTAATTACAAAAAGGAATTCAAATCACCATTTTTAAATACTGCATTTTGCCCATTACAAATAATGGGCAAAAATAGAAATGGTCATAGAAATGGTCACAAAGCACAGGAGAGGCCCTGGAGGTTGACAAAGCGTGTAAAGAGAGCTTCGGCTATTGGGCGGTATAGAAATGCAATAAATAAATAATATATAAATAAGGAACCCACAAACCTCCACAAGTAACCAATCTCAATCTCATGATAAAAGCCTTGTGTAGAGAAGCCCCAAGTCACAATGTGTAGCAATGCTATATGGATAGCCCATCACCAATACTCAAATTTTGGAAAACACCTCCTCAGAGAAAACTAGTTAATTGCATATAAGTGTAAGTTCACTCCCCCTGCTTAGGATTACAATATGGAAAGGAGGACAGGGCTCCTGTATCTTTAAGAGTTGTATAGAAAAGGGGATTTCAGCAAGTGTCATTTGTATGCATGCAGCTCCTGGTGAAATTCCCTCTTCCCAACATTTAGCCAGTTATCCCATAAGGCTCCACCCCAGTTCACTCCCTGGCCGATTATGATGATGTAGTTAACCCTCTCCTCATTTGCAGACCTTTTTGCCTTGAGCGACCTCAGCCTCTGCTTGTGGTCTTCCCTCAGGCTCTGCTGCTGTTGTGATTTCTTCAGGTTTCACCTCTTTTGAGCCACACTTTGAATCCCTTTTGATTGTCTTCCAGTTTCTTCTCCAGCTGATTCTTGTCTTCTTATTCTCAGTTCTCTCTTGTCCTCTGCTGAACCTGGTCATGTATCCTCTCTAGCCAATCAGTTTCTTAGTGGGTAGAATTCAACCCCCAAATAGTCTCTTGAGAAAGGACAAATGAATACAAAATGTCTCCAATCTAACCAATCATTCTACTCAATCTGGCTTATGTGAGGAGAGGTTCCTGCCTTATATACAGTTCCTCACACAAGATAGATCTGCATTAACGATACTAGATTGGTACTGAAATGCACTGTTAACTGTTGGGGCACACTACACATTCCATATATAACTTTTCTAGTGTTATTTCCTGCTTTTTATTCTCTATTATGCTAAATACCCGCAACAGATGTCACTGCATGTGCTATGGGGTAGATCATATTAATATTTATTATTATTTATTTATTTAAACATTTGTATCCCGCCCTATAGCACAAGGATCTCAGGACAGATATGACTTTGTTTCCTTGAAAAATCACATTTTTAGCAGTGTATTACAAGAAAACAACTGCACCAATCTGACTGGAACTTGGTACACAGGAGGACCTCCAGGACATCTGTAAATTGTCCAACATTCATGTTTTTATCTTGTAAAATAAAAAAGATATAGGCATTTTCCCCAAAGCCAGTCTATGGGAAAATGACAAATCCGAATGATTCGGAGATCCGAATCAAGGCAGATTGGGTCCAAATCAATCCAAAGCGAATTGGGCTAGATTCAGTAGGTCTCAATCAGCATCAGCCCTAGTTCTAAATGCTTACAGAAATGGAACTCACATCCTGATTGCAACATTTGACATGGATTTGGCATTTCTCCATGGTGGCTTCTGTTCTCCATTCACCCTCCTACCTAGGGTGACCAGACGCCCGGATTTGTCCGGACATATCCGGGAAATGGGGTGCAAATCCGCATCCGGGCGGAAAAAACCGTTTTGGGGGGCCAAATCCGGAAATTTAGCCCCCCAAAACGGTGACCAGATGGCCCTGGGGCGAGCTGGGCCAACCGCGGGGCGGCGGGGGCAAACCGGGGCAGCGGGGGGTCACGCGGCGGTGGCGGGAGGCTGGCGGCGCGAGGCACCTACCGGCTGGGGCGTCCGTTTCCCTCCGGTGCTCGGAATCTACTGAGAAACAGGCTTCGCGGCCTATCCCTCAGTAGCGCGCCGGGTGATGACGTCATCACTCGGCGCACTGCTGAGAGACAGGCCAAGAAGCCTGTTTCTCAGTAGATTCCAAGCACGGAGGGAAACGGACGCCCCAGCAGCAGCAGGCAAGGAGCGCGTGGGGGGTGGGGGGGCGGCGCAGGTGCTCGCGGTGGGTGGGGGGCGGTGGGGTGGGTGCTCACGGCGGGGGGGCGGCGCGGGTGCTCGCGGCGGGGGGGGCGGCGCGGGTGCTCGCGGCGGGGGGGCGGCGCGGGTGCTCGCGGCGGGGGGGGCGGCGCGGGTGCTCGCGGCGGGGGGGGGCGGCGCGGGTGCTCGTGGTGGGTGGGGGGGCGGCGGGGCGGGTGCTCACGGCGGGGGGGGCGGCGCGGGTGCTCGCGGCGGGGGGGGCGGCGCGGGTGCTCGCGGCGGGGGGGGCGGCGCGGGTGCTCGCGGCGGGGGGGGGCGGCGCGGGTGCTCGCGGCGGGGGGGGCGGCGCGGGTGCTCGCGGCGAGTGGGGGGCCGCGCGGGTGCTCGCGGCGGGGGGGCGGCGCGGGTGCTCGCAGCGGGTGGGGGGCCGCGCGGGTGCGCGCGGCAGGGGGGCGGCGCGGGTGCGCACGGCGGATGTGGGGGAGGCACGGGGGCGCGGGACGGGTGGGGGGGCCATGCAAGGGCGCAGGGCGGGGGGGGCGGCGCGGGGGCGCACGGCGGGGGGGGGCACTTACCTGCTGGGTGCTCGGAATCTACTGAGAAACAGGCTTCGCGGCCTATCCCTCAGTAGCGCGCCGGGTGATGACGTCATCACTCGGCGCACTGCTGAGAGACAGGCCAAGAAGCCTGTTTCTCAGTAGATTCCAAGCACGGAGGGAAACGGACGCCCCAGCAGCAGCAGGCAAGGAGCGCGTGGGGGGTGGGGGGGCCGCGCGGGTGCTCGCGGTGGGTGGGGGGCGGCGGGGCGGGTGCTCACGGCGGGGGGGCGGTGCGGGTGCTCGCGGCGGGGGGGCGGCGCGGGTGCTCGCGGCGGGGGGGCGGTGCGGGTGCTCGCGGCGGGTGGGGGGGCCGCGCGGGTGTGTGCGGCGGGGGTGCTCGCGGCGGGTGGGGGGGCCACGCGGGTGCGTGCGGCGGGGGTGCTCGCGGCGGGTGGGGGGGCCGCGCGGGTGCGTGCGGTGGGGGGGCGGCGCGGGGGCGGACGGCGGGTGTGGGGGGGGGCGGGTGGGGGCGCCGTGCGGGGGGCGCGAGGCGGGGGGGCGGCGCTGGGGCGCACGGCGGGGGGGGCGGCGCGGGGGCACGGGGCACTTACCTGCTGGGGCTTCCTTAGGGTGACCAAGGAGGACAGGGCTCCTGTAACTTTTAACAGTTGTGTAGAGAAGGGAATTTCAGCTGGTGTCCTTTGTATGCATGCAGCACCTGGTGAAATTCCCTCTTCATCACTGTAGTTAAAGCTGCAGGAGCCCTGCCCGCTTTTGTACCTGGTCACTCTAGTATAGCTCCTGCAGCTTTAACTACAGTGATGAAGAGGGAATTTCACCAGGTGCTGCATGCATACAAAGGACACCAGCTGAAATTCCCTTCTCTACGCAACTGTTAAAGATACAAGAGCCCTGTCTTCCTTTTCATATGGTCACCCTAATTTAAATGGAATTTGCTTCCTTCCATGCACTTAAGCATGCTTAAGGAACGTTAGCAAGTGTTCCTTAAGCATGCTTAAGTGCATGGAAAGAAGCAAATTCCATTTAAATTAGGGTGACCATATGAAAAGGAAGACAGGGCTCCTGTAACTTTTAACAGTTGCGTAGAAAAGGAATTTCAGCAGGTGTCCTTTGTATGCATGCAGCACCTGCTGAAATTCCCTCTTCATCACTGTAGTTAAAGCTGCAGGAGCTATACTAGAGTGACCAGGTACAAAAGCGGGCAGGGCTCCTGCAGCTTTAACTGTTGTAGTGAAGAGGGAATTTCACCAGGTGCTGCATGTATACAAAGGACACCTGCTGAAATTCCTTTTATACACAACTGTGAAAAGTTACAGGAGCCCTGTCTTCCTTTTCATATGGTCACCCTAATTTAAATGGAATTTGCTTCCTTCCATGCACTTAAGCATGCTTAAGGAACGTTAGCAAGTGTTCCTTAAGCATGCTTAAGTGCATGGAAAGAAGCAAATTCCATTTAAATTAGGGTGACCATATGAAAAGGAAGACAGGGCTCCTGTAACTTTTAACAGTTGTGTAGAGAAGGGAATTTCAGCTGGTGTCCTTTGTATGCATGCAGCACCTGCTGAAATTCCCTCTTCATCACTGTAGTTAAAGCTGCAGGAGCTATACTAGAGTGACCAGGTACAAAAGCGGGCAGGGCTCCTGCAGCTTTAACTGTTGTAGTGAAGAGGGAATTTCACCAGGTGCTGCATGTATACAAAGGACACCTGCTGAAATTCCTTTTCTACGCAACTGTTAAAAGTTACAGGAGCCCTGTCTTCCTTTTCATATGGTCACCCTAATTTAAATGGAATTTGCTTCCTTCCATGCACTTAAGCATGCTTAAGGAACGTTAGCAAGTGTTCCTTAAGCATGCTTAAGTGCATGGAAAGAAGCAAATTCCATTTAAATTAGGGTGACCATATGAAAAGGAAGACAGGGCTCTTGTATCTTTAACAGTTGCGTAGAGAAGGGAATTTCAGCTGGTGTCCTTTGTATGCATGCAGCACCTGGTGAAATTCCCTCTTCATCACTGTAGTTAAAGCTGCAGGATAGCTAGCTAGTACAGCTAGAATGATCAAATGCAAAAGAGGGCAGGGCTCCTGCAGCTTTAACTGTTGTGATGAAGAGGGAATTTCACCAGGTGCTGCATGCATACAAATGACACCAGCTGAAATTCCCTTCTCTACACAACTGTTAAAGTTACAGGAGCCCTGTCCTCCTTTTCATATGGTCACCCTAATTTAAATGGAATTTGCTTCTTTCCATGCACTTAAGCATGCTTAAGGAACACTTGCTAACGTTCCTTAAGCATGCTTAAGTGCATGGAAGGAAGCAAATTCCATTCAAATTAGGGTGACCATATGAAAAGGAAGACAGGGCTCTTGTATCTTTAACAGTTGTGTAGAGAAGGGAATGTCAGCTGGTGTCCTTTGTATGCATGCAGCACCTGGTGAAATTCCCTCTTCATCACTGTAGTTAAAGCTGCAGGAGCCCTGCCCGCTTTTGTACCTGGTCACTCTAGTATAGCTCCTGCAGCTTTAACTACAGTGATGAAGAGGGAATTTCACCAGGTGCTGCATGCATACAAAGGACACCAGCTGAAATTCCCTTCTCTACACAACTGTTAAAGTTACAGGAGCCCTGTCCTCCTTTTCATATGGTCACCCTAGCTTTATTGAAATCAATGGGACTTGTTTCTTGAGGTTTCTTTGGGCAGTTTTCTTTGGATCCCTGAATGGGATTTGTGTTCTCTGCACACTGAGGCAGTGTAAATTCAGGAGGTATTTGGTAAAAAGAGGGAAAAGTCCTTGTCTAGCATTGTGATAATGGGCATCTGTTCTGGCTTTTCTTTGTATTGCTACTGACCATGGTCTTGTTTACATGGCTAATGAACCAGAGGTGTAATGACACATTTTAGATTAGTTTCTCACTGATAAACCAGAAGTTATTTTTACTGCTCTAGCATCACAAATGTAGCAGCTGTGCAATGTGGAATTGAAATGATTCATTTTAAGTTATAAAGGGGGCTGTACGACCATTACATCCAGCATCCAAAATTGCGTTACAACACTATTGTTAGCTGGTGAGAGGCGCCCAGCAGCCAAGCACTGCATTTTGCCATTGAAGACTGTGAGGCTCCTGGCAAGGGGTGAGCAGGTACACTGGCTGCTGCCATGTTCACAGGAGTGCCAGAGGCCTTCCTCACCTGTTGCTTCTTCCAAGCTGGCCCAGGTCCCTTATCTGGGATGGGACAGAAGTGGTTTTGCAGCCAAACAGGGATGTGAGCAGCAATGTCTGGACTAAGGGGCAAGGTAATATGTGAGTGCATAGGGTGGCTTGTTTGGGCTTATATGTCTGGATTTCCTAGGCTCTGAAAGCATCTTTCTGGAGTGCACCTGCTGGTTGCATGAGCCACGAGGCCAGGTTCTGGTGGGTGCATAGTCCTCCTTGACAGCAGGAGGGGCTTGCACTTGCTAGAGAAAGGTGAATGGATGTGAAGAAGCAGAGGCACCTCTTGTTCTTTTGTGCTTGAAAGCCACCAAAGTGTCTTGTGGCATCTTGAAGACTCACAAATTATGCAAACTATGTTCATCTTGTGTGTGACAGACAACTTGCTCCACAACTGCAGAAACTTCCCCTTCCTAATTCTCTCCTGTTTTGTGTTTGTAATTACGTTTATGTTAACACTTTAGGATTGCAGGCCCTTTGCTGTCAGTGGGACTTACTTCTGAGTAGACATGTATAATGTTGCACTGTTCAACTTGCTTAAATTCTATCACAGTGAAGATTTATCACGAACTACAATAAAATAGTAATGGCCCTGTAAGCACCTTCATTTAAGGCTGCATCCTATATTCATTTATCTGGGAATAAGCTTTATTGAAGCTTTATTCTGAGGTTTCTTTGGGAAGTTTTCTTTGGGCAGAGCGCTCTGATTGGGATTTGTGTTCTCTACACACTGAAAACAGAATTTCCAAATATTTCTTGAATCCAAATATTCAAGAGATTTTTGGATAAAAGGAGGAAAGGATCCTTGGCAGGCATTGTGAGAATTTCTCATTGATAAACCAGAAGTATTTTTGTTCCATAGCTAATGCTTGCAGGGTAATTGTATTTTATACTCTTTCTGAATGCTAGGTTGCTAGTTTGTTGTACTAGATTTTTATGTACCTGTTCAGTGGTAGCAAAATGATGGATCTGTGAGTATGGGAATGAGAAAGGTGATGGGGAAAGAGTGTTAAATGTTAGGAAAGATTAGATTATGGTATCATCCAGTGAAGCATTTGCAGTCAGAAAAGATATCTGAGGGGAGTATGTATCACACAGAGTATAGCAACAAAGTACAGGAAAAGCTACAAAAGTAGGAGTGAGTGAAGTTAATTTCAGATACGTTGAATATCTCACTTGTTCTTTATCTCAGTGATTTTAACGTTAAGATATTATGTAGAACAGGTTTGTTTTAATTGTATGCTGTAAAATCAGACATGTGACCAAGGCAAGTTTGGGTGGGTACGCCCCCTTGGGGGCTGGACATGTTGGTGGGCACGCCCCCTTGGGGCGGCCATGTTGTCCTCCTTTTTGGTTTCCAAAATATGGTCACCCTACTCCTACCCATTACAGGAAGATTCACCAGGCAACTTTTCTGCAGGATTTCTGCTCACAGATAAAGACACTTATTTCAAAATTCTTTCCCTGGGTACTGAAAGACTGTTATTGACTATTTGTTTAATGTGTGGAATTTCAATTATGTTGCTTCTGTTTTATTTCATTTAGGAATTCCATTGTATCTTAATTGCACTGTTTTTATTGATTGTATGTTTATACTGCTTTTACTCTTGTAGATCACTCCAAGTACATTTCTACAGAAGGATGATTTATAAATATATGGGATAACAACAATAATAACTTCTTTATTTATGTTGGTCTAAAGCTAATGTAATCCCAGAAACAGTAAAGAATCTATAATTGCTTTAGTAATTAGTACAGAAATTTGCTACCTCTATCACTCCCACCCGTTTTCTCCCCTCTCCTGCTACACATACAAACACCAGATGTATGACTATTGGATGATACTCAGCTAGTGTTCCTCCATCAATGGAAGGCATCTATTGTTGAAACAGGGAGGGAGGCAATTTCTGGTGATTCCCCCTGCACCTCCCTGAAGTCCACTGCACCCCACACAATCTGCTCCCCTCCACAGGGAGGAAGGGAATTGCCAAAAATTGGCCCAGCCCCCATTCCATTGACAGATGCCTTCCATTGACAAAGGACACTAGATGGATACCATCCATAGTTTGCGTTCAAGCTATTCAGATCATGTGATACTCATCTTTCACTTACTCTGAATTTCATTTGTTTTTCCACTTCGAAATCCATGTTAGGAGCAGTCAAGTCAGCTATGAAGAGAGTTACAAACAAAAAAACTATTGTAGGGATTTTAACCAGAAGAGCTTATACCTGTCAGAATATAAAGAAAGCAAAAACCTCAAAGAGCAGAACAGTACTTTAAATAAAAACCCTCACATTTTGGAACCCCTTTGAAAAGTTATTTTGCTTTGTACTTAATAAATCTACTGGAACGTGGTTAAAGAATGCTTTTGTTATTTGTGGTAGAGAATCTGACAAAAAGCAAAGGAGCTTTATCAGTCTTCAGTAGTCTTTTTCTCACAGAGAAGAAAAAGGTATAGTGAATTGTGTGGACCTTAAAAATACTGTATTAAAATACCTAACTACCTTTAGCAGGCTTAAGCATGAATAACTCTGTGCTAGATGACTGGACATTGTATTCCAGTATAACATATGTATAGCTGGGGTAACATCTCTAAGACAATTCCCAAAGCCTTTGAGATTTGGAAATGGGCAGTTTATTTCAAATTGGCTCAATTGTTTTATCACTTCAATTCAAATACACACTGATAGATTCACTATGAGCATCCATGAGGTTGTGAGTTGTTTTTATTTTTTTTTATTTTTTTTGCACATGTGGATATTTTGGGACTTAAGCACACTAGCAGTCTGCCAACCAGATCTTCTGGGCCTGGTATGCCAATTGTGTTCAGCCCTTCCCGTGTTTGTGTGTGTGTGTGTGTGTGTGTGTGAGAGAGAGAGAGAGAGAGAGAGGCTCAATTCGGATGACACGACAGTCAATGGTGGGGTAATAATCAACTTTACAGTTGTTCAACTAGGGGGCACTCCCCACACAACATGGTAATAAATAATCAACTGTGGTGTGGATTAGGATCAGCGCTGACTTGACTATGGCAGCATTCGGATGACACAATAGTCAAAACAACTGATGATAGTTTCTCCCACTCCAGTTGTTTATTGTGTCATCCGAATTGAGCCAATTAGTTAGTTCTGGCCATATGATAGCCTCTCTGAGCTCAAGGCTCTCTCCCAAATTCTACCTCTCTCCTTGAATCCCTTTTAGCAGCCTTGCTCATCACTTAATAAACCCACATCCTAAAACTAGCGATACCACTAAAGCTTAAAACTAAGGGTGTCGGAGTGGCTTACTTGAGAAACTTGAACTCATCATGAACTGAGTTCAAACTCTAACGATGTTCTCCACCACCACCGCCATCCTTTTCCCCAAATGGCAACAGCTGTGATGATAGGGAGGTTCTCATTCCTCTCTAGTGCCTGGAACAGAAATAGCAACACCCCATGTTGAAATTATAGGTGCAACTTAGTTCCAAAAAAAAGTGGGGGACGGCTGATAAGCCTGAATGGAAAGAGAACAGATAAAGAAAATCTAAACTTCCTAGACTGTCATCTAATCTGTGCTGACCTTCCTTCTGGTGCTAGACTGATACTCTTTGGGTTGGTGACCTCGCTTCCTACTTCCTTCTTCTTCATGCTGTTACCTCAGAGAGGAGACTTTTTTGGGGTCTCCCTCCATCTTGAATTGAGAAATTTTAGCAGGCCAGAAATAGGGACTTTTCCATACAAGAAGTATTCCCTGCAATAAATGCAAGCTTTCTTATTCCTTTGACTCAAAGTCTCCAGTGTGATTTATCCAGGGTGAAGCATCCTCCTACAGCTAGGATTTCGCACAGCTTGGCTCTTGCTAGGTTCTCGCTGTCCTGCCAAAATCCAAGACATAGGCATACGTAAAGGATGTTTTGGGTGTGCCCACACACACCCTAACGTCTCAAGTAATAAGTGCTGAATTGAAGGTGCCATTGAGTAGGGATCCAGATGCAGCAGGAGCAATCCTCCAGCTGCCCTCCAGCTGCTCCACTGCTGCCACCCCTGACAGCTCACCATTACTTCCGGCAGCAGGAACAAAAAGGAATTGCTCTGCTGGGAACTTCTCTGCCGGGAGCTACACTTCAAAGAGACCAGAAGGAGGGGTCCCGAAGGCTAATATTGCCTCTTAAGCCCCTCCTCTGGCCAGTATCACCACAGAGCCCCACCCAGTGCTGGGGCTTAGTGTCTCCTCATTCTCCTCTCCCTCACTTGCAACGGCCCTCCCGCAGTCAGGCAAGCCGAACGCAGAGTAGGGCATCAATCTAATTCAGTGAGTTTGCTTTTATCTGACCTGTTTCTCCAACTGGTAATGTAACGTCTTAGAAGTATCAGTGAGTTGCATATGATTTTTTTCTATACTCCACACTTTGAATAAGCAGGCATATCTCTATTAATAAATAGCAACACCAAGCGTTCACATGTTTTATGTTTCAAGATAAAAATAGTGCTGGGAGGTGAAATATTTCCTGATACCTCCTCCTACCCTCCACTTGATCACGCTGTCCATTTTCCAATTTGCTGCTGCTTTGATGTTATTACTTATTTTAAAATGGGGTCTTATTATTATTATTATTCCTGACAATTGTGATTCCATCCATAATGAATCTGACAGCGTCGCTATCCTACCTACCCAATTGGATTTGGCTATGTGATGACTTCACAAACTCAACTGACAGTGGGGGCAATCCTTCTTGGATCAACCTTGGTCTCAGTGGGCTAACACCTGGCACACTACTGAGAACTAGGCCACGAAGCCTAGTTCTCAGTAGATCCACGCACTGGAGGGAAGTGGATGCCTCGGCAGGTAAAGAGCGCGATGGGAGAGGCGGGAGGGCCCCCCCACTTACCTGCTGGGGCATCTGCTTCCCGCCAGTGCGTGGATCTACTGAGAACTAGGCTTCACGGCCTAGTTCTCAGTACAGCGCCAGGTGATGATGTCATCACCTGGTGCTCTACTGAGAACTAGGCCGTGAAGCCTAGTTCTCAGTAGATCCGCGCACCTGAGGGAAGTGGATGCCCTGGCAGGTAAGGAGGAGCACTGGGGGGGCTTACCTGCCAGGACCCACTCTACTGAGAACTAGGCCGCGAAGCCTAGTTCTCAGTAGATCTGTGCATCTGAGGGAAGTGGACACCCCAGCAGGTAGGGAGTAGCATGGGGGGTCTTACCTGCTGGGGCCGTCCGCTGGTGCCCGTGGGCACCAGTGGATGGCAGCAGAAGGCAACGGACAGCCCCGGCAGATAAGGAGGAGCGCAAAGGGGGGCTTACCTGCTGGGGCCATCCGCTTCCATCCGCTGCCACCCAGATGGAAGCAGACGGGCCCGGCAGGTAAGGAGGAGCGTGAGGGGGAGGGGACCCCACTTACCTGCCAGGCGGCCACTTCCCTCAGGTGCTCAAATCTACTGAGAACTAGGCTTCGCGGCCTAGTTCTCAGTAATTTGAGCACCTGAGGGAAGTGGACTCCCCGGCAGGTAAGGAGGGGTGTGAGGGAAGGGGGCTTACCTGCCGGGGCCGCCCGCAGGCGCCAGCGGATTGCAGCGGCAAGTAAGGAGGACCATGAGGGGGGAGGGACAGGGAAGGGGGAGTTAGGCCCCCACTCACCTCCACCGCCATTTTCCCCATAGACTTGCATTGGGGGAAAGCTTTCTTTCCCCCAAGGCAAGCCTATGGCGAAAATGGCGGCCGATCCAAAAATTGGACCCCCGATTTTCAGATCAGGATCGGATCCGATCGGATCCAAGGGACCTCCGATTTTGTCCTGACCAATCCAGGACAATCTCGGAGGTCCCTATCCAGGTCCTGATCCTGTCCAGGGGGTCCATGCACATTCCATATATATATATATATATATATATATATATATATATATATAATATATGGGGGTGCTGCTGTCTGTTTATATGTTTGTATGTAAATGGTTTTTATACTATCTATATTTATTTTAATGGTCTTTAATCTTTGTGGCTATTGGCCAGCCAGTATTGAAATGTAATAAATGAATGAATCTGGGAACTGCTATCTCATGGGATGAGCCATCAAGATTACAGCCTGGAGCATTCCCTGGGCAATAAAGTGTTTCAAGGCTTCAGAGTAATTCCAAAAAACCAAAAGGAGGAGAGCATCTGAGTCAGGACAGAAAAAAGGGGAGAAACAGGTTTTCAGGATGCTTTGTAAGAAAGTACTTTAAGCATCCTAAGAACCCGTTTCTCCCCTTTTTTTCTGTTCAGAGTAACTCCATCCACAAAGCCAGCCAAGCTAGTTATTGGTTCCCCTCACCAGGAAGAAGTATACAAACTCCTAGGCAAGCAAATACTTTGTTTGGCTCTGGCTTTTCACCCCTTCTCGACAGCTGACTACAGCTCAGCTCAGGCAATGTATTTCACTCTGCCTTTGACACCCTGTCTCTACTTTCTCTGCCTTTGGGTTTGATCCCCCACTGTTTGGCTTCTTGATTTGCAATACTGCTCTGTTTGTTCATTTGTTTTCTTTTAAATGATTTTTAGGATGCCTTTAAGGGTAGAACTATCCCAAGGTGATGGTTTAGTGTATGAGCCCACTAAAACTGACACAGTTACACTTATCTATCTGTATAGATTGTGATTGGAACCCTGCTTTCACCCAAGCCCACTAGGCATCACTGTAATATAAATCATAATGTCTCTTTCCACTCAGGTGCTTTATCTCTATAAGGGGGAGCATCACCTTGAAGGCGAAAAGGGGACATCCTGACTTTACCCGCCAATGTCAATTTTGCCTCTGGCAATCCTTAGCTCAAAGGTGCCAATCATTTAAAGGCTGGTATAAAATGGAAATAGGAGAACGCTTCTGCAAATGTCACTTCCCTGGCCTTTGAGCATCCCTGGGAAAGTTATAGTTTAAAAGGCCTTTCGAGGAAGAATTGACACATCCCATAACATGATTGTTTGAATTGAGCTACCTGGACCTGAAACGACCCATTCAAAAGCTATTAGTATGCTACAAGCAATGAACACAGCCATTTCCTCCCTGTGTTTGAAGCCAGGAGATTGTCAAAAACAGCCTTTCATTTAAGGAGTTTGCCTAAAGATCAGTATAATTTGTTTCCTCCTAGAGTTAATGATCCCACACTGCAGATGAACAAGTTTATGAACTTTATATATATGAAATTCAAATAAATTACATTTGGTCATTTGCCAAAGCAACCGGTGATAATTCAGGCTACGAGAAATCTGATACAGCAAACAACTTCTGCTATATTCATATACCTATGTTTTGTAGCAGCCTGTCACGGGCATGCACAGCCTGATTCTGCTAACACTGGATCTATAAAGACATTTGGCTGAATTCAGACGACACAATAAGCAACTGAGGTGGTGGAACAATTGTCAGTTGTATTGACTATCGTGTTGTCTGAATGCTGCCATAGTCAACTCAGTGCTGATCCTAATCCACACCACAGTTGATTATTTATTACCATGTTGTGTGGGGAGTATCCCCTAGATGAACAACTGTAGAGTTGATTATTACACCACCATTGACTAGTGTTGTCCGAATTCAGCCATTGAATTGATGCAGTGATGTACAACAGTGTAGCCTTCCATTCACTCCCCTATTGAAATGGCTTAGAGGATGAGCCAGGAAGTCCCCCTGTTCAAGTCTCACCTTAGCCATTGATTCACTCGCTACCCTTAGAAAACCTACTATTTCTCAGCATTCCATTAGAATAATATTTTACCTCTTTAATTGGTGTATTCAAAAGAACAGCCCTCAAACATGGTCATAGCCTTTAGTCACCACACACACACACACACACACACACATGCACACATGCCACACTTCATCCTGCACATGAAGTAGCACTAGAAGTGTAGAGTTCCCCCATGGAGGGGGCATCCTGATTGGCCCAGGCCAGGACTCCCCTTGCATGGAGGCATTTTATGTATGTAGGGCTGCTTCACACTCTGGCTAAAAGTACAGCCAGTGGAGGGCAGGACCAGAGCACAAGTTGACTTTATATGTATGATCCATAAATAAACAGCTGCTTCCTTCAACATACATTATGTTTGCAACCTACTCCAGCAGCTCAGCCAAGCTGATAATTTCTCAGTTTGAGAACAACAAAAGTTCTATTTATCTATCAAGAATATGAAGGTAGCAGGTTACTCTCTCTGTGAACTTTTCCACACAAGGTTTTTAAGGTGTGTTCACCATTCCCTACTCTTGGTTGTTTACAGGTTCTTTAGATGACATTATGGCCCTCCAGTTTTGCCTATGTTTTTAAACCATACTTTTGATGAGTTCTTTTAGAGCAGGGAAAATGTGGTATTATTTGTGAAAGCAAAAACAAAATATTGCTCGTTCCACATGTGCACTTGCACTATTCTACTATACCACAGTGCTACCTAGAGGTTTTATAGTGGAAAAACAGAAAATGAAACACTCTTCATGTAGTTCGTGGATCTCAATTCTGTGATGAAACCGAAAGTAGATTCAGTGGATTAACAGCCTCATGTAGAAAAGCTCTGTAACTCTAATTAGAGATCCTGCTTCTGAATAACTCGTCTAACAGACAGGCAACTTTCAAAATTATCTTGGCCTTCAAAAACAATCTGTCCACACTCTCCAATGCATGCATTATGTGACTGAGTTATAGGCCCTTACATTCCCCCGCCCTCTCTTTTTCCCTCCCCCCCTCCCCCCTCACACCCACATGGTATATGAAGAGAAAGAGGAATTAAAGGAAAGCACATCTGGACATTCAAAACATGAGACACAAAGAAAATTGCTTGCCATACCCATCAAGAATAAGCAAAGAGGAATAACTGGTTTAGATTCTAGGAAAGGAGATTAGGATTTTCAGATTAGTTCTGCAAACAATATTCCCATCTGGGGAATCACAGAATATTCTTGCTTGATTGTCTTCCAGCAAGGATTGACCAGGGTTGCTTATCCAGCGAAGGTGAGCCTTGATGCACCATGAATTGTACTTCAAAGTTATGTGATTATTATGATTAACTAGCAAAATGCTCATCATTATGACGGTAGGTTGTATGTGTGGTGGGAGAGTGTCTGTGTTGCAAAGAACCCTGGGTAGTATAGCCTCCAAGCTATCACTTTCTTTGAGGGCAGGGCAGGCCACACGGTGAAGTGCAGTACTTTCTTTTTCTTTATAGGTGACAGAAAGGAATACACAATTGGTGTGCTGGTTAACCTCCTCCTCCTTGTCTCTTCTGATATCAGCACTTAAGAATCAAGCTTGTTCCTATCTGCATAGCTCCATCCTGGGTTCTTTCTTAGGGTATGATGGAATGCTAGGAACTATATATGTAAAACTTAGTTTTTGCCAAATGTTAGGAGAAGTATAATTTTAAAAAAAACAAGAAAAGGGGACATACACACACACACAACAGTTCAATGGTCACCAGGAGACACAGAGCATTTCTACACAAGGCTTTTATTGCATGCTCATGATTGGTTACTCTCAGAAGTTTGTGGGTCCTTTACATGACATCATCAACCTCAAGAGCATCTCCCGTGCTTTTTGAGCTTTATCCCACTTTTAAAAAGATCGGAGATAAGCTGATAACAAACATTAATGTACTATACCAGCAGTGTGTAATGATGGCATTGTGCTATAATACAGCCACTAGATTGTGCTGTACAATGAAACTAAATACAACATTGCCAAAAAAGGACGTTTTCCATTCAAATCATGTGTCCACTGTGTAAAGAAGCCCATCATAATCCCCAAAGAAACCAGAAGCTGAAAGCCCCTAAACAGATGTGGGATTTCAGCCTGGTCTGGTGAAGCCCACAGAATCTTGTGTGACAGAAAAGAAAAATGAAAAAGCAAGAGGGAAGACAGCATTGCTGGCTGGAAACCTAAACAGGGGCACTCCTAGGCTGACCATATGAAAAGGAGGACAGGGCTCATGTAACTTTAACAGTTGTAGAGAAAAGGGAATTTCAACCAGTGTCATTTGTATGCAATTAGTCCCTGGTGAAATTCCCTCTTCATCACAACAGTTCAAGTTGCAGGCACTATACTAGAGTGACAATATACAAAAGAAGGCAGGGCCCCTGCAATTTTAACTGTTGTGATGAAGAGGGAATTTCACCAGGAACTAATTGCATACAAATGACACCGGCTGAAATTCCCTTTTCTCTACAACTGTTAAAGTTACATGAGCCCTGTCCTCCTTTTCATATGGTCAGCCTAAGCACTCCTGTCCTGTCAGGCAGGATAAAAGATAATTTTGTTGCATGTTTAAATATATTTCTCAACAAATCTTTAGAAGATTATAAAGAATGTAAGATATAATACAGTTACAACTCAATCCCATCTACGTTTCTTTTACGCATAATGCCCAGTGAGTTCCATTCAGGGAACTCAAGCAGGGTTTTTTCTTTCTACCTGAAGAACCTTAACTGGAGATGCTAAGGAACAAACGATTTTCTGCGTGCAACACATATGCTCTACCACTGAGCCCTGCCCAGCTCCCTTTATTGTAATGGGATTTACTTCCAGTTACTTGGGTTTAGGATTGCAGCCATGGCTGTTCCAAGACAGGCAGAGCACCAGCTTTCTTTACCCCCTATCCCAGTCAAGGTGTATAATATCCAAGGCTGGTCAAGTTATTATAGCACCTGAGGCAGAAAATCCCACAAGTGTCTCCCTCCCTCCCTGGCACTAGAAATAGAACAATAAATATACATACATACTTTTAATAGATTTATATACTGCTGTACATATTTTAATATATATCTAAGTGATTAGCTTTCATGACACCCAAAATTAGCTGCCTGGAGTGACCACCTCATTCTGCCTAATACAGGGCCGGACCTGAACACAGTACAATTATCTTCAGCTGAGAAAATATGGTTAGGAAGACCATGCAGCTAATCTAAATGATCTATTCATTTAATGTCAATTACTTTTAAGCCATCAGTCCAGAGTGCCCTTTATGTACAATAGTTGATAAATTCCTTCAGAGAATCTGAAGAGATGCAAAGAGAACAATAAAATGAGAAAGAAATCTTACCACAATCACAGAACTGTCAAGCTGTCAATAAGGAAAAGAAACTAAATTGCTAATTTTCAGTGAATGGCAGGTATTTTCCTCACCACTACATTTTGAGGAGTATTGGTGGATATTTTAGATATGACAATTTGTACCTCTTGAAGTAATTGAAGCATTTCTTCAAAAACTAGGTGTTTGTGTAGTGGGACTACAACATAATGCTGAGCAGGGTAAAAATAATACCTTCTCAGAAGTTGAAAAAAGAGCTATTTTCAATTCCACCGACACAAAAATATGGATTGGAAGATCCCATTATCGTTCCTTTACTAATATCTTCACCAACACATAGAATGGTCCATTACATTCAGAACAGTCCTGAGGTAGAATACATTTACTGCCAACAAATAGAAAGATTTTTATAAAAAAAAGTATTCTGATATATTGAATCCTTTACTTTAGAAGACCCAACGTATAAAATATGCCTCTAAGAACAATACATCAAACTTATGAAAGGAATATGAACTTTCCTAGAGATGAGACACCATATATAGTATTTCTGACTTTTCCACTATTATATTTTCTTGAGTTCTGTGTAATTTTATTGCCCTGGGCAAACACTGAATTTGTACTGTTTACGCTACAAAACCTGGCCTATTCCATCTCCAAAATGCACCTTTTTGTCTTCACCATCTGTCAAAATTTATTGTGCTGCTTCTGAACAAACCCAAGATTTAGAAAATGCCCCAAAGAAAGCTTCTTGTTTCCACCATTCTTCATGTGGAGTTTTTAAAAACAGTATTGTCTGTAATAAAGTAATGGGAGATATATAGCCCATACATATAACCAAACTGCCCTGAGGAACGTTGTTTGATGCAGGTATAGCTTGGGCACCTATCAGTTCGCCAAACGATAAGGGGGATTTTCCCACACTTTTGTTACAGACATATTCCCAATGTGAGGTACAATGGATGGCAAACTGGTCGTCCAACATGATGGGAGGGAGGGAGGGAGGGAGGGACTGATTTCCAGAACTATGACATTTCTCATGTAAGTTTGTGATAATCCTAATTGACACTTAACTTTTTATCTTTGTAGCACAACACTTAGACCCAGCCAAATGTGTTAGATTCACTGTTAAGAGGGTAAATCTCAGCTGTATGATGGTGTATGTCACCATTTGCACAGACATGCATACTTAACATGCACAATATAGCACATTCAAAATTCCATTTCAAAATGTATCCATTGCAGGAAATGGAGAGATAAACCCCCAATACAGATAGAAGTCAGAATAATTACAAAATTCAGCAACAATTCTAATACAAATGATGAATAAAAATGATAAAAGCATAGCACTATTGAGGTGTTATACAATTTCCTGGGTTCTATGATTTTTTTTTTCACCTCGAACAAATATTGAGCTGGTACTGTTTACATTATAAAACCTCTTCCATTTCATCCAGAGTGGCAACTCTTACTTATTAGAAGATTATAATAGCTATTTCCTTTCTTCTACTTTTTACCATGTCGAGAGCCCAATTTTGTATCTTATGTATTATCTACTTATTAGGGAAAGATTGAGTTTAAAAAGTGACACCATCAAGACTGACAACTAAAATATTAAATAATAAATGAAGCATAATTTCCAGAGACAATTTACATTTGATAGGTTTCATAAACGGAAAGTCAAAAAACAAGAACAAAAAAAAATCTACTCTAGGCATATAAATTACTAGACACATAACATTCATAGAGCTGAATTATAACACGTGAGCTTTTATTTGCCAATACGTTCATTGTTCTTTGCCCAAATGAATTACATTTTCTTCAGTGAGCATTTACCTTGATGCTATTATAATATAATATTGCTCATCTTAGGTCTCATAAAATCGCACAAGAGGTAATGGGCTTTGCTAAAGTTGAAAGGCCAGAGTAATAAAGAAACAGAGGTAGTTAGAAATCCAGTTTTTCAAAGAAGGTGTTTCAGTTATGATTTATATTCAATTGGAAGGGCTTATGTTCTTTAAAAAGAAATATTGGCTGGTAATATTTAGAAGCATAACAACAGCTGTTTTACATTAACTCCACTGTCCTCCCATTCCATCCTTTAAGCTTCTTTCTCTTCTGTAATTTCTAGCGCAAGTGCCTGGTTCTACCTGCCAAACTGTCTAGGTTATTGAACCTTCCTGGAGGGCTCAAGACGCTTTGGTGCTTGTGGCAGAAATTCCAAATAGTACTTTCCTTACTCTACTGCAGTGTGATGGAAAATGTACAGGACAGAACCAAACATTGCAAGAATGGCAGTCACGCAATGGGGTTTTCTTCTGTTCCCAACCCCACCACCTGCTCCTGCTGATGGAAACGAAATAACTGGCAATTTGCATCCCTTTAACAATGCCCCACAAAATGCCATAATATTCCACCTGAGTTGGTGTGGTCAACTCCTGACCGTCCTAGCTCAAGTCTTTTTCTTTATTCCTTTTTAGACTGTACATTAGCTTCTACTAGATGTGCTCTACATAGGTTTTTAGTTGTCCTATACTCTGTGAGGAAGGGTGGGACAGAAATCAAATAAATAAACACACATAGGTAAGGGGTGGAGCTTGCCCTCTCTCTCACACACACCTATGTCTCCCACATTTTTGGGATAGGGTGTGAGAAGAAAATGCATTCTTTATATCCCTAGCTTATTTATTTATTTATTCATTTCTTAAATTTACATTCTGCCTTCACACAAAAATGTGCCCAAGGCAGCTAGCAACAGTATAATAAACATAATAACAAAACCATAGATATCACAATATAAAACCAGAACAGATAAAGACCAGTCAATAAAGAGCCACTAGTTAGTTAGTTAAGAGCAGCCAAAAGAAAAGACAAACAGAGTGGCAAACAACAACAGCCAGGCAGATGGCTATTTATGTTTTTATCTAAATAAAAAGGTCTTTACCTGTTGGCAGAAATTCATCAGAGATGGGGTTTAATAGGCATCCCTTGGAAGGGAGTTCCAGAGCCTAGGAAATCCAGTGAGAAGGCCCTCTCCTGAGTCCCCATCAAATGTGACTTACATATTGGGGGACAAAGAGAAATATATTAAAATCCAGGCAGGTTCATATGGCACGATGGAAATGTGACATCATCTTGCTAGTTAGATTACTTTTTAAAAAATAAGTTATTGAAATCCATTTTGCCAGGGAAAAACACATTGTTTGTTGCACAAGAAATTCATAATGATACTGGTATGAAATCCATGTGTCAAACAGTGCTAGATCTATACTAAATGGTTTTCAGGAGCTTGAAAGCCAGTGGCTTAATTGCATACCAATATACACGTCAGGGATGCTTGAGGATTTTGCTAAGCTCACATTTTTAGTGATTTGCACTTCCTAGACTACTATACAGACTGGAATACAGTTATCCTTCAGTTTTCACACTTCACCAATTTTTGAAACACAATTCTCAGCTAAAGGCACATATCAAATGTGTATAAATATGAGCATTTTAGGTTAAAATGCATACAAACATACATGTTTTGTAGGGGGGGAAATACTTTTAAAAGTGCACATTTTAGTCTTCTTAAAAATGCAATTTGTACATTGTTGCAGAAATGGGACAGAACAGAACATGTGCTCGTAAAGGGCCAACATCAGACTGATCCGTCCATCCCTAGTATGTGTATGTGTGTATCTCTCAATTACACACAACAAAAATAATCATTTGTATACCATACAATTGAGTTGGCTCACCAAAATTAGATAGAATATAGCATGAACAAGGCAATTAGTTTGGGAAACTGAGAAACTGGCCATGCTTGGTCACCAGATGACCCTATGCAGAGGCAGCATGCTCAACATTACATAAATAGATCGGATAGGAGTGAGTTGTATCCCCTTTGAGTCACATTCCGCACACCTCGATTTGTCCACTAAGAGAGCAATCCAATGGCCCCTAGACAGCATCTGGAGTGGGGAACAATAGGATAGTTCTGATTCCTGGATCCAAAATCATAAACAGTGCTGCAACCACGGACTCAAGAGTCCAAGATTCTCACCCCTCTCCCTCACAACCAGCATGGAAAGAAACGTACCGGCTACCTCTCCAAAGCTGCAAAAGTGATCCCAGAGGCACAGTAAAGAGGATGTTCCCATGGGTGGGAAGAAGAGAGGTCTGGGGAGGCTGGCTTACAAAGAATCCTTTGGCCTCCCCAGCCTCCTTCCCTCCCTCTCCTCAATGACTCAGCTAGATGGGCGAAAAAACCTGTTTAGCTGAAACGCAGAGTGGAATGGGAGGAGCGGAGAAACGAAGATCACCCCACCTCTCCCCACAGTCTGCATTAGATGGCTGTAAGCCTCCGAGTCTGGATGGTTTATTAATTTACTGATTTATGAGTGATACGTCTATCCTGCTTCATATAATAAAATCCCTAAAATCCCTAAGTGGTTCACATATAAATATAAACATTTAAATCATATTTAAGAGACCTTATTTTTTTAAAAAAAATAGCTGGTTGACAATGGAATAAAATATAGAACCGTCATCACCTCCTCTAGTGTACCACATGGAAGAGAGCACAAACTTTCTTTGCTGCCAAGAGAAAAAGGCCTTGGTAAGGGTGGGTGGGCATATGTGTGTCTTCTGACCACTTGAAATAGATGACGAGACCAGCTCTATAAAATCCTGAGCAGATTGGCCTGCCACCTGTTCTTATCTGAGAGGGGGAAGGCACACCAGTTGATCAGGTAACCAGCCCCAGGATGGCTCCCATCACTTTTTGGGGGAACTGGAGTGACTGAATTGAGAGTTAAGGGGCATGTAAGCTTTCTTTTGTTTTTTATTCTCTGCATCCATGTTCCATCAATAAATTTGATCATTTCATTTTACACAAGTGGACGTCACTCATGTTGGTATCCTCGAATCTGTTTAGATACTCTGTCCAATTCACTCCTGGAAGCCCCTGGCTAGGTGCCCATTATTGCAAGAGCAACACTCTTTCTGCCCATTCCTAAATTGTTGACCAAAGCAACCAGTGTAGTTTCTGCCCTGATTCCCAAGTGATGTGGAGTCAGGAAAGGCACTTCATCCAAGGGTTTCTGGATTGATCCCAACATTGCCTGCTCAGTTACTATGGAAAAAACGGTAACTTGCCAATATTTACTCAGATCAGCCTGGTCCAAGAGACTTTCCCAAGAATGATTATCAGTGCCTTCTTTAGCACACTAAAAAATAGCCTCCCTCTCCCTCCCCGCAAAAAGGCGTCTATTCACCATGGCTGTTGAAAGCATATTTAACTTAGGCTCAGCAGATTTCACTAGCCGTGATGGCTGAGGGTCAAGTGAACAAATGGTGGACCTGTAATTCTCCACAATTCCTCTCTACTTCTTCAGGAAACCATCGCTGAAATGTCATTCATCAAAACTGGAAAATGCTAATTATCACAAATGTCACTTTCAATGTGCAGAATCAGTGTGTCATTGTGTTAAACTATTTCAGATGCTGATATGTAATGCAACTAATTTTCCCAGTTCCTATGAGTTTGGAGCTGAAGTTTTGTATTCCCCTTATTCCATCTATCAAGCTTCACTCTCATGATACCTAAAAGCCATTTCAATTTGTTTAGAACATCACTTGACTTTGCTTTGACTGGTTTTCATGAGGAGACATAATACAGTTGCCTCTTTCTCCGATGTGCTCACCTTCTAATTGCCGGGGGGTGGGGGTATTTTCTCTTCCATTGCCTTGTTGTATTTTATTTCCATTGTGGGAAAAAGAATTCATTTGTTCCCTTAAGCCTCATCCCCTGGCGATTCCATTCTAATTGGGGGTTAGGGACGAAAGTGAGAAAGGTACGTTAATTTCCAAGAATAACATTTGTTGCACAAATTCTGTAGTGTAATTTAAACCACTAGCAAAAATAAAGTTTGAACACTCTGCCTTTTCCAAACATAACTCTTACATTTTTTGTTGAGCAGCTATGTCTTTGGTACGTTTTTACTCTAGAGTAGGTGCAGGGGACCTGATACAGATCTTGCAAGCTCCCTGCCTCTTACATTGTGGTCATGGTCCAAATGAAGTCCCTGCACCTAACAGACTAAGGTTTCAAACAATGTCTTACCTTAGTGCAACAACAAGGTGCTAGAAGAGCTCTCTCTCTCTCTCTCTCTCTCTCTCACACACACACACACACACACACATTGTTCAACCCATCCTGCCAGCTACTGATGTAAGCAGCAAATAGGTATGGGTCAACTTACAATAGGATCCTTCTAGCAAAACAGCAAGGCTCAGATGCTTCATAAGGCAATCTTTGTTTGTTTATTTATTATTTGTTTATTACTGCATTTCTATACCACCCAATTGCCAAAACTCTCTGCAATACCGGAACGGAACAACCTGGGGATCTTTACTGGCCCTAGGCACTCCATCCTCCCCATCTGGAGTTGGGCCTGAAAGACCCAGGAAACGTGTAGATGCATGGAGGGTAATTTGTAAGCAAGCCAATTTGTGACATTGCACGATATTGTTACTGCTCACAGGGCACAACTGTTAGGCATCAGCCTTCGCTTCCCATTTCCTCATGGAGTTTGAGCCAACATGAGATAGCCTTAATTCTAGTCTTTTAAACTAGCAGTTTATTGTTGTTGTTATCATTGAATAGCTTCATAAAAATTAGAAAGATATATTAAGGCAGACAGATCTCAAACAATAAAGGTTAAAAAAACACACCTTGATTTTCCCTGGAAGTGATGTACGAGCGACCCAACATTGTGCCTTTAGAATCACAGTGTGTGCCATAATCCAGGGCTATCAGGAAAGCACTATGGCAGTAATGTGAAGCTGCAACATAGTAGGAGGGGAAGGCATTTTTTGATAAATGACAACTTGATTTTTCAGAATGCATCACAGAGCATTTAATGTTCAGAAAGCACAGTAGGCAGAAGGATCCTTAATTTTCCTCTGCTGAGGCACTCATTTGAAGTCACATCGAGTTGCCCATTACCTATAATAACCTTTTAAGGGCCATAATGCTGCAAGGTTTGTGTGTGTGTGTGTGTGTGTGTATGTGTATACAGATGTCGTATAGAATTTATAATGGAACACAATTTGTCTTCAAAGATGCTAATTCATCTCAGGTTTTTGGAGAGAAATAGATGGGGTATAATGCTCTAGTTGAAGAGGGTAAATTCCGTTGTAAATTGGATATGAAAACTCTGTTGTTGTTGCCTTAGAGTTGTGGAATTTAATTACAGAAAATTAGAAGCAGGTTACTTGAGTAGACATATTCCAAGCACGCTATGGTGGCATGTGCTCTCTTTTACATAGAATAATCCTCTAGTTGAAGGGCTGCCAGAGGAGTGTTCTTTTTTTGAAGGCATCCTCTATTTGAGTGACTTTTTTAAAACAGCAATTCTAGGTATCCTAGAGCCAATCTACATGCTAGGTTTTAAACGTTTTATAAGGGTTATGAAAACTCTTTGGGCCACAGGATGCACTCCCTTTAACGTTGTATACCCGAGGTTTTTTAAAACTCACTTCAGCTATATACAACGGTTTCACTTTTAATAAATTGTTTTAAGTAAAATAATGTGTCCTTCCTTACCATTTGTGATTCATGGGGGCAGTGCTTCATTTACTGGTGCCCAAATGCTTAGCAGTTGATTGGTGGGGAAGAAAGAGGGGCTAAGGAGGAAGTGGGTGAGTGAACTACAACACCCACAATTCTTAGTCCTATACTCGCTAGGGAATGACAGAGGAACAAAAGAAATGGGTGACTGAACTACAACGCCCACAATGCCTTGCCCTAAACTCATTGTAAAAATGAAACAGAAAGAGACGGGGCAGAAGAGTGTGTGACTACACACAGTGCTTTAAAGACTGAAGAATTTTTCTCCTGTAACGTGAGTACTCAGTAATGTGGCCTAAGACGTTTTAGAATGCACTTATTTGGAATGTTTTAAAATACTATTTAAAACGTTCCAAGGGACTGTGTAGATAGGCTCCTTGTCCAACCAGATTTCCCAATCACATGCCTATATGACAGGGGTGAACAACATTTAATCTCCAACAGCCACACCTGGTATTGGCTGGGAGGCCAGGGCATACACTCATGGGGTAGGCTGCTTCTGGGTCCTGGGGGAAGGCTTTAGGCTGACCATATGAAAAGGAGGACAGGGCTCATGTAACTTTAACAGTTGTAGAGAAAGGGGAATTTCAGCCTGCGTCATTTGTATGCAATTAGTTCCTGGTGAAATTCCCTCTTCATCACAACAGTTAAAGCTGCAGGGGCCCTGCCCTCTTTTGTATCTGGTCACTCCAGTATAGCGCCTGCAACTTTAATTGTTGTGATGAAGAGAGGATTTCACCAGGTCCTAATTGCATACAAATGATGCCAGCTGAAATTCCCTTTTCTCTGCAACTGTTAAAGTTACATGAGCCCTGTCCTCCTTTTCATATGGTCAGCCTAGGGAAGGAGGACTCTAAAATGTTTAGGGTTGCTGTGCCAGAGCTGGCCTGCAGGGAAAAGTGGGGTACCTGCAGCCATATGCGGTCTGCGGTCTGCAGCTCGTGCACCCTTGCTGTATGATATCCAAACTTCATATAGAAATACCAAGAGAGATGTACATGCAGTAGTTATTTTTACTGAATAGTGTGGCCATGCCCTTTAACATCAGGGGTTTGCTCATTAAGGTTGAATATAATGAAATGTGCCTCTCTTTTTTAAAATTAAAACTGGCTTTTAACATATGTTCGACACACATTTAAAAACACTAGCTCCGCTTGGATCCATGCATGATAAGGATGGTCCATTTGAAGTATTTTAAGTTTGGGTGTTTCTGATTGCTTCTCCCAGCAACATCTCAAGAACACACCTCACCTCTGTCATGCATGGATTTATATCCTCTTAATTGGATTACTGCAATATGGTCTCTGCCAGTGATTTCATGGGCTACAGTTTATCAGCTTCAGCAGCTGTGGAACCTAACTCCATGCCTGCTTACCAAGGACTCATAGGGAATCCACAATGCACTCAGACAACAGCCTTGCATCACTTTCCAACAGAAAAAAAATAGTTAGGTGGTATAAATATACAGTTTTAGGCCTTATTCATTTATGTTTGGATGAAAGAGAAAATATTTTTCATTTTATTTATTTATTAACAATATTTATATACCACTTCTGTGAAGGGTTCACTGTATGTAAAGAGTTAACAGTTATGAAGTAGAGTGATTAGAAAATAATAATAAGAGTGAATTCCCCAGGACTAAAACAGTAATAGCTCTCTGATCGGTCTACAGCTCAGGATGTGTGGAGCCAGACACAAAAGGATAGCCAATGACTCTAACAAAAGGCTCGACAAGGTGATTAACAAAAGGAAGGGGCGAAGGGGGATTAGGAGTCAAAACCAGGGAGATTGCTTTCATTAGGAATGGAAGGGTGAACTTTCCCAGGGAATGCTTGAAGAGAAAATGTCAGGAGTAGTTAGTGAAGAGATGGACCTGCGGTTTGACTCCTGTTGTTTTGTTTTCTTGCCTTTGTAACTTCAGTTCTATGTGTGTAAATATCTTAAGCAAAGCGTGCCTTACTATGCCAAGAATAGTAAAGAGTTTTGATTTAAAACTTGTATTGTTGGAAGTTCCTTTTCACACCCACCTACAGCTCGAAATCCCACACTACTGAAAAGGGGAAAAGAGAAAAGGTGGAAGCTTGGGTCCCAGAAAAGGGGCAAGGATTGCTCTTAAAGAGGCAAGATATCTTTAAGGAGTAGAATCAGAGTGTCCAGCCAGGAAGGTGGAATTCTGAACGTCCAGGAGCGGAACCTGGACAAATGGTGGCAGTGCTGGGATCGTGATATAGTGAAATTTGGAACTCCAAAGAGCTGACAAGGTTTTACCAATAGAACTTATAAAGGCAATAATTATTTTTATTTTCGGGCTGAGGAGTAGGGAAAAGTGAGGCTAAAAAGATGAGCCAGTACTTCTCCATGAATAAACAGTGCAAAAAGGACAATTTGCCCTGGGAAGGACAAGCAGTAGAGGAACTGAAGGTCTTGCTGATCACCCGTGTAGCAGGAGTTGGAGTTGATTCCTCCAACCCCAGCACAGCAGAGCCCACCAGTTCTGGGGAGATCAGAGCAAAAGAACTGGAGCTCAAGGAACAAGAACTGCATATGTTGGCCAAGCAGAAGGAGGAAGAGGCCAAGCTGGATTGGGAGTGGATCCAGCAGCAAGAAGAACAACACAAGCATGAGGAAAAGTTACAAATGGAGCAACTTAAACAACAGGAGGTACAATGTAAACACGAGGAGAAAATGATGCTACTGAAACAAGAACAGCCAGCCAAAGTCACTCCCAAAGATTTCACAACATACACCCCAGGAGAAGATCCACAAGTGTTTCTGACTACCTTTGAACGGGCAGCACAGAAATGGGGGATTCAGGAAGGTGACTATATGCGTTTTGTACCTAATTTGATCAAAGGGGAGTTGGCTGAGATTTACAACACTATGCCAGAGGGTGGGGTGGCTTCCTATGTTCAATTCAAGGAAACTGTGTTTAAAAGGTTCAGGTTGGGTCCTGAACACTTTAGGAAAAAGTTCAGAGTGCTAATTCCTCAACAAGGTAAATCTATGGTGGAGTTCAGGACCAAACTCAAAAACCTGTTAATAAAATGGCTGGAGGAGGCTAAAGCTGACAACAGGGAAAAGGTGGTAGAGTTAATAGCTCTGGATCAGTTGTATTTTCGATTACCCAGAGAAATTAAGCTCAAAGTGAAGGACAAAGATCCTGCCACTGTAAGCCAAGCTGCTGAAATTGCCGACAAGTTGATTGAAAACTGGGAAGGGTTGGGTCCCAGGTTCGAATCTGAGAAGAAGGGGGGAAAGGTGATGGACCAGGGAAAAAAGAGTTTAAGAAAACTTACCCTGATTCAGCTTACCACAGGGACAGAACTTGTTATTCCTGTGGACAGACAGGTCACATTAAGAGCTATTGTCCCAACCTACAGACCCAAACACCTTCTACATCAAGTAGTACAAAACCTGAACAGAACAAGTCCCAAATTGTAGCAATTGAGAAAAAGACTTACAATTGTGGTTGCATGATTACCAACAGAGAACAAATCAATCATCGGTTTAAAGAACCTGTGTGTATTAAAGATAAATCTGTCCTTGGGAGGATAGATACGGGTTCTGAAGTTACTTTGCTCAGGTCTGATTTGGTTGCAAAGGAAGATTTGGTTCCGGGGATGTCCATCAGAATCCGGGGAGCGGGAGATCACATTTTTGAAGTCCCGATGGCAAGGGTGTCCATTGAATGGAGAGGATGGCTGGGTTTGTATGAGGTGGGTGTGATAGATCCTCAAACCCAGGATGCCCCTATCCTTATAGGACTAGAAGTAATGGGTCCCGAGGCTCACATTGCTGTTATGACTAGGGAGCAAAAGCGGAGGGGGGAGGCTTCAGGAGAGAACCAGGCAGAGTTTTCTCTAGGAAAAGAAAAACCAAAACTGGCCCCTATAACAACTTCTGAGGTTTTAAATCAAGCCCCAGAAACTCCCCAAGAAAAGGAAGAGCCAGGACAGGAAGCTACAGAGGCAATAGAGTCCATGGAGATTGCAAATCCTAACCCCAGTGAAGTAACTGAGGCAAGGAGTTCCACAGATGAGGAAGTTTTAGAAACCCCTTTTCCTGATCTGAAGGAGGTAGAGGAGTTTAAACAAGAAATCCTCAGTGATGCTAGTTTAGAGCCTTTAAGAAGAATTGCCCTTCCTAACGAGAAAACCTTCTCTGAGGAAGAAAGAGAGCAGGTAGTTTGGAAAGAAGAGTTGCTGTATAGACTCTGGTTGCCAACAGCTCAGAAGCTTAACTGGGAACCTTTAAAGCAACTGGTAGTGCCTCTAAAGTTCAGGCTTAAGTTGCTAGAGTTGGCCCATGATGTACCCTGTGTGGGGCAACTTGGGAAAAATAAAACCAAACAAAGGCTAATGGCAAATTTCTTTTGGCCTGGAATCGCCAAGCAGGTAGCTGAGTACTGTAGATCATGTGAAACATGTCAGCGTATAGGGAAAGCAGGACACCGCTTGAAAGCTCCTTTGAAACCTCTGCCTATAATAGGAGAGGCTTTCTTCCGAGTAGGCATAGTTATAGTGGGGCCTTTCTCTAAACATACACACAGAGGGAAAAAGTATATCCTCACAGTGGTAGATTTTGCCACGAGGTACCCAGAAGCTGCAGCCTTGTCTGCTATAGATGCTCGCTCTGTAGCAGACACTCTGCTGGGGATTTTTTGTAGGACCGGATTCCCCTTTGAAGTTTTGAGTGATTGTGGGACAAATTTTGTCTCGGAGATAATGGAGTGTCTGTGGAAGTGTTGTGGTGTGAAACACTTAAAAACCACTGCATACCACCCACAATGTAATGGAATGGTTGAAAGATTTAACGCCACTCTTAAGAGTATGGTTAAAGCATATGTGAACACAAACCCAAATGACTGGGATGACAAACTGCAACATTTGCTCTTTGCCTATCGAGAGGTACCACAGGAATCCACTGGGTTCTCACCCTTTGAGCTCTTGTACGGCAGGTGGGTGAGAGGGCCTCTGGATCTCCTGAAGGAAACCTGGGAAGGCAAACTTGTTGAAAATACAACCTCTGTGGTAGATTATGTGCTGACTCTCAGACAAAACATGGATACTCTGTGTAAACTGGTTCAAGAGAATGTATCCAAAGCCCAGGAGGTCCAGAAATTCTGGTATGATCAAAAAGCACATTCTAGGGTATTCGAAGTGGGGGATCAAGTAATGATTTTTCTGTCCCTGCGCAAAGACAAGCTCAAAGCTGCTTGGGAAGGTCCCTACATAGTTAGAGACCGTGTGGATAATTTGAACTATGTAATAGTTAAACAAAATTCTGAAAGAAAACCTAAAGTAGTACATGTGAACATGATTAGTGAAATTGCTGTACCTTTGACAGATTTAACTCAGAAATGTAAACCTGATAAAATTGTATGGACTAAAGAATGCCAAGATGCTTTTGAAAGACTGAAAGACATTTTAAGTTCAATACCTGTGCTGAGAGCCCCAGACTTTGAAAAGACATTCATTGTGGCCACTGATGCCTCTGGAACAGGCATAGGAGCAGTTCTGTTACAAGATCATGACTCTGTGAAACATCCTATTGCCTACTTGAGTAGAAAACTTCTGCCATGAGAAAGAAACTTGTCCACTATCCAAAAAGAATGTTTGGTTATAGTGTGGGCGCTGGACAAACTCAAGCCCTATGTCTTCGGACAAACATTTACCTTATGGACGGATCACCAAGCCTTGCAATGGATTCAAACCATGCAAAATACAAATTCAAAGCTTCAAAGATGGTCATGGAAGTTACAAGAATTCCAGATGAACATTGAACATGTACCAGGGAGAGAGAATGTTATCGCTGATGCTCTTTCCAGAAAGTAAATCTGGAGAGACATTGCACAATTCATTTCTGTAAAAATAAATTGTTCCATTGGAAAAGAAGTAGGGGGAAATTGTGAAGGGTTCACTGTATGTAAAGAGTTAACAGTTATGAAGTAGGGTGATTAGAAAATAATAATAAGAGTGAATTCCCCAGGACTAAAACAGTAATAGCTCTCTGATCGGTCTACAGCTCAGGATGTGTCGAGCCAGACACAAAAGGATAGCCAATGACTCTAACAAAAGGCTCAACAAGGTGATTAACAAAAGGAAGGGGCGAAGCGGGAGAAGGGGGATTAGGAGTCAAAACCAGGGAGATTGCTTTCGTTAGGAATGGAAGGGTGAACTTTCCCAGGGAATGCTTGAAGAGAAAATGTCAGGAGTAGTTAGTGAAGAGATGGACCTGCGGTTTGACTCCTGTTGTTTTGTTTTCTTGCCTTTGTAACTTCAGTTCTATGTGAGTAAATATCTTAAGCAAAGCGTGCCTTACTATGCCAAGAATAGTAAAGAGTTTTGATTTAAAACTTGTATTGTTGGAAGTTCCTTTTCACACCCACCTACAGCTCGAAACCCCACACTACTGAAAAGGGGAAAAGAGAAAAGGTGGAAGCTTGGGTCCCAGAAAAGGGGCAAGGATTGCCCTTAAAGAGGCAAGATATCTTTAAGGAGCAGAATCAGAGTGTCCAGCCAGGAAGGTGGAATTCTGAACGTCCAGGAGCGGAACCTGGACAGCTTCTCATTTGAAACAAATCCCAAAGCTGTTTACAGAAGAATAAAACAAACATAATTGAACACACACACACACACAATAGTATAAAGATAGTTCCTGGTTGGGGGAAAGCCAAAGCTAACAGATACATTTTCAATAAACACCTAAAACACATCAACGTTGAGGCCTGGTATACTTCAGAGGGGAGATCATTCCACAGGGCAGGTGCCACTGCAGAGAAAGCCCATCTCCATGTTGTTACCAAAGGGGAATCCATAGGCTGTGGATTAAAGACTAGTTGTGTCTTTAGTTATTGGCGTTTGAGAGCGACCCATGGGGGGTTGGCATGTTGTGTGTGGGAAGTTTTTTGAGCCCAAAGTAGTCCAATACCTACCCTCATTACCCATCCTCTGTAGAGTGGATATGGTGCCCCCAAGTGGCTTACTGTGTCGTCTGTCAGGCTCCCCGTGGAGAAATTTCCGTACATGAGCAAATATTGTCTGAATAAATATATAGACACATGCCCAGAGTACTATAATGGTGACTGAGGTAGTATTGAGATGGGAGAAATTGATGGGATTATTTGGTATTGCTGTCTCCTGTTAAAAAGGCAGTTAGCAGAGAAAAAACAGAATAAGCAGTCCCACAAAAGGCTAAAAAAGAGATTACACCTTTGTTCAGTGAAAAAAGAAAAACAGTTTACACACAAATATTCTTACACGTACAAATGTAAGCAGAGTGTAGGGTTTCAAAAAGGGTTGTTTAGTCCATTTATCTGTGTTCTACAACATAGGCAGGAGAGAGAGAGCAAGCCAGATGCTACCAGGAACCAGTAAGGCAGAGAAAAGGAAAGAAGGAAAGGGAGGAGCAGAAAGGAGGAACCACATGGTTGGCTAGCGATGCTCATTCATTAACTAAAAGCCTATCTACACACGCAGGATAAAACACTTTGAAAATGTTTTGAAAAATGTCTATGGAGTGTGTCCTGGGCCCCAACAGTTCTCAAAACTGTTATAAACCATTTTAAACCGTTTTAAACCATTTTAAAGCAGTAGTGTAGATAGGCTATAACTTCCTGTTACTTGCAGACAAGATTGCAATATTCCCAACAGAATTCCTGTAGGTGCTTCTGGCATAGCCAAAGAAAGAATGAATTGCTAGCAAGTCATGTCTTTGAACGCTATTTCTCTGTCCGGGGGGGGGGGGATATACTTGTAATGTAAACACAAAAATATTTATTGCAAAAAAGGAAAATCAGAGGGAGACGAGATGGGAAGAGCAGGGCTATTCCATCAGGTTCCTGGTTTCCCAGAAATTAGCCTAAGTGTTTCAAATTTTGCAGACTCTATTAATTTAGCTTTGAATTCCGTAAGTATTTTATTCCTGAAGGATTAATGTGATTTCCTCTTTCTACACACACACTCCATCTGGAAACCCACGAAGAGCACAGATTGATTAATAGATCTTATAAAAGTGGCCTCTGAGGGAAACAGCAACTCATTTAATATTTTGATAGAAGACTCCTACAATATGTCCCTAAAAGATGGTGAATTAGGGCATTACGAAAACTGAGGGAGAGTCAATGCAGCCATCACACAACTGTTAGAAGGCCATCATTTTGCAATGGCATGTTTCTGCCCGTTCAGTCATGCTCATGATCCGCATATCCACAACACTTCAGAATCATTCTTTCTTGCCTGCACAAAAGCACTTTTCCCTCTCCTTTACCCAAAACTCTCGAACTACAGGCTCCTAGAATATTGTTCCATGGGGTTAAAAGGCATAGTTAGGCTTCAAAAATGCCTACATTATGAGTGATCCATAAATATTAACATTGGGCCACATTTTCCCTGAGTCGCGGTAAGGTTTTATTTCTCAACTTGCTGCTTCAGTTCTCTGTTCAGGAACCAATATCATGAACTTTGACTATATCCTTAGGTGCTTTCAATCCTTTTAGTTTTTCTTTATTGTGCTTCTGTTTTTCTCTCTGGTATATTGATTACATGCCCACTTGGATAGAATATTGATTAGTATCCCAGATCTCTCAGAAGGAGTTCTTTTTCTCTTAGAGTTCAGCTTCTGAGCAAACTAAAGGGGAGAAATCATGATTATTGTAATAGCAGATACTACACTTATTGCCATTCGCTCAGGAGAATGTGCAGTGCATTCCTAACCATATTTACTCTTGAGAATGCTACAAGATGTTCAGTGGGGCATACTCCCTGGTACAAATACCTCAGTTTTGCCTCTTTCTGCAAATACGCATAGATTATTTAATTGTATGTTTTGTTATGTACAGAAGCAGTTCAAGAGTTTTATTAAACATCCTGCTAATTTTCACAGTCTTGTTCATTGTACACCATTGGAGCAGGTTCAACTGCCCAGTACATGTCCGGTTTAAAAATAAGCAACTACTGGAAGGAAGAGGTAGGCCTTGAAGCTTGATCATCAGCGGTTTCTGGACAGCTGACTGAGCAAGTCATACAAGTTAATTGGTCATAGTCCTCCTCACTATGGATTCCCCTTTAAATTATAATTTCTTCATACAAATTACCAAATGCAAATTTATGCAAATAAGTGGTGTGTTTTGGCAGTTCACAAATGTCTACCCTAATCAGAGGGCTTGTGGGAAATTTAAACGGTAGCTTCTGGCTGCCTGGTACTGACCAGAGTGCTGCTGCCCACCACCAAGAGCTAAGCCCAAGGGGACTCACTCACCATGGAAACAGCATTATGCCAAAGACACCCCCAAACATGTAGCTGGCACTTAGCCTAGATGTTATCTGAACCTCGGTTCCAGACTCTTTTTGTTCCTTCTGTTCAACAATCTCATTGCTGCAAGGCCTTCTCGTCCTTAGGTACACTATGTTGGCAGATGCCTAGGGCATCAGACTTGAAATATCGTTCAGAATGCTAGAAGCAGCATTCAAGTCCAGTGCTTCCCACAGGGTGAGTTCCCCATACAAAGTAAGGGAGCGGTCCAGTGTAGGGATGTGTATCATATCGTTAAAATGTCCGATAACAATACGATGAGGTCATTATCGGACATCCGATTAACGATTTCGATACGATAGAAAAACCTCCGATAAATATCCGATCCGAAAATTTTCAGCCTGATTATATTGGATTATTGGACTGCCATATACATAAACCTATAACTTTTGTATTTTAAAAGTTAGAGGTTTGAAACTTGGTCACAGTGCTTATGTGGTAAGCCTAAGTATGTGTATGAAATTTGAGATCGATCCCTCCAACCCTCAATTTTATATGTATTAAAGATTGTTTAAGTTCTGACAGGTCAGAATGACAGCTTGCCATGTGTGTTCATTCAGACCTGTCAAAAAGTTGCAGGATCTTAAAAAAATTCATATAAAATCTAGGGTTGGAGGGATCGATCTCAAATTTCATACACATACTTAGGCATACTCCATAAGCATTGTGACCAAGTTTCAAGCCTGTAACTTTGAAAATACAGAAGTTATAGGCATTTTTTTCTTTAAAAATCAGCTCTATAGGGCACAATGGGGCTGTAAATTAAATATTGGATTTCCAATAATTATTGTGAAGATGATACGATTAACCTACGATATTATCGGAGACAATAATGTTTTTAGTCCGAAATTCCGATAACAATAAAATAAGATATTTTTGGCCGTGCACATCCCTAGTCCAGTGCTTGTTGCAGTATATTGGTGGCTTTGGGATGTCTTTTTCTGTATGTAAGACAGCCCACCTCATCTCTTGGTCTGCCAAAGTTCTTCAGCCAGCTCTCTCATGATGGCTTTTGTACACAAGTAAGTTGGATTTTGTGCGTTGGCATCACCTTGTCTAATATGTCTTCTGTTCTGGGAAAGGCTGTATAGGCAAGGGTCTCATGGCAGCTAGAAGCAACAAGATCCTAATGGTAGTAGACTAGGCTACCTGCCTCATGACCTGTATGTCCTCTACCATAATTGACTTAAAAGGAGTTCCCATTCTGAAGTTTGCCAAGCTTTAGGAACCCAAGTGAATACAAATGCCTTCCTGACTGCCACGTAACCACTGTAGGGTACCCACAAGGGTATCTTTAAATTGGCCAATCTGAATCTCTGCCAGGAAACATGGTCCAACTCTGAAATGTCCTCACCTCAAAATAGATCAGCAGGTCAAAGTGCTACCTGCTGTTGATACTCTTTTGTTCTCAGTATCTCTACCTAAGTATCTCTAAGAAGCATGTTTTTGGTAATAAAGTCAGCTAAGCTTTATTCAGTCAAGTAGCTAGGAATCTAAAGGAAGGTTTCCTTTCATACCCCAAGTCAAGCTATTGATCCCTTTGTTGTACGACATCCTGAGTCATTGCCTCTATGTGCTCCCAACCTGAAGACTACGTTCATGTGTCCAGGTACCCAGTGTGCCTGGGGTTCTCCCCGCATCAGTTCCAATCTTTCCTAGCAATCCCTTCTCCTAACTCACTATTTCAGGACCAGTGTTGTCCTTTTGCTTGCATCAACTCACTAATTTGGATGTCCAGATAGATCCATTACCTTATATTTCCAGACAGAGCTTCATCCCCTGTGAAGCACCCATTGCAGCCTTCCAGACAGCTTCCATTACACTGGAAAAGCCCAGTCTGTTTGTAATGTCTGTCACTGAATTTTATTGATAAGATTTCCAGAGAAAGAGGAAGGAATAGAGCAGAGTATCAGCTACAGAATGGAGCACTCTTGGGTGTTGATGCTTCCTTCTGCCTGTCCTCCCTTAAAATCTGCTCTATGTGGTTGAGGGATGCTCTGGAATAGCATGTAAAGTTGTGCAAGAACTGTGTGGCAAAGGAGAATAGGCAGAAATGGCTTCCCTTTCTCTCCACTTCTGCTCATGGAAGCCTTCATTGGTTCCAGGCCCCTTCCATGAATGGAAGGACTCGTTCCATTCCCAAATAGTTTGGAACCAACTATCACCTTTCAAAAAGAATGCTCATTATCCTTGAGGTCTAAAGCAGATGAATGTCAAAGCAACAGAACTTTCAGTGACTTTTTACAATGATAAAGTTTACAAGCAATTCCTCCCTCCATTACAATCAGTTGAAAGTAGCACTGGTTTTAGAAAAACAGTGTTTAATGAAATGGTAATGATGTTGTTAATAAATCAAGCCATGACTAGATTCAACTTGGAATAATTTGTGGCAATTTGCACTTGAATTCAAAATTGCAGCAAACCAGTAGATATTGCTGATAGCAGTTGAAACACCAAGATTTTGTTTTAATAAAGACATATTTGTAAAAGTAATTAAACTTTATTGGCTAAGACAATTAATTAATGCATAAAATGCAAAGAAAGAAACACAGCTTCCTGTGGCATACAAATACAGGTACATTTGTTTTTTTGTTTTTAAAAAAACCATAATGCCAGGAAAACACTGTTCAGCTTTGTGTATACTGCTTTACCAATGTTGAAATCAACTGGCAACGGAACTCTTCATCCTTCAGCAGATCTATCACAGAGATAGTGAGCAAACAAAAAAGAGATATGCTATCACATTATTAACACACTGCTACGAGTGTATTCATATTTCCAAGAGAAGGAAGAGCAACATTGGTTGAATATACCACAGTAGTAGATGCCACCAGATGGAGATATTACACAATCTTCCATATGCTTTTTTCTACTTACTTTCTCTATCTATCTTGGCCTTTGATTATTATTTTTGTTATATTAATTTATTTCGTAATGACATCCCTATACCGCCATTAAACCCATAAAATACAGGACTGTAATAATAAAGCTTAGCATCAAATTTGAAACAAATTAGAACAGCCACAGAATAAAACCAACAGCAGAGGACAACAGCAGCACTGTTTTTAAAAAATGAAGGACTAAAAAGCCTGGGGAAAGAAAAATAAAAAGTCTTCACCTGACACCAAAAAGTCCACAATGTAAAATCCAACATAAGTCCTACTTAGAGTAGACCGATTGAAATGAATGGTACTTAACTTAGGCCGTCATCACACGCATGGTTTTAAGCACACCCACCTCAGCTTTGCTCCACTTCTTTAGTGCTGGACTCGCATGACGTCATCCCCGACGTGCTGTTCTCTCGCCCTGAGGTCGCAGTTTTTAGTTCCTGTTCCTGTTGAATACTAATACTAATATTGAATACTAATATTCAACAGACACAAGCTGAGGTACCGCAGCAATACTGAGCACATGTAAATCAAAATGCTAGACTCGCACAGGAAATGGAGGGGGAACCTGCAGAAGCAAACCAGGGGGGGGAAATGTAGGTGTGATGAAGCTCTTTATGATTAATGTAAGTCAATTCATGTCAATGGGTCTACTCTAAGTAGGACTTATGCTGGATTCTACCCTATGTGGACACTAAGCAAGCCTCTCTGGGGCAAGCATTCCACAACCAAGATGCCACCAATGAAAAATGAATTTGATCACTGTTGCATCATTGTGAGTGGGACAAAGTAGGCTGGCTAGGTGAAGAGACAAATGGAACTCAGTGACACAGAGGAAAGAGAGAAACTAAGACTCTATCCACACCTGCGAGGAGGTGTGGTGGTTAGGGTAACTACAGAGAGGGGAGGGTTAGGGAAACCACTGCATAGGCTGACCATATGAAAAGGAGGACAGGGCTCATGTAACTTCAACAGTTGTGATGAAGAGGGAATTTCACCAGGAACTAATTGCATACAAATGACACTGGCTGAAATTCCCTTTTCTCTACAACTGTTAAAGTTACATGAGCCCTGTCCTCCTTTTCATTTGGTCAGCCTACCACTGCAAGTGGACCTAGCACATGACTATGGAACCATGCAGCACAGTGTGGTTCCACTACCCATGTGCCTCCATAGTTAGCATCATCCTGGCCTCCTCTGTGGCACAAACGGGCTCTCTGTGGCTACTCTGTTGGAAAAAGTGAAAAAATGGCTGCACGACCATAGAGAAAATCCGTGGCAGGAAAAGTTTCACCAGAAGTCGCTTTTTTTAAAAAAAAAACATTTTAGTTAATGGAGTGGCTGCTGGCCGCCTGCTCAGAGCGCAGAGGATGGCTGGATATGCGGTTAAACCACAGGGAGGTAAGTGAACTAACTATGGAGTGTGGGTGGGTAGTGGCACGGTTCCTGTTCATGTGGCAAGCCCACTTGTTGTGGTTCCATTACCCCTCCTGTCTGTGTAGTTACCCATCCTCTGTGCACTTCTGAACAGGCCCATAGAAAGATAGGTGGAGGGATCTGATATTAACTAGGGTGACCATATTTGGGAAACCAAAAAAGAGGACAACCTGTGGGCAGGGCAGGAAAGTGACTTTTCAGGGCCTCTGGAAAAAGCATCATTCCCCCACCCCGCCACCTTAAAGGCCCCAATTGGAGTGGAGGAGGGGAAAGTGTGTCATTTCTGCCCCCCCCCCCCACTTCTCCAATCAGGGCCTTTTCTATAATCTCCGGGAATGACACACTTTCCCATTTAAGGTCCTGATTGGAGCAGAGGAAGGGAAATGATGCACCTCCAGAAAGCACATCATTCCCTCCCAAAATGCTAATGGTGGCCTTAAAGGGGAAAGTGTGTCTTTCCAGGACAATATAGAAAATCACAGAAAATCCCCCCTGACATCCAGAATAGAACAAAAACCAGGACAAATCCGGGGAAATCCTGACAGTTGGTCACCCTATGTGGGTGTGTAAATGAGAAACACTAAACACAGCCCAATCACCTGTGGTTATTGTCCACACACAATCCAGGAAGTGAAAGGCCTGCCTTAATGCTGGCTAACACCAGAAGTTGGAAGACATATTCTTTGAAATCATTGTACAACAATAATATCTTTTGTTACCCAATGGCACTTTAATTCATAGGATTCGCTGATTCATGGCTATTTTTTTAGCTTATTAACTGTCCCACTTTTATCCAATGAATTGCTTAATTAACTGGCTAAAGTTAATTGAAGTTACAGTAGCTTAACAAAAATGATATTTTGAGGTTAATTAAGGTTGTCCCCTCCCTTAGCTAAGTATTGGAGGAAGATTGTAAAGGAAAGAAACATTTTAAAGCTTGTTTCTTGAATAGAGGGAGGAAAACCTTCTTAGGTGTGTAGTATTTGCTGGGAGAATGGTGGTAAGACAAGACGGGTAGAGATACACATAGAATAGGCCAAACAACAGACAAGGCTCAGGATTTTGCCAAGTGTGGATTGTGAAGTGATAGCACTGAGATGCTGCAGTGTATATTTATATTTTTTCATGCTGTATTTTTTACTTTTAACTTATGAATCAGCAAAATATATGAACATACGTAAGTAAATAAGTAAGTAAGTAAATGTGAATATGGGGGGGGGGGAGGTCCTTTCCTCTCTGTTCCCATCATCTTAGAAGTCCTTACCTTACTATTGCTGCCACTTGGGATGAAGCCAGTGAGGTTTAAACTGAAGGGTGGCATATTTTTGTCATTTTTTCCCCTCCCTGTAACTTGTGATCCTGAGCCAATTTTTTTGGCCCACATCATAATTGACAGAGTTTTCCACTTAAAGGGACTGTTCAGACGTCACACTAAGCCTTGATAGTTAAGTGTTTTGAGCTAACGATGGCAGCTTAGCATGGCGTGTGCGGGGAGGAAAACGCAACAACAATGGTTACTGAACTAGGCTGACCATCTGAAAAGGAGGACAGGGCTCATATAACTTTAACAGTTGTAGAGAAAAGGGAATTTCAGCAGGTGTCATTTGTATGCAATTAGTTCCTGGTGAAATTCGCTCTTCATCACAACTGTTAAAGTTGCAGGCACTATACTAGAGTGACCATATACAAAAGAAGGCAGGGCCCCTGCAACTTTAACTGTTGTGATGAAGAGGGAATATCACCAGGAACTAATTGCATAAAATGACACTGGCTGAAATTCCCTTTTCTCTACAACTGTTAAAGTTACAGGAGCCCTGTCCTCCTTTTCAGATGGTCAGCCTATACTGAACCATCCCAGCTAACCTTCCCACTTGCTTCAGCATGCTTAAGGGGCCCTGGGGTGGCTTACCATTACATGTGGCAGGCTCCCCGGTGTTTAAAATGGGCTCTGGCCATGACCTGAGATATGGAGCCCTAGAGCACCCCACACTTCTGTTGCTATGATTTCCATCGCTATGTGACAAATCTTTCCTAACCAGCCACATTATTTAAACAAATCTTCCCTGACTAACTAGCCACAGTGTTATTAACGTAGGGAGACCACATTTGGGAAACTAAAAAAGAGGACACCCAGTTGGGTGGGGGTGGGAAAGCAGCTTTCAGGGGCCTCTGGGATGCATGTCATTCACCTCCACCACCTTAAAGGCCCCAAATGGGGTGGAGGAAGGGAAAGTGTGTCATTCCCACCCTCCACTGCTCCAATCAGGGCCTTTTCTATAATGTCTGGGAATGACACGCTTTCCCCTTTCAGGCCCTGATTGGAGCAGTGTGAGGGAAATGACCCACCTCCAGAAGGTGTGTCATTCCCTCCCACCATGCTAATGCAGCCTTCAAAGGGACAGCGTGTCTTTCCAGGACATTATAGAAAATTACAGAAAATCCCCCCTGACACCCAGAAGAGAACAAAAACCAGGACAAATCCGGGGAAATTCTGACAGTTGGTCACCCTAATTAACGTAAATTGATTTTAAATATATTGTTTAATTCTGTACTTTGATTCCACTTGGGAATCTTATTACATATAGAGTAGCATATACATCTTGCATTTACAACAACAACAACTGAATATTGAATGCCGCATGTAACCGCCTTTTCTGTAGCAGTATTTATATCTGGAAAACCTTCCCTCATGCAATTCAGGAGGCGGAAAATGTAACATCCTTTAAATGCCTTCTGAAACACATCTTTTCACACAGACTTTCCTTGCACTGTAACAGCTGCTGGGATTATTTTGGTTTTACATGGTGTTTTTAAACATTATATTGTGTTTTGATCTGCTGCCCGGAGAGCCTTGGCTATTGGGCAGTATAAACATGTATAAAAATGCAATAAATAAATAAATAGATCCTACAGTGAATGAAGTGAAGCTTGGGCCGTGATTTTTAGTATGACAATAAGATAGACTGACCATATGAAAAGGAGGATAGGGCTCATGTAACTTTAACAGTTGTAGAGAAAAGGGAATTTCAGCCTGTGTTATTTGTATGCAATTAGTTCCTGGTGAAATTCCCTCTTCATCACAACAGTTAAAACTGCAGGAGCCCTGCCTTCTTTTGTATATTGTCACTCTAGTATAGTGCCTGCAACTTTAACTGTTGTGCTGAAGAGGGAATTTCACCAGGAACTAATTGCATACAAATGACACTGGCTGAAATTCCCTTTTCTCTACAACTGTTAAAGTTACATGAGCCCTGTCCTCCTTTTCATATGGTCAGCCTACAATAAGATTGCTATAAGTATTTCCTTGTTTTCATCTGTGCAATGTTGGAGGAAATTTAAAGGCCGGCTTGACTCCAGGTTTGAGGGGGTTGTGGGAAATGTGCCTTCTGTTGGGTTCTCTTCTATGTCAGTGGACACCCCAGCAGGCTTATCTGGCTCTAGTAACCAGCAAAAGTAGCAGATTGATCAGTTCCAGGTGGCAAGCCAGCATTTAAATTTCCCACAATGCCTTGGATCAACAACACAAGCATTGTGGGCAATTGAAATGGCAGCTCAGAGACTCCCACTGGAAGCTGCGATTTTAATTTCCCACAATAGTCGAGAATGAAACTTTATCAGGGTCCTTGTGGGCAATTTGCATGGAGACTGATGCAGATCATGTGTCAGTGGTAGGACGTGACAGAGCACTGAGGCCCCAGTAGCTGCCCAAAGAACAAAAATCTGTGTAAAGATTGTCAAGCCAGACAATCACCATGCCGAACAAAAAAAACTTAAAAGAAATTCATGTGTTTCGAAGTGAAAATGCAGTTGCCTGCTCTCTTAATTTTTCTGCTCTCTTTCATATTAGAAAAGATCTGTCAGTAGTAAATTTAGTAATAAAGTTCACATTTCAGTCAGACCAGAAATACACTTTAAAGTTCTTCATGTAAGTCAATTAGGAAGATGAACTTGCATTACTCATTTTCCAGATATCTTGGGCTGTCAAAAAATAACTTTCATTGCAGTAGAAAAAGATATAGGAAGCCATGTTTTCATTTTCACAAAACAGAATTTCCTTCCCTGTTGGCATTAAAATTTAATAATGCCACAAAAGAGAACCCATAACTCAGGCTTAAATAATAGCTTCAAAATGGCTTCCCTTGATACTACAGAGTAAAATATTGGTAGGTGTAATCAAATAGTGCTCACTGATCCCACAGGTGTAATAGCTGGGACACCCAAAACTATATTGCTCTAATCTTTTTATATTGTTCATTCCATTTTTTTACTTAAATGTAATTGTATCAGTCACAGAACAGCTTCATTTGACCAAATGCCCCCGGGAATGCATCTAAAACAAAAGTATCAGGATATAGGATAAAAAGAGGTGCTTTTTAGATTGACTGGTTTTGCTTTTCTTATTTGAGCATGTAATATTAATAATTGCCACGCAGCCTGATTCTATGCATATTTATTTTTAAGCCCCATTGTGTTCTATGTAGGAATGTATGAGTAACTTGTTCTTTGCGGATTCTCATATGAACTTGCCTGATTCATGCCTCCTGGAGTAATATATGAATTGGAACATGGATCGCAATCCTTCGGATTTCACACTTGTCTGAATTTTGTATTTTTAATTTATCTTTTCAATTACATTTCTATACCACCGAGTAGCCTAAGCTCTCTGGGTGGTTTACAACAGTTAAAGCCATAAAATGCAACAACCTGGCTGTCAGGGATTCCAAGCCTTCCTGCTGAGTAGTGAGGCAACAGAGACTCCCAGTGCAATCCACAAACTCTTTTATTCAGGTAATAGCAGTTCTTCACACCTGTAGCGACTACAAAGGCTGGAAGCTGTCATCTTGACTTATAAGCTAAATGGGGCTTTTGTTCAGGGAGCTACTGAAAACAGGGAAGTTGTCTTTCAACTAATGGATGAGTTTCCCACCATGCTTGGCAAACTTTTTCTGGGCTACTCCCTTCCGGGAGGATCCTCCCAACCCAACTTCTGATGGGCAGCCAGTCTGGCAGAACGTCTCCCACCTCCTCTCAGCTCCGCCCGCTTAACTTGGCAGTGGGCTCTGGCATCTGTCAATTCTGGTGCTTCCTATCCCTCTGACAGAGGCTAGGGCCCTTTTCGCACCATGGGGTGGAGAGGGCGGGAAGTGGGCAAACCCTGAAGTAGCCACTTTCAGTTAGGTATGCTAAAGCCGCATCAGGAATGTGACAGCCCAGGCTTCTCCTGGGCCGTCGCAACTTGCAGCTGCCATTTTTTACAAAGATCCACGGAAGAGCACACGAGCACTCCTCCGCAACTGTAAGTATATAAAAAAATCCCCGTATGCAATTGCACCCCCTCCCCCTGCCATCCTGGGGATGGTGAAATTGGGTCCCCACCCCTCTCCTGATGGCCTCGGAGCCACACGGTGCAGCTCCAAGGCAAGTAAGCACAGCTGCACTGGGATGGGCGGCCACACTAGCCGCCCATCTCACCATTGTCCCGAGAACAAGGGGGAAATCAGGATAAAAGCGTTTCTTGAACTCCTGGGAAAATGGAGGGCTGGCCCCTGCCTGCTTGTAGGATGCTGTGTGCGTCATGTGGCCTCTCCACAAGCAGGTAGCGGCAGCCCCGGGAAAAATAGCTGGTGCAGAAAGGGCCTAGGTTCCCATGGGGAAGGGGGAAACACAGTTTCTCAGCCTGCCCCTTCTGTTCAATAACCCTCTGGGAAGGTTCTTCTGTGTCTTGGAGAATTTCCTCCCCCACTCCCTGACTGGGCTGGGCTTCTTTTAGCTCCACCTCTGAATCTGAATCTGAATCAGAGTCAGAGACCAAACCAGGGAACCTTGGCCCAATCCTGACACTGAAAATAAAAGTTTTAAAAGTTTGGCGCTAAGTATAAAGCTCAAGTAATTTGAAGATTTAAAAAATACAATAACATATTTAAAGCAGTAAAATCTGAAGAACTAAAATGCCTGGGAGAATAACAAGGTCTTCACTTAGCACCAAGAAGACCTCAATGCAGGCAACAGGCATCTCTCTCTGGGGAAGGCCCTGTAATGCAATTCTCAGCTCTAAAACACACCAAAAATGTGTATAAAATGTGTACTTTAGTATAAAATATGTTTAGAAAGGTGTACGTTGAAAGAAAATACATTTAGAAATGTGTATTTTGTGATGAAGTATGTTCAAAATATGTATTTGAATATGCATTTTCATGCTGTGTCCCCCCCCCAATGCAGATTAAAGCAGAAATAGGACAGATGGATTTAAGAATGAACACATGAGAAACTGATGTGGGCCAAAAGTAGACAAAATTCATCTGTCCCAAGTTCTTTGGGGTGGATATGGGCAAGACTAGGCTGACCATATGAAAAGGAGGACAGGGCCCCTGCACCTTTAACTGTTGCGATGAAGAAGGAATTTCACCAGGAACTAATTGCATACAAATGACACTGGCTGAAATTCCCTTTTCTCTACAACTGTTAAAGTTACATGAGCCCTGTCCTCCTTTTCATATGGTCAGCCTAGGCAAGACTGCAGCTTTAATAATACAATCATAATTCTAGGGCACATTTTTTTGAAAGCAAAAGTTAATCATTTTTGAATGCTACATGAGAGCTAACCACTAATGATGATGCAAATTAACTGTAATTAGCATAAAAGCCTTGACAGAATACATGTACCCACAAATCAACTAAAATGAGCACATCGCCCTGCAGTCACTGGACAGTGTCAATGCACAGCAAGCCTTCCAAATGAAGCTTCTTAACAGCCATCCTGACTCAGCTAGGAACTATACCCATGAGACAGCAGGGTTCAATCAGGTAAGGGCACACAATCCTGTCAGGATGGCCATAACCTTCCAAACTTGGAGGGTTACAGCCATCCAGCGCAGAGCAGGAAGAGCGATGGAGGCCATCTTTGCCTCTGTGCTCCTCCCACTCTGCATTGTGGTTAGACAGGTATTCCCAACCATCTATCTGGGGCTCTGCAGAGCAAGAGAGAAGGAGGCTGGGAAGGCCTGGGGATACGGTATAAGCCAGAGTCCCAAGTCCCCTCCCCACCCATCCTTCCCTCCTCTCTGAGGTTGGCTGTGAGAGGCTGGCTGGGGAGCTCAGATTCCAAACTATCCTATGCCCCCCTCCAGACTCTGGCTAGGGTACATATGATTGCTCCCTCAATGAGCAGAACCCCTTGATTCCAGTTTGCAAAGTTTGGTGGAGAACAGAGATTGTGGAATCCATTCTAGGTCCATATCTAGGCCATTTTGCCCATGACCCAAAGCCTTGGATGTGGTGAGGATGGGTGGAACTCCTCCCCTCATGTTTGACCTGAAGGGACTGATTCATTTTATTTTATTACAATTCTATAACGTCCAATAGCCATCCACAAAATTACAATATGAAGATATAACAAAATACAATGTATGAATGTAAAAAAAAAAGGTTTAAAACAACAACAGAGAGTGAACATCAGCAGCAGTGCAATCTTCTTTTAAGTACTCTTTTTTGGCAAAATGTCATCTCTCTACCTCTACGCTGGAGGAAACCACATTGTGAAAGGAATGTTTCTCTTAGCAGTTTGGGGAACATATAAATAATGTTTTAAACAACTTGTTCCATCTCTTAGGCTTTGGTTGTCATTGTCCTTCCCACGTTTACAAAGTCTTCCATCAGCACTGTCTACAGCACAGACAGCTGTTTAAATTAATTAAGATAAAGCACACATATTGGAATTATCTCCTGGAAGGCAAATGAGAAGTGGAGTGAATTACACGCACAGTGCTTACAAGTCCCTTCCACCAAGCGATGCCACATCCTCAAAGGATACTGTTTGTACCCTCACAGATTACAGCATAATCTGGACTTCAACTGTGTCGTAATCAGAAAACAGAAAACGAACTACATGAAATGAGAGAACTCAATACTGGTACAATATAGTGTGCCAGGACAGGACCGACATTGTTTCTCATTCTTATTAGTTAGTACATCAATCGCTGGTGGTATGTCCATAAGTGGGCAAGAAACAAGCCTTTCAAATATAAGAGGATGACATTTCAGCCCTTTCCCAGCTCCACAGCGCCTCAAGCAACTATGTGACTCTTAATGCAAAGGAAATTAAATGATAGTTCAGAACTCATGAGTAGGCGTGCATGTGGCAATATGAATGATTCCTGTTCACGGCAGTGATCCGTCTTGCCTGTCTCTAGAGGGGAAATGGGAAATTACATCACGTAGTGTGTTTCTAAACGGAGGTATGATTTATCTCCACACTATATTTATCAGGGAGACCCTGTGGTTTGCAATTTTCCCCCTCAGGCAGTCATGTATCATTAACTAAAGGATTCACCTCATAGTTTTGAATGAGTAGTCCATAATATTTTCTTGCAAAGCTCTCTGCTTCATATATCAAAACATGTTCTTCACCATGGGGGAGTCTACACCTGCCGTTTATTGCAGGATTGTATAGAAGTGGACACATGACGTTCACCTGTTCCCGCAGTGATCTCGGGTCTACCCCTCAGTTATTCAGGAATAACGCTGACTGATTTTGTGATATTTTTTTTTCAGTTCTCTTGCTACAATCCCAAAGTTCACAGGAAGCTGTTGCTGTTTGGCATGAGCTCCTGGCTGAGCAAGCAGCCAACCCACTGTCAGGGTGTGTCCAGCGTTTTCGGAGGTGTGAGGGAGTGGACCCAGCTGCCATTTTCGCCACATGTCTTGGATGTATATCAGCGTGTTTTCGCACCGAGAATGTGTAATTTTTTTAATACAAACATATCTGTGTGCCACATCACATATTCGATGGACTTCCTATCCACCCCATCTGTTGCTGTGTGTTTGTGTTCGTGCACAATCCTCAGCAGTCATTAAAAAAAACCTCAGCCCTGTAGTTGTGTCATCTGCCACTTCTCCTGATCCACATGCAGAAGCACCATCATGGGGCACACGTCCTCCCATAACGGCACTCCTGTCATTGCAGGAAACTTTGCTCACATGTGCCCTGTGAGTGCCGATTGCGGATGCGGGAAAGCTCACAATCACACCTCCATTGTGAAAGGGCTGTAGGCGTAGAAAGGGCCCATGTCCAGCACTGAAAACAGTAGGAAGGGAGCAGAATCCTTAGTCCGTTGACTATGATATTTTAGATGATGAAGTTGCATCATCTTTGGTTACAGTTTACTCAGACAAATGAATCTGTCCATGAAATCATATGTGTACTATTTTCTATTATCATAAGCCTGATCTACACCATACAGGATATAACACTTTGAAAACATATTGAAAACTGTGTATGGAGTGCTTCCTGAGCCCCAACAGTTGCCGTGCATAGGTTCTTTGCATGCAGCACTTTACTGAAAGCCTCTGTTGACTGTAGACTTGGTTTATGGATGCTTCAGCTATATCTTAGCAGCTACGAGACAGGTGGGAATGCCAAGTCCCCCTTCCTTTACTGATGCATCCATAAACTGACACAGATAAACTGTACAAGAGAATGTTTGGTCTGAATGGAATAATTTAGTTAATCAAAATTTTCTGTTTTGGGCTATAATGTTGAATTTTTTTATCCCACTGACAAAGACCCTTGTAGTTGAAACGCATATGGGACAGATGGATGTATAAGCCTTCCATATGATCAGTAGAAAAAGTGATATGTGTAGTTTCTATCCAGTGTTTGTGGACTACTTAGTTTTTATTCTGGTATAATTTTATGTTGTGTTAAATCATTAAATTTTTAACTTAAGTGTTTATTATTACTTTTTATGCTTAACAGTATGGATTAGTTATTTCATTAACTTTTTATCTCAGTATGCATAGTGGTAGTTCCTTTCTTAAACCATTTTGTATTGTGTATAAACCATTTTAAAGCAGTGGCGTAAATCCTGCCATAGTCTAACTCCACTTCCCAATCAGTGAGAAATATCAGTGATCCTCTTATGTCACACAACATCTAGGTTTTTCTTGCCTACATTCTCTCCCCACTAATCTGTACTACCATCTTGCCCAAAGAGTCCCATCCTGAATTCTGATCTGGTCATCTGTCTGATTCCAGAAATAAGTGAGTCCAGAAGTCCACTGCAATTGGGCAGCTTCATAAACTGTGGCATAATCATAAGTAGAATTTTAAAATCGAGTAAAGTTGGGTACAGTATTACCATATGACCAGAGGCCTGCAGGCAAAGATTTGGCTGGTTCTTTCTAACCAAAGTGTGAACTTTAGCTTTCTCCTGCTTTTGTTAAACCACTTTTTATTTTGAAAACTGCAAGCCACCTTAAGCCTTATTTCCAGCTAAGGAGAGACCCTGCACAGCTTCTCTTGTGTATTAATGTGCTGTCCCCACTGGCTCTTACCCGAGTCAAGCCTTTTTTTCCCTCAGAGAGTGGGGGAGACTGGTAGTGAGGCTGCTTAGCAGCAGGGATGAAGCCCTTTTTGAGTTGGGCCCATCTCAAAAGTGTTTGGGTCCAATTCAAAATGGGGACAGACTTATCAAGTAATAAATCAGACTTTCCCACCTTAATGTCCTCCAGATATAGACTACAACTCCTATCAGTCCTAGCCAGCATGGTCAATAGCCAGGGATTATGGGAGTTGTACTCCAAATAATCTGGAGGGTACCAGGTTTTGAAGGCTGTGCCAGGTGTTCACTTTCCAAGTTTCTGCCCCCCCCCCCCAATGCACAACTTCAGAATTATGGGATATTTTAAATTGGATATGTTCAAACACATACTTTGGAAAGCAAATTACTCTTCTCAAATTGCATCACGGGCCCTCCCTGAATCATTATCAGCTGTCTACATATTTGTTTTTACCTTGTCAGAACATAAGAAAGCCCTGATGGATCAGACCAAGGGTCTATCTAGTCCATTCTGTTCACACAGTGGTCGACCAGCTGTTGACCAGGATCCCACAAGCAGGACACAAGTACAACAGCACCCTCCCACCCATATTCCCCAGCAGCTGGTGTATTTAGGCATACTGCTTCTGATACTGGAGATAGCATATCACCATTAAGATGCGTAGTCATCGATCGCTTTATCCTTCATGAACTGTCTTATGAATTGGGATAGATCAGCTCTATTGTGAACCTCTTCAGCGTCACTACCCATTATTCTCTTCTACAAACTAGGGATGTGCACTTGATCGGACCCGATCCACGATCCGAGTCCGGTCCAGTGGGAAATCGGGATAAATTATCCGATTTCCGATCCCGCAGCTGGATCGGCCGATCCAATCCGAACCGGTCCGAAAAGGCTCCGAACCGGTTCGGCGGATCGGCGGGCGCCCACTGGCGCCCACCGCCGCTTCCATTGGCGGGCGCCAGCGGGCGCCTGCCGATGAAAGTGGACAGCGGAGGGGGGGAGGAGGGGGGCGCTTACCTTCTCGGCCCGTCCGCTCCCGTCCGGCACTAGCAGCTACTACCAGCGGGCTCCGCGGCCTGCTCTAGGGTGGCGCGCCGGGTGATGTCATCACCCGGCGCGCTACTCTAGAGCAGGCCGCGGAGCCTGCTGGTGGTAGCCGCCGGCCCCGGACGGGAGCGGACGGGCCGAGAAGGTAAGCAGGGGGTGCGTGGAGGGGAGGAGGGGGCGCGCGGAGGGGGGAGGGGGGCCCTTACCTTCCCGGCCCGGCGGCTCCCGTCCGGCGCCGGCGCCTACTACTACCAGCAGGCTCCGCGGCCTGCTCTAGGGTGGCGCGCCGGGTGATGTCATCACCCGGCGCGCTACTCTAAAGCAGGCCGCGGAGCCTGCTGGTAGTAGTAGGCGCCGGCGCCGGACGGGAGCCGCCGGGCCGGGAAGGTAAGCAGGGGGTGCGTGGAGGGGAGGAGGGGGCGCGCGGAGGGGGGAGGGGGGCCCTTACCTTCCCGTCCCGGCGGCTCCCGTCCCGGCGCCGGCGCCTACTACTACCAGCAGGCTCCGCAGCCTACTCCAGGGTGGCGCGCCGGGTGATGTCATCACCCGGCGCGCTACTCGAGAGTAGGCCGCGGAGCCCGCTGGTAGTAGCCGCCGGCGCCGGACGGGAGCGGACGGGCCGAGAAGGTAAGCAGTGGCGGGGAAGGGGGCTTACCCCCCCCCGGAGCCGTCCGCTTCTATCCGCTGGCGCCCGCGGGCGCCAGCGAATGGAAGCGGGCGGCCCCAGGGGGGGTAGGGAGCGTGGGGGAGGGGGCTTACCTGCCGGGGCCGTCCACAGCGGACGGCCCCGGGGGGGAGGGAGTTAGGCCCCCCCTCACCCACCCGCCGCCATTTTTTCCTCATAGACTTGCATTGCAATGCAAGTCTATGGGGAAAAAAATGGCGGCCGATCCAAAAATTTACGATTTTTGGGTCGGGATCGGACTCGATCCGGTCCGGGGGGCCTCCGATTTTGTCCGAACCGGTCCGGGACAAAATTGGAGGTCCCGATCCGGGTCCCGATCCGATCCGGGGGGTCCGTGCACACCCCTACTACAAACTGTTCCCGCTCTTAACAGTGACCTTGCCACTGATTCGGCTCTATGACAACATAACTGTAGGCAAACAGAGCTCATTCCGAGTGAAGGTAATGCTTCCTGAATAGGCATTGTCCTCCTTAATAATTCATCATATTAAGACCAGGTTTTTTATTATTTTTTCCCCAGGTGTTATCCTGAAGGCTTAAATATATTGGGACTTTACTGCTATCTTGGATTAATCCATTCTTGTACATCTTTTATAGTCTTCTTTGCCTTGGCATTTTATAGGGCACGTTTTGAATGCAGCAAATCCTGTACAATAGGTAAGTACGACTGAGATCAATGACACTTACTCTGAAGTAAATGTGCCATGGAGAAACAGCGTATTCTTAGGTAAACATGATTAAAATGTTTTTTTAAAAAAATTGTTGTGTAATGTAGCATTTTTACGATTATAATGGTTATCTGGGTGAGGTTAAAAGGGTTACTTCTAATTTAGGTTCACTAGGCACTGTGTGACTTAGGCCTAATGTTACCAATGAAGAAGTTATGGTTCACTGTTAATCCTGTCAGTTTATATAATAAAAGTGGTTAAAAAGTCAGCATGTGATAGGCCAAGTAAACAAACATTCTATTGATTCTCATTGGCTCATTTGTCATCATTGGAATTTTGAGTTACTGCATTTTATTTTGTCCACATTATTCTGCAAAGGAGGTTTAAAAATATATATTCCTAATATCTGCTCCTTCAACACAAAACATGCAAGTAGCAAACAAGTTGTGCAACTAGATAATTGGAATATGACATAAGCTGCTAAGAAGCACGTCTCCTGTTATTGTGATATTTGAATACTTCTTCTGAAGATGAGACCATAAGAAAAGATGTCTCAAAATTCCCCATTTTAAATTGAAATGGCATACAGAGCAAAAGGCACCTGACATCAATCGTCCTGGTTAAATAAGAACAAAGGCAACCTGGAATTGAGTAGAATGCTCTCATTTCTTTACTTGTATGCATTTGACCTCGCAAAAAGACAAATAAAATAAAATTCTTGGCTGCAAGAAACACAACTTAAAACAATAATTTCAGTTGCTTCGGCTATTCTCTTCTCTTTGAAAGCTACTTTTTGTCACTTTCTAGCTATTCATCTGTGTGTTTGACTGCAAAGTATTAGGTAGTTTTTGTAGATTAGTAGGACTCCTGTCTAACTGAGCCAACATCTTTCTCTGCCTTAGACACAACCCTGGGGAGACTTTCACCATGCAGACAAAGTAACAGGCTTACTAGCTTTGACGCTACTATCTAATTCAAGAACCTGTGCAGTGTAGTGATTAGAGTGACCAACTAGACAGGTTCAAATCCTCACATGGCCATGAAGCTCATCGGATGACCTTGGGGCACTCATTGATCTCTCTGCATAAGCCTTACCTGGACATGACAGGGATTGGACCTGGGACCTTTTGGATGTAAAGTGTGTGCTCTGTCACTGAGCTGTGGCCCTTCCCTGACCCTTAATACCCTCTGGTGGTCACAAGATGGCAGTTTCCTCAGTTCCCCTAAAGTTCAAAATGAACCTTTGAGGATCATGAGATGTGGGGAAATCGCATTTCCTTACCATCACATACTGTTGCTCTGTCCCCCGCTTCACTTCCACATTGGGGACGAGCTCAAATAACATGGGGCAGTGTGCAGAGACCTCGTGACCCCTACAGAACAATGGGAACAGCACCCTTGATAGCGGAACTTTCCTGCACATGGCAGGAAATCCTGACAAATCCCGACTCATTTCAAAAAAGTTGGGTTTTGTGTGGCTTATTTTAAAACGCTAAAACAGGGAAATGGAGCGGGAGACACATGGCAGGATCACTGCATCGTTGACATGACCCGCAAAGATCTGTGAGTAGCCAGTCACGAGTGTGCGATAAAACGCTCATCTGATGACGCTCTTTAATTGTGAAAAAGAGGATAATAAATGTAGAGTTTATCGAGTGAATGGAAGACAAATTTGTACATGTCTTTTCCTTCTGCGTCCGCCACCTCTTCTGCACCCAAAAAACCTCTCCAGAGGCGTTGGGGAATGGCTGTTGCTGTGGGAAAGGGGATTGCTCCCAAATCAAGAACCAGGCAAAATTCCTCCAACCAATTTGAGATGAGCCCCAGCATAGCCCCATAAGACACAGGCCCACAACATTCCATAGTACCCCCAATCCTTTGGAAGGATTGCAGGGGAGCGTAGAGGTGGGATTTAGTGGAGAAGAGGGAAAGGGAAGGATCCATTGTGCATGACCTTCTGCTCATGCATTTCTGGATACCATCCTTTGAGTTTTAATTGATTTATATATGGGAAGGGGGGAGAAAACAATGATTAGAGAAGCAAGCAGAGCCCTGCTTGCAACCTGCTATGAGTGCTGCCTGCTCTTCTTTTTCTTCTTCCTCCTCCTGTCCAAAAATCCCATTAATTTACATTTAGAGCAAAACATTGGACTGAAAGTCAGCAGTGAGAGTAGCAGGTTTTCTGCCAGAGATGGAAGTGAGGCTACCACTCCCAGAATCCCCTATGGAAAAGTGACAATATTCAAAAAATATCTACCAGGCAGAAGGCTGTCTGAACATTTTCCCCCCAAATGATTTCCCCTTATTATAGATTCCTGTGCTACATCCCTGTAAGCCACCCTAACAGATTGTATAAAAATCAATATTAAAGCAAATTATGTGGGTCATCCGGAGGCTTTCAGTGTGATTAGATTTGGGTGTGTTTTTTGAAGGAACATTAATAATTCCAGAGAAGTTGAAATATCAGATAAATAAGTGTGCTATTTACATAGAGTTGAATTGGCATGGGACCAGATCAAAAGTTTGGCAAATCAAAATCAAAATGTGTGTGAACTATGTCGAGAGCCACTGTGAGAATAGCAGTGGTTCAATATGGAGTTGTGCAACAGTACTTTCTGTGAGCAACAGAAAGATGTAAGACAGTCTCTCTGTTAAATATCCAATATCCAGTGAAATCAGCTGTCATTATGAAATGCCAAACTGTACTATAGCAAGTTTTGAATATTTTCAGAATATTCAAGAAGCCAGTGAATGCTTGGGAAATAGTCCAAAATTTATGTGAGATTATTTGAAGGAGAATATTCATTTTAGCATGCGTAGACGGTGCTTGGGAAAAAAAATTGAACCGAAAGTTGTTAGTCACCTTTGCTAAAATCTGTCCTATGCGCATGAGCCAGGAATAGTCAAGCCTACAAATCCAATCAGTCCTCACCATTGACTAAGCTGACTGGGGCTGATGGGAATTGATAAGCAAAGCATCTGGAAGGTACCCGGTTAGGAAAAGCTAAGTTAAGAACCGCTTTACCCAATCCTTATCCATGGATGACAGTTTCCAATTGTTCCAAGTATGGGCAGCATCCAACAGTGCCGTACGGCTAGTGCAAATGAGATGGCACTAGTGGAAACTAGGTTCCAAACTATGCAAGAGGAGAGTCCAACTAAAGTTATGTTTGCAGAAATGCTGTTATGCAGCCGGTCGTGCAACCAGTTGTGCAAGCGATTATGCAATAGAAAAGATTTGGCAAAGCTCTGCTAGCACTATTTGAGTTTGCAGAATGACACTGTTGGACACTGCCCAAAGTGATGAATGATGATGATGGCAGGAACAATCAACATGTCCAATCAGTGTATCCTAGACTACAAGGTCAGTCAACAATTCTTCACATATAATAGTACTTCCGCATCCATATTCCTCATCACCACCAACAACAACATGGATGCACAAACACGACACATCAACACAAACACTGTGTAAAAGGAAATTCAAACTGATTGCATATCAGGTAACTCTAGAAGAGGATCCATGCAGATATGCCAAAATGTTCAAGAAGCAAGGTGGAGTTTTTTTAAAAAAAAAAACAAAGTGGACTGCATTCCCAAACACACAAACTAAAGTAAGCCCCATTCAAACTTAGCGGGACATACATCTGAATACCTGTGTGTAGAACTGCACTGTTGAAGTGCTTTTGTAGGAAATACTTTACTCTGATGGTGATGATGATGGTGATGATGGTGATGATGATGATGAAATAGAATCCTTCTTGGGACTAACCCTTCTTTCAGCAATTCAACTAGCAAATAAATTCTAGGAACGATGAGCAAATGACGTGTTTTTCTCTCACCTTCTAATTTTCTCCCTAGCTGACTTCTGGTTATAAGGTGATGCCCTAAGCAGAATGTACCATGACAGACAGCTGCATCGGTCCATGGTTCCCCATAGACTCAGCAAAAGCTTGTCATGCCAGCAGCTTTCACTTTTAATCCTCTTCTTCTAGTTCAATGGTGCAGCTTCGGTTTAGTTCTTCCATCTTTCCCCCTTTCCAGGCAAGAGCAGTAAAGCAACTGCCCCCTGCGTCTGTCAGCATGTGAGAGTGAGCAGTTCAGGCATATTAACTTTACAGCAGCTAAATGCAAGGTTGCGCTGTGTGAAGAGCGCACACATATTTTCCTATCAAACCAAATATTAATTATAATAATTACGATAACTCATCAACCGCCACTCTGAATTCAGAAATATGCCAATGCCGTCTGGAAAGTGTGTTTTATGCAGCTGCTCCAAGGTCAAATTAAGGCGCACACGTATTGATCGTTTTAAAAAAGAAAGAAAAATTGCTAATGGTTTTGAGTAGCCCTTGTTCATGCAGGTGGCATCAGGGGAAACAAGACAGTCAGACACTGATCTCAAATTAAAAGACTAATGAGATGAAAAGTTAGCAAACACTGGAGAATGCCACAGAGAAAAGCAGTTATGGTTTAACAATTAAACCAGAATTGAGATAATTCCAACCCTCTTGATGTAAGAGAAAGAATTTGGGGACATGTGGCTCCATCCAACATCATGCAGATGTCCACTTGCGCAATGGGACTTTGTCTTCTTTTTCTCTCCCCTGGAAATGCCCAGGCACTCCCCAAATCTGTTCTGCTGCTGACGGTTGAGGGACCTTCCAGATTTGCGGGGCTGCAAGAGAAAGGGGGAGCTGTTCCACCAACGGTGTCCATTCTGCTGATGGATGGACACCATTGGATACCACCCATAGTTTGGAAATGCAACAACAGCTCTGTGTGCAGTCAATGTTCTGGGTACACTTAATTGGCCACAATGGTAGACAGAGTTGCATGCACATGACTTTGTGTTGGATTTGCCAGCCCACTGTTTACACATAGCAATTGCAAAGCCCCCATTCACTGAACCACATGCATAAACTGTTATTCCCCCCCCCATTATAGTTTTCCCCCTTTTATATTACAAAGAAAATATCCATAGAAAGGCAAGAGTCCCCACAATATGAAACCCAAAGCGATATCCTTCTAGTTTGCTATATCCAAAATAGGTTATCTCATTGTAATGGTTTGCAATGTAATCATATAAATATTACACAGGCAAAAGAATGGAGCAGTGGGAAGAAAGAGACAGACAGAATGAAAACAGGTATTGGGGGGAGGGGTTCTAGCTGAGGTACCGGAAGGCCATGCATCTTAGGAGATGAGACTGAACAGAAGTAATTATATAAATCACAACCCTTGCGGTCAAAGCATTCAAGAAAGATATTCCATTTTCCCATAATTATGTTAAGCCAGCAGCTGCCATTTTCTGAGTCAAGAGGAATACATGACAGGAACCATGGGCGTTGTTATAGAATGGCACATCTGGACATATGCTCTGGATCTTCAGTGCTGTGCCCCAAAGACATAATATGCCTTAATACAAGTCTGACTCTTCCCTCTGGGTTCAGCAGCCTTGAAATGACTAGGAGACATTAGGACTCATTCCCTTGGGAAACCAATAGGGAGTGTAGTATAAAGGTGAAACTTTTTAAGCTATAGGAGACACTAGGGGTGCCTCTACAAGAGGCATTTAAAGCTCTTTCAAGGCGCATTAAAAAAATTACCTCTACAAGAACGGAGCGCAAATCGGGCATAGAGGCGCGTTATCTCCCCGATTATGCGCATTATCGAATGCGCGTTAAATCGCGAGTTTTATTTTGCTCCATCCGTTAAAGCGCATTTTGACTGTGTGAATAAGCGCTTATGCGCATTAACTACTTGTAAAGTGCATTTTGGACATCTGTTAATGCGCTTCGCCACCTCTCGCCGCCTCTTGTGCAGAGGGATTAGGCGTAAATGCGCTTCTGCGATTATGCGCATAATCGCCTAACCAGGCGCAAAAGCAAATCCTTATAGAGGGGACCTGCAACATTTCTTTCCACAGTCTGTTCCTCCCTCCCTCCCTTTCTACTTTTATTTGCCTGCTACTGGGAACATGCTTGCAATGAAAGTTTGAAGAGGGAGAGTTAAGGGCATGAAGAGTTCCCTGTAGAATACTGGTATTTCATACAGCCCCAAACTGGAGCTTCTGCATTCTACAAAGGATTGAATTAGCCTCCATAAACTTTCACTGGGGCTTACTCCCAGGAAACTGTACATAAGACTGCAGCCCAAGTTATTTATTTATGTATTTATTTATGTATTTACAGCCTGATCCTCTGCATGTTTATTAAGAAATAAGTCCTGAGTTGTGAGCCTGGTAGTACAGGTTCAATGAAATGCCCACCCCATTCCATTCCACTAACTTGGCTACCCTTTTCTCGGTACATTTTGTCATTTGTTTTTCTTTTTCTTTTTGCATGGACTCCAGCTTCAGTAGTGAGAGAAAGGAACTTTATACATGCTCAGAGGTACTTTCTCCATAACTTAGCCCTAGTATTGAAAATGGACTGGGGGACGTCTTGGCAGAAAATTAAGTTATGAGGACAAGGAGACAAGGAGAGGTTGCACATAACAAGGAGCAGGTAGAATCTGTTTGGTGAAGATTGCTGAAAGATGGAAAAATGAAGAGGGATTGCTGTTGGAGGCGAATAGAATGTACATGATCTGGTTAGAGTTTTCTTACAACCAGTGTGGTCAGTACTTAATCTCTAAAAAGGAATGCTGAGGCTTTAATCTGTGTGGAAAATATTCCATCAATATTAAGTCTGTGGGGAGGGGATGGGCTGCAATTGCTCAGTGGTGAGAGTACAACATTTTGCATATGCTCAGAGGTAGTCTTTATTTCACTGTTATTCTTTGCTACCTTTAATGAAATGTAAATAAATGCTAGGAATTCTAAATTTGCATACATGGACACACACACACACACACACACACATATATATATATATATATATATATACATACACATATACTAGGGGTGGGCAATGTGCAATCCTATACTAACTTAGCTTTAAATGAGTCTCACTGAACTCAAGGAGATACGTCTGAGTGATCATACATAGGAATGTAGTTTTAACTTAAAGTTATATGATGAACTGACAGAGATTTCTATAAACTGGCAATTGTTCTGACAAAAAATCCTTTATATTATAGGATCTTCAGTTCCTATGATCAGGTATCAGCCTTCCCATATCTAGTAACCTCCAGATGTGTCAGCTGGAAATGACAGAGCTGCAGCCCAAATCATCTGTAAGGCACCAGGTTGGGGAAGGCTGTTCCAAAGCTGTTTTATCAGATAAAAATACTACTTTTGTAATGCATTTGGCTCTAGTGCTGTGCATAGATCCAGATCCCGAATCTGGAACAGTTCGGGCTGATCCAGGCCTCCCCGAGCCAGATCAGATTGGCCCCAAATTGAGCCAGATCGGATCTGCGATCCGAATCTTATCAGGATCCGTGCACAGCACTCCCTCCTGCTCTCCCCACTCTCCCCCTCCCTCCCTCCCCCCACTCTCCCTGCTTACCTGCTGTCTCCTTCACATCATCCCCATTGTTCTCTCACCTCGCTGTGGGCCAGCCGCTTTCCTGCTCATGCTGGGTGATGATGTCACCCGCCACGACCAGTAAATGCGGCGCTATAATTGGACCTGATAGATCGGGATCCAGATCAGATTGGGGGTCTGTGCACAGCCCTATTGGACTCCCCATATTCACTGTGACCCTCTATAACATATTTACAATTGGTCCAACCAGTGGAGGCTAATGGCTCCAATTTCAGTGGGGCTGTGAATCCACTCTGGGTTTTAGTCAGACTCTAATGTAGCCATCCAAGATACTGAAGCCTTTTGGGGATTGAGTTCAGCACCGTGGACAGATCCTTTAGAGTTTTCACCTAGTCTCTAAAACCCAGAGTAGATTCACAGCCCCACTGAAATTGGAGCCACCAGCCTCCACTGGGTCCACCTGCTGAAATGTAAGGACTGGGTTGATTTATGAATCTGGGTAGTTTTCTAACTGTTAGGTTTTTTTCCCCTCAAATACAAAATACAAAGCAATAAAAGTATAACACAATATAAGGTGAAAAAACTAAACAGAGAAACATATACCCTTACCCTAACTAAAGCTAATATCCAGAATCTTTTTAGTAATATTTATCTACAACCACCAAATAAAATATTTTAAAACTTAAGATCCAATCTGCATTTTTTTTTAAAAAAAAAATCTCAACCAGCAGCCTATTTATTTATTATTGCATTTCTATACGGCCCAACAGTCGAAGCTCTCTGGGCGGTTCACAAAATTTACAACCATCAACTGCAATTCATGTCCTTGCCCTTCCGCCTACTTTTTTTTTTAATGTCATCACACATGGTATTACCTCTCCATATTTGATTATATGCAACCCATCTTTGGAAATGGTCTCTGGCCCTTTCCACACCAGGCAAAATGCCTGGGGTGGCCCCGGCTGCTTCCTGTGCACCGATGGTGTGTATTAGGTACTTCCGGGATCACCCTCCCTCCTACCCTCCCTCTACACCCTATGGTGTAGAAAGGGCCTCTCTCTGTCTCTCTGTCTCTCTCTGTCTCTCTCTCTCTCTCACACACACACACACCAATCCCTATCTTTTTAAAAAAAAAAAATGTAAGACTTAATCAAACACACAGAGTGAGACCTGGAGCAATTGCTCCTGTCTATTAATAAAGCAACTGAAGCAAATGAGATCCAAAGCTATTTTGTGTAACAGTATCTTCAATTAACATTGTCGGATCAGCCTTACTTGACACATTCGTTTTAAGAGGAGCGGAAACACAGGAAGGATAGCGTAAGTGGGTTGTGCTAGAGCATCAATTAGCATGTATATAAAAATGCTCATTCCGTGGTTGTGTTAATTGAGTCCGCAGCCACTGAACCTCTTTGTACAAAATACTATTAGGTGCACGTTTATACTGCAGGCAAACCATTACGGCGTGTCAGTCAAGGAAACAGAAAACAAACAACTGAAAGGAACACAGTATTAAGCAAACAGAAATTAGGCACGTTTTTATCCGTTCTGATGAACTTCCGTGGGGCTAAATTGACTGCCAAGCTTGTTTAAGTTCAAGGATTAGTGGTAAAGCAAAGTAATAACAGATTGCCAGTTTCATCATGAAATTACGGACAATGAGATAATTATTTTCTACAGGGCTTCTAGTGTTAGGGCCACATCATTTGATTAACTTTATATTTTTGTGTTATTGAAGCTACACTAGCAGGCACAATCATACATGGCAGTGGTCACCACATTTTTTTTGGGGGGGGGAATGTATTGTCTGTGGGTTTCCCACCTTTCCTTCAGCATGACTACCTCTCTTATGAAGTTTCCTCCCCCACCCTTACTCCAACTCCACCCCCCACATTGCTTGTAATTTGTCAGGAAGTTAACAGGTCAAGAACTTCAGCTATTAGGGGGTTACAGAAATGTAATAAATAAAAATAAAGAAATGTTAAACATGTCCCACAAGCCTATAATCATACATGTTGGCTGGACTGCATCTCTGTGTCAGGAACTCTGGAAACTGAACCCAGAACTTTGTGGCCTGAGGGTAGGATCTAGCCTCATGACAACTTAGGACTGTGCACATTTTGGCCTTATGAGGCAACAAGGCTTTGTGCAACAATGGCCCATTTGACTGGCAGTTACTCAAGATGAAACCTCTTGAGTGAAACCAAGCCAATCATTTTATCGGAAGAAGAAACACAGGGCAGTATCCAATGCTGCTGCTGCACTTACGCTTGACTTGTTGCACGTGTTGGAAACACTGTTCGCACAACGAGGAGCTAGATGTTCAAACATCAACCCTGGAAACAAACTCTGCTGACCTGTCCCATTCCAGCAAGGAATGTTTCTGCTCGTTTCTGGTTGATTTGAGAAACACTACCTCCTCATTTCATGAGCGGTAGGTCCTGCTGGTACGCGGGCAGGCTTGGATACTGCCCACAGTGTTCCATGTTGGTCATACATGTATTTTATTTCTGGTTGTTCATTGGATTTAGGTTTGTTTAGGTTTTTTAAAATTTGTTTGGTGAAACTATATTATTTCTTTCAAACAAAAATACAACTAAAATGTCATTCAAAAGAAAAAGAAGTGCAAGCCCCCTCCAGGTGCTCAGACAATTGGTTGGAGGAGGAGAGCAGGCCCACCCCTGCCACCATGAACCTGAATGGCCCCTTGCCTTGCCATTCACATTTTGCACAGATGTCTGTAAAGGAGAGTCTTCTTCTGCACACATATGGCTTTCTCCCATGATTGGGAAACCTATTGCATTGGATGAGATTAGGTCATTATTCCTGGTGCAAAGACACAAGAGAATTATCAGCCCTCAGAGGTGGCATTATGTAGGGTGGCCATGCATCCTCTTTTAAGAAGGCTGTCCTCTATTTTGAAAGTGTCTTCTGTATGAAGGGGTGCCTGAGGACTGTCCTTACTCAAAGACATCCTTATTTGAAGGGCTATCCTGTCCAGTTCTGGTTTAAAGATAAACCAGAAGAACGGTTGCTCATCAACCCCAAGTTAGCAGACTAGGCCCACAAGTCACTTGGTCAAAGTCTTCCGCACTAAGGTGAGATGGACTGTATTTCTATTTAAATTATAACCATTATTTCTAAATGTGCATCTGGACACATAAATCAGCATAGGCAAATCTTAGGCAAACTGGTGTCCTCTTATTTGGTGATGGGTTTCCTCTCTTTTCATGGTGATTCATAAGTGACCCTCCTAGATGGCAGGCCTTTGTAGCTTTGCATCATTCGCTGGCCTGGGAGGTCCACCCCGAATAGTGCCACCGACCCACAGAACAGAGTGAGTTCTGTGGAAAGCAGATGATTTTTATCTTTACACAGACTGAAATTAAACATTTTCTAGTGTGAAAGAATGAGGCAAGCCTCCTATTTTAATACAGGAAATAAATGTCCCTCAGCTATCAGCAGTTCAGGAAACAACATCATAGATCAGAAGCAAAGCCTTATAAATAATTTCGACAATGTGCTTTATCAGCATGGCTGTGTTATTAAACCACCCCTGTTTTGTTCTCTTCAGGAGAGGGTTTATGCTTGTCCCATGAAAGGTTATTCACTCTGGCATTTATCTGTGCATCTCCCAACATCACTAACAACTCAAGAATGACTGGTCTGCAGTGCTGAAATATCCAGTCTCGAATAGCAGGGAGAGGGGTGGACGATTTGCCGTGGGGGGGAAAATGTGCAATTGGTTTACAAATACAAAGACCACAAGGTTAATGCTTCGTGCTGTAGTTTTCCCTGGCAAATAGTCTGTTCAAAATGTTCAAAGAGCTGCCTACTGGCATAGCATGTTAGATGCACAGATAGTGATTCAGAATTCATCAGTACAGCCAGTCATATAAGCCTTTCCCAAATGGATTTTAAAATCTTCCAAAATGTTTTTAACTCTGTCAGCAACTTTGGTGTTCTAGCAACACTTACGGCAAAACCTCACTGGAACTTTTAGACACATTTATCGCATGAATATTTGGTAATAATCACCGTAAGTTTGGCATACATATCGTTCATTGATTTATCTCACGATTGGCAGTGAATACATATGAAATGCATATGGCTTTCTAGCATTTATACAATGGGGTTCAACAAAAGCAGACCAAATGTCCAAATAAATATCCATTCAAAAGTGGCATCTATATGCCAGCCATTCAAATATTGAAAGTGTTGTAAGGTCCTCAATCCATTGCATTATAGGAGACAAGTGTTAATTCCTCCCAGTGTTGTAACATCAGTCTTTTAGCGGTCAAGAGAGCAGAGAATTTACTTATGCTGACCATTTGTTAATTTCCATGAAGCAGGTAAATAATTTAAAACAGGGTGTACATCAGTGAATATTAAAAACTGTTCCAGTACAAAATCTATCTGTGTAATAACCTACCTACCCACCGACCCCGCCAGACCCCAAAAGAAGCAACTACTGGACATTGCCAAAACATATATTTTAAAGAAGCATTTTAAACTGTCCACCGATCAGACAGTTTGGGGTGCTGCCCACAGTAGTTTCTCAAATCTTAAATGTGCCCATGGGCCCAGAAAAGTTGAGGAACCCTGCCATATGCTAGCTCAACATAATTTATGTTATTGTTATTGTCCAATTAGATACTGCCCAACAGATTGTATCCAATGGTTCCCTTCTGCCAGCACAATGAATACTGCTGATGAAACAAGTTCTTCTTTACCCTGCAGTCCCCCAAATCAGCTCCAGAGATCTACTAAAGCTAATACTCTATTAACAGCCATCTAAATGGTGCTCTCTAAATGGGCAAAGCCCCGCGGTGGCTGCGAATCTGTGCTGCATCCGTTTTATGATGCAGCCGCAGCTTCGCAGCCACCGTGGGGCTTTCCCGTGAAGCTGCACATTGAAAAAGTCAGGGGCTGCCTCTGCAAGAGAGGTTTAAAGCTCTTTCAAGTCGCTTTAAAAAATTTACCTCTACAAGGAGGGAGCGCAAATCGCGCTATCCCTCCGATTGTGCGCATTATCAAATGCGCGTTAAATAGCGAGTTTTATTTTGCGGCGGGATGTGAAGCCGGCGCCCTTCCTCCCGAGTAGTTCTGCTGCTGCAGCTGCTGCTGGCTCCCCCGCTTGGCTCCTGGCTCCGCTCCTACTGGGCTCCCGCTGACCTCTCGCTCCGTCTTCCAGCTCCCTTTTCCCTTTTTCTTGCCCCCCCCCCCCCGTGCGCCCTGCCTCCCGAGTGCTGCTGCTGCTGGCTCCCCTGCTCGGCTCCTGGCTCCGCTCCTACCGGGCTCCGTCTTCCAGCTCCCTTTTCCCTTTTTCTTGCCCTGTTCCCCCCCCCTTGCTCCGTTTCATTCAATCGCCCCGTCAGTTCCTTCGCTCTCCAGCATAACAACTCGCAGGGACCTGCCTTAAAGAGACAGGCGCCCGCCCGCCCTACCTCCCCCCTCCCCGCCTGCCTCTCGTGCAGAGGTATTAGGCATAAATGCGCTTCAGCGATGAAGCGCATAATCACTTAACCAGGCGCAAAAGCGAATCCTTGTGGAGGGGACCAGGGAGTTGCCCTGACTTTTTCAATGGGATTGATGTCAGTATAGCTCTTCCGCCTTCTGACGTAGCTCCGGGGTCAATCCAAAGGCAGTCCCTGGTGGAAGGTAACCAGTCACCTTCCACCAAGAAGAGGGCAAAGGGGGGCGGCTCCACTACCTGGATTGCTGCCACCATAAGCCCTGTGCTCCCTCCTTGGCATCAGGATCACCCGATGCCACCACAGGTAAGTAAAAATGCAGGGTTTTAGAAGGAGGCGATGCCAAGTCAGCACCGTGAAGACAGCCCCCTAGACTTTAAATCAGGGGCATCCAACTTGCACCCTCCCAATGCCTTAATTGAAGCGCCCACAGGTTCCCTCAGTCCCTGCTGCTGCTGCTGCTGCTGAATCCCTCCCCCTCCTCTGATTTCCTTCCGAATGCACTGTTGTAGTTGCAGCTGCAGCCACCGCTTCTACCACCTCCAATTGCTAGAGTTTTCTGTACCTCCTTCCCCAGCGATCCTAGTACAGATTGCTCTTTCCTCACCGGTAGCTTATGTGCATGTGTACATATATACATATGTGTGTGTGATGTGTATGTCTGTGTGCATGTGTGTGTGTGCGCGTGCATGCATGTACACTTGTGGCCCCAAGGGCTGAAAAAGTTTGTGCACTCCTGTTTTAAATAATGATAATTTGAGATTAACATAATCCTTCTGGTGTAGTTGACCCTTCTCTCTTCAAAGGAATAACACCCTCCAGCTGCAAATCAGCGAACAAATGTTGGACAAGCGTATACAGAAGCATGATCTGACCTTTCAAAAAACACTGTTCTTGGACCAGATGGCTACAGGATGAAGAATATTAAATAGATGGGCTGGGCAGAATGCAAAGGAGGCAAAGAATCAGAAACTGTAAATGTAGACAGGACAGACCCCCCTCAATAGTCTTTCCACGTCTATTATCATGTCACCAAAGAATAACACCTTGTTTTGGATACACTTATGCACAAGAGCCAATATATAACTTTTGCAAGTGCAGGGTCTCCTAAAGGCTAATGATGTACAGGGTGATTGACTCACAATTGCAGATGAGACTATCTGTGTTTGCCACCCTTCCCAATTCAAACGTTGCTATTAAATCTGATGCAGATTATTGGCTGCTTTTCCCCACTCTGTGCCTAATTGCATAAAATCTTCTGCAGCACTATTTTTCTTTTTTTATGCACAAGTATGGGATAGGCACATAGGAAGCTGCCTTATACTGAGAGCCTATTTACACTACTGCTTTAAAACGGTTTATAACATTATTAACCGGTTTAAAACTGCTATACACCGTTTTAAAGCAGTAGAGTAGATAGGCTCTCTGTCAGACTATTGGCCCATCTAGTCCAGTATTGTCAACACTGATTGGCAGCAGCTCTCCAGTGTTTCACACAAGATTCTTTCCTAGCCCTACCTAAGGATGCCAGGGATCGAACCAGAGACCTTCTGCATGCAAAGCTGATGCTCTGTCACACTGAGCTACAGTCCCTTCTGGTTAAATGAGCTATGGATCCTCCCTAACTGGATAAACTGTTGCTAGATGTGAAACATCCACCCATATGAATGTGCAATTTTTCACCCCAAAATAGCAACCCCGAGCATTCATTGCATTCCTAAAGGAGATACGGAGAAGAGTAGTTGGTGATACCAGCTGAGCTGAATTCAGTTCAATGAGACTTAAGTAGCAATTTTTTAACATCATAAAAATGAGAGCCAGTCTGATGTAGTGGCTTGAGTGTTGGACTGGGAGTTGGGAGATCTGGGTTCTAGTCCCCACTTGACCAAGGAAGCTCACTGGGTGACTTTGGACCAGTCACAGACTCTCAGCCCAACCTACCTCACAGGGTTGTTGTTGTGAGGATAAAATGGAGAGGAGGAGGATTATGTACGCCACCTTGGGTTCCTTGGAGGAAAAAAAGGCAGGATATAAATGTAATTCATTAAACAAAAAACCTACGGTTTACAAAAACAATGTTAAGGCTCTACAGATTCCAACCAAGCACCAAAAAGCAGGGAAATTGGGAGTTAAGGCTCACAAGCCTTAGCGCCACATCCTTCCTAAGGAGGCAGAAAGTGCAAGTGAAATTCTCATTCTCCCAAAGCAGATAAACCATGAGGACAGGGTGGAGAATATGATATGCAGAGGTGACTGTGGGGTTGTGGAAAACTGATCACGAACAACTTAGGGCCACCTACTTCTCTTTTTTTGTTTAGAGCAGCCCTTCCCCAACCTGGTGCCCTCCAAAGGTGTTGGACTACAACTCCCATCATTGCAAGTCTGTATGTCCCATGGTTGAGGATTTTCCCCAACTCTGTTACTCTTGAAGTTACTAGGCCTGTTGAAAATAGATTTTATAACATAAGCATGAAAACAGTGAATACCCCTTTTAACTTGTTAAACCAATGAAAACATGCCACACAAGAAGTCTTAAGATATGAATGGTTTATAAAGAAAAGTAAATGCAAAAGAACATCAGATGCAGAAGTGAAATCTGAAACATTACTAGTAGTAGTAGTAGTAGTAGTAGTAGAAGTAGTAGCCTGCCTTTTGCCCAATGCTGGGCCTCAGGGCAGCCTTACAAAACTAAAACATATACAGCTAAAACCTATAAATAGGAATATACTAGGCTGACCATATGAAAAGGAGGACAGGGCTCATGTCCTTTTCATTGTAGAGAAAAGGAGATTTCAGCCAGTGTCATTTGTATGCAATTAGTTCCTGGTGAAATTCCCTCTTCATCACACCAGTTAAAGTTGCAGGGGCCCTGCCTTCTTTTGAATATGGTCACTCTAGTAGAGTGCCTGCAACTTTAACTGTTGTGATGAAGAGGGAATTTCACCAGGGACTAATTGCATACAAATGACACTGGCTGAAATTCCCTTTTCTCCTCAACTGTTAAAGTTACATGAGCCCTGTCCTCCTTTTCATAGGGTCAGCCTAAATATACAAAAGTTAAAAATATAATTAAATACTTTTCAATATTAAAGCATTTTAAACATTTTAAATACATAACAATTTAAAAGTCAAAGGTATAGACAGAGGTCCAGATTATTTGCCAAAGGCCTGCTGGAACAAAAAAGGGTTTGTCTGCATCCAAAAACACATCAAGGAGGGAGCCAGTGTAGACTGCAAGGATTAGAAAGAAAATCCATGTGTGTACACTATGCAAAATAAACAACAGCTCAACTGTTTCTAAACCTTATTAGAAAAACAGGGTGACTAGGCCAAAACCAGCGTTGTAGGCCCAGAAGCACTTTGAAAGGTTGCGACATTGTACTTAAAACTTAACACCGGCCCAAACTAATTAAATGAAGTGTTTGAAGCTTTCAACTTATAGCAGTATGGACCAAACTCTTAGAAAAGAGGGAAGGAGCACTGTGTGTGAGTGGGGTGGGGGAAATTAAAAGAAAGGTATAGTTACCTATTCCCAGGAGAGATCTGAAGATCAAGTTACCATGGATCCAGAGGAACCACACCCTGCTTCACCAGGGAGCAAAAGAGCAAACTGGCCTTATGAAGATAGCCTAAAATACTCTCAGAGCCAAAGGAATGCATGTTCCAGAAGAGAAAAGAGAAACTCTTCTTCTTCTTCACTCAAAAGGTCTGTGCTAGAGGCAGAGGCCATTTCACTCACCCACCCCACATTCTAAGGCAGGAGGGAGGGGGGAGAGTGTGTCACGTTATGAGGGAAGATGGCCGCCTCATTGACTTGAATGAGAGGTTAAAATAGTCCTTAAAAGTCAACCGAAGGGAATTTTAAAAAAACGAAAAGCTTTCCGTCAACTACAGTCAAGGAGGAAGAGGACCCCACCACTGGATTACTTAATAAGGCTCTAGAAATTATGCAAATTGTGAGCACAAAAAGTAGCGACCCGGAAGTAAATTTTACAAAAGCAGGGAGACAGGTTTGTATACCTTTTCTAACTTAAAATGCTCTCCTTCCCTCAATCTTTCACCAATCTTCTTGAAATGTTCAGGTAATGTAAAACAAACATTTCTTTCTGGCACCTGTAAATTTCAGAAAGATTGATGAAACATTTTCAATTTTATGGCTGTTAGAATGACACCGCCCCCCCCCCCCATTATCACTTTAACATGGTGGAATGTGTTTTTTACTGACGGCCCTTAACAATGGAGGCACAGCTGTGCCTCCATTAATAAATAATAAATAAAAATAAAAAGAGCCATGCTGGATCAGACCAAGAGTCAAGCTAGTCCAGCAATATCTGCTCACACATTGGGCAACTAACTGCCAGTTGGGAACCCAACAGTAGTACATATGTGCAATAGCACCCTCCTGCCCATGTTCCCAGCAACTGGTGTACATAGGCATACTGGCAATCCGTAATCATTTATTTACTTGGACACTGGTAAACCACATTCCTCTTCCCATGTGTCCCCAGTAGTATGTAGCTGAACAAATATATGTCACTTAACATTACTGCATTAAACCTTGTCAGAGAACTCTCGAGATCCACATTGGATTTGTGAAGAGTGGCTGTATCCTCAACTGTTCCATCATCCCAGCAAAAGCTTCTGCTTGGTCTTATTATGTTCCCTTGTGTATTTTTAAAAGGTGCCTCAGTGAGATCCTGTTCTCTCTCTCTCTCTCTCTCTCTTTCTTGCCACTATTTAGATTAGTAACAAAGTCCAGAGATTAGGGTGACCAGATAAAATCCAGGTCAGGGCTCATGTAACTTTAACAGTTGTAGAGAAAAGGGAATTTCAGCCAGAGTCATTTGTATGCAATTAGTTCCTGGTGAAATTCCCTCTTCATCACAACAGTTAAAGGTGCAGGCACTATACTAGAGTGACCATATACAAAAGAAGGCAGGGCCCCTGCAACTTTCACTGTAGTGATGAAGAGGGAATTTCACCAGGAACTAATTGCATACAAATGACAGTGGCTGAAATTCCCTTTTCTCCTCAACTGTTAAAGTTACATGAGCCCTGTCCTCCTTTTCATAGGGTCAGCCTAAATATACAAAAGTTAAAAATATAATTAAATACTTTTCAATATTAAAGCATTTTAAACATTTTAAATACATAACAATTTAAAAGTCAAAGGTATAGACAGAGGTCCAGATTATTTGCCAAAGGCCTGCTGGAACAAAAAAGGGTTTGTCTGCATCCAAAAACACATCAAGGAGGGAGCCAGTGTAGACTGCAAGGATTAGAAAGAAAATCCATGTGTGTACACTATGCAAAATAAACAACAGCTCAACTGTTTCTAAACCTTATTAGAAAAACAGGGTGACTAGGCCAAAACCAGCGTTGTAGGCCCAGAAGCACTTTGAAAGGTTTCGACATTGTACTTAAAACTTAACACCGGCCCAAACTAATTAAATGAAGTGTTTGAAGCTTTCAACTTATAGCAGTATGGACCAAACTCTTAAAAAAGAGGGAAGGAGCACTGTGTGTGAGTGGGGTGGGGGAAATTAAAAGAAAGGTATAGTTACCTATTCCCAGGAGAGATCTGAAGATCAAGTTACCATGGATCCAGAGGAACCACACCCTGCTTCACCAGGGAGCAAAAGAGCAAACTGGCCTTATGAAGATAGCCTAAAATACTCTCAGAGCCAAAGGAATGCATGTTCCAGAAGAGAAAAGAGAAACTCTTCTTCTTCTTCACTCAAAAGGTCTGTGCTAGAGGCAGAGGCCATTTCACTCACCCACCCCACATTCTAAGGCAGGAGGGAGGGGGGAGAGTGTGTCACGTTATGAGGGAAGATGGCCGCCTCATTGACTTGAATGAGAGGTTAAAATAGTCCTTAAAAGTCAACCGAAGGGAATTTTAAAAAAACGAAAAGCTTTCCGTCAACTACAGTCAAGGAGGAAGAGGACCCCACCACTGGATTACTTAATAAGGCTCTAGAAATTATGCAAATTGTGAGCACAAAAAGTAGCGACCCGGAAGTAAATTTTACAAAAGCAGGGAGACAGGTTTGTATACCTTTTCTAACTTAAAATGCTCTCCTTCCCTCAATCTTTCACCAATCTTCTTGAAATGTTCAGGTAATGTAAAACAAACATTTCTTTCTGGCACCTGTAAATTTCAGAAAGATTGATGAAACATTTTCAATTTTATGGCTGTTAGAATGACACCGCCCCCCCCCCCCATTATCACTTTAACATGGTGGAATGTGTTTTTTACTGACGGCCCTTAACAATGGAGGCACAGCTGTGCCTCCATTAATAAATAATAAATAAAAATAAAAAGAGCCATGCTGGATCAGACCAAGAGTCAAGCTAGTCCAGCAATATCTGCTCACACATTGGGCAACTAACTGCCAGTTGGGAACCCAACAGTAGTACATATGTGCAATAGCACCCTCCTGCCCATGTTCCCAGCAACTGGTGTACATAGGCATACTGGCAATCCGTAATCATTTATTTACTTGGACACTGGTAAACCACATTCCTCTTCCCATGTGTCCCCAGTAGTATGTAGCTGAACAAATATATGTCACTTAACATTACTGCATTAAACCTTGTCAGAGAACTCTCGAGATCCACATTGGATTTGTGAAGAGTGGCTGTATCCTCAACTGTTCCATCATCCCAGCAAAAGCTTCTGCTTGGTCTTATTATGTTCCCTTGTGTATTTTTAAAAGGTGCCTCAGTGAGATCCTGTTCTCTCTCTCTCTCTCTCTCTCTTTCTTGCCACTATTTAGATTAGTAACAAAGTCCAGAGATTAGGGTGACCAGATAAAATCCAGGTCAGGGCTCATGTAACTTTAACAGTTGTAGAGAAAAGGGAATTTCAGCCAGAGTCATTTGTATGCAATTAGTTCCTGGTGAAATTCCCTCTTCATCACAACAGTTAAAGGTGCAGGCACTATACTAGAGTGACCATATACAAAAGAAGGCAGGGCCCCTGCAACTTTCACTGTAGTGATGAAGAGGGAATTTCACCAGGAACTAATTGCATACAAATGACAGTGGCTGAAATTCCCTTTTCTCCTCAACTGTTAAAGTTACATGAGCCCTGACCTGGATTTTATCTGGTCACCCTACCAGAGATCCTCTCATGTAGTAACACAAAACTGTATGTACGTATCGCTACATGCTTACCTCTGTACTACAGTTGAGCTTCTCCACTCCCATTCGTCCAAAGATGGAGTAGGTTTATAAGGAGGCCCAAGTTCAAAAGTGTTAAAAAGTAGGCTTAGGTATGATTCTTCTCTCCGCTTCAACATGAACTGCTTCTCATGTGCCATCTAAACTTTTAGATATTTCCCTGCACTTCAGGGATAATGGATCTTAAAAGGGAACACTGTCTTAAGAGTTCCTCACCTTATAGATGAAACCTTGCCTGTCCCTAAAGGCTAACTTCTTATGAATAAACTCTGGATTCTAATACAAATTGAACTCTATCTAACATGGAGTCTTCCACATACAGTCCTAAGCGATGGTACCACCATCCTCTCAAGTTGTTCACATCAATATTTTAAGGAAGTGATGTCTTCCTGTCAGTCCACATTTCATCAAAATGATGGTGATAATTCAGATTTTCCTCCAGTTGCATTTTGGTTCTATATATGTCACACTGAATGCAGAGTCCACTTTCACTGTGTTCCTCTGTTGTGCTCTTTTAAAAAGTATTTGGGCATATATATATTCCGCAGCCAATTATGGAAGATAACATAGGATTCTACATTTTCTCAACAGCTGTTGCCTTTACACAATAGGATTCTGGTGGTATTTAAAACAATTCTCAGAGGCCTAAACTAGATGTTGCACACAGACACATGGTGCAACAGCTGTTTTGGCCCTGATTTCCCTCCTACATATTTCTTTCTCAAGACCATTATGAGATAAGCAACTAAACTTAGCTGACTTACTTGTGTTTCAACTGATTTATAGTGCAACACTTGAATCACACCAGTTGGATGACAACAGGACTCCTGAATTCCACATGACAGCAAAACTTGAGTTAGCCAGTGGAATGAAGTCGTTATGTAGTCAGAACATAAAGAGTGCAATCAGGGCCGGCCCTACTATTAGGCAGAGTGAGGCAGCTGTCTCAGGTAGCAGATTTGGGGGGGTCATGAAAAGGCAGCAAATTGTTAATTTATTGTTATTGCATTTTTACTCCCAGGGAGAGGCACTTATGGGATTTTCTGCCTCAGGTGCCAAAATAACTTGGCCAAATATGGGTACTAAATACCTTGACTTGGGGAGAGGGCACCACTTGCTATTCTGTCTCAGACAGCAAAATGTCTTGAGCTGTCCCTGAGTGCAATCCTATACATGTCAACTCAGAAGTGAGCCCCGTTGAGTTCAATGGGACTTACTCCCAGATAAATGTATATAGTAATACACATCTGCCACACAGGGGTAATCACAGAATCATAAAGGAGATGAAATGGGTAGATTGTGGGGGGAATCAGAAGAGTAGTCCACTTACTTGGGAACCTATCCTGCCTAAAGGCTAAATTCCACCTCACCTGGCAGCATAAAATTATGACAACAAAATCGCTGTCGTAAGTACACTTCAATAGAAGTCAAGAGAACATGTAGGATTACTGCCAGCCCAGCTTCCCTCATTATCTACCCCTTCACCCACAATGGAGGACAGAATTATGACCAAAGGATATAAGAACACACCAAAGCTCAGGAAAACCGCATTGCTCAGGCAAGATCCAACTTGGAACAAGAAGCTCTCTCATACTTCTACTTTTCCAGGAGGGTCCAATGGCCAGCGTGAGATTGTGAGTGGAGTTAGCACAGGGTCGGCTCAAGACATTTTACTGCCAGAGGCACATCAGCGAATGGCAACCCAAGTCAAGGTTCATAGCATCCAAAGGGAGCCAAGTTATTTGGGTATGCCCCATTCCTGGCAGTAGAAATACAATAATAATACAGTAAATAATTCACTGCCTATATGTGACACTCCAAATCTGCTGCCTGAGATGACTGCCTCACTCTGCCTCATGGTAGGGCTGGCCCTGGGAGTTAGCACAGGGCCGAGGTAAAAGCACAACCTGCAGTTTGGTGACTCAGTACCTAGGGCAGCTGCACACCGATCCAATGGAGCCCCAGCATGTCCTGACAGTAGCCAATCATGACATACCACCAGGAGTACAGAAGCCTTCTTTCTCTCTGTGGAACTGACTGCTTTCCTGGCAAAAGGGCTGTTCTGTGTCTGTCCATGTTCAGGCTACCAAGAAATGTGAACCTGGGCCAGAGGACAACCCTGCAGACAGAGCCCACTGCCCTCTTAGAACCGTTAGCCTATTGGAGCAGGACACCTTCTTGTCAGCATTTTCTGCCTTGCACATGGAACGGGGACCAAAATGGACAGAAATCTGAATCAAGCAGGTACATGTTTTCAGTTTTACTCTAGAGTAGGTCCAAGGAGCCCAATCTAGACATTAACCACTACCACCCCATGCTAGGTTCCTAATCTGAATTGGGGGGGGGGGGGCTGCACATGGGGGGAAAAGATGCAGCTGCTCAATACATTAATGTCTGCTTTGGCCCTGGGTTAAGCGCTGCTTCAGGGGGAGAGATGCTGTGCCATCAAGGTTGAGCTATTCCACCTGCTCCCCTACCCCCCCACACACACTTGGAGACTTTAAAAGCAAGGCTGGAGCTGAAGGTTGGGAAACGCTGCTTCAGGGTTAAAGATGTTATTCTAACCAAGTTGTGTTTTTTTTTTCTTATTCTGTTTTGCTGTCAACTTCTATTTAGTATATTTTGAGTATTATTATGATATTGTTGTTTTGTATATTGTTAAATATTGTTGTGGCATATTTTTGATTTTTTGGGGGGTGATATTTCTGTTGTAAACTTGCATTTTGTAAACCCCCCCCCCCCAGAGAGCTTCGGCCATGGGGCAGAATATAAATGTAATAAATGAAATGAAGTATCAAGGCGTTCCTTCCATCAACATGAGTTGATTGATGTCTTTCGAGCATGGCTAATACGGGGTCATGCCCAGAAGTAATGTTGTGATTGGTGAGTGATGTTGAAGGAGTTGTGAGGAATAAAAAGTATGTGGAGATGACTATCGTTGCTACATTGCCTCCTCTTCTTCTTTTTCTACAACTGCTATTATTGTGCTTCTGACATTGCTACTAGGACAGCACAGGGTCCCAAATTCTGATGCTGATGTAAATCCTGGCGTAGTTTACCTATCTTAGCTGGACCATAGGATTGCCAGTCCTTTCCCACTGTCCAACATAAATCCAAGCTCCTTAGTTTAGCGTTTGTAATCCATCCAGAGAATATTAGTTACTGGGCAGATGAGAAATGTAATAAATAAATAATAGGAAAATGGGGGCTTTCCGCTTGCAAGCCTTTTGAACGGGAAAAATAAAGTGAAGACAAATCAATGGATATGTGGGAGGAAGCAATGCTTTGGCCTCCTACTCACATCCCATAAGTGTAATTTTAGGTGGAAATGAATGTAACAGTGGCAGATGGAGCTTAAACAAATATCCGTACAGTCTTTCAAGGGAAGCTGCCAAACTAAGAGAAAATAAACCGTACTCATATATATAAACTCATCTACGAATGAGGAAATGTAAAATGAAGTTCTGGATAATTGCAGAGGCTTCCTACCTTGTTTGCTACCTAGAATAGGGATAGGGAACATGGTACACTCCAGTTCTTTTAGACCACAAGATCCATAAACCCTAACTATTGACCCTGCTGCTTGTAGTCTGAAATGTCTGGAGGGCACCAGGTTGCTTACCCCTGATCTACAAGAGAACTCCACTCAGTTGTCTTTTTGATTGTTAGGGAAATAGCATTATTCCTATTATAGGATGGATCCAAAAGCAGTTCAATCCAATGTCACAAGGTTGGACCGTTCACCTAGAAATAAGCCTATGGGCTGCAGAGCACCAATCAACAGGGAGGTGGCATAGCTCGGTAATAGAGCAAATGCCCTGCATGCAGAGGATGACAGTCCCTGACATATCCAGTTAAAAGACCCATGCCTGAAGCCTAGAGAGCTGCTGCCAGTCAGGGTAGACAACAGTAGGCTAGATTGTCATGCCCCACCTAGAGGAGTCCTTCTCAGGGGAAGAGCTAGAAGCCCAGGACACCCCAGCCCAGGGACTGCTACCAGACGCACAGGAGTCTGAGGCTGCCTCTACAAGAGAGGTTTAAAGCTCTTTCAAGGCGCTTTAAAAAAATTACCTCTACAAGAACGGAGCGCAAATCGGGCGTAGAGGCGCGTTATCTCTCCGATTATGCGCATTATCGAATGCGCGTTAAACAGCGAGTTTTATTTTGCTCCGGCCGTTAAAGCGCATTTTGACTATGTGAACAAGCGCTTATGCGCATTAACTACTTGTAAAGCGCATTTTGGTCATCCGTTAATGCGCTTCACTGCCTCTCGCCGCCTCTCGTGCAGAGGGATTAGGTGCAAATGCGCTTTAGCGATTATGCGCATAATCGCCTAACCGGGCGCAAAAGCGAATCCTTGTAGAGGGTACCTGAGTCAACGGGGAAGAAGGTTGCAGGACTGTCCCTGTCAGGGGAAAGGGATTATGCCTCTGAGGCAGAGGCTAAGCAACCCCCTAAATTCATCCAGACCTGCACCCCCTTTGTCATTTGGCAGCATTGGGGCAAAAATCTGCCCGGCACGTCCATTGGGGCCTGTGACAGCCAGATGCAGGGGGCGTCTGCTGCCCTCACGGGCCCAGGCGGATCCCCCCACCACCACCATCACTACTTAAATTCTTCCATTCTAAAGGAGGACACTATATTCCCTTGGCTATTCAGGGATTTGTTTGTAGCCAAGAGAAATTACTGTCTTACAGATTTACACCAGGCAGTTTAAGAGCCCTTGGATATTCCAAAGCCAAAGCACCTATTAAGGAGCAAATATGGGATACAGAACTACAGCCTTATCTAAGCTCTGTCACAAAATAATCCTTCTATGAGACTAAGGTCCTTAGCCTTCTCCACAATGAAGATCCTTGTGTCTACAAATTTTCTGACTAATTTAATAATTCCCAAATTTAGAAAAGCCTTTACATTAGCTCGATTCAATGTTTTACCATCCATGCTTTTAGCGACAAGATATCGGAAGGTGCTGAACCGTGAATGTACATGTCCTGGTGATGGAGGGGAAGTGGGCATGTGCTGTTACATTGTTCCTTTCACTGAAATATTTGTGGTGTTTTTTTACACCTATTTTTTTTATCAAAAATGCCAAGCAGATCAAATGAATTCTATGGGGGGTTTTTTTGTTTTTCTTTCTGTCCAGGACCCCCAGATTACTGATAAAATGGCCAGGTTTTGTGCAGCAGCCAGTGAATGCTGCAAACTTTTGACAAAACAGTAATATCCCATTTGGTTAATGCTCCTAGTCCTTTTGAGTTTTTTGTTTTGTTTTGTTTGCTTTTGTTTTTCAATTTTAAAATTATGTACACTGTGTGTAATATTGAAATTACTGTATGTTTTGTATATGCTGAATTTGGATTGTAATGAATTATCTATCATCTATCTATCTCTCTTTCCCTCTTTTTCACTACACAACCTCTAGGTGGCACTGTGGTATAGCGGAATATTTTAAAAAAACACCAAGAAGAAATTGTGGTTTCTTTCACTTTCACAATTAAATGCCACATTTTCCCTACTCTAAAAACTCGCTGAAAATGCTGCTTAGACACAGAAACAAACCTGTAGGGTCACGACATTGTCTAAAGAACTGTAAGCAACCATGAGTAGGGAATAAATAGTGCATGATAAATGCCTCATGTAGAAGAGCCCTAAGTGGCACGCAAAGAGAAAATTGGGTTTGAGTCTACATGAGAAATTGACTGAGCTACATGATCATTCCACTTATCGGCTTGTGTCTATTTGGGAGGTGCTCGAGGAAATATTTGAAAGGGAAGTGAGGAGAGATAAACAGCCACATACAGTCCTTCGACTTGGAAAAGGGACATAAAAAGAAGTTTTCTCTCACATTTTAAACTTAGAGAAAGGTTGCAGGTTTCAAAAAGCAAATTGAAGGAATGCAGAAGAACTCTTGTATTGTAATGGCTAATGTCACATTTCAGACCTATGGAGACAGTTAAAATTAGCTTGGGCAGAGAGGAGTCTTAATGACAAATTATTTAATTGGTGTGGGACACATTATGTTCCTTTACTTTTTTCAGGCTGTACTTTTATAGGTCAGAAAATATGCACACTTGTCAATTCATGGCGATGGCACAATGCCCTGGCAAATCGAAACAGGCAGCATGCAAAGTTTATAAAAAAGATCATTACATTAATGCAGGTGTCCTTATTTTTAATGTTCTGTTTAAAATGCTTTGGTTGGGAAGTATAATGGAGCAATTATCTCCATAATTTACAAAAGCATCCCATATTTAGAACTGTGAGCAAAAGTTAAAAGTTATGGCTTTCTGTCCACGGCCTTTCTCAAAGAGAGATAGACCATCTCCATGAACAATCTGCCAAACTACTGCCATAGTATGAATCATCTGAATGCTACAAATGTGCATTTATTGTGATTGCAGCCCCCACACCAAAATCTATCAGTCAGAATTCCAAAGTCTTTCTGTGACTCTCCAGCAGCAATCTAGCAGTGGGCCTGTTCATACAATACACTAAGCCATGGTTAAGTTGCTAACCCCTTTGCAGCAAGTGGTTAGCAAGTGTATTTAAACCGTGGTTTTGTAGCCCCTATGGTTAGGAATGATTCACATGACACACTAAGCCATAATGTTTAGCTCAAAACGTTTAACCATCATGATTTCGCATGTTGTCTGAACAGGGCCAAACTCACTATTTGGCTTCTATCATACTCCAGGACCCCAGGTTACAACAAGTGCACAATAAAATAAAAATATAATACAACACGCAAGAAAATTAGATGGAATAGATGTATATTACACTACAAGAGCCAGTGTAGTGTAGTGGCTAGAGTGTTGGACTGGAACTCGGGAGATCCGGGTTCTAGTCCCCACTCAGCCATGGAAGCTCACTGGGTAACTTTGGACCAGTCACAGACTGTCAGCCCAACTTACCTCACAGGGTTGTTGTTGTGAGAATAAAATGAAGAGGAGGAGGAGGATTATGTGCGCTGCCTTGGGTTCTTTGGAGGAAAAAAGGTGGGCTATAGATATAATAAATACATAACAAATATAAATATTAAAGTCTTATTCCCAAAATGAGAATTTTGGTCACCGAATGCTCAGGCACCAAAACTTTTTTTTTTTACTTCAGAGCAAGAGCAAAGGGGTCCCAGCGAATGGTCTTTCATAGACGTGAAAGGCCATTGTTTTTCTTGTTACTTACTGCATTTCCTGGGGACAAATCTCTACACATATGAAACCTACCTTTGTGTTCAGGGAAGAATGTACCGTCTTATGTATTACCTTCTCCTTATTATTACAAAAACTTAAAGCACTTTTAAAAATCAATGGGATTGATAAAATGCTTAACTTCGGCTGGACCCTGCTCATTCAACTTTTGAGCATGACAAAATTAATGGCGCACTTTCAGAAGAGGAGGAGTTTGCACAGTGTAAATTAATTATGTGTGAGAAAATGTTAAATGCACTGTACCTTGAGCAAAGACAGAAACATTTGTATAGTTCAAGGCAGAATTTACTAACTCATCGTTTACTCAGTGGAAAAGGATTAATTGCTTTTCATTTTCTCCTGCACTGTTGTTTTTCTCCTGGCTGTTCAGCCCCCGAAGTACCAACTTTCCAGGGTGGGTGGCTTGTTTTCGGGTTGTTTTTTTCCTTTCCTTTTTCTTTTACAACATTCGTTATGCGTCCTAGCCATCTAGGTTACATTCCTCAAAGTAAACCATCACTTCGCAAGTGGATTTAAACTCCAGGCTAATAATTGCTGCCGCTGAACAACACAGGCAACAACAGGGTATAATTGTTTCTTGTCCTTAAGAGAGAGACAGTGGGATGCAACATTTTGCCTTGAGGGTAGTTTGGGATATTCCTGAGGATGTGGTTGCTGCTTTCAAATTTTGAGATGGTAAATTGCAGCACACACAAGATCTCAAAACACAAAATCAATCAACCAATCACTTAATCAATCTTCCAAAATGTTATCCTTCCCTTCTTTGGATGTTTTAGGTTGTTCTAATGACTATAAATCAGGCAGAACACAGCCAAGGAAGGAAGGAAGCTGGCTCTCTCCAGGTCGCACAGTGAGGACTCCTAGTCAAGAAAAATCCAAAATGGGAGCAGGTAATAACTTGGCAGAACACTGTCTCCCTCCCACTCCTCATATGCACTGACCAGAACCGTGGTCCCATTTCAGAAAGTCAGCAAGGAGGAGAGCCTGAATCCCTCCAAGGAAGTGTGCCATGCCTTTGTCGACCACTTACAGTTCTGGGAGGAATGAGCTAGAACAACAGCAGGGAAAATAAACATGGAACTCATCACTCGTCCCACCAAATTTGGTGTGGACACTATTAGTGGCTCATCATCCCCTTTGATAGGCAGAACATTGGGTAATGGCCCATGGTGGCTGGTTGATATTTTCTGAATGGCATATAGTAGTTAGGAGACAGCTGGTCATTTGTTGTTTGAATAAGATACTAGAAAGAGCTTGGGGAAGGTGACTCCCCCAGCTAAAGTGTGTGTGTGTGTGTGTGTGTGTAGGTGTGTGTGTGAGAGAGAAAGTAAGTGTGAGAGAAAGAATTGTGAATGTGTATGAGAGACAGAGATACAAAGTGTGTGTGAGAAAGAAGAGAGAGTGTGTGTGTTTGAGAGAGAATGTGAGTGAGTGTGAGAGTGTGTGTAAGACAGAATGTGTGAAAGTGTGTGTGTGTGTGTGTGAGAGAGAGAGAGAGAGAGAGAGAATGTGAGTGACCCTGAGAAAGTGACTGTGAGTGTGTGTATGTGTGTGTGAGAGAGAGGCTGCCTCTACAAGAGAGGTTTAAAGCTCTTTCAAGGCACTTTAAAAAATTTACCTCTACAAGAATGGAGCGCAAATCGGGCGTAGAGGCGCTTTTTCTCTCCGATTATGCGCATTATCGAATGCGCGTTAAATAGCAAGTTTTATTTTGCTCCGGCCGTTAAAGCGCATTTTGACTATGTGAACAAGTGATTATGCGCATTAACTACTTGTAAAGCGCATTTTGGTCATCCGTTAATGCGCTTCGCTGCCTCTTGCCGCCTCTCGGGCAGAGGTATTAGGTGTAAATGCGCTTCAGCGATTATGCGCATAATCGCCTAACCGGGCACAAAAGCGAATCCTTGTAGAGGGGACCAGAGATAATGTGTGAGTGTTTGAGTGTGTGTGTGTGTGTGTGTGAGAGAGAGAGAGAGAGAGAGTGGGAGAGTGGGAGAGAGTGAGCATTTACCGCACTTGATGGTTTGGAAGAGAAAGATTAAGGGGAAGAGAGAGTTGTGAGTTAAAGAGGCACACCTGGAGGTTGCAGGTCCTCTCTCTGGTGATCATGCTGGCTGGGAATGATGGGAGTTACACTCCAACATAGATGTGGAGGGCACCATGTTGTGGGACACTGCTTTAAAGGTGCTTTCAGTTTAGGCATAATTTTGCCTGAGTACTATACACCTGATTCCAAAGGATTTAATATAAACTGATGAATGCATGGGAGACACGCTTGAAGCGAAGTTATTAACTATCTTCTCTGAATAAACAGGTCTGTCTGGTCTCATCTAACTTCTACTCTGTCCTCTTGAGTTTCCTAATTTCATATAGTATTTCTCCATCCTTCAATTTTTTTTTTTAATATCTTCATTTTATGCTCTCTCTGCTCCAGTGAAGCAGTAAAAATTTTTCAGTCAGGAGATAAAAGCGGCCACACTAAATTCATGTGCACAGATAATATTAACACAATGTTATTTCCGCTGTACAAAAGAGTCTGTGGTGGGGAGGGATGGGTGGAAAGTGGGCTGTGAAAGATCGTGGATGGTAGGCCAAGCTTTTCATCTGGATTATTAAAAAAAGAAGAAGAAAAAGGAGGTGACAAACTAGTGAAGTAGAAATACCTTCTAATTAACACTCAATAAAGCTTCCTTTGAAAGTGGAGCAATTTTATAGTGAGCGCCGAGCGGAAGCTCCTCGGTGAGGGTAACATACTGATTTAGGCTTCCTCAACAACAACAACAACAACAACAACAACAACGGGGCAAAAAGATGCCTCCAGATGAGGGATGGGGTGAATATCCAAAGGGGGGGATTGAAATTGTGAGCCTCCCCCCTGCAGTGCTCCCAGGGATGCAGCACTGGCCCTTCTGAATTAGCAGAGATACTAACCTTGTTCCCATATAACAAGAAGACACTGTGGATGAATTTCCCCCCGGGACTTTTTGTTGCGGTGATGGCCACCATTTTGAAAATTTGGGGCAGGATGCACCATAGCTTCTCATTACATGCGAATCCAATGAGGGTGAGTCGATGAGGTGGTTGACAAGCCATGCAGAACCCATGGGCTGTTTTAGGGATGTGAGTGACTCGTCAACCCCCCAACAACCCACCCTCACTGGGTTTGCCCATAATTTCATTTCATTTATTATATTCCTATACCACCCCATAGTGGAAGCCTTTTGGGCAGTTCACAAAAATTAAACACCATTAAAATACATTACACGAAATAAAACGTATAGACAGATAACACATACACGGACAACGTATATCTAAAAAGAGTTTTGTTTTAGAGAATCTATGGTGCACCCTGCCATGCCCCCACTGCAACAAAATCACCCATGGTGGCTTCTCGTTACTTGCGCCCTGCTGCTAAATGGGTTGTGCCCCAGCCAGTCATTCTCTCTGGGTTCGGACATTGTGACAATCTGCACTGGCAAAGGTGATTAAAGAAATCAGCCGGCACACACAGGGATGGTTAACAAGCCACCATGGCTTAATAACTACCCTTGTGTCATGCGAACCAGTTCTGTGTCTGCTCAGAATTTTCAAGCCTATGGTGATCAAGCCCCTCCTGTGAATTCACAGCACAGGCTATGGCTCAGCACAAAGAAATAGCTTCAGAAATCCACACAGTTGTCCACTAAGACAGTCACAAAAACAACCAGCAGCTTTATCACATATGCAAGGACTTTAAACACATATGTGAGGATTGGAAAACCGGCCAGCTGGTTATTTATTCATATGGAATAAGTGGCATCTGTCAGCTTGTCACCCAGATTGCTGTCTCTCCTTTGGCCCAATTCACGTTGTTGTGAGTTTTGCCATCTTGATTGCTGTGAATGGTCTATCACTATCAGTTTGTCTGAAGTGCTATCAACTGAGGAAAGAATATTGACATTCTTTGATAGCAGGCTTGGAACACAACACCCATTAGAGTTTGCACATTAGACATCCTCCAAAGCTTTTTCTTTTTTCTGTAAAAAGGTTTCAGAAAGTGGAAATACTGGGAGCATGAATAGCGTGGGAAGGGATGAACTGGTAAGCTTCCTTTGGAACGTGTGAACTGACTCCCTCAATGATCAAGAGCACTTTTCAAAAGCCACCTCACAATTCCCCCACAAAATCTGGTAAAAATCAGTCAGCTATATCTCAGCATACTTGTTCCTTACATATCAGATTAATATTACAGGTAGATGTCTTTAAGTCCAAGGCCAGATCTACACCAAGCAGGATATAGCGGTATGAAAGTGGTATATAAAAGGCAGGAGCCACACTACTGCTTTATAGTAGTATTGAAGTGCACTGACAACTGTTGGGGCCTATTGACACATACCACATACTGCTTTCATACCACTATATTCTACTTGGTGTGGCTCCTGCCTTTTATATACCGCTTTCATACCACTTCCATAGTGCAATATCCTGCTTGGTGTAGATCTGGCCCAAGTAAGATTGAATGATTAAGGCTGGACTCCGATGGACACTTAATAAAAATAATAATAATAATAATATATTTATTTATCACCCGCCTCTCCCAACGGATCGAGGCGGGGAACAACACCAAACACAAAATACAAAAACTGATTAAAAGCAGATAAAACCAGTACATCATTAAAACACCAATAAAACACCAATAAAACACTTTAAAATTCATCTAGGTAGGCCTGCCGGAAGAGATCAGTCTTTATAGATCTTTTAAATTCCTGAAGACTAGTAAGTTGGCGAATCTCTCCCGGCAGGTCATTTCACAATCTGGGAGCGGCAGAAGAGAAGGTCCTCTGGGTAACGGTTGTCAGTCTAGTTCTTGTTGACTGTAATAAATTCTTCCCAGAGGACCTGAGCGTGCGGGGCGGATTGTATGGGAGAAGGCGATCCCGTAGGTAACCTGGACCCAAACCATGTAGGCCTTTAAAGGTAATAACCAACACTTTGTACTTCGCCCGGAAACTGATTGGCAGCCAGTGAAGAGATTTTAAAACTAGACTAGGGTGACCAGATAAAATCCAGGTCAGGGCTCATGTAACTTTAACAGTTGTAGAGAAAAGGGAATTTCAGCCAGTGTCATTTGAATGCAATTAGTTCCTGGTGAAATTCCCTCTTCTTCACAACTGTTAAAGGTGCAGGGGCCCTACCTTCTTTTGTATATGGTCACTCTAGTATAGTGCCTGCACCTTTAACTGTTGTGATGAAGAGGGAATTTCACCAGGAACTAATTGCATACAAATGACTCTGGCTGAAATTCCCTTTTCTCTACAACTGTTAAAGTTACATGAGCCCTGACCTGGATGTTATCTGGTCACCCTAACTTAGACCACTTAGTCTAATGAGTAAACATGCATGGAACTAAGTAGCAGAGCTGTGTCCTCTCAAAATTCTCCACCATATTTGTGGGTAGAGAAATTCAGGGTAGAATTTCACCGAATTTCTCCGGAGGGAGGAGAAATTCTCCAACAATTTCTCACAGTAGGCATCACCATTGGCAAAGGTTGTAGAACAGCTTCTTTCTTCTTCCCCCACCCTACGGGTTTTTGCCACTGCAAGTGGCAAGAGCATCGACTGTGTTTTCAGCCTGGACCCCATTTTGCATCCTCCACAATGCCCCATATACCTAGCATCACTCCAGGGCATTGAGGGGAGGGAATGCAGCCACCACAAAAAATAATGGTGAAGAACATTCTGAAAAGTGTCCTTTTATTTCTAGGAGATAAGAAAAGAAAAATCCCAGGAATTTCCTAAAAGTTTTCTTTCCTCCCTGAAAGGGGCTTCCATTTTTCTGCCTCATCCTCATGGCATTTTATTCTTTATTTTGAATCTGGTGGGTGGTGTTTTTGATTTTACGTAATCACTGTAAGGTGGCTGAGGGGACTGTCAATATTTTTCTTTCTATTACCCTTCTCACCATTGCTTTGCAATCTCCCAGGCTGCCTGCACTTCCTGATCTGAAAAGGCCCTAGGGGAGGAATACATTTATGATGTCTTCCCCTGGGAGGGAAGTGCAGGAAGCTTCAGACTGTCAGAGAGATGATTGTACAATTAAAGACAGGACACTCACACAAACTCCTCAGCCATCTCATAATTAAGCTAAGCACAAGAAGCCTCAACCAAACCTGTGAGAATTTCTCTGAAATTTCTTCTCCTTTGAATTTCTTTTCGAAAACAATTTCTTTTCTATCAAATTGAATGAGAATGGTCGGGATTCTCATGAGATAAATTTTCGGCACAGCACTAGTATTAAGTATATTTCTTTGCCACCAGTTCCACTTGCTCCTTCATCTTAACAAGTTCACTTTATCTGTGTACATCACCTGAGGGGGGTGTTCACCTCTTGCAAAGTTGCCACATTGTTTGAAGTGAATGGTGTGGACCAGGAGTGAGCAGAAGGTAGATCTGGATCTACTGATATATCTAAGAAAATAAGAAGAGCTGTGTTGAGTCAGATGGAAGGCCTATGTATCTGGTCCAGCATTCTGTTCACATGGTGGACAAACACTTGCCTATGAGAAGCCCACAAGTAGGACATCAGTGCAATCACACCATCTTAATCAGGTTCCCCAGCATACAGCATCCAATACTGGAAGTAAAAATATAGCCATCATGATTGGTTGCCTTTAATTGCCTTATCTTCCATGAATTTGTCCAATCCCCTTTTAAAGTCATTCACATTGGTGGCCATCACAACTTCCTGTGGTAGACTATTCCATATTTTAACTATGTGCACATAGTTCAGCTTCACCATTCAGTTTCATGGGATGATCCCAGGTTCTAGTATTGTGGGAGAGGGAGCATACAAAAAGCATACCCTTTTTGTATGCTAAAAAGCCCCAAACTTTGTAACTTTTTCTCATAGGGCAGTTGCGTCAGCCCCTTGATCACTTTGGGTGCCATTTCTTCAAACTTCTGGGTAATTTGCAGCAGATCAACAAGTAGATTGGATACTACTAAAAAAGCAGCCATATCATGGCTCCTCACCTCTAATAATAATAATAATAATAATAATATATTTATTTATTTCTAACCCGCCTCTCCCTCTGGATCGAGGCAGGGAACAACAATAAATATAAATACAAAGACCATAAAATAGATAAAACATTAAAAACAAATCAAACTAATACATTATTAAAACATCTTAAAATTCAACTAGATAGGCCTGCTGGAAGAGATCAGTCTTCATGGCACTCTTAAATTCAAGAAGACCACTAAGTTGTCGAATCTCTCCCGGCAGCCCATTCCACAGTCTGGGAGCGACAGAAGAAAAGGTCCTCTGGGTAACACTCATCAGCGTAGTTCTGGCTGATTGAAGTAAATTCTTCCCAGAGGACCTGAGTTTGCGGGGCGGATTATACGGGAGAAGGCGATCCCGCAGATAACCTGGTCCCAAACCATGTAGGGCTTTAAAGGTAATAACCAACACTTTATACTTCACCTGGAAACTAATTGGCAGCTAGTGGAGTGATTTTAAGACTGGTGTAATGTGGTCACCCCTAGATGTACCGGTGACCAACCTGACCTCTAAATTATATTGCTGGAATTAAGAAAGCTTGGGGTAACCTGGAGGAGTAACCAGGAATGGATTTGAGTGTGGAAAGAGTTTGAGCTGCAGTTCTTGCACTCAGAATAAATTCCTGGGCTCAGGAATCTTTAATTCTAAGTGTATATCTTTTGTACCAGGCTCAAGTTGGCAGATGTCTGGGTTCTAGTCAAAAACAACATAGATCCCACAAGCAAAAAGTCCACCTAGTCCTGGATTAGATGCTGGATTGCTTGGCCAGGGGGCAGGACTTTGGTAGATATTTGTTTGTGTATATAAACTTGAGAGTCATTGTCCTAAAAAAAAAAAAAAAAAAAAAAAAGTGATGTCAATGTAAAAGTAAAATCACAGTTAAAACATATAGCAAACATAGAGTAGAAACCAAATAAAAACATAGCAATTAAAATATAAAATACAAGACAATATAAAGCCATCTAAATTCTATTGATGAGGATTAAAAACAGATTAACCAACTGAAAAATGCATATATATATATATATATATATATGATCTCCAATTATTTTTTTATAAAGGACCACCAATGTGCATTGCACTTTAAAGAGTGATGAAGGTGGCAGATACTGCCCCCATGAGTTTCCTTGCAATCTAAATTTCAGCAGAGAGAAGAGAGGCGGGAGTGCTGTCACGTTTACTATTCATGTGTTAATTTGTCTTTGTGCAGGATAAAAGCCCAGACGGGTGACATGCACACTGAGCTCCCATTGCAGTCTATGCCAGATGGTGCTTATGGATGAAAGCCCAGAACTAATAAGGCCAGGCGGGATCCAGAGGGGTATTGGATCAAGATGTAGGCATGTGCAACTGTGTTGGAGGAAGCAGCCTTCCTCCCCCCAGCAGCCTCTTCCAGACACCAGAAAATGCTACACAGAGGGCTAAGGGAACCAGCTGAATGGGGTGAGCTGTGGTCTTGTCAGAAGGAGAGGATCACCACAGGTTAGGTGGAGGCACCTTCTATGAACAGAGCCCTCATGCCCATGGAAAGTAGATCCTGGATCCAATCCCAGAACTGGAAGGGCCCTGCTTGCAAGTGTGTGTAGGACCTCTTCACTGTTTCATGGCCGATATTTTACTAAGGCTAGATCTACACTACTGCTCTATAGCGGTATTGAAGTCCACTGATAACTGTTGGAGCACAATCCACATTCCATATACCACTTTCATAGTGTTATTTCCTGCTTTCTATTCCACATGCATAATGATTTGACACAAGAAGTGTCATCACACAGGGGGAAATTGTGTTTCCTTACCATCGCTTCTCCACCCCTGCTTCTGTCCCTCATTACTTCCTCATTCTTCCCATCCGGGAAAGAGGAAGTAAACAAAGATCACGTGGCTCATTCAGGGGCCGTTTTTATTGCGCTGCTTTTCCTGCACACAGCAGGAGATCATGGCAAATTCCTTAAAAAAAAAAGTCAGATTTTGGGGGGTATATTTTGCGGCAGAAAAATGAATGGGAGGCTTGCGGGAGGCGGATGTCGACTAAAGGACGCACACACATCCGTAATTGGGCAGCAGCAAGCGTGCGATAAAACACTTGTCTGATGACGCTCTGGGTGTAGATTTGGTCAGAGTATTTCCCTCCTGGCGTGGGGCAAAGGAATAGAGTGAGAGATCCCTTTTACTTGTAATGTGCGCACAGAGCAATCAATTATGTAATATCAGAACAGATATATGGAAGTATATAGTTAGTCAAGAAATTAAGTACCCTAGAACAACTAATTTAACAAAATCTGCCTTTTAACTTGTGTATAGGTAGCATGATGCCAATTAAAACTGAGAAGGTTATACTTATGCAAAAAGACAATTATTGAAAATGTGGAGAACATCAGGCAAATTATTATTACCTTTGCCCTAATCGTGTTTGCTTTTAAGAAAATGTAAAAGAGAGATTACAGGGCAAGAGCACCCATTAAATTAATTAGTGATTCTTTTATGTTATATGAAGGATCTCATAAGGCAGGAAAATAAAGAAATAACGATTAATGTATTGCTAAGAGGAGGACTGAAATAGCATCTAAATGGAAAACAGATATTTTATCAAAGGATTGGTTAAGAAGAGGATGGAATCCATTGCTGGTTCTAAAACTTACTCTTTCAATAGGTTTAGGCTACAATCCTATACACACTTACCTGAAAGTAAACTGCATCGAACACAATGGGGTTTACATCTGAGTAGATGTATAGGATTGCTCTGGGCTTAGAAATGTAACTGTAACTGACATTCTGGAACAGAAGATTCAGACACAAAACAAGTAGGTGTTTTTTACTGTATAGCTATTTTGTTGTGGGGGATGCTTTATTAAGGCTGCAATTCTTCTTACCTGGAAGTAAGTCCCACTGAATTCACCACGACTTACTTCTGAGTAGGATAGGATTGTACTGTAAGGTTTTGTATTTTCTACCTTGGTTATTTATATATGTTTGGAAAATGTTTAAATATTTGTCATCATTTATGTACTTTCCTCATTAAAATAATGATACAGGTTTATTGCCAAGTTTGCAATGAAAGTATGAATAGGTTGGGTAAGCTTTTTATTTATCTAAAACAGACTCTGGCCCGCTTGCATTGGCTGCCAGTGTGTTTCCGAGCCCGATTCAAGGTGCTGGTTCTAACCTATAAAGCTTGGGATCACAATACCTGACAGAACGCCTTTCCCAACTTGAACCTACCTGTACACTACGCTCAACATCTAAGGTCCTCCTCTGGGTGCCTACTCCGAGGGAGGCTCGGAAGACAGCAACAAGGGAGAGGGCCTTCTCTGTGGTTGCCCCCCAATTATGGAATGGTCTCTCCGACGAGGCCCGCCTAGCGCCAACATTCCTATCTTTTCAGCACCAGGTCAAGACTTTTCTCTTTTCCCAGGCATTTAGCAATATGCGATCAACTTCACCGATCCCGGATCTTGTTTTTAGGTTGACAGCTTAAAGTTGTTTATAGTTGTTTTTAGATGTATGTTTTTGTGTATGCTGCATGTTTTTATTAGGGGTGTGCACGGACCCCCCGGATCGGATCGGGACCCGGATCGGGACCTCCAATTTTGTCCCGGACCGGTTCGGACAAAATCGGAGGCCCTCCGGACCGGATCGAGTCCGATCCCAACCCAAAAATCGTAAATTTTTGGATCGGCCGCCATTTTTTTCCCCATAGACTTGCATTGCAATGCAAGTCTATGAGGAAAAAATGGCGGCGGGTGGGTGAGGGGGGGCCTAACTCCCTCCCCCCCCGGGGCCGTCCGCTGTGGACGGCCCCGGCAGGTAAGCCCCCTCCCCCGCGCTCCCTACCCCCCCGGGGCCGCCCGCTTCCATCCGCTGGCGCCCGCGGGCGCCAGTGGATAGAAGCGGACGGCTCCGGGGGGGGGAAAGCCCCCTTCCCCGCCACTGCTTACCTTCTCGTCCCGTCCGCTCCCGTCCGGCGCCGGCGGCTACTACCAGCAGGCTCCGCGGCCTACTCTCGAGTAGCGCGCCGGGTGATGACATCACCCGGCGCGCCACCCTAGAGCAGGCCGCGGAGCCTGCTGGTAGTAGTAGGCGCCGGCGCTGGACGGGAGCCGCCGGGCCGGGAAGGTAAGGGCCCCCCTCCCCCCTCCGCGCGCCCCCTCCTCCCCTCCACGCACCCCCTGCTTACCTTCCCGGCCCGGCGGCTCCCGTCCGGCGCCGGCGCCTACTACTACCAGCAGGCTCCGCGGCCTGCTCTAGAGTAGCGCGCCGGGTGATGACATCACCCGGCGCGCCACCCTAGAGCAGGCCGCGGAGCCTGCTGGTAGTAGTAGGCGCCGGCGCCGGACGGGAGCCGCCAGGCCGGGAAGGTAAGGGCCCCCCTCCCCCCTCCGCGCGCCCCCTCCTCCCCTCCACGCACCCCCTGCTTACCTTCTCGGCCCGTCCGCTCCCGTCCGGGGCCGGCGGCTACCACCAGCAGGCTCCGCGGCCTGCTCTAGAGTAGCGCAGCGGGTGATGACATCACCCGGCGCGCCACCCTAGAGCAGGCCGCGGAGCCCGCTGGTAGTAGCTGCTAGTGCCGGACGGGAGCGGACGGGCCGAGAAGGTAAGCGCCCCCCTCCTCCCCCCCCACTGTCCACTTTCATTGGCGGGCGCCCGCTGGCGCCCGCCTATGGAAGCGGCGGTGGGCGCCAGTGGGCGCCCGCCGATCCGCCGATCCGCCAAACCGGTTCGGAGCCTTTTCGGACCGGTTCGGATTGGATCGGCCGATCCAGCTGCGGGATCGGAAATCGGATAATTTATCCGATTTCCCACTGGACCGGACTCGGATCGTGGATCGGGTCCGATCCAGTGCACATCCCTAGTTTTTATGGTTTTATGGTTTATGTAAACCACTCAGAGAGCTTCAGCTATGGGGTGGTATAGAAATGTTTAATAATAATAATAATAATAATAATAATAATAATAATAATACTCTCCTTGCTGTAATAATATTGAGCTTGTCTGACCTGGGTTGTTGTTGTTGTCATCTATACTGGATCAGTAAGAGGGGCCACAAAAAGGGTCATTTTTGCCCAAGTCATATACACCGTATCTAATCTTCTACTGCTCCTAACTCGAACATGAACCCTTCAGTCTAAATTGACTTCTTGGAAGACTTGCATTAGACATATATAACATATTCATGTACTGAATAATGTATCATATCCTTTAATGGTCCATTTCTTATTTTTAAGGGTAATCTTATAAACTAGTGGCGTTACTTTTTATGGCAGATTGAAAGCTATTTTCTCTATGCTTACTTTACATATTCTCCTAATTAAGGTAGACTAAAATGCATTTTTGGACCTGAAGAAAGCCATTTCTTTTAAGCAATCTGCATTTATAAAGTGAATTAGCTCATTTCAATCAAACACAACCTCTAATTTAAAACCGTTGTCAGCACAGAGTATGATCATAAAAGATCTCGCAATAAGAAGCCCTGATGCAATCCAATCCTTAAAGTGACATTTCTGAGTTAAAATTCATTCTTCACTATAATCTTCATTCTTTCTTTTTTGGTCCTTTAAAAGAAATGGCACTGTTTGGCAGTGCAAGTGGCATTTGAAAAATGAGATTAAATTATTGGTGTTAAAACATCATTTCCATTTGAAAAATGCAAGACACATCAATAATGGAAAATTTTAGCATGGCATCTTTGTATTCTATGGCTGAAAAATACATAAATGCTATCATGAGAGCAAAGAGCAATAGGTTAAAAACATCAGAACAGCCCTGCTGGATCAAAGCAAAGCTCCATCTAAGTCCACCTTCAAACAATGGCCAACCAGATATCTCCAGGAGACCTGCAAGCAGAGCAAAGTGGCAACAGCCTTCTATTGCTATTGCTTCTCAGCAACTGGTATTCTGAGAGGAGTACTCCTTCTGAATATTGAGGTTTCATGTAAGAGAAGAGATGGGGCCTTCTTCATGGCTGCACCTGGACCTTGGAACATTTAGTCCTCAAAGTTACAGTTGGCTTCATCCCTCACTGTTTTCATTGACTGTTGATAGACTTCTGTTCCATCCAATTTTTGTTTGTGAGGCAGACAATGGGTTGGATCCAGACTAGGGCAGGATTTACACTACTGCTTTAAAATGGTTTACAACAGTAGTGACAACTGTTGGGGCCAAGGACACACTCCTTGTACAGTTTTCAAAACATTTTCAAAGTGTCATATCCTGCTTGGTGTAGATCTGGCCTTAGTCATACTTAGAACAGACACATGTCCCATTGATTTCAATGGGCCTACTCTAAGTTTGACTCAGTTCATGTCTACACCTAAGGGTGTAGAGGGAGCGAGGGGGGAAGATTGCAGGCTTACCTGCTTCTGCAATCCTCCCCCAGGGTCTAGATGGCAGCGCGACATCCCAGAAGCGAAGAGGAACGTCATTACCACTTTTTTGAAGAAGAAGAGGAGCTGTGCAGCCCCACACGGAAAAACATTTTTTTAATTTTTTTTAATTATTTTTCAACATAACATAATACAACATAAACCTAAACAACATAAAATACAATACATACCGCATACCCCCGTGCTCCCCTCCCCCCAGGAGACCTTCAATTATACATTATTCTTCTTTCCAAAAATGTAAAGACTCTTTTGAAGGCATTTGCCCCTTCCCTGTTCTTAATACATATTCCAAAAATAAACTCCATATATCTCCAAAATCATTCTTACTGGACATTCCCCTCTTTATTTTCATTTTACACGTTAGCTTATCATTAAGTGCCATGTCCCATATTTCTTTATACCATTCTTCTATGGTATATATCCCTTGCCCTTTCCAATTTTTAGCAATCATTATTCTGGCGGGAGCCAGGAGGTTGTTTATTAATTCTCTCTTATTTATATTCTCAATACCTTTTTCCCATATTGCTAGTAGAGCCAGCTTTGGTTTTAATTCCAAATTACTTCCAGTTATATGACTTATTTCTTTAAACACCCTTTCCCAAAATTTTTGTACATTTTTACAGCTCCACCACATATGGAAATAAGTTCCAACCTCCTGACATCCCCTCCAACAATTCTTGGACACTTTTTTATCTATCTGATGAAATCTTACCAGTGTTAAATACCATCTCCATACTATTTTATAATAATTCTCCTTAATTCTAATTGACAAAAGCTTTAACATTCTTGCATCCCATATCTTCCCCCAGTCATGTTCATTAATTTGTTCTTTTAAGTCATCTTCCCGGAAAAACATTTTTAAAAAGCATCCCAACCCCCCATGATCCTGGGGATGGCGAAATTGCTGCCCCCCACCCCCATGGTCATGGAGCTGCCCCACGTGGCTCCATGCCTATTTTAGAACCCAGGACGGTGGAAAAACTGGAATATCCCCAGTTTCTATTATCCTTGAGTTCTCCCTAGGTCATCCCGGTTGCTCCCGGGATCTCCTGTGCGTCATGTGGACACATAGGGATGACCTAGGGATGATCCTGGGATAAATCCCTGGTGTAAACATGGCCTCAGTCTGGATCCAACCCAATAGTTTTATAATGTTGTCTTTTATTGATTGCTTTTATTGTTATATTTATGAGATTTTCATTTTTATTTTAAGTTGGCCAATGTGGTGGATTTGCACTAGAAGGGTGGGATAAGTGCATAAATAATAAGGATGTGTATCGTATCAGTCCGGGAGAGGCAATCACAAGGACATGATAAAGGCCTAGTGTAGAAAGCTCTTTGTTTGCCCAGGAATTTTGAACTGGTTTAATAAGCTGGCTGATGTGAACTGTCTATTTTATGTATTTCCATCCTTTTATTGCTATAATTGTTGTTGTTGTTTTACTATATATCACATTAAAAATCAATCACATTTTGTATTCCCTTGTGGTATCATACAATGAAGGGAGGCATAAAACTATTTTAACAGCAAGAATCCTGCACCTCTTTTTTTTATCCGCAATAAACGATGGTGGAGGTGGGAATTAGAAATGAAAACATTCTCCTATAATGTGATCTGCTATAATGTCAAGATGGAACTATGTTAAAAATCCAACAGGGTTTTCAGAATCCTCTCTGAAGGCTTAATGTCAACAGAACTTTCAAAATTAACCAGCAGTAATATCAAATGTGATCTTGTAATAAAATCACGTAATTAAAAGTAAAATCACAGAGATTGCATTCTATGTAAAGAGTGTGGATAAAGTAAACAGGAAATATGTTTCGTATTTTTATGGATGAGTATGGGTTCACTAGTGTTTCAGCATGTATGATATGCAAAGTCTGGCTTCAAAATACCTTTCAGTTTTATAGTAATCAAGTTCCATACTAGCTTATGCTAATAATAAGATTCTTTGTGTTCAGCAATTTTCGCACAATTTTCCTTATGTTGGCTAGTGCCATCCCATTTTCTTTGCAATCAGACCAGCAGGGTGGGCTCACAATGGAGTTTCTGCTGTGAACTGTTATGATTACTACATATTTTGACCGCTAATTGGGAGGAGGAAATGTGTACATCAGTGCATACCTGTGGTTGCTACTGAGATGGGGACTGGACTGTGATGCATATATGGAGCTCCATGGTTGCATTCCATTCATGCACATACTCCACTGAAGTGAATGGAGCAGCCTACATATCCAACAGAGCTTTGTGCACATATCAGAAGATATACAGTGTGCAGATCTTTCCCACAGTTCTTCCTGCCCCCACCCCCTTAAATTGGTCTACTGCCTTACATTCGTCTAATGCACCAGCAACATTAAATTGGTGTGTCGGTCATTTAAAATCCTTATTCTTGAGAAGATCCAGGAAATATAACCTATCTTTTTGAACATGCATGAATACCTTTGGGTTGGGTCCTAATGTAGACACCTGCTAACAGAAAGGCTCCTTCTGTCCATGGAAGGCTTTTGATCAAGCAAAGGATCCCCCTGGCAGAAGGGGGAAGGAGGCAACTTGTGCTAAAATTTATCTTCCTCCCCCTGCAATTCCCCCCCCCCCCAGTCCAGAGGGTACCCAACCTTCCAGAATAGTTTTTAAGAGGGCACAAGAGACTGCAGGGGAAATCAGCAAAAGTCAACTCCATCCCTTCTATTGGTGGGAGCAAATTCTGGATCCAAACCTTCGCAATTCAGAAAGCCTTTGAGAATTATTGCTATGTCCTTTGCTCTGTATTGGTTTGCTGGTGTGTGTGTGTGTGTGTTTATATACCTCTATCCCTTCTCTTCACACAAGAAGGATTGCAGAGGGGAAGAAAAATTTCATCTGCCAGTAGTATCTGGTGGCAGAAGGACACTATTGGAGGCAACCCACTGGGGGCTGCCTTGATTGCGCTGGCTTGATCCTGCTTTTAGAAAAACCCCAGGGTGGCATTGGGTTATCCCAACGCAGGAGGTAGTGCAGGCTTTCAGGCAGTGATTAGGATTGCCACGCCCACCCCCACCCCTACCCCTTGTCCTGTTTCCAGCAACCAATCGCAGGTCGCCTTCTGCCCGAGAACATTCCTGGCGTGACACCGGAGCAAGGACAGGTGGCAGAAGAGCTGTGGTCAACTCATTCCAGCAGGAAAAGTCAGGGTAAGTACCCCCGAGGTGGCTGCAAGGTGGCTGGTGCATCATATAACCCATATAGACAGCCCCTGGGTCGTATTTCATTGCTGGTATTTTCTATATTGTATTATTTTACTGCTGGTTTAATTTGTACAGCGTTGTGACATTTTATATGAATAGTGGTATCCATTTTTTAAATTCAAAACGTCTTAATCCACATCCCTCTTCCCTATCTTAACTCACACTTTTTATTTTTATCTTTTAACGTTACTTCATTGAATTGTTCAAAAAGTTCTAATAAAAAAACTCTTCAGCTAAAACAAAATACATAAATAATGAAGTAAAGAAACATAAAACAATTCCAAGACATGATTGCAATGTATATTTGCCGAGAAACTGCGTGTGAATTATTACTTTGAAAATATAAACTAAGAGTTCATGATTTCTTTACATATAAACAACTTTCCGCAATAAAAGTGAAGCAATGTAGAATATGTATCCAGCACACTGTCAAAATTAATAAAAACAATATATTTTAAGTGACTGCTTCCCAGAGAAAACATTTCAACTTACATTTATTGAATAAATAAAGGAGAAAAACAATGTTAGATGTGACTAAGGCATTGGCTTTCCTACTTCTGTTTCAAGAAGCAAGCATAAGTTGCATTTTTTAAAAAAAGTCTCATGCTATACTTTTTAATTTTAAAAACCTGTCTGCCTTAGCAAAACATACACTGCAAAGTCCCCCCCACCCCCGCTGTGGTTTGAGTCATTGGCTCAGTTCGGACAACGCGTTAAGCAACTGTGGGCTGATGAAGCAACAACCCGTTGAGTTGTTAAACGTGTCGTCTGGAGGTAGCCACACAACTCAGTAACAACCCATGGTAGGCAAAGTGGCAAAATTCAGCAACTGAGAGAAACAACTCACTTGCGAGTTGTTAAGGGAATTGTCAATTGACAAATATGTCGTCTGGAGCGGTGCGTGGGTGAAACAACAATGGTGAGTTGTTGAGCACGGAAGATCAGAGAGTGGAGCGGCAAGAGCGGCAGAAAGCGGGCGGCTGCTCAGGCACGCTCGCAACAGAGCCCCGGCATAGCAGCCATAGCAACCAAGATGCCTGCCTCCCCCACCAGGCAGCCGGCACGGAGCTCAACAAGGGGCCAGCTCCTGCAAGCACTCACGTAGGGTGCCCAGTCAGCTACCCAAATGGGAAGGGAAGCGCACCAGAAGGGCACTACTGCAAAGGGGGGGAGGGGGAGATGGAATAACCAAAAACCCCAGGCGCCCTGGAGCAAGAGGCAGCCCCCCACACACACCAAGAGGGAGAACAACAACCCATCCAAAGTAGACCCCCCCCACTGCACTGTCACCTCCACCCTCGCATCACCCAGAAGGACGAGGGCAGGGGAAGTGGTGACCAGAGAGCCTCCCCTCATCCGCCCAACACGGCTGGACAGCGAGCCTTTGCCGGGCCCCGAGAATCCCGTTGGGGAGAGTCACACCCGTGCGGAGGCGTCCCGGGTGCGTAAGAGCATCAGTGCCTGGATCTGGCTGCGCTACCCCCACCCCCTGTGAGCGTCGGCTGTGGAGTTTCATCTGTGGACTGGCATCTCTCCCTGGCATGCCTCCCCTCTCCTCCACATGCCCTTGGCCCGTTCCGTGCTTGGCTCCCTGGGGGTGTGGCCTCGGCCACCCCCTCTTCACCACTGTGCCTTCCAGCCGCTTCCTCCCTTCCCGGGGGCAACTGTCCTCTCTGTAGGTTCTGCCCTGGCTTAGTGGTGCCCATGTGCCTTATTGCCCATGTCTGGTCTCCCTGCTGAATAAAGTTTTCTATGCCACCCCACTCTTGCCTTCTTTCCTGTGTGTGCAGAAGATGCTCTAGGAGGGAGGTGGGGGGGGGGGGGGTTGGGGGCTGGGGCGTGGGTGCCAACATTGGAATTGCAGTGCTGGGCGTGGGGTGCGAATGTTGTATTGGTGCTGCCGTTCCTCCTGGCTGCCACTTTGCCCGAGGCTGCTGAGTTCCGCCCACTGACTGTAACAGCCAATGGGGTTTGGGAGGCGTGTCCTGCATCGGCTTCAATGGCAGCGCCCATGGTTTTTGGCCGCAATGTGTTCTGGGATACCTGCTGGAGGACTAACGGAGTTCGGTAAGCGGGGAAAATGGCGGCCGTGCTGTCAGTCAGAGCCGAGTACGCTATTAGTAGGCTGACCATATGAAAAGGAGGACAGGGCTCTTGTATCTTTAACAGTTTCATAGAAAAGGGAATTTCAGCAGGTGTCATTGGTATATATGCAGAACCTGGTGAAATTCCCTCTCCATCACAAAGTTAAAGCTGCAGAAGCCCTGCCTTCTTTTGTACATGGTCAAGAGACAGGGCCCCTGCAACTTTAACTGTTGTGATGAAGAGGGAATTTCACCAGGAACTAAGTGCATACAAATGACTCTGGCTGAAATCCCCTTTTCTCTACAACTGTTAAAGTTACATGAGCCCTGTCCTCCTTTTCATATGGTCAGCCTAGCTATTAGCAACCAGGGTGGTTGCCGATTCCTTGCAGCGCCTGCTGCAGCATGTCTGTGGATCACCACCTTTTTCACACACCGTCAGTAGGTAATTAAACAACCATTGCTTAGCATGTTGTCCGAATTGAGCCATTCTGTATTCTTGTGCTAGAACAATCTACATCTATATCTATATGATCTTCCACTCACATAACAGAACTTCCCCTCTTTCCAGAGAGTTGACCCCAGCCTGCCGGAGCAGATCAGCATTTGTGGGGGCAGGGGAGCTGTGATGGGCTGCAGGGACGAGGAGAATCTAGGGTGGCCATATGGAAAGGAGGACAGGGCTCCTGTATCTTTAACAGTTGTATTGAAAAGGGAATTTCAGCAGGTGTCATTATCATGCATGCAGCACCTGGTGAAATTCCCTCTTCATCACAACAGTTAAAGCTGCAGGAACTATACTAGAGTGAGCAGATACAAAAGAGGACAGAGCTCCATGCATACAAATGACTCCTGCTGAAATTCTCCTTTCAATACAACTGTTAAAGATACAGGAGCCTTGTCTTCCTTTTCCTATGGTCACCGTAGAGAATCCATTCTGCTAGCAGTGTTCCTCATCAGTGCAACAGATACCACTGGATGCAACCCCATATCTATTTTTTGTTTTAAAGGTAGCTCTAAAAATTTTTGTATTTCTGCAAGCCTACTGATACCTCCTTTTTGTGCATGGATAGTGCCATATTAGCTACGTGAGCAACAGCACTCAGGCAATTGCAATCTCTATTAGTATATATGACTGGACTGTGTGTGGGCATGTATACAGAGCAACAGATAGGCTGACCAACTGTCAGGATTTCCTTGGATTTGTCCTAGTTTTTGTTCTATCCTGGCTGCCAGGGCGGAATCTTCTGTAATTTTCAATGATGTCCTGGAAATACATGCTTTGCTTTCCCTTTCAAGGCCGCAGTAGCATTGTGGGAGGGATTGTCACACTTTCTGGAATGGGATGCCCATGAGGCGATCTTGTACACTGACTTTAAGTAGCTGGTGTCACTTCTCAGTGGTAAATTAGGATTGGGGTTAATTCCCAGGTTAGGGTTAGGGTTGAAGAGGCATGGCTTCTCAGGCATGAACTAAAGGTGCAGAAGCGCATAGCAGGGCCATAAAGAACGAATGGGCCACCAGGAGATCTTGCATACTGAGTTTTTGTAGCTGGTGTCACTTTTCAGTGGTAAATTAGGGTTAGGGTTGTTCCTCAGTTTAGGGTTAGGGTTGAGGAGGCATGGCTTTCCAGGGATGAATCAGGGATGCAGTAGAGCCTAGCAGGACCGGAAAGAATGAGTGGGCCAGCAGGAGATCTTGCATATTCATGTTTAGTAGCTGGGGTCACTTCTCAATGGTAAATTAGGGTTACGGTTAATCCTCAGTTTAGAGTTAGGGTTGAGGAGGCATGGCTCCCCAGGTATGAACCAGGGATGCGGAAGGGCCTAGCAGGGCCAGAAAGAATGTGTGGGCCACCAGGAGATCTTGCATACTGACTAGAAAAAAGAAAGCAAGAAGAACATGAAAATGTTTTCCGAGGTTAGTGCTCCCCACTTGATCACCATTCTTAGACATCAGAGAAAGGGAAAAGGGAAAGCAGCGTGGCAGACACAGAATGAATAATTAAGAGAAAGCGCACTACGCACATGGGTTTGTAATGGAAGGCAAAGAGAGATGAACTCAAAGTTCACCTAAATATAGTAGCGTGCAAAGTCACACAGCAAGAGCTCTTACCTCAGCTCTGACAAATGATCCCTCCCCATAAAGCACACAGTGCAGCATTCTTCTCACTGCACCATCAGCCACTTCTCTCTTCTCAGATTTGCTAATCCTTCACGTTTGCTTTGGCAAGGCTCCCATATAACAAACCTAAGTATTCATCTGACTGTTTTAAGTAGGGGTGTGCACGGACCCCCTGGATCAGATTGGGACCTGGATCGGGACCTCCAATTTTGTCACGGATCGGATCGGACAAAATTGGAGGCCCCCCGGACCGAATCGAGTCCGATCCCGATCCAAAAATCAAAACTTTTTGGATCGGCCACCATTTTTTTCCCCCATAGACTTGCATTGCAATGCAAGTCTATGAGGAAAAAAATGGTGGCGGGTGGGTGAGGGGGGGGCCTAGCTCCCTCCCCCCCGGGGCCGTCCACTGTGGACAGCCCCAGCAGGTAAGCCCCCTCCCCCGCGCTCCTTACCCCCCCGGGGCCGTCCGCTTCCATCCGCTGGCGCCCGCAGGTGCCAGCGGATGGAAGCAGACGGCCCCGGGAGGGAAAACCCCTCCCCCCCACCCCCTGCTTACCTTTCCTGGCCGTCCGCTCCTGTCCGCCGCCGGCTGCTACTGCGAGCAGGCTTCACGGTGCCAGTGGTGAGGGATAATGAGAACAATAGTCCAAAACACCTGGAGGGCACCAGGCCGGGGAGGCTCGGTCATGACATAAAATACCCCACATTTCCTTGACTTCCCCAGCAGCTAATGACAATGGAGTTGATTGCCATGACATTAGGACAAAGGAATGGTAATCTGCCAGACATTGACATCTACCAGACATTGACGGCATGCTAAGCCACAGTGGTTAAGCATTTTGACCTAAACATTGGGCCTGTTCAGACAACACACTAAGCCATGATTAGGCCGCTAACCCTTTTGCAGCAAAAGCTGTGTGTGTGTATTTAAACCATGGTTATGTAGCCACTATGGTTCACACAACATGCTAAGTCATGCTTCATGCGACACACTACGCAATAATGATTAGTTCAAAATGCTTAACCACCATGTTAACTGTTAAAGTTACATGAGCCCTGACCTGGATTTTATCTGGTCACCCTAGCTCCAGAGATCCCCCAACTTTCTAGAGGAGATTTTCCAGAGATATAGGAGGCCTCAGGGTGAAGGAGAAATGGGTGAAGGAGAAATAAGTAAAATCCCCCCTTTCTCCAGTGGGAGTATCATACAAGCAGAGTATCTCTGGATCCAGTCCTGTTTCTTCTTTTGTATGATTACTGTAGAACCCACCCACCCCGCCGCCCCTAAAAACTGAAATAAGAAAAGAAAAAGCTCATTGATAACCCAAAGAGGTTATTAAAAAAAGAAAACATTAGTAGGTCATGAAACAAAATTGATGCACAGCTTCTCACATTACTTTCGGAATGCTGCTCCAAAACAGAAATAGGCCTTTTGCTTAATTAGCGGCAGGTTTGACAGACATTCCACTTAATTAGGCACACAAAATGCATAAGCACTATCCCTACAGCCAAACATTAAACTATTATAGAACCCACCATCTTAATGGGCTTTTTCTTTTCCTTAATGGTTCTTGAAAGCACTTTACATCTTTTAAAACTAACTTTGTACAATCCAGCCTGAATCATCAACATCTATTACTGATATGTTTCCTACCATGAGACTGAATTAACAAAACACAAATAGCAACAGCAGAACTTTTGGAATGGCTTAACTTTAGGCTGACCATATGAAAAGGAGGACAGGGCTCATGTAACTTTAACATTTGTAGAGAAAAGAGAATTTCAGCCAGTGTCATTTGTATGCAATTAGTTCCTGGTGAAATTCCCTCTTCATCACAACAGTTAAAGTTGCAGGGTCCCTGCCTTCTTTTGTATATGGTCACACTAGTATAGTGCCTGCAACTTTAACTGTTGTGATGAAGAGGGAATTTCACCAGGAACTAATTGCATACAAATGACACTGGCTGAAATTCCCTTTTCTCTACAACTGTTAAAGTTACATGAGCCCTGTCCTCCTTTTCATATGGTCAGCCTACACTTTAACTGCAATTTAGTGGCTCCCACAATGCAAAACATGCGCTGAACTCGTTGTCCACAAATTCTAGTTCAGCCATTATTATTTTTCACCTCGCAGAGAGTCGAGAAATTTATACACTGCCTCTTATTCATGAAATAGTGCATTAAAATGTGCCCTTTTTATTAACTGCAAAGCAGCCGATCAGTTATGATAGTGGAAAATTGGCTCCGGCACTATGGATTGCATGGGATAGCTATCAAAAACTGGAAAACTGAACTGCAGTTCATTTACAGAACATACGATTGGAGTTAATGGTGTATATGATTTTCTTGAACAAAAACAAGTATCTAATTTAAGAGGCAGTAGTCATATTGCACTCAATATTCATATCTGGCAATCCTTACCCTAAAATATTAGCCATTAAAAAAACTTGATGTGTTGAAAAATAATGAAATCTATCAAATAGCATGCACTGTGGCTTCTTTTATCTTAGCATATATAACTCATTTCAAAAATTCAAAGGGTTACACATACATAACTCTTATAACAGCTCTGTAATACAGCCAATATTTTTATCCCTATTTTACGGATGCATAGACCAAAAACATAGAGGGAATAGCAAAACAACAGTCACTCACCTGGCAAATTCCATGACTTTTATTGCAAAACGGTACATGTAATTGGAAACACTGGCACAGTCACACATATAGAACCTATATACATAGGACTGTTCCTTAATTTCTGTTAAAAGTAGAAATTGGAGCGGAGCCAGGGCAATGTGGCAGTCAGAGGGTATGATTCTGCTCCCCTCCACACATCGGAGACTACACATGGAACAAAGTTAAGAATAGGGCTGGTTTGATTTTGCCTGAGGCCATCCAGTGAGTTCACAGCTCAGTTGAATTTGGCACATCCTACTTCATACTTCATCCTCGTAGCCACAAACCCTTAGGCAACACCAATTACCATTTGGATTCTTTGATATGATCTGCTGGTAACTTCTTTAAAATATACCTTTCACCATGGGGGCTAGGAACTTGCTTTGTGAGAAGTGAAACCATCAATTTTCAGGATTCCAGGTGGTCAAGACTCCAGCAATATTCAGGAAAGCATTCACAACCCAAAAAGGACACCTCAAGGATTTAGAACTTTTCTATACAAGCCATTTAGTGTGCGCTCATCATTCATTATTCATAATTGTTTACAGGCTCTTTTGATGATGTCATGACCCTCCAGTTTCACTTCTTTTGAAGAGCACTTTCATATTTTTATCTTAGAGCGGGGAAAATTGAGGATTGAGCTTTTCTACACAAGGATGTTAATCTGCTGTATCTACTTCGCTTTATCACAGAACTGAGATCCTAACGCTACACGAAGCGCATTTCCATTCCCGATTTTCTGCTACATAACCTCTAGCGGCATTGTGGTACAGCAGAATAGTGCAATTACATATGTGGAAAAAGTTTTTTCCCCCACTTTGACAAACAATGCCACATTTTCGTTGCTCAAAGAAAAAAAACTTGCTGAAAGTGCCATTTAAAAACAGAAGTGAAACTGGAGGGTCATGACACCATCTAAAGAACCTATAAACAACTATAAGTAGGGAATGATGAGTGCACAATTAATGCTTCTTGTGAAAAACATTATTATTTGTGAAAGAAAAAGAAAAAATATTTTTCTACTTGTTTAACTGCGGTGTTCCACTATAGCACAGTGCCACCAAAAGCTTATGTAGCAAAAAGAAGAAAAGAAAAAGCTTTGTGTAGAGCTCAGATTTCAATTTTGAGACAAAGCTGAAACAGGTTAACAGTTTGTGTAGGAAAGCCTAGGGTATAAGTAGTTTGCATATTGATTGCTACGTGTTGCATAATGTCTAATAGTGACAGTAGGGAGGATTTGGGAGGGAGAGGGTAGGGTATTAATCTTTGCTCTAGTCCTCATCTGAAGTTTATGTCATGTCACCTGGTAAATCTTGAATTTTGTTCAACATCTGCATATAAAAGGGGAATCATGCAACAGACAGTAATGATACATTAAAAAAAAAACAAGACACAAATATGCAGCTAAATTGTATCGGTAGCAGCACTATAACAATGAGAGCATAATGAATTTTATTCCAGTAGACAAATTGATGACAATTAGATGGAAAGGAAGCTAGAATAAAGTCAGTGTTATATGATTGAAATAACAGACAAGGGATGCTATATGGCACTAAAATGTGGGGTGTGGGTGGTCTTTTTTGGTTTGCACCTTTTGTTTGTTTTTATTCTTTTGTAAACCACTTCTGTATTTGTTTCAAATGAGAATTGATATATAAATATTGTGAATAAACAATAAATATAGCTGAACAACTCTTATCGGCTGTTCACCTTGGATTATAACAAATTACTAATGTTGGGCCTCAATTACATAGTTAAATGTGTGTATTTGGGGTGGGAAAGCAGGGAACTGGGAAGGCATATTTCAAATAGTACTACTCGGTTTAAGATAAGACTCAGTTTCTCCTATTTTATGGCATAATAAAGCAAATCATAGGCTACCCAAGAGGTGGGGTAGATTAACAGTGGCCACAATAGTGGAATCAGTTCTTCTAAATTGTTTTACTAAGAGGGATCAAAACATTATTATTTTTTTCCTTGTGGGCATGCCTGTTTGCCCCCTTGATGCTAAATTCAAGCCCCTGAAGAAATACAGTAGTTCTAACAGAGGTAGAGCAAACTGGAGGCTACGACTACATGCTGATGCTGATGCACGCACAGGAGCCAAGCATCATTGTTTTGGGCTCAGTGTAGACTTGTAACATGGACTCCTCCGTGTATATTCCATGATCACATCCTATGCCTGCAGTCTCATGAGTCATGAAAGAAAAAAAATCTGTTTTCATTCTGAAATTACTTTTTTGAAATGTTTCTGAAAGTATACCAGAGTTTTTCTACCACGATCCCCCTTTTGCTATTTTTATTTAACAAAACATAGAGCATGACAAGGGCTGCGTTTGGACAACACAATAGTTAATAGTGGGTTAATAGTCAACTCCTCGGTTGATTATCGAGGGGGTACTCTCCACACTACATGATCATAATCAACTGTGGTGTGGATTAAGGCCAGCATCGCGCTGTTAGTCAACGGTGTGTTTGATTGACACATTCCCTACCCTCTTCCCACTAGTCCTCCCATTGGTATCCCATCAGCCATTGTGAGTTCTGCTGGCTGGACTAGAGCGGCAGCTGCTGCCTTGGTTAGTCTTGCTTGGGGAATCTGTAGTTTCCGAAAATAACCAACTGTGTGCAACAAAAGTCAATGGTGTCCAACACAGGACACGATAATCAATGTTTGTTCCAACAATCAACTTTGCACAGTGTTGGTTATTTGCATTGGTTATTTTGACCGAATAACCAATCGTGGTGTGAAGATGTCCCAACAGATGACACAATAACCAACCTTTGACTATTCAACCCACCATTGGTTATTGTGTCGTCCGAACCCAGTCAAAGTGTTCTACAAAGCTTGTAATTATTTGGTTGGTACTAATCCCTAATAAAGATATTACGTTATCAGTGTTTTGATTTTTTAATTCTAATGGATCAATGTAGATACAAACATTTTATAAGTAAAGCTTTAAACTTTATTTTTCTGGCCTCTTTTAACTGCATAATCATGAACTAAAGGTCTGTGGGTTGTTTAGCCACTCTTGCTTGCAGTGGGAACAAATGGGCTCAGTCATGATATCCCTAAAACGTGTGTTGCTGAGATGTGCAAATCAGTCTAAAATAAGTAGGGATGAATCCTATCAATGTTGAGACCTGCATAGGTTAGCTCCCTAGGTAGCTTAACTGTCCTTGCTCCACAATCAAATGGTTGCTGTCACTGATGAGTGCTATCTTGCTAAAGCATATTTCAGTTTTTGCCACAGTCACTGGCAATGACTGTGTTGTCACAGTCACTGGCAAAAAAAAAAAAAATCCACGAGGCTATGCCCACTTTACTGAAAATTAGTTGCAGTTGTTTTTTGCAAATCTCATCTAATAAAGGTAACTGGAGATGGGTTATACTTTTTCCAAATAAAGACAAATGGCTGTTGCTGTTCAGATGTAACATTTCACAAAGAATGATCTCAGAATGATCTGTGGGATACTTATGAAATATATATTCACGGTTCATCAGGACCACAGTATCTGCTGGAACACTCTTCCTGACCTGAAAATACCTAGACACTACGATCAACATTTGGGGCCTTCCTCCAAGTGGTGCATCCAAGGGAAGCTCAGAAGGTGGCAACAAAGGACAGGGCCTTCTCAGTGGTGCCCCCTCCCCCCGTATGGAATGAGCTCCTCATCGAGGTGGGCCTGGCACCAACACTGTCATCTTTTCAGTGTCAGGTAAAGACCGCTACCTACTCCCAGGCATTTAATGATATATGATGGGCATCTATGCCTGCTATTTTCAATCAGACTTATTAGGGAAAATATTGTTTATTTAAAATTGTTTTTAGCTGTTTATATTGTTTTAATTTTCATATTTTCATATTTTATGAATTGTAAACTGCCCAGACAGCTCTGGTTATGGGGCAGCATAGAAATAATAATAATAATAATAATAATAATAATAATAATAATAATAATAGCAGCAGCAGCCACTTCCTCAGACTTTGGTCTCATGTTTTAGGAATGAATGGAATGTAAAGAAAATGTGATTGCATCCTTTGAATTTGTGCTTTTCATCATTAATTGCCACAGACACAGTTTCTATACTGAAATCATTTTCATCTTGTTTTTGTTGATCAACTTCCTTAGCGTATTGCCTGAGGAAATACACTGATGAAAGGCCTTGGGTTTTGTGTGTGTGTGTTATTGTTGTTGTTATTGTTTTTTTAAAAAAAACCTGGAGGATTGATTGGTTTCCTTTTGCTTCAATTAGTTCTTTTTGTGAACCTCCTCATGTTTCTTCCTGCCTGATTTATATTTATAGCCAGATATGGCAGTACCATGTGAGTGAGTAACCGGATTAGCATGTAAAAACAACCCAGAGTACAGGTTGTGTATGGGTTGTCATTGAATTATGGATTGTCATGATGTGCACACTTTGATTTAACTATGGGTTGTTAATCACAAACAACCCAGGAAGAGATCCAATGGTTTGTTGTTGGATTGTGACTCTGGGTTGTTTGTGGTTAACAATCCATATTTATACCATAGTGCAGGGTTCACACGCAAGGACAATTCACAGTTCAACAACAACCCATACTCAGGGTTGTCGTTACATGCAAACCAGGTCTGCGTGTGATTGACCTGTTTTGCATGACATACCAGGTTCACAGCAGGTTATTTAACCTACAATGAGCTGCAGTGCATGTATGTGGCCACCATTATGAATATAGTCTGAACCTGGCCACCATGGCTTATTTGAGGTTTAAACAACCTTTGCATGACCCTTGGTTAAATAACCCATGGTGTGCTTGCCATGCCATGCAAACCTTTCTGCCTATACACAGGAAACTCTGACATTGTAACACAGACTCCTTCTTACATACATACCATGATCCCATCACACACACATATATACAATCTAATGAGTAATGGATGAAAAGTTTCTATTTTAATAGGTCTTGAGAGAGCATGTCATGTACAGGGAAGCAAAACTACTCTGTCTCTCAAACTAAAAGTCCTATCTTAACTGTCCAAGTCCACTCCCTCTGTTCTAGAGAAGTGGCTGAGCCAACAACTCCCTGTTCAGAAGATTGCTTGCTCTGCTCTAACACTGCTTCTGATTGGCTCCAGCAAATCTCTCAAGATATGGACAATGGGTACATAAATATAGGTACATGTCTTTCCATAAGTATTCTCAAACATGATCTTGAATTTAGCCTCATTTCCCCCCTCTCATGGTAATGTGGCTGCAACCAGGGACGGGCGTTTCTGAATCTCTGGTTCCCAGTAAAGCGTGCCCTTTCCCTCCCCATGCTTGGGCCCTGGGCATGTGGGGTGGAGGGCAGGGCCTGCGTACCTTATTAGAAGACCAGCTTTTGTCAGGAACAATTGAGCTTCTTGGCTTTCACCATGTGGGATCCCTGAAACCCATAGGCACTTTCTACCCTCCCTCTCCCCACAGCCAACCCCATACAGACGTTGGCTGGCAGCAACAACAATGTGAATAAGCAAGAGAGCATGCATGAGGGGGATATACATGTCAAATCTTGATGGGCATCAGCTAGTACTTAGTAAAAGTTTCTGTCCTTTGAGCCTCCAGTTTCCCAAAGAGACTGTTTTTACTTTGAGGTTGAGGGGAACCTACATAGTTCATACATTTATTTTTCCAAAGAACCACTCTGGCTAGACCAGGGGTGGGCAACTTGTAGCCTCCAAGGTGTATGGCCTGCAACTCCCATCAGCCCTAGTCAATACAGCCAGTGGTGAGGGATCATGGGAGTTGCAGTTCAAAACATTTGGAGAGCCACAAGTTGCCCATCTCTGCCTAGACCTTGGGATCATATCATTAGGAACATAGAAACCTAGGACACTGCCTTATAATGAGACACAACCTTGGTCCATCTAACCTGGTATTGCCAACACTGACTGGCAGTGCTCTCCAGGGGTTCAGGCAGGAGGTTTTCCTAGCCCTACCTGGAGATGCTGGGGATTGAACCTGGGACCTTCTTCATACAAGGCAGATGCTCTACCGCTGAGCTACACCCTCTCCCTACTGAGCTATGGTCTCTCAAAGCTAGGAATTACATATGTTAAACTATAGAGGGTTGTTATCAGGTCCTATCCTGTCCAATCCTATGATTCTGGAGTTAGTATTAGTGTCTTCATTCAGATAACATGTGCTTCAGGATAGTGGGGGCTGGTGGTTCCGATTTCAGAGAGGCGGTGAATCCGTTCTGGGTTTCAGACAGAACAACCCAGAACTCTAAAGGAGCTATCTAAAGTGCTGAGCCCTATTCTCAAAATGGGTTTAGCACCTTGGATAGCTCCTTTAGAGTTCTGATTAGAAAGGATTCACAGCACCACCGAAATCACTTCAGGATGAACTCTTAAATATGTAGTTTACATTACAAGTTAATAAAGCATCTGATTTTTTTTGTTGCTGTTCTTAGCACTGCTGTAATGGTGACTTCAGCTCCTTCCATCAATCAACACAATTGCTTTCCAATTCGTTAAAACTAACTGTTCAGAAGATTTCACTCCTTTTCCTGTTCCATTTCTTACTAGGTAAGAAGATCTGAGTTTCATTCACCAGATGGTATAAACAACACACAAACACAAAACCTCACAACAAGTACTACAACTTATGGTGCCAAAAAATACAGAAGGTTTTTACAGTCATGCCGAAAGGTAAATTGCTACAGTCTGGATAATAAAGGCATCTTTTATTTTAACTTTTTCACAGTGATGGTTCTTATTGAATTCTAAGGCATTTGGCAGGAAATAAAAAGGGACATTTTTTCCTGTCGCATCAGCATTTCTAAGACTGTTGTTTCCGTTCAATATGCCTGCTTAGGAGGTGCATGTAGGAACCATTCTGAACATCTAAGAAGCAGATTAACAATTACAGCAACTGTAGGCAGATCATAGCTGTATTCATTTAGAAATGAAGCTTTCAGAGAACACTTTTTTTGGGGGGGGGGACTTTTCATTTTTCTTTTTTTTTAAAGGAACTAGTCCCATTCCCTTAGATTACAATATCTCGAGTCCAGTATAAAGACAGAGAACCTGCAGAAGGAGGATTTGTGCCTTGAAGATGTCCATCAATAAATAGCGCCAGGCAGCAACCTGAGCAAGGCACACACATCACCTGATCACAGTCCTCTACACTATAGTGAGAGGGACTGTATTGCTATCTAAATTATTATAATTATCTCTAAATTTGCATCTTATACATAAAAATTAGTATGTGCACACTTCTTGTAAATTGGGGTCACCTTTTTTTGTCCTCATATTTGGTGATACATAAGTGCCCACCCTAATGTATGCATTTCCCACAAGAACACCACCTGAATGCAGAAAGTGGCTCTGGGCACAGAAATCAATGTCCTAAATATTCCAACTTTATTTTTTTTAAAAAAAAAAAGTCAAGGGTCTAGTCCATAAGATTCCACTGAAAGGGTTGAGAGTGCGTATGCAGCACCTTGTAAAATCTTTGGAGATGATAAGAACTTTGCCATTATGTCTTTCTGTGTAATAAACCAGAACCAAATTATGCTCGCCTTGCATTCGACAGATTTGAAGCAAAAGGGAGAGAAAGATCTATGCAGCTCAACATATGCAAGAAGGCTTATTTTAAATTTTTACTCTTCCCTTCTCAAAAACCAATTTTTGGTGAGGCAAGTTTCTGATCATTTCATGGGCCAATCCTACGTGATCTCGTTGCCTGTGTGTATAAAGGGGCAAAAGAGATGAAGTCTCAGGATATTGAAAAAATATATGTGGTTTTATTCCAAGAAGTAGCTGAGAACTCATATCTTTATCCCATTGGATCCCATTGGATGCTTTCCAGTTTTATTTTGCCTCTGTATAAATCAGGAAGAAAACTGAAAAACTGAGAATTTAAAAAAAAAAAAATCCCCCAATTGAAAAGGATGGAAAAACGGAGGAGGGCCTTTTTGTTTTTCCCCAAGGACTTTTACTGTTCTTGGGGGGACGGAACAGCGAAGGCTTAACACGTAAGCTTTCCAAGAGAGTTTACATATAAATGTACACGACCTCATATGCCAACCCATTCACAGGTAGCGTTTGCAAGCAAGCCATCAATCACTGGCATCCCAATATTAATACATAAAGGGCCCTGCACATGTGTCCATTTAGGTGTGATTTGGTGCTCTAGGAAAGTTTATACAGGAGCTTCCCTGTGGCCCTTACAAATTCCAAATTATGGAATGATCATTATTCCAAATTATGGAATGATCTCCCCAACGAGGCTCGCCGAAAGAGCCCTTCAAAATGGCTGGAAAAAACAGATAAGAAAGCATCCTTACCACAGAAATAACACCCTGCTCTGGAGAAAAGAGTGAAAGAAAGTGCCTCCCCTGACACAATTTACCCAGCCATTTATTAGACTCCAGAAGCACTTGATCCCAGTCTTTTCTTCTGTCTTGAATGGCTGTAGCCTCTCTGATTTCCCTCCTCGCCCATGAAGAAAACAGCTGTCATACTAAAAGCAGCAAAAGTGCTTTTTGACAGAAACTTGACGCTGATTAGCACCAGCACGCCACAGGGGGAGAAACATGACACGTACAGTTGCTTTCAGAAAGAGAAATATATTTCAAAGAATAAATATTGAGAACTCAGCTCTAGCCATCTATCCAGAGCAATGCACATCTTTTCCCCAAAGGAGCACAGTTTGCAAAGACTCGCAGTGACACACAGCCGGTAACATCCCAATGCCTCAGCCCTGACAACTGTTGATCTACATTCCTGCCATGTTTGATCATTGGTTGCCACTTGCCATTAGCAGGGCCCACTCAGCTGTGCAGCTGCATGCTTTGCATTTGTCATTCCACGTACCCTCAGTGGCCTAGATAAAAGTGTAAATAGAACATCAGAGCTGTAGGCAAGGGAAGAAAGGATACTAGTTACTTCTGAAACTTCTAATTTCTGTGACAGACAAACATAACCGGTTTATACAGAAAGTATTATGAAGAATGACATTGCTTTAACCACTCTGTGGAAACCTCTCCACAGAATCATCCATCATGCACATACAAGTTTCCTCATGCCTGAACTGACATTTTCAGGACCGGAGTCTGAGGAACTAAAACAAATAATGGTGACAAGAGATGAAGTTCTAAACCTTATTGACAAATTGAAAACAAACAAATCGCCGGGTCTAGATGACATCCACCCGAGAGTTCTTAAAGAACTCAAATGTGAAATTGGTGATCTTCTATCATTATATATATATATATATATATATATATATATAGTCTCTAAGATCAGCTCCCATACCAGAGGACTGGAAAGTGCCCAATATAACACTAGTCTTTAAAAGAGGGATCAAGTCAAGAATATCTGTTGGGGGTAAATTGATGGAAAGCATGATTAAAAATAAGATCAAGCATATGGAAGGGCAAGTTTTACTGTAGAATCAACATGGCTTTTGCAAAAGTTAGGCCTATCTCACAAATGTTTCGAGTTCTTTTAGAGTGTCCTCAAGCATGGGGCTCAAGTAAACGGCGTTTGACAAAGTCCCTCGCCAAAGAATCCTGAGCAAACTTAGCATTCGTGAGGTAAGAGGATAGATCCCTTTATGAATTTGTAATTGGTTAAGGAATAGAACAAAAATTGATAATGAACAGCTCCAAAAGGATCTCTCCAAACTGGAGAATGGGGCATTAAAATAGTAAATGTGGTTTAATGAAGGGAAGTGTAAAGTGTTGCACCTTGGGGCAAAAAAATAAATTAAAAAATCCTAACTTCACATATATACTGATAAGGTTTGAGGCAGCAGTAATTGATTAGGAAAGGATCTTGGGATTGTGGTGGATAGTTCGATAATAACATCAACCCAGTGTGGCTGTAGTGAAAAGGACTAGTTCCATGTTGGGAATCATTAGAAAAGGAATCAAAAATAAAACTGTCAGTATCATACTCACTTCATTTAAGTCTATGGCGTAACCCAAGGGTGGCAACCTGTGACCCTACAGATATTGTGACCTACAACTCCTATTGTTCATAGCCAGTGATGAAGGATCATGGGCCAAAACAACTGGAGGGACACACATTGCCCATGCTTAGCCACACTTGAATACTGTGTACAAGCTTGGTAAACACCTGAAATAGGATAGTGTAGAGTTTGAAAAGGTGCAGAAAAGAACAACCAAAATTATCAAGGGGTAGGAGCAATTCTCCTACAAGGAAAGGTTACAATGTTTGGGGCTCATTAGCTTAGAAAAATTATGAACATTGTAGAGAAGTGAATAAGGGCACATTTCTCTCTCTCATCGTGCTAGAACCTGAAGCATCCCATGACGCTGAATTGTGGGAGGTCCAGAATGGTCATAGGCTGACCATCTGAAAAGGAGGACAGGGCTCATGTAACTTTAACAGTTGTAGAGAAAAGGGAATTTCAGCCAGTGTCATTTGTATGCAATTAGTTCCTGGTGAAATTCCCTCTTCATCACAACAGTTAAAGTTGCAGGGGCCCTCCCTTCTTTTGTATATGGTCACTCTAGTATAGTGCCTGCACCTTTAACTGTTGTGATGAAGAGGGAATATCACCAGGAACTAATTACATACAAATGATACTGGCTGAACTGTTAAAGTTACATGAGTCCTGTCTTCTTTTTCAGATGGTCAGCCTAAGAATGGATAAAGAAAGTACGTCTTCATACTGTGCATTGTTAAACTCTGGAATTCAGTACTCAGTACCAGAAGAAGTAGTGATGGCCACCAACTTGGACAGCTTTAAAACAGAATTGGACAAATTCATGGAGGAATAAGCTATCGATGGTTATTAGTCCTGATGGCTATATATTACCTCCAGAACCAGAGGCAGGATGCTGGGAACAGGAGCAGGAGGTTGCTATTGCATTCATGTTCTACTTGTGAATTTCCCACAGGCAACCTGTTGATCACTATGGGAACAGAATACAGAACTAGATAGGCCTTTGGTCTGATCCAGCATGGCTCTTCTTATGTTCTTATAATCCTGCACCTTTCATACCCTTCCATTCAGAAACAACATATCCAGAACCAGAACATGACTCATACCTGCCCAGAATATTAAAAAGTGCCTCATGATACCCTGTATTTCAGATTAGATATGCCATTTGTGGCAATTTATGATGTTCAGGGCTTATGAAGCGTGTGAATATTAGAAGAGACTGGGAAGAGGCAGACCGACAAAGTGAGATACCAATATTGTCTTATAAGAGAAATAATGCATTCATATTAATGTGATATGGAAAGCAAGCAGAGAAGGCGCCATCATTGTCATCAGTAAATAAAACAAAACCAAGCTCCAGAAGACAAGATAAAAGTTTTTTCACTCACTCTAAAGCGCTCATGCATAATGTAATGTGATATTATTAAATGGTGCCCAGACATATCATTTTGTTTACATCTAGGTTTCTAGGCTATGAATAGACAGCACTTAAGGAAGGATAAGGAAGTGTGTGTGTGTGTGTGTGTGTGTGTGTATGCATGCAAACACTCATGCAAACACGCACACAAGAGTGACAGAGTATGTGTGAAAAGGAAAATTAGCAACATAGCTAACTTTCCTGCCATTTGGAAACACAAGGTATTATCTTTTTTCCCCTTTCTTGTTTGCACAACCCCACAGTCACCTCTGCATATCATATTCTCCATCCTGTCCTCGTAGTTTGTCTGCTTTGGTAGAATGAGAATTTCACTCATACTTTCTACCTCCTTAGGGAGGATGTGGCGTTAAGACATGCTAGTCTTAACTCCCAATTTCCCTGCTTTTGGTGCTTGGTTGAAAGCTGTAGAGCCTTAACTTTTTTTTGTAAATCATAGGTAATGTTCCCAAGAGGAGTGACAGCAAAAAGGAGTGGAACTGAACAGCAGAGGTCAAGTCTGAGCATTTCAACTTGCTTCCACCAAGATTAAGAGACCTTGATCTGGTTTTTCTGCTCCATTCTCTGTACTTCTCCTTCCTCCTGGTTGCTTCTGACACAATATATGCATATGAAACCTCAGAATAGCAGCAAGGATGATAAATGGTGATGTTCCTGAACAACCATTCATTCATTTATTGAAAGCATTTTTATCCCACTATTCAGCCGAGCCTCCCAGAATGGCTTGCAAAGAACAGGACTAAGATTAGATCTAGGGTGACCATATCTGGTCACAAAAGGCAGGGCTTCTGCAGCTTTAACTGATGTGATGAAGAGGGAATTTCACCAGGTGCTGCATGCATACAAATGACACTGGCTGAAATTCCCTTTTCTATACAACTGTTAAAGATACAGAAGCCCTGTCCTCCTTTTCATATGGACCCCTTAAAACATGTCAATAGATGATACAGAGAGTAACAGCTATAAAAGGTCAGGGATTGTTGGTGAAATAAGTCAAGAGTTCGCCTCCGAACAACTTGGGGACCTGCTCTATCTTAGTGGTATGAACAGGGGATCTAGAATTCTCTACCCAGCAACTCAAGCAGTAGCAGCTAATCTTTTTGTGTCACATGTGAATAATTAAATACGGGAGAGCAGCATAAAGGGCCAGAAGCAAGCAGTGACACTGCATAGGAGAAGGCAACAGGAATGCAGGCAATGAGGAACCTCCAGCTCCCAGTCAAAATCTGGCCCACTAGGCTGCCCCATCTGGCCTATGGAGGCCTTGGGTGAAGCCCTTTGCCCTCCCTTAAGCCCCTGCTCCTTCCCAAAGCCCAGATCTCTCAGAGAAGGGACGAGAGTAGGGTGACCAGATAAAATCCAGGTCAGGACTCCTGTAACTTTAACAGTTGTAGAGAAAAGGGAATTTCAGCCAGGGTCATTTGTATGCAATTAGTTCCTGGTGAAATTCCCTCTTCCTCACAACAGTTAAAGTTGCAGGGGCCCTGACTTCTTTTGTAAATGGTCACTCTAGTAGAGTGCCTGCACCTTTAACTGTTGTGATGAAGAGGGAATATCACCAGGAACTAATTGCATACAAATGACACCGGCTGAAATTCCCATTTCTCTACAAGTGTTAAAGTTACATGAGCCCAGACCTGGATTTTATCTGGTCAGCCTAGACCAGAGCTACTGAGGCACAGCCTCAAGGAGGGCTCGTTAAAGCCACTCATGGATGGTAAGGGAGTAGTAAAGCAGACTTACACCAAGCAGGATATAACACTTTGAAAATGGTTTGAAAACAGTATATGGAACGTGTCATGGCCCCTAGCGGTTGTCAATACTGTTATAATGCAGTAGTGTAGATCCTGCCTTAGTCAGCACCTTAAGGCACTGCTCCTTGAGGCACTGGCTGAGCACTCAGCCAGCTTCGCTTCCCGCCCCCTGCCCTGCCCTCTTTTGTATTTGGTCACACTAGGCAGAGCTCCTGCAGTTTTAACTGTTGTGATGAAGCAGGAATTTCACCAGGTGCTGCATGCATGCAAATGACACCTGCTGAAATTCCCTTTTCTATGCAACTGTTCAAGATACAGAAGCCCTCTCCTCTACATCTGGTCACCCTAAATTAAAAGGCTCTGTTTCATGCAATTTCTACCTGAGTGCTTAGTGGCTGCAAACACCAGAGTTAGGGGGTATCTACACACGAGTTTTTTGACGTTTTATAAGGGTTATGAAAACTCTTTGGGCCACATGACGCACTCCCTGTAACGTTGTATATCTGAGGTTTTTTAAAACTCACTTCAGTTATATACAACGGTTTCACTTTTAATAAATCGTTTTAAGTAAAATAATGTGTCCTACCTTACCGTTTGTAATTCCTGGGGGCAGTGCTTCCTTTACTGGTGCCCAAATGCTTAGCAGTTGATTGGTGGGGAAGAAAAAGGAAGTGGACCAGTGAACTACAACACCCACAATTCTTAGCCCTATACTCGCTAGGGAATGACAGAGGAACTAAGAAGGAAGTGTGTAACAGAACTACAACCCCCACAATGCCTTGCCCTAAATTCATTGAAAAACGAAAGAGAAAAAGACAGGGCAGAACAGCATGTGACCGCACACATCGCTTTAAAGACTAAAGACTGTTCTTCTGTAACGTGAGTACTCAGTAATGTGGCCTAAGATGTTTTAGAACGCACCTATTTGGAACATTTTAAAATACTTTTTAAAACGTTCCAAAGGCCTGTGTGGATTCCCCCTTAGAGACTGTATTATATCAAAACCATGTCATCATGTTGCAGAACTAACATGCTTGGCAGACTGTCACATCACACTCCTGCACCAGTTAACTGGAAATGTTCTGTAGTCACCAACATTTGAACATATTTTTCTGAATGTCAAGTCATTGTCATAAAAGTCTTCACTTGTTTATCATCCAAATAAAGCACTGTAGCAATGCTTTCATCACTAGTAGCATTACATCTCCATTCTCACGGCCAAACATTACATCTTCTCTCTCACAGGCCAAACTCCCAGCATCCCTCCAGCCAGTCGTGCTGGCTGTAGCATGCTGAGAATCGTAAGATTTTTCTAATTATTTGTATTTAAAATATTTTTCAACGTTTTAAATATTTTAAAATCATACTATGTTTAATTATATTTTTTTAATTTTTGTATATCTCTATTTGTTTTAACTGTACATGTTTTAATTTGTAAACCACCTTGGGTCCCAGTATTGGGGAAAAGGTGGGATATAACTACTACTACTACTACTACTACTAATAATAATAATAATAATAATTTTCTGTCTAAACATGCATAGGATTGCACATTAAGTTATTCATCCTTTTTTAAAAAAAGCATGCTTAAACAGGCCACTTTTAACTTGAAGAAAAAGCAGTTTTGGCATCCCAGTCTGAATCAGCGCCGCACACCAGTTTCCTGTTGAAGATCACCTCCACTTATTTGCCCCAGAAGGTAAACTGCACCTTCACAGGCAAACTGCAGCCAGCACTATAGATGTGAAGGCCTGGAAAAATTAATAAATCTGGAAACATGGAATGTTCTTTTCCCCCATTTTTTCACCCCCCCCCCCCGGTCTTCACATTTCTAGCCAAGTATAGGGCCTTGATCCAGATTCAATACATATTTTGGGTTGGGGTGCTGCTGTTTCATTAACATAAAGCTTGGCTGACCATCTGAAAAGGAGGACAGGGCTCCTGTAACTTTAACAGTTGTAGAGAAAAGGGAATTTCAGGCAGTGTCATTTGTATGCAATTAGTTCCTGGTGCAATTCCCTCTTCATCACAACAGTTAAAGGTGCAGGCACTATACTAGAGTGACCATATACAAAAGAAGGCAGGGCCCTGTGGTAAGAGTCTTGAAATTAGACTCATGTAGTTTCGTGTCCCAACCGTCACTATCCCAATCAGACGAAAGACATGTGTAAGATCGAAAACTGGCTGCAGCTCTTTAATTTCCTTCTTGCAAGAAGTGACCATTCAGGAATCAAAACCTAGAAAATGGTACTGGCTACATATTTTGAACATCCTTAAATAGGAAAAAATCATACAAGAATACATGGATCTGGTTCAGTTAAACAGTGATTAATTCTACCAATCCTGAATTATCTAGAATAAACATAAGCTTCAAAGAATCTTCTGATGTGGATTCAGTTAACTCTATCTTTGACTAAGAGATAGAATCCACAAACGTTGCAATCTTTGCCAGATGTAATGTTGTCATAGCTTGTCTCCTAAGAAGGCAAAGTCTATTGCTGTATCAGTTTTTTCTTAACCTTTTGTCCTCGGCTTTAGGAATATAGCTACCATTAATTCCCCTACGTGTTTTCCTCTTGCTAAGTTAACCTGAGGTCTTCATGAGACACACTTTATTAACTCTTATTTCAGAGGCACATATAAAGGAATTTTGAATTATCTTGCTACAGCCCCTGCAACTTTAACTGTTGTGATGAAGAGGGAATTTCACCAGGAACTAATTGCATACAAATGACACTGGCTGTAATTCCCTTTTCTCTACAACTGTTAAAGTTACAGGAGCCCTGTCCTCCTTTTCAGATGGTCAGCCTACATAAAGCACTTGCTAGTTTTAGAGTAGAGGAAAAGTAGTCTGACCATATGAAAAGGAGGACAGGGCTCATGTAACTTTAACAGTTGTAGAGAAAAACGAATTTCAGCCAGTGTCATTTGTATGCAGTTAGTACCTGGTGAAATCCCATCTTCACCCCAACAATTAAAGTTGCAAGCACTATACTAGAGTGACCATATACAAAAGAAGGCAGGGCCCCTGCAACTTTAACTGTTGTGATGAAGATGGAATTTCACCGGGTACTAATTGCATACAAATGACACTGGCTGAAGTTCCCTTTTCTCTACAACTGTTAAAGTTACATGAGCCCTGTCCTCCTTTTCATATGGTCAGCCTAGGAAAAGTGTATGGGTGCTCAGTGGTCAGAGAGCACCCCAATGGACTTCCTGTCCCATCACTTCCTATTTCCTGTTTAAATCCTGAGTATCTCTGCTTAGTTCTATTACTCATGATACAGCACTTTTTCTTCAAAATAAAAGTGCCCAGTTTAAGCATGTGTGCAATTTTGATCCCAAGAGATTTGCAAGAGTGCAACCAAATACAACTTCATAATTAAACTGACTACTGGCTCCTAGGGCAGCATGAGACAAACCCAAATCCCTTGACAATCCAACCCGGACAAACATTTACAATTAACATACCTAGTTAGTAACCATAAATCATTGAATTAGGAATGATGCTGAATGATGGAATGAAGCAGTTGATAGAATTATTTGCCTTGGGATGAGAGACAAAAAAGTTAAGTCGTTCCACAGAAGAGGAGAATGCTAAATTTGCAAGCTAATGGGTGTGAAGTACTTGGGGCTTTTGAAATTCATTATTAAAATGGCAAATGTGATGCTGTCGATGCTGATTATGATGTAACCCCCTTGTCAGCAAGAGGCAAATGGAGAGATCCCTGTGCCTCCCCAGAACAGTGAAGAAACGGGCATGGCCAGTCTCTCCATCTATGGTCCCCTTAAACTGTGAATCCAGGGACTTGTTTACTACCCCTTCCTCCTCCAAGCCATCTCAGGACACAAATTAAGAGAGAAAGTACATTGCAATGGGGGCAACTGAGGAGGTAATACATTTCCAGAAAATCTGTGTCATAGATTCCATTGCCCTTGAAGTGTCCTTAGTCCAACTCAGCAGAGGAACATTTCTCCTTTTCAAACATCTCATTTGAGTTACTGCAATCTATTATATGTGGGGCTGCCTTTGAAAACAATCCATAAAATTCAGATGGTCCAAAACAAGGCAGCAAGATTCTTAACAGGGGCAGGATCTACACTGCTGCTTTAAAGCTCTTCAAAGCAGTTTATAACAGTACTGACAACTGTTGGGGCCCAGGACACACTCCAAAAACAGTTGTCACTACTGTTATAAACTGCTTTAAAATGCTTTAAAGCAGCAGTGTAGATCTGCCCTATGCAATCATATTCCAGACTGTTTCCAATAGGCTGCTACTATTAACTTTCAAAGTCTTAAATGGCTCGGGCCCAGGCTATCTGAAACATCATCTCTCCCCTGACCCCTGATATGTACCTGCCTGGACCCTAAGATGATCTTCAGAGGACCTTCTCCTGGTGCCTCCACCAAATGAGGTGAGGTAGGTGGCTACTGGCTATTAAAGAGAGAGTATTTTCAGTGGTGGAACCCCAGTTGTGGAAAGCCTTCTCAGGTCTTATCAGGTAAAGACCATTTTATTCTCCAAGGCTTTTTAGTCATTTGAAGCTTGAGTACTTTAACAGTACTTTAGTAACTGTTGGTACATTATAGATCTTGCACTGCTGGAGATATATATTTTAGTTTTATTCTGTTTAAAACTTTTATATTTTTATATTATGGGGTTTTCAGTTTTATTTTGTGCAAGCTTTGGCCATTGGGATGTATACAAATATAAGAAATAGATAAACAAACAAAATATATTTATCTAATCTGCCAGGTTTACCATGCTCTTGTGGGGTCACAACATCTGACAGGAAGTTTGTGGGTGAACCTTCCCCCATTTTGAAGGGCCAACTAGCTAGGGTGACAATATTTTGGAAACCAAAAAGGAGGACAACATGGCCGCCCCAAGGGGGCATGCCCACCAACATGGCCAGCTTCCAAAGGGACATGTCCACCCAAAGATGGCCTTGGTCACATTTCTGATTTCACAGCACACAATTAAGGCAAACCTGTTCTACATAACATCTTAATGTTAAAATCACTGAGACATTCAATGTATTTGAAATTACCTTCACTCCTACTTTTGTAGCTTTTGCTGTACTTTAAAGATTTTGCTATACTTTGTGTGATACAGTCTCCCTTTCCCTCAAATATATTTTCTGACTGCAAATCCTTCATTGGATGACCATAGTCTCACCTTTCCTAACATTTAACACTCTTTCCCCATCACCTTTCTCATATTCATACTCACAGCTTCAGCATACTGCTACCACTGAACAAATGAAGCAGTTGACAAGTACAGAAAAAGCTAGTACAACAAACTAGCAACCTAGCATTAAGAAAGAGTATAAAATACTATTACCCTGCAAGCATTAGCCATGGAATAAAATGGACTAAAGGGTTGTTGTTGTTGTTGTTGTCACTTCTCACTAGCACCTCTTAGCTTGTTTCAACTTCTGATTTATCAATGAGAAACTAATCTAACAATGTGTCATTATATCTCTGGTTCATTAGCCATGTAAACAAGACCATGGTCAGTAGCAATACAAAGAAAGGCCAGAACAGATGCCCATTATCACAATGCTAGACAAATATCTCCTGAATTTACACTGTTTCAGTGTGCAGAGAACAGAAATCTCAATCAGAGACCCAAAGAAAACTGCCCAAAGAAACCTCAGAAACAAGTCCCATTGATTTCAATAAAGCTTACTCCCAGATAAATGAATATAGGATTGCAGCCACTTCACATATGTTCAGCTTACTCTAGCAAGTGCAAGGCCCTCCTGTCAGGAAGAACTATGCACTCATGAGAACCTGGCCTCATGGATCATGCAACCAGCAGGTGCTCTCCAGAAAGACGCTTTTAGAGCCTAGGAGATCCAGACACACTCAGACAAGCCAAGACAAGCCACACTATGCACTCACATGTTATCTTGCTGGGACAGAACAATTTTGGGAAAAGACAATACTTTGTTATCGACCAGACATTACAGTAATAAACAAGAAAAACACACCTACCTCATTGATTTAGCAATACCTAATGGCAAAAATGTTGCAGAAAAGGAATAGGAAAAGAGAGAAAAAAATGGCTATGGAAATTAAAGAACTGTGCAGCAGGAAAAGGTTACAATTATTCAGTTAATCACATCAGTCACCAGCAACACACACACACACACACACACACACTACAGAAAACCTTCAGAAACTGGGCCTACCAAAATAAATCCACACCAACATCCAGAAAGCAGTCGTACTTAAAACATTTTTAAGAAGGATGAATAAGTATCAGCAATTGTTACAAAATATACATCATGCCAATTATCTCAAAGCAAATTGGAGAGGAAGGTCTATGGGTCAAAATGCATTATTAAAAAAATGAATTGCTATCTTCTAGCACCAGCTAGAGACCCACCTCTTCCTTTGCACTCTGGAAGCAGGTGGGCACAAACAACTCAGGCAAAGTAGGTGTCAGCCAGACCTCTCTGTGGACAGTATTCCACAACAGGGGGCTACTACTGAAAAGTCCCACTCCCAAGTAGCCCTGCACCACACCACAGCGTATGAGGGCACTTGGAACAGGACTTCCAATAACCACCAAAGGTAGGATGACCATATGAAAAGGAGGACAGGGCTCCTGTATCTTTAACAGTTGTATAAAAAAGGGAATTTCATTTGTATGCATGCAGCACCTGGTGAAATTCCCTCTTCATCACAACAGTTAAAGCTGCAGGAGCCCTGCCCTCTTTTGTATCTGGTCAAGAGGACAGGGCTCCTGCAGCTTTAACTGTTGTGGTGAAGAGGGAATTTCACCAGGTGCTGCATGTATACAAAGGACACCTGCTGAAATTCCTTTTCTATGCAACTGTTAAAAGTTACAGGAGCCCTGTCCTCCTTTTCATATGGTCACCCTAGGAAAGCCCCAGCAGGTAAGTGCCTCGTGCGCCCCCCGCCCCCCCACCCGCCCTGCGCACCCGTGACGCCCCCCCGCCCCGCGCACCCGTGCCACCCCCCCCCCGCCCCGCGCTCCTTACCTGCTGCTGCTGGGGCATCCGCTTCCCTCCGGTGCTCGGAATCTACTGAGAAACAGGCTTCCTGGCCTGTCTCTCAGTAGCGCGCCGAGTGATGACGTCATCACCCGGCGCGCTACTGAGGGACAGGCCGCGAAGCCTGTTTCTCAGTAGATTCCGAGCACCGGAGGGAAGTGGACGGACGCCCCAGTAAGTGCCTCGCGCCGCCAGCCTCCCGCCACCGCCACATGACCCCCCGCCACCCCGGTTTGCCCCCGCCGCCCCCCGGTTGGCCCGGCTTGCCCCAGGGCCATCTGGTCACCCTTTTGGGGGGCTAAATTTTTGGATTTGGCCCCCCAAAACAGTTTTTCTGCCCGGATGCGGATTTGCTCCCCATTTCCCGGGCATGTCTGGACAAATCCGGGCGTCTGGTCACCCTACAACTAGCTCAGGTTTCTCTTCGAAAGGACCTCCTCAGAATTCTCCTCAGAACATGGTGGCTGGGCCTTTCAGGATCTGTTTTCGACTTGGCTTCCAGGCCTGCCTGTATCAGGCAGCCAGGCAGAACTCCGCATTCCCATCTCAGGCCTGTCATCCTCAGAAGGGTTCACTTCCTGTATTAGTAAAGTGGGTTTCCCTCCTGCAACAGCACTGGGCGCTCGCAAGGGGAAGACCACAAGTTAAGAATGGGTCCCTACTGCCAGGGAAAGTCCCTCCATGTGCAGGGAATAGTTGCTTTTTTGGCACCCCCCCAAAAGCCTCTCCCCACATGCCCCCCAAACCAGCTGGGGCTGAGGGCTGCACACACATTGTCTTCACATGCTGCGTCCAACTACTAGCAGCAGAGAGAAGTGCACAAGTGTGGGCTTGTTAGCCTTCAGCCGCAGCAGCTTGCCTTTATGCTGGGGCTTGAAGAGACACAGCACATCCTCTGAGGCCAATCTTACTTACTCTCCCCCCTTCTCCTCTCAGGATCCTGCAAGAGGGACTTAGGCCAGATCTACACTAAGCAGGATATTACACTTTAAAATGGTTTATAGCCGTTTATAACCATTATAGACCGTTTATGACGGCTTAAAACCATTATAAACCATTATAAAGCAGTAGTGTAGATCGCTTCTTATTCATAGTTTACAGGGTCTTTGGCTTGTGTGGGGTGGGAAGATAAGAATTGGCCTCTCTATTGGATTTGGTTTCAGAAGAATGGTGAGCAATCAGCTCTGAATTTGCCTAGGGCCCTATGCAGCATAGAATGCAGTGATTTACAGCATAAGTACACTGTTTTGCTAGAGCAGCTGGCAATCTTAATGATTTTCAAGTTCGTTCTCATAGCTGTACTCGCATATAATGAAGGTCAGTGCTTTTTGCTACTAACAGAAGCTAGACTAGTGCACAGTAGTCACTCTGCAAAGTGTGCACTTTATAAGAGATGCTTATATAAGAGATGCTTCTGTTAAAGTGAAAGGCCTGAGTGAAGGGAGGGTGTGTGTCTTCTGACAGTTTGAGCTAGATGACAAGACTTGCTCTATAAAATCCTGAGCAAATTGGCCTGCTACAGGTTCTTGCCTGACAGGGGGAAGGTGACGTCTGTCACCCCCCTGGGAAACAGGTTGACTGAACTGAGAGTTAAGGACGTGTAAGCTTTCTTTGCTTATATTCTATCTGCATCCATTTTCCATCAATTAACCAGTGTCCTGCTTGTGGGTCCCTGGTCGAGAGCTGGTTGGCTCCTGTGTGAACAGAGTGCTGGACTAAATGGATCCTTGGTCTGATCCAGCATGGCTCTTTTTACGTTGTATCTTTCTTTCATACAAGTGGACTTGAGTCATATTGGTATCCTCGAACCTGGTTAGTGTGGGTCCTGATTGGACCAGGCCCCAGTTTAAGACAGCCTTGGAAAGAGTTTGCATGTACCACTTCTGAGATGAATTTGACCTGAGGATCCTTAAAGCTGCAAGACTTTCCCATTCACGGTTTAAAGCAAGAGTGGGCAACTTGTGGTCCTTCAGATTTTTTGGGCCTACAACTCCCATCATGATTCATCACTCACCATTGGCTATGCTGGCTACAGCTGATGGGAGTTGCAGGCCAAAACAACTGGTGGGCCACAACTTGCCCACCCCTGGTTTAAGAGACTGCAGAGGGGATGCTATTAAAAATGATTGTTCCCCAATGCATCTTTATGTCACCTGGTTCCCTCTCAGACGAACTTGGTGGTCCTGATCCAAATTGGAATCATGTACAGTCTTCCTAGAGTTATATATCCTCAGCTACATGCTATGCAATTAACATGTAGTTATGTACCTGAGTGTCATTTTCCAACTGCTACGCAAGACTTTCACTGAGATCCCCTCCTCTCTTAAAACTGCCCCCCCATTTCAATAAAGCATCAGTCTTTCCCACTAAATCTGTTCCATAGCTTCGCTGTCTGTAGAACAATGTGTGTCCAAGCCACCCCCTTCGAATCTCTTGCTACCTAACCACAGCCAAGCATTTGAATTTATTGAGCCTTCTGGTTTAGCCTTTGCTTCCAGTCGTCCATATGGGCACACAGCATCCCATTTCATTGCGAAAGTGCCCTGGTTTAAAAATCCACAAGCCACTGGGTGTGACTGGCACTTGATGTGTGTTCCAGTCTTTTCAAATGATGTTATTAGAAATAAAGGGGTCACACCCCATCTTGTTACTTTCAGCAGTACACACAAGGAAGAGGCAGTGGCATGGACTCGAAAGAGTTGTTTTTCACTTCTTTGCTGTGTGCTCTGGGGTCGGGGGGGTTGCATTTTGCTAGATAAATTGCTTTTTCATTATGCAATCCCCATGTTCTCCACTACTCTCCCATGTCAATTGCAATATGTTGACAGGCACTGTCTGTCTGTTGTTGTTATTACATTTGTATCCCGCCCTATATCACTGGGATCACAGGGTGGCTTACAGATAAAATCAGAACAATGTAAACATAAATAATATACACAGCTAAAAAAGTATTAAATCGTTAACAAATTAAAACTAGTAGATTTTTTAAGCAATAAAAAGGATTAAAACTATGTGCAACTATGAAGAATTTAGCCCTCAAAGGCTTTGATAAAAAGCCATGTTTTAAGTTGACGCCGAAATGAAGCCATGTACATCATTTAATTGTCTATAGCATTATCTAAATAATAAATGTTACTGTTATTATTAATTAAAAACTTGATGATTTGGCGCATAGGATCAAGGTTTCTTAAAAAGAAACAAAAGTTACATGTGTTCTCCGAGATAGTTTCTGAGAATGTAACTTCGTGTTTACAAGATTGGGTTCTGTAGAGCATCCATCTCTAGCCTGGCACCCTCCAGATGTGTTGTACTACAAATCCCACTATCCTCAGCCAGCATGTCCAATGACCATGTTGGCTGATGATGATGGGAACTGTAGTCTGGGATATCTGGAGGGCACCAGGTTGGGAATGGATTCTCTAGAGTCTAATTAATTGCGACAAGTATATTGTTGGCATTGATGAAATTCCTGCTTTTATTTTAATGATTACAGACACTTTTAAAAAATTACCTTCATTGAATTAAATTACCCTTAATTTAGAGAAAAATATAAAAACAAATAAGAACAACAAAACAAGAAATACAAATTGTAAGACACACAGCTCATTAATCAGTCTGTATCATAAGGATAGAACTTATTCACAAAATACGATCCATGTTTCTAGAGTAGGGTGACCAGGTAAAATCCAGGTCAGGGCTCATGTAACTTTAACAGTTGTAGAGAAAAGGGAATTTCAGCCAGTGTCATCTGTATGCAATTAGTTCCTGGTGAAATTCCCTCTTCATCACAACCGTTAAAGGTGCATTGGCCCTGTTTTCTTTTGTATATGCTCACTCTAGTATAATGCCTGCACCTTTAACGGTTGTGATGAAGAGGGAATTTCACCAGGAACTAATTGCATACAAATGACACTGGCTGAAATTCCCTTTTCTCTGCAACTGTTAAAGTTACATGAGCCCTGACCTGGATTTTATCTGGTCAGCCTATTCTAGAGACATTTTAGCTCCATGAACTTGGCAAATCAGCTTGTCCATTATAATAACCCACATAACAACCCATCATTTTTTATATGAATTGGAGCCCCATGTTGCATCCACTTGCTTGCCTAAGCTGCGTTAGCTGCTAAAGTAAACAAAAAAAACCCTCTTTATGCAGTGTTAGGGAGTAAGCCGATTTCTATCACCTGCAGCAAAACTAGTTTGGGATCCATTTCAATTGAACAATGTAAAATAGTTTACCTCATGTGGCTGGTACATCTTTTCAAAAGGTCTGTGCCTTATAGCATTGCCACCATGAATGGAGAAATGTTCCAAGCTGACTGTGCTGTTTTCAGCAGCTTGGAGTATACTGTTTCCAAAATCTGGGCAATCCATTTGGGATGAGATACCAAAAATTTATAATTTGTTACTGTGTCTTTTGCACATTAATATTACAGTGGCCACCTATGCATCGCCCCCCAAAGAGGAAAGGCATCACTAAAAGAGATCAAAAGAGGATGCAAGTGCTAATTTATATGTGTATATGCACATTTGAAAATACTTACTGTAATTTAAATAGTGACCAGGTGAACTTTGTGCCTGCTCAAACTGCTATCCAGGGGGCTGTCTAAACATGATGAAAGCCCCGGGGTGGGTGAGTGGTGGCGTGGGGTCAATTATATGATGCAGAAGCCACCGCGCAGGCATCCCGGGGCTTTTCCCTGAAGCTCCAATCCAAAAAAGTTGGGGATTTACCCCAACTTTTTTGTCTGGGATGGTGGGCAGGCAGGATGGGGCAAGCCAGCAAACCAAATGGCTGCCAGAACGCCCCTGCGGTGCTTCTGTGGGGGCAGGGGGAGAGTCTCTTTTTTGCTGGGGGAGGGAGAGGGAGAGAAAAAGCCAGTGAGGGATGGCAGCTGCAGTGGTGACGGTGGCAGCTCTCCCCTCCTAGATCCATATAAACCCCGCGCTCACTCCTTTGCATAGGGATTATGAGGTGCAACCCCACAGGAGTGAAAGCGCGGAGTTTTGGAGGAATGCGGTGCCAACTCGGCCCCATGAAGATGCCCCTACGTGTTGACTGTTGATGGGCAACTTCAAAACTCGGCGGTGCTCTCCCTTCTTATGGTTTTATCATCTTTAAACTGGATTTGAACTGGACAGCTCTTCAAACTATCCCTGAAATGTAAGACACACAACCACCCTAATTAGTAGGTATTTTATCTTGGTTAGCTAATTCTACTTTCTTTCCTAAATTCATTTCCCATGCATTAACATATGCTGGAGGAGTACATATGATACTGGTACAGTCTGATAAATCCTGGATCTTTTGAAGTTGCTACCTGCTCAAAATGGGTTAGATCCCGGAAGATTTGCCTCTGGACATCAGATTCTTTGAAGAAATGTTGCAATTGGAAGTACTGGTATGGTGAAAGAGCTTTCATCTGTTCAGTCTGATGTAAAACAGACAGGGGGATAATACCCCCCTTTTCCAGTTAAGATTTTGCTGTGTTCGTGTTAAGCAGTTCTCATTTATTAGTATTTCGAGTATCATTCTCCAATCTAACAATGCAGTGATATTGTAGCGGGGCCAAGGGTGGAAACCCAGGAGGTAATTTGGATCTCCATTTATCCCATATCAGGAAAACAGTATTACTGGATTATCTGATCTTAATGGGGGCCTGAATTTGGGGGTATCCTAAACTAGAACATCCCAGCTTCAGCGTATTCTAGGAGTTTCCAGTGCATTTGCAACTTTGCTTGAGTCCATACAAGAACTGTGCGTATTTGAGAATACGTAATAGGCTTCTGCATTTGGGGCAGTTAGTCCGCCCTTAGATTTTGACCTTTGCAACGAAGTCCCTTGCTTAATTGTTGGTGCTTATCTGCCCATATAAAAGTATTAATTAGGCCTTGGCATTTTTTCCCCAGCTCAGAGGTGGACATCCATGCGGAAAACAGCTATGTGAGCAAACCGGAAAATAAATTCTCTTAGCAGCTTTTCAGAATTTGTCTTGCCTAGACTTCTAGCTTAGTTTAAGTTCTTGCAAGATTGGTAAAATCCAAAATCCTAAATGGTGCCAGGCTTGCAGAACTACTGCAGAGAATAAAAAAAATTGCAGATGATTCTGCATACCTTGAGGAACGTCTTGAGGATTCTGTATATTTTGTTATTAACTATCCCAGATTTAGATAAATTGACCTTGTTGTACCCAGAAACAATACCCAACGTTTTAAGCTCTACTATCAATTCAGGGATTGTTGACGATGGATTAGACCAGCCCCCCCTCCCCAACTCAGTGTCCTCCATATGTTTTGGACTACTTCTCCCAACATTCCTGACCATGCTGGCTGAGGTTGATGTTCCAGCCCGGTTGGGCAATACCCCATTCCTGCATAATGGATTGGGTGGGAAATCTTGTGATATAGTTCATAGCCTTTTTTAACGGGGTGTGGCAAGAGCATACTTCTCAAGTTCTTTCACTGGCTTCTTAAAAACATAACAACACTAATGTAGGGTTATGAGTGACTCTGCATGTTTTTTTACGAATCACCTTGTCCACATTGGAACTCCTTGGCATTGCTGTGCTGCTCTTTGTTGAAAGCAAATTTGCAATCTATTTCTACCCAGCCATCAATACTGTACTGGTATTGTATTCATTTTGTGATTCCATGGCTGCCTCTACAAGAGAGGTTTAAAGCTCTTTCAAGGAGCTTAAAAAATTTACCTCTACAAGAATGGAGCACAAATCGGGCGTGGAGGCGCGTTATCTCTCCGATTATGCACATTATCGAATGCGCATTAAATCGCGAGTTTTATTTTGCTCCGGCTGTTAAAGCACATTTTGACTATGTGCACAAGCGCTTATGTGCATTAACAACTTATAAAGCGCATTTTGGTCATCCGTTAATGTGCTTCGCCGCCTCTCGCCGCCTCTCGCCGCCTCTCGCGCAAAGGTATTAGGTGTAAATGCACTTCAGCGATTATGCGCATAATCGCCTAACCGGGCGCAAAAGCGAATCCTTGTAGAGGGGACCCATGCCACATGGCAATGTTTAGAATGGGTCATGCATGAGACGTGGGTGATGGTTTTTAGACCACATAGGTTGTTCTTGAGCTCATGGGAGGGCAATTCAGTCTGGGACTGCAATGCTAGAGAAAGGCTAGTCTGGATGGGGCAATAGATTGCAAGGAAAGTTAGATGCCCAAAGAAGTTCTAAATTTATCCATGGGAAAGTCAACCAAGGAAGAGGCAGAAGGGGGCTGGTAATAAATTATTTCAACACGTCTGGCTCACCGTTAACCTGGAATGTTGCCCTTTTCCCCCACTCTTTCTCTCTACTAGGTTGCTGGCTTGCTGGTTCCTGAATGTGAAGAACTCTCCCCAGGAATCCTGAACTCCCAAGAGGCTGTTGTTGAGCTCTCAGTGCACCGGATTGAGAACTGCATCAGCAACAGTGAACTTGGTTCTTCTCTGCCTTCCTTGAGCAAAGCTCAGGGCTGGAATGCTGATCAGGCTGAGGCCATTCTGAGCAAATTATTCAGTTCTGGATACCAGGTAAAAAAAAAGTGTTGTCCTCTTGCATATGAACGTGTATGACTGAGCAGGGACCCCACATGGAGTGGGAAATTCTCACCTGAGGGATTTAGATCAGGTAAAATGTGCAGCAGGGAACATCTGCCAGAAGTTCTACTCTTTGCTAACATTCTCCATGGACTCCACCAATGACTGCCCCCAAATCTCCCCTCCAATGCTAAATTTGGTGTATGTATGGGAAGTGGGGGCAGGAGGAAGGAACACGTTTGTTTCCATTTGGAATATTAAGTACATTGAAGCAAATGATCCAAAAAACTAAAATCATTTCCCTTATGTTGTGTTAAAATCTTCCCAGGAGCCGGACAGAGACAGTAGTTTCGTGTTGGCTCCAGGAAGTATGAGAATGTTCAAGTATGTATTTGACTGATTAAGAGCTCTGTGTAAGTAAGAAGTTAGCATGTTCCTATTTCCATGGTAGTAGCAAAATAAAATGTATATAATTTAGGGTGACCATATGAAAAGGAGGACAGAGCTCCTGTACTTACAGTTGTATAGAAAAGGGAATTTCAGCAGGTGTCATTTGTATATATGCAGAACCTGGTGAATTTCCCTCTTCATCACAACAGTTAAAGCTGCAGGAGTGCTGCCCTCTTGAGCACATACAAAAGAGAGCAGGGCTCCAGAAGCTTTAACTGCTGTGATGAAGTGGGAATTTCACCAGGTTCTGCATATATACAAATGACACCTGCTGAAATTCCCTTTTTTATGCAACTGTTAAAGATAGAGGAGCCCTGTCCTCCTTTTCATATGGTCACCCTAAAATTTTAATGAATCTTCAGTAATTGAACTGTGAGCTTTAGGGAAGTAAGTTTCCATGTGCAACTTCAAAATTCAAGAAACTGCATTGGAATGCCTGCCCCCATTCATTTCACATCTGTGAAACAAAAACCTAATCCGAAATGAGGAGGAGGAATGTCAAAATATGATATAATAATAAGTGACATTCAATAAAGTTTGGGGTTTTGACAGCAGAAAATTTGTCTACTTGAGTTTCAAAATCTATCCTTCTCACCAAAATATAAGTACTCCCTCAGAAACTACAAACTTTGAAATGACGTTTGAAAACTAGATCGATGTATTCCCTGAAAATATTCTGGGAACTGAAGTGACAACCACCCTCCCCGGCCCCAGATTTGTGTGTGTGTGTAAATTCTCCACTTTACTAATTTGCCTCTATGCCTGGCAGGTAAGTGCGGTAGCAGGACAGAGTGACCTTACAGACTGGGAAAAATGACACTAAGGGTGCAATCCTATGCACGATTAGACAGAAAAAAGTCCTACAACTCCCAGTATGCCCCAGCCAGGGCATGCTGGGAATTTTAGAACTTTTTTTCTGTCTAAACATGCATAGGATTGTGCCTTAAGTCAGATAAAAAAACAGGGCATAGATTCAGTTAGAATTCCAGTAAGAACCTGGTTCAGTGTGGCCATACAGAGAATGATTGTGTCTCCTGGCTCCAAGCTACCAGTTCAACCTTTTACATGGTTATTGAGTGCCTGACCAATGTGAGAATTTTTTGTTGGCAGATTCTGGATGGCCAGAGCCTCACAGTACTTGGGAGCTTGGTGATTGGGTTGAACAGCAGCAGCCTGGAGGCTGTGCCTGCCAAAGCAGTCTTGGATGCTGTTAAAGTCTCAAGCTTTGCTGAGGAACTAGAGGCTGTGTCACCCACTCTGAAAACTGTATTTGTGGAGAAGGTGAAGTCTTCTTTTATCATCTCAAACTCTTGAGTAATGACAAAAGTTAGCATATAGATAGTGGTAATCAAAGCTCTTCACGTACGTTGTAGTAGTGCATTCCTTTGCAACAACCCTGTAAGATAGGTCAGCATTATCATCCTCATAGGGAAGAAGAAGGGTTGACATTAAATCTGATTTGGTTGTAAGTAAGGATGTTGGAGGAATCTGTTTCGGGGTTGGAGCTCAGCGGGGTTTTGCCAGCTCGCCCCCCTCTCCGGACTCCAGCTCATGGATGCCTAGCTGGATCGACTTGGCATGTGCTGAGTTGAGCAAGGTCGCGTTTCCTGCTTTAAATATTTGTGCAAATCCCTGGACATATTTACGGAAATCAGGATTTGTGCCAAATTGCAGCCGTAAATAGCGGAATTTGCTGGCATAAATGGTCCTTTACGCTTGCATTTTTATGCGTTACCCTATTTATGGCCGTGATTTTGCCATAAATAGGGTAACAATGTATGTAACTATTCCCAGCTGTGAATTTGTGCAAATCATGGCTCATGGGGAAAAATAGAAGAGTGCTTTCAGCGGGCGCCTGCAGACCATCTGGCGGTTCACCCCGCATGCACACTAGGGTCAGGCAACCGGTGGGAGTCTGGCACGAAGAGCATGAGCAGGATACAGGGAGGTCACCCATCCCTAGTGAACTGTACACTTCACCTCTTTAAAGGCCACCCTAAATAATTTCATGACAGACGTGAGATGTGAACCAGGGATGTCCAGATTCACAGCCTGGTCTCTTTGCCTTCTCCCACTCTTCACCATGTACCAGGGTTCACGTATCTGCCAGGCATTGCCTGTGTGCTATCAGGATGACCTAGTACACTGGTGCAGAACCAATAGCATTTTTGCAGGTGAAGCTATGCCTTAAAGTGGGGCTTATAGCAAGCCTGGGTGTGCAGGAGTGTTGTGTGTTTTTTTAAAGCAGCATGTCCTGCACCTATTTTAAGGTTTTGAACATTTGAGTTTGACATATTTATCACAGCTGTTATTATAAGAAAAGCAAATACCAAGGTATTACTTCCCAAAGGTTAACATTATTTTAAACTATGCTGTAGGTAGTCCAAGCCAAGAGAAGGGGGCGCTGTGTATACTTCTGGTTCAGCAAACATCAGCTGCCTATCAGGAAAGGTCACTAGTACCACTCCTCAAACCTGATGGAACAGTTTCCAAAGATAGAGACAGATGCAAAAGACAGCCTGGTACATGGACAAGACCAGTACAACAATGAAAACACCAGCTTCCTTGTACTCCTTTATTTATTATATATTTATCCCACCCTTCCACTAAGGAGCTCAAAACAGCAGTATACACACTTCTGTTACCCCACCCATTTTATCCTCATGACAACCCTGTGAGGTAGGCCAGGTGGAGGGTTAATGACTGGCTCAATGCCACCAGTAAGCTTTGTGACTGAGTGCAGATTTGAACCTGGTTCTCCCTGGTGCCATTCTAACACTCTAACCTCTACACCTCAGTTCAACTCTCAGTGTCTCCTATTAAAAGAATGTGGGAAAGAAGTCTGCTGGAAACATGCTACCAGTAAGGAGTAGACATTACTGGCTAGATGTTAAGTCCGTTTCGGTATAAGGCTGTTTCCTGAGTCGTAATTCTGTTTTCTAGCTGGTTGCTGCTGTAGATGGAGCCAATGAGTTGGTGAAACATGTCCCTAATGGTCTGGTTCCCTATATACCAAGATCATTGTTGACCCTTGGTGACACGTTCGACATTCAAGACCTCCATGGCAAACATGGACCTCAGAACAGGTGAGATAAACAGCTTGCTCATCATTATTTCTTTCTCCTTCTCCTGGACTCTAGGGAAGCATTTGCCGTCTTATGTGTTCTTGTTGTTACTCCAGCAATGAACAGAAAGCAGTTGCTGAGTTCTTCTCAATTTGTTCATATAGGCTACCATGTTTTTTGATGATGTAATCAAGAGAGTCTCTGATTTCAACAGGTATTGTCTGATTTCCATTCATTTTCTTGCTGTATGAATTTGGGGGGGGGGGGGAGAATGCCATATTTATCCATAGTACTGTTTGAAATGGGTTTAAAGAGGAGCATTCTCAACATTTCTAAACTTTGAATTTTCTCATAGAAAGCTGCATTTTCCCAGCTCCAAAAGTAAAAGGACAGGAAGGTGTGGTGTAGCAGAGTCAGGGATCACCAGCATGTTTTGTTTGATGTCATCTGCCCCCCCCCCCCACACACACCTCAGAATCCCTTGCTCCCTCTGAGTTTTAGCCTCAGCTCTTATAGTAGCTGAGAGGAAAAGGATTTTCCAAACATCAATATATTCCTCACTGTTGCAGTTCAAAGCATTTTGCAATGGCTTCAACCGGACAGGTAATCAAGATCCGTTAGCTTTACAAAATACCTGCTCCTGAACATCTGCACTTCAAAATTTATCACAACACCACTGACTAAAAGGTGTAAAATATCCCCTTTATGACCAACACCCCACCTCCTCCCCTGTGGTCTTCTGTCAAGGCATAAGACAAAACCTATTTGTCCCAGTGATTCCCCAGCATTATGAAAACACCCAGTTTTGAAACTTGGCTGCTTTGTTCTTTGGCCTAATCATTCTAGAAGGGAATCAGAAAAGAACTTTCAAGCCTCTTTTGGCAACTGTCTTAGGGCTGTACTAGATATGACATAGAAGATATGTTTTGGTTTGGTTTTATTTTACTTTAATGCAGCCACAGGAGGGCTCCAAGCATTCAGAATGGCAGTGGTGAAGGAGAGGTGCTTGACCCTTTATCCATGGGGCATTTTACTGGTCAAAACAGGCCTTCTTCTACCTGCTTGCCCACACAATGGGGGAAAAGACACCACGTCTACTTGTGGACAGGAAAGCAGCTTTGGGGCAGGGTGACAAAAAAGTTCCACATGCCTCCTGTGTCATCTCCAGTTTGCTCCTCACACTTTGAAGGCCACTTCCAAAGCTCAGGCCTTGCCAAGTACTTCTTTGGCTTTTCAGCCTGTCCCCCCCCCCCCTTCATCTTGCATGGCTTCACCTGTGCAGTCGCTGCTAATATGGATGATGAGAGATTCCAACAACTTGCCAAAACTCTGAAGCAGAAGAATGTCCAACTGGGAGCAGATCAGGTCAGCTTGCATGCTTCTTCAGGATCAAGGAACCAAAATTTCAAAACTTTTCGGGCTCTAATTGTCAGACCTCCTATCCCAGGGTTTAGCTTTGGGCCCTTGGGTGCTTCCAGGCGGAGGGCTCCTAGCACTACCAGTCAGAAGACATGGTGTAACTGCTCTGTCTTTCCCTGTGAGAAGCAAAAAGATGGAAGAAGCTGTGGAGAAACATAGAAGGGTTACAAATGGAAGGTGATATCATTTGGATCACCCATAAAATTATGTGAAGAAGGTAGGCTAATTGCACAATGGAAACCTCATTTGGAAGATCTTCTGTTCTCAGTGGTGAGACAGTCTAAGAACACGTGGAGGACGTCTGCTTCTATCTTTGCATGATTGTGGCATGTCCCCCTCAAAGCAGTTCACCTGGTGCATACCTCATTGTGCTTTTCATACCACATGCAGGTAATTTTATTTTCCTGGGACTTGAGTCCCAGCACCTCTTACCAGAGAAATTAAGAACTGGGCGCATGCTCCTTATAAAAGTTGTTTTGTAGAATTTATAAATGATGCAGATAGAGGACTGGGAAATAAATGAAAATAAATTACTTTGAAGTATGCAGTTGCTATGCCAGGCTTCTTTTCTTTCTGAATGACCCCAGAATTGCTTCTCTTTACAGAAACATTCATGGAACCCTTTGGTTCCTACTTTGAGTCATAGGTCTCACCAAAAGCAATATTCTTGGGCTTTAGATTAGCAAAGTGAAAGCCTTTCAAACTGTAAAACCACAACACAGTGGTATTTTCTTTTTAAATTAATTAATTTCCACTTTTCTTCCATCATGGAATTCAATTTAGCTACATGGGATTCCCAGGTGGTCTCCCCTCCAAGCATTGACCAAACTCAGACCTACTTAGCTTCATCGTGGTGGCTGCATCATATGCCTTTAGGCCATGCCTCATGCTTTTCAGTCCATAGACTTTGAGATGGATGTTTTACTTCCCCATCTTCCTCCTTATTTAAAGGATATGTTTTGTTTTGCAGCTAAGCTGCCTAGTCAAACGCATCATGCTCTGTGAAATGTCCAAGGATTTCAACAACTACCTTAAAGAAGTGTTTCTTTTTATAAGGTAAATATTCGAGTATTTTCTCTTCTAGATATATTTGCATATTCTTAAGGAAAAAAAATCTGGCTTTGATCATGGGGAATAAGGCTGTCAGTGTCTACTTCTAGTCAGGATTTGTGTGAATGCTGCTCAATAGCAGTTGCTAGGAACACAAGTACTATAGCACTCATATTATGCTTATGGGCTTGGTTGGCCATTGTAGAAACAGAATGCTTTACTTGTCCATAGCCCTTAGCTCTTCTCATGTTCTTATGTCCATATCCCAAAGGAGGAATATTTGTAATGTGGTAGAAAACAAAGCAAAATGGTTTTGTGGACTCATTGCCAAAAAGACCAATAACTAATTCGACACAGGATTAATCAGGATGAGTGAGAAACTGTTTTTTTATTATTATTTATTTGTTTAGTTCTTTATGTTATCTATTGGTTTATATTTTCATATTCCATTTTTCTCTTGGCAGGTTCAAGGCATCTAACAAAATAGAATATGCACAAAATAATAAAGAAATGTAATAAAGCAATAAAACATTACAAAATTATAAGCAACATAAGGACTAAAATAATCTTATGGGGAAAATAATATATGTTTTCATCTGCCCTTGTGCTGCTTTTCAGCCAGGATTGACAGAATATATCAGGATGCTTGTATAGTAGGGTGACCATATGAAAAGGAGGACCTGGCTCCTGTATCTTTAACAGTTGCACAGAAAAGGGAATTTGAGTGGGTGTCATTTGTATGTATGGAGCACCTGGTGAAATTCCCTCTTCAGCACAACAGTTAAAGCTGCAGGAGCTATACTACAGTGAATAGATACAAAAGAGGGCAGGGCTCCTGCAGCTTTAACTGTTGTGATGAAGAGGGGATTTCACCAGGTGCTGCATGCATACAAATGACACCTGCTGAAATTCTCTTTTCTGTGCAACTGTTAAAGATACAGGAGCCCTGTCCTCCTTTTCATAGGGTCACCCTAGTATAGGTATGAGAATCAGGGACCTCTCTAGCCTTCAGGGCTTTCTGCATGAGGCACAAAAATTTAAGCATGTTTAGTGCAGTGCTGTTTTTAATGCAGGACCAGCCCTCCTATGAGGCAGAGTGAATCCCCCGCCTCCAGTGGTGACCCCAGAAGGCATTCCGATGCTGTTGCCACCCTGTGCCTCTCAAAGTGAGGCATAGGGTGGCAGACACTCCGGAGGGCCCTGCAGGCCACTCTCATGCTGCGGCAAATGCCACAGGAAAGCAGCTGCTGCAGCTTTTCGGAGCAGCAGCCGCTGGCACAATTTCCTACCTTTTGCCTCATTCCGCCTAAATTTATTTATGTATTTGTTTGTTTATTTATTGAACTTCTATACCACCCAATAGCCAAAGTTCTCTAGGCAGTTCACAAAAATCAAAACCATGAAGTCGAGTCAAACAAACAACAGTATAAAAACACAGTGTAAAAAGTACAATATAAAAGCACAAGCAGGATAAAACCGCGCAGCAATGCAGAGATTTATACAGAGTTAAAACAACAGAGCTAAAAAAAACCCCCGAAGATGATAAACTATTAAAATACTGGGAAAATTAAAAAGTCTTCACTTGGCGTCGAAAAGAGTATAACGTAGGTGCCAGGGGAACCTCTCTAGGGAGCTCATTCCACAGCCAAGGTGCCACAGCAGAGAAGGTCCTCCTCCTGGTAGCCACCAGCCCCATTTCTTTTGGCAATTGCTATGCAGAGCCACGTCAGCTACAGCAAGTGAGCACCCAGAGCCTGCCCAGCCAAATGCTTCACTTTGAGGGGTCCTTTGGTGGGGGAGGTAACCCTGCAGTGGCAGGTCTTATGCCAGCCCTGTTTTGGTGCCATGTGAAAATGGCAGCATAGGAATAGTTCCTAGCATGACCAGTAATACTCCAGCAAAATGGGTTGTTGTCAGGTATGCTGGATAGTTGGAGAGATGGCAGGTTTACTCAGTTCTAGTGCACTTGCTGCCCCAAGCAGAGATAATGTGCGAACCATCCCTTCCCCATGCAGCAGCAGCAGCAGCAGCTATAGCAGCCTTGGGAGGAGAGAGGGCTTGTAATTTTCCCTAACACCACCACCCTCCTTAAGAGAGTTCTGAGCTACACCTGAGAATTCTCAGGTTGTTTTAAGCTATTCAAACTGTTAATTTGATAACGTTTTTGTCAGTTGTTTGTCTCGTGTGGCAGCTTCAAATTTGTACGCGAGGAATTCCCTCCCGAACTTACAAAATGAAAGAAAGGAAAAGGTTGCTCCTGAGCATGCCTAGAGCATTTTCCTCTCATTGATAAGTAATGGTGGAGGTTGTGAATTCCACGAGGCATCTTTCTTTGTACAAATGAAGTCCCGGGGGAAACAGCTGTAAAACATCACAGCAGAGAATACAGAGTGCAAGATGCACAGAGGTTGGAGAATCAATCCATGTGCATTAATTCACTCATGTTTTTAGTCCAGCAGATTATGCGGCAACTGGAAACTGCAAAGAGTATATCACTCATGTTGGGGAAGCTGACATTGATATATTAGAGGAAGGTTCCCCACAAAGAACGCAGCTGCTGTCAGAGGGTTTAGCTTGTCTGGTAAGTAAGAAGGATCCTGGCACCCCAGGTAGTGATAGGAACAACAGTATTCCTACAAAAGGGGCATCTGAATACGAAAGGGTTCTTAGTGTTATTTTCACCAAGAGGTCCTAAACTGAACTTAAAAACAAAACAAAACGCCACTGCTGAAATTCACCAAATTAGCATTTCAGATAAACATCGAGCTCAGAAATCAGACACTTGCTCTAAACCTGCAGTGGCCATACTGAAATCTATTACACCTGCATAGAATTTGCTGCACTCTGTAAATTTTCATTGTATATATTCCTCCCAGAATCTGCATTGTTGTAATATTTGACCCTTCTGTTCCATGGAATTTCACCCAATTCCATGGTACCTACTTCCATGCTAAGAACCATTTACATTTTAAAACATCTTTTACCCGTTTGTGAACTCACTGACCCTGTAGTCAGAATAGGTCCTATAGCTTGTAAGGCCCCTACTGAAAAGCCTAATAACCTAGCTAACTACCATCCAATAGCAAATCTCCCTTTTCTGAGCAAGGTGCCATTCAGCTCCAGATATTCTTGGATGGCACTGAGTTTCTCAGTTTCATCTAGTTTCCAGTCAGTTTGAAACCTGAAATGGCTTTAGTCACCTTGGTGGGTGACCTATGGAAAGAGAGAAATGCACAGTACATCTCTGTTGATTCTCATTGACCTGTCAATGGTGTTTGATACTATCAATGATGGTGTCCTCTAGACCACCTGTCTGGGTTAGGAGCACAGTCTGGCATTGTTTCACTCCTAACTGGAGAATCAATTCCAGAGATTGTGGACTGTAGCTCGAGTCCCGGACAGTTATGCTACAGGGTTCCATATTGTTTGTTTTGCTGTTCAACATCAGTATGAGACAGGTGGGAGAGGTCGTTTGGAGGCTTGGAGTTGTGTGGCATCAATTTGTTGTCACCTGAGCCCAGCCCTTCAAAAGGTCTGAAATTAGAATAAAACAACTAAAGAAGCAATTTATATTGCATCAGGTGCCATTAGCTTCCATTTGCATTACCTTGTTTCCTAGGCTGACCATATGAAAAGGAGGACAGGGCTCATGTAACTTTAACAGTTGTAGAGAAAAGGCAATTTCAGCTGGCATCATTTGTATGCAATTCGTACCTGGTGAAATTCCCTCTTCATTACAACACTCACTTAAAGCTGCAGGGGCCCTGCCCTCTTTTGTATCTGGTCACTCTAGTATAGTGCCTGCAACTTTAATTATTGTGATGAAGAGGGGATTTTTCCAGATACTAATTGCTTACAAATGACGCCGGCTGAAATTCCCTTTTTTCTGCAACTGTTAAAGTTACATGAGTCCTGTCCTCCTTTTCATATGGTCAGCCTATTGTTTCCAGGTTTTATTTGGCAGAGGGCAATTTTTATCAATGAGGAATGAGGACAAAGTGTAACAGAAAGTTAAGGGCTTATTATTTTAGGCTGGTCCTGGAAATGAAAAGGAAAAGCAGCCCTTCCTTCTAACAACTAGTGGTTACTTCGATTTGTTAAATTTTTAAGTTATCTCATAATTTCTTTAATATCTCAATATGATACCTATACTGAAATTCAGAAATAAGCAAATTTATTGAAATATAGTTGTTATTTGCTGATGATACCAAATTGTTTATGGTGGTTAAAACAAAAAGGGATTGCGAGAAGCTTCAAAAGGATCTCTCCAAACTCAGGGTAAGGCCATCTAAATGGCAAATACGGTTCAATGTAAGCAAGTATAAAGTGATGCACGCTGAGGCAAAAAAAATCCCAACTTCAAGCCTAACTTGATGGGATCTGAGCTTGCAGTGACCAACCAAGAAAGAGATCTTGGGGTTGTGGCGGATAGTTCGATGAAAATGTCAACCCACCATGTGGCTGTTGTTGTTTTTTTAAAAAAATGGGCTAACTTCATGTTAGGTTTAATTAGAAAAGGAATTGAAAATGAAACTGCAAAGATCATACAGCCCTTATACAAATCTATGGTGCAACTACACTCAGAATACTGTGTACAGTTGTGATCACCACACCTATATATATATATATATATATATGTGTGTGTGTGTGTGTGTGTATATATATATATATATATATATATATATTGTAGAGTTGGAAAAAGGGCAACTAAAATGATTAAGGGGCTGGAACATCTCCCCTATGAAGGAGGGTTACAACAGCTGGGATTGTTTAGCTTAGGAAAAAAAAGGTAACTAAGGGGAGACGTGATAGAAGTGTACAAAATTATACATGGTATGGAGAATGTGGATAGGGAGACATTTTTCTCCCTCTCCCATAATACTATAACCTGGGGTCATCCCATGAAGCTGATTGGTAGGAGATTCAGGACAAAAAAAAGGAAGTACTTCTTGACACAGCACATAGTTAAACCATGGAATTCACTACCACAAAATGTAGTGATGGTCACCAATTTAGATGGCTTTAAAAAGGGGCAGGATAAATTCCTGGAGGAGAAAGCTATCAATGGCTACTAGTCCTGATGGCTATGTACGACCCCCCCAGTATCAATTGCTGGGAACATAGGAGGGAGGGTGTTGTTGCACTCATTTCCTGCTTGTGGGTTCCTGGTCGACAGCTGGTTGGCCACTCTTTGAACAGAATGCTGGCCCAGATGAACCCTTGCTCTGATCCTATGTGGCTCTTTTTATGATCTTATGTTCTTATGATAAATCTGTTTAAAGGTAGGTAATTAATCAACTAAATTCTTTAATGTGTTGATCTCCATATTTTTCCCCATTTAATTTAACATCTTTTGGGGGATTTTTTTTTTTAAAGAATATCCATGGCATCCAGGTGAGCAAAGAAGATGCAGAAATTCTGGGCCACTTGGTTTGTGATCTTGATGCAGAATACATCACAGCATCTGGTAAAAACTTGCTGAAGCAGTTAAATCAGTGCCAGTCCACTCCTGATCAGATCAAAGCAATTCAAGCTGTCCTCAGCAGTGAAAACACCACCTTTGGGTAGGATCACCTTTTGGTTTGAGGGAGTTTGCAGAAAAGAGATTAGGGGAACCCGTATGAATTGTCATTGAAACTAATACATTTGGATGTGGAGATGTACACTGCATTTCAAAACTGGATTTCTGTGTTTCCTGAGAAGGTTGTGTACCATGTAGCACACATAAGTCTGTCCTCCAAAGTTATTGCCACCCCACCCACTCTTTGCCACTTGAAGCAGGTGCTTCATTCTGCTTTATGGTAGGACCACCTGTGAATCATCTAGTTCAGTCACTGGGGGCTCCGAAATTGTTAGGGCTGTGAATCTGCTTTGGGTTTCAGTCAGAACCAGTCAGAAGCCTAAATGAGCTATACAAGGTTCTGAACCCAATCCCCAAATAGGTTCAGCATGTTGAAGAGATCCTTTAGAGTTCTGGCTGGTTCTGACTGACACCTAGAGTGGATTCACGGCCGCACTCACATCAGTTGTGTCCCATTTGACTTTTGTGGCCAAAACAGCTTTTTTAAGACTTTGTAGGGAGAAACTCAAATCATGAAACTCTGAATTGGTTTTGTACCTGAAAACTGGGTTCAAAATGACAGATACTATATGCATGATGTTTCCAGTTTAATGTTTGCAGATGTAGCATATTTGAATTTATAGAGAGATAGGTATAGATGTTTTGGTTTAGCAGTAGTGTGGGATGGATCATTATTCGCTCATAGCTCTGCTCAATGCCTGGAAAAAGGAGAAGCTCCACTGAAAATGTCATAGGCACTCTTAGTTTTGATGGATGCATCCTCTAAACGAGGGCTGGGCAATTGTGGCCCTCCAGATATTTTGCCCTACAGCTCTTATCTTCCCTCACTATTGGCTATGCTGGCTCTGGCTGATAGGGCTTGTAAGCCAAAACACCTGGAGTGCCACAAGTTGCCCACCCCTGCTCTAAACTCGTTCTTCATGAAACTCACACACACACCCCAACACACACTTCTGAGTTCCTTTCACTGTTTCATTGATATGAGATCTTTATTTCCTCCCAGGCCGCCTTCAAAGTGGCCATCATCTACTGTGGAGGAACTGAGTGGTTTGTTCCATATATTTGATGACAGCATTCTGCAAAAAATTCCTAAAGTAAGTTGATTTTTTTTAAGCAAACGGGTGGTGGGGGAACTAGATGGTATTTCAGTCTGTTCAGAATCCTGTGCTGCCAAACCTTTCTTTGCCTGTTGCAGAGTGTTTTAATCCCATGGCTGAAACACTTCATACAGAGTTCCCATCCACCAAGAGAACAGCTGGTGTCTGTTATGAAAAGCCTCCAACCCTTTAGGCAGAAACAAAGCTCAGGTAAGGAAAATGTTTTTATTTGTTATCTTTTTTATTTATTTATTACATTTATATCCCGTCTTTTTTCCTCCAAAGAACCCAAGGTGGCGTACATAATCCTCCTCCTCTCCATTTCACCCTCACAACCACAACCCGATGAGGTAGGTTGGACTGAGAGTGTGGGCTCCATCACACCTACTTTTCCCCCCTGGTTTGCATCTGTGGTTTCCCCCTCCATTTCCTTAGCCAGACGAGTGCTGGTCACTTTCACGTCTGTGCGTTGTTGTGCTATTTCAGCTCATGTATCTTTTCACCTGTATCGCTACTATGCTGGCGAAATCTCCCACCCCACCCGCTGCGTTCTCCTTCTCCCTGCAGTTAATTTTTTTATATATTTTGCGCAAATACAATAGTACAGCAGCCTGAAACTACGCAATTATGGTAAAACAACACACTATGCTTTCCCCTAAGATCATATTAAACAATATAAGTGAAGAGAAAGTATTACAATTCATTTTTGGAGAAGTTTGTGGTCTATCTTGACATGGCAAGGGGAAACCGACATTGTTCTGGTCAGGAAACCTAGACAGGCCTACTCAGGAGTAAGAGCCATAGAGTTGAATGGGACCAAGTCCCGGGCACGGGAGGCCTCACTCACCTTCTCCGCAGGGTATTCGGGTGCCCTCTCTCCTTCCCCCTTCACGGTTGAGTGGAGAACCGCCCCTCCCTCCTCTTTTGTCAGCAAGACCGCCCTTCGACACACATGCCCCAACAAAAACAGGATAGCCCGATATCGCGCAAGTATAGCAATACACAGGAGGAGCACCTTTATTGCACGTTGGGGGGGGGGGAAACAAACTTTCCCCACTCCAAAATAAGATGGAAAAGGGAGATGAAGAGGCAAGATGAGCACAAGACAGGGACGACGTCATGTGAGTACTGCACTGCAAAAATGCATACCACGCATGGCGAGAGTGCAATAAATCACTGGTGTGATGGAGCTCTGTGACTGACCCAAAGTCACCCAGTGAGCTTCCATGGCCAAGTGGGGACCAGAACCTGGATCTCCCGACTCCCAGTCCAACACTTTAGCCACTACACCACACTGGCTCTCAACCTAGTGCTGTTCTTTGGTAGTTAGAATTAGTCCACATGTCAAAACTGTTTTCACAATGCAATGAGAGGGGTTGGGTAGCATAATTAAAGACTTTCCCATATTAACAGAAAGTCCCTTCACACAGAAAAAGAAATCTCAAGGGGAAAGGCTTTTAGCCTAGCCTTTTTACATACAGTGACATGCTGGTTTTTTGTGTTCAGGGAAAAAAATTTTTTATCAGCCATATGACTCACTCTCTCCCCACCCCCGTCTTCTGAAGTGATGCCTGGACATCGTCCTCTCTGATCGCAGGTGTCACCATTTTTTTTATCATGGTATCTGCTGTTTATATATGTCTAACCATTGCCTCCTATCATTTCGTTTATTGCATTTCTACACCACCTTAATAACCAAAGCTCACTGGGTGATTAAAAAAATTAATTTATTAAAACCCTATAATACAACATGCAAAAACACACTATAAAACGTTTAACGTACAACAATGTAAAACAATTTTAAACAGCTAAAAACAATTCAACAATAGCATACCAGGACCCGATAGAAAAATTTACATTAAGAGAAAAAGCCAGTTCATTTCCCAAATCCAAATCCAAATATAATTTATTACGGTCATAGACCAGCAGATTAAAAGTAGCTACAAATACAGCAATTATTAAAAACCAATTAAAAATAACAACAAGAAAACAAATCAATAAACAGCAAATTAAAATAGATAGAATTACAACTATTATAAAAATGATCCAAAAGTCACGTATCTGAGACATAAAATATGTCACATGCTTCTGAATTCAGAATTGCAGGAGAACAACAGCAGAAGAAGTCTGTTGCACTCCTGGTTGGCCACTGTGGGAAACAAGAAGATGCTCTTGATGGACCATTGGTCTGATCCAACAGGGTTGCTCTTAAGCTCATCCTGGCCTGTGGGATTTGAAAGCTCTCTGACTATGTTAACTTTTAAGTCTTGTCTTTGCAGAATGTCCACCTGATAAAGCCATAACAGAGGCGAAGTTAAAGGATGATCTGCTACTGATTTATTATGAGCCTAAGGAGTTACAGATGTGCTTGAAGAGTGAAATCCTGGTGACTGGTCTTCATATATTTTCGCACGATGCTTTCACTATTCAGCAGCTGAATGTGGTAAAGGAAAAGCTGGACAAGGTAAGAGGTGTTTTACTTTGGGGGGCTTAATTTCAGCCATTGTTCATCTGAACCCAGCCCTTGAAGGGATCATGGTAAAAGAGGCCTGTAATTAGAATCAGGGTGCAATTCTATGCATGTTTAGACAGCATGGCTGTTGAGGGGATGCTGAGGCTTCTAGGACCTTTTCTGTTTAACATGCATAGGATTTTGTGTCCTAAAACAATTAAATAAACCATTTACATTGAACCAGGTCCAACTGGCGTCCATTTATATTACCTTGTTTCCATATTCTTTGTTTTTATTTATTTAATTATGTATTTATTTATTTATTTATTTACTGCACTTTTAAACTGCCCAATAACCAAAGTTCTCCAGGCAGTGTACAAGTAATTAAAAATACACTACAAATATTAAAACAAAACAGCATAGATTAAAACAAAGATGAAACCCGCAGCAACAATAATATGTCACTCTGTGTTGAGTTTGGGTTCTGGTTCTGCCAGGTGGAAGTCATCAATCAGGTTCTTTTGGTTATCAAGATGAAACAAGTCACCTGTGCAAAAAGATGACAGTTTATTAATAGAAAATGGATGCAGAATATATACATGCAAAGGAAGTTAGCACCTCCTTCCAGTTAATCAAGCTTTCATAGCTGGGTGTCTATCAGGGCCCCCATGATATACAGAAGCCGTCACTTTGAGCCAAAGCAGGTTCTCCAGGCCAGTTGCGCAGTTCTCTTTGAAGTGAGGCCGAAGCATGAAGCTTGCACGTTGGAACCTATAGGCTCTCTTTCTAGCTGCCTGCCTCTCTCTCAGGAGCTGACCGACTGCATCCCTCCCCTCTCTCAGAAGGAGCAGGGGGGCTCCCTCTCACGGTTCTCAAAGCATCTCAGCTTGGGAAAATAATTGGCCTGGTTAGGAATGAAAACCTCCCAGGTCATCCTGAGATAAGACTCTATGACCTCATCTACACCAAACAGGATATTACACTATGGAAGCGGTATGAAAGCAGTATATAACAGGCAGGAGCCACACCAAGCAGAATATAGTGGTATGAAAGTGGTATATGGTATGTGTCAGTGGGCCCCAACAGTTGTCAGTGCACTTCAGTACTGCTATAAAGCAGTAGTGTGGCTCCTGCCTTTTATATACCGCTTTCATACCACTTTCATAGTACAATATCCTGCTTGGTGTAGATGAGGCCCAGGAAAAATGGCTGACATAACTATGAGAGGCCTGCTCTTGTCAATTAAAGTCTGCTAAAATCTACTCGCTGTGTTAGGCTTCACAGGTCTCTTAGCAGCATTTTGGAACTCTGTGAAGTCCATATTTCTGCTCACTAACAAACTCATTACACACCCACTCAACATAGTTTGGATTTCAGTTCTCCAAAGTTCTCAATTATTCCACAGACTTCTACTTTTCCTTACTTTACATAAAATTGCCCTTAGCTAGCTTGCTGCCTTCAGGTGCAGTGGAGGATGCTATACTGTTCTCCACCCCCAGTACTGAAGTAAGCTAGGCCAGCCAGTACATGGGATGGGAGGGGTGCCATCTTGTTCTTCATCTGAGGCGAGGCAACAAAATGTCTTGGACCAACTCTGCTCAGGCTTACTCAGGGAAATCAACCCAAGCTCCCACCTATTGATGTTCTGCTGAGTCCCACACTTAGTCTGGATGTAGATTAATGAGTTGGCTTTCTCAGTTGCTTGTCTTCCACTACTCTGGAGCTAAACTCACGGGCAAAGGCTGCTACTGCTGCTGGCCATGAAGAATCCAAGCAAGGGTGGATGGGTGGATGAGAAGCATGAATTGGGTGGGTGGGTGTGAATGGACATGTTTCTAGTATGAATAATTGCCCCTCAGTCATCAGCTTATATACATATATTTTGGTCATATGCATATAAAATCCAGGCATTCTGGAAACAAGTTAAAAGAGACATAAATGGAATAACTGGATATAACAACCTTTGGTCTGAAAACAATGTTGCTGGAGCTTTTCCGTTATAGTGTGTATTTCCTTTCAGCAGCAGAGTTGATCGTTGTAAATGACTGGAAAATTGGACTAATTGTATGTAGATAATAGATAAGCAAAGTTTGGCAATTAGCGCAACTATTTAAAAATAGTGAGACTGTGACATTAAGAGATGGTAGAAAGCAAAAGCCTAAATTCGGAGTGGAGACCTATGATGTGAAAACTATATGTATGCATGTTAAACATCTCATAATTAGTAGTTCAACCATGTTTATCAATGACATATGCCTTTTAGAAGTGTATACTATATGAAGAAATGTGAAATAGCTTGGAATTTTGTAGATATTTGAATTTTGTAGATATTTGTATTTTGTAGATATAAATTTTGTTTAGATTTCATATTCACCCATATCAATGATGCTAATTATTCAAAATTATACAAAAGAAAAAGAATCTTAATGATGACCTTCTAAGTCACCTTCTCTGCAAATGTTTTAGAATTACCATACCTAAACATTTAGAATGTAGTGTTACATATGTTAATGGTTTTCTTGATTCCAAGATCTGACCAAATTCTATCAAAAGATGAGTTACTAAGTAGGATGACTTCTGGAGGGAAGGTTTCAGCACATGACAGGCAAAGCATCTCGCTCTGACACCTAGGGGCTGTCTAAATGCAAGGAAAGCCCCAGGATGGGTGCACAGTGGCACTGCATTGATTATACGACTCAGCAGCCACCTTGCAGCCATTGCGGGGCTTTCCAGTGAAGCTGCGGGGAAAAAAAGTTGGGGACTTCACCGTCTATCCTTGGTCAGGAGTCGCAGCAGAGGCATGGCTGAGTGGATGGCACACCGATTGGTCACTGTCCACCAGGGCAGGGAACGGGCCCGGCAGCCAGAAATCCTGCCGCCGCCACCCTGAAGCAACAAAAGCGTGGGGTTTAGCTTATCGCGGTGGCAACATGCCACCGTATAGGCAGCTCCCTAGTGGACAACTTCCCTTTACTGGAATTTTTAAAAATTGAGGGAGTGATGCGATACAAAATGGGAAGTGCCAGTGAATAAAAACCTGTTCCGAACATTTACATAGGAAAAGGTCTGGTATTATTAACTTCATAAGGGCACTTCACATGAAATCCATGACTAGACACTCAGCAGGGAATACAAAATTAATTGCAAGTGTAACTGAAATATCTTGGATCTTACATGTACAAAACAAAGATCACACAACCGAAAACCATATGGGTGATGGTAAGTATGCGCGCTATTAAATTCTGGTGCTAAGAGGCATGAGAATGTCATCACAGTTCAGCTTTACCCTTTTCTACTAAAGGCAGCCTGTGAAGTGGAGTGGAGATGGGCAAAGTGAAAACATGATCACATTACATGATGCAATTCTTATGCATTATGCATTATGTATTACGATTAATATTATGTAGTAGTAGTAGTAATAATAATAATAATAGAATAGTAGAGTTGGAAGGGTCCAAAAAGGCCATTGAGTCCAACCCCCTGCTCAATGCAGCAATCCGACTTAAAGCATACCTGACAGATGGCTGTCTAGCTGCCTCTTGAATGCCTCTAGTATGGGAGAGCCCATGATCTCCCTATGTAATTGGTTCCATTGTCGTACTGCTCTAACAGTCAAGAAGTTTTACCTGTTGTCCGGCTGGAATTTGGCTTCCGGTAACTTGGGCCCATTATTCCGCGTCCTGCACTCTGGGATGATTGAGAACACATCATTGCCCTCCTCTGTGTGACAACTTTTCAAGTATTTGAAGAGTGCTATCATGTCTCCCCTCAGTCTTCTCAAGGCTAAACATGCCCAGTTCTTTCAGTCTCTCCTCATAGGGCTTTGTTTCCAGGCCCCTGATCATCATCATTGCCCTCCTCTGAACCCCCTCCAGCTTGTCTGCATCCTTCTTGAAGTGTGGTGCCCAGAACTGAACACAACATTCAAGTTGATTATTTTATTTTGTTGCTATACCACCTAATAGTCCAAGCTCTCTGGGCAGTTCACAACCATTCACAAGACAAAATACAGCATAAAAACTTAAATATACAAAATTTTAAAAACAATTTCAACAGCTAAAAGCAATAAAATACGAGATCTGTTCAGACAGCTGGCATAATTGGTTGAAAGGGGAGGAGAAGACCCAAGGATGGTATTTCAGCTGCTGCCATCACACATCTCAGGTATTGTCTGCTTCTGTAACATCTGCCTCAAGAGAGTTAGGGATGCTTCTAGATGGGGGTCTCCTAGCGTTATCAATCAGAGTGCACTGTGCAGCTAATTCGTATTTTTCTCTTTATTTCTGCGGTATGAAAAATATGGAAGAAGCAGTGAAAAAACACGGGAAGCTGATGGCATTCCAATAAAATTTCATTATTTACTCAGGGCATTGGCATGATAACATCCTCACCCGGAAGCACAACATGAGAGAGAAGGAGGGAGGATGGTCCAAGTAGACCAATAAATTGGGTTTACTTGCACATGCTTTCTGTCTGTCCCTTTCCCCTACCAAAGTGCAGGGTGATCTCTCTGCTCATGAATTTGTGCTCTGAGAAATGGGGGGGGGGGATTCTAAGTTGTATTCACAAACACTCCATTTTATTTCTTAATTCCTACAGATATTTCCCGAAGGATATCCGAATTCTGTTCTCCGCAGCCTTGGGGTCTTCCTGGGTATGATGGGTCCTGAGGACATTAAAAAGTGGCATATCACTTCGGCAGCCACACTGGCTAGTTTGTTGGACATCCGGCCTACCAGCTACCTGGTAATTCCAAGCGTGATCACTTGAGTTCTTCCCTGTGGTTATGGCACTAGTCCACACAGATATTGCATGGTCTGTCTCTTAGTGATTTTACTGTTGCTCTCAAGTCAAAACCATTATCTAGACCCATTTCAATCTGAGTTTCAACCTGGTTTCAGGACTGAATCAGCCTTGGTCACCCTGATGGATTACCTTTATCAAGAGAGGGACAGGGGGAATTCAACCTTGTTAATTCTGCTCTATCTCTCATCGGCTTTTGATACCATCGACAATGGCATCCTCCTCGATCAACTCCATGGGATGGGCATTGAAGGCACTGTGTTAAGCGGTTCCAGTCCTACCTGCAGGATCGATTTCAGAGAGTAACATTGGGTGACCATTCCTCGGCCCTTTGGCAATTGAGCTGTGGGGTTCTGCAGGGCACCATCTTGTCCTCAAAGTTGTTTAACATCTACATTAAATTGTTGGGAGCTGTTATTAGGGGATTTGGAGCAAAATGTCATCAGTCATCTTTCTCCCTGTGACATCTAAATCAGATGAGGCTGTGCAAATCCAGGATCAGTGCTTAAACTCAGTAATAGGCTGAAAGAAGCTGAATCCTAGCAAGACATAAGCCCTGTGGGTGAGTTGTTCATGAGTCCGAGAGATAGGCTCATTGCCTGTTCTGGATGGGGTTGCACTCCCTCTGAAAGGTCAGGTTCATAGTTTGGGGGTACTCCTAGACTGTTGCTGGGGGCCCAAGTGGTCAAGGCGGCTGAGAATGCCTTTTACCAGCTTCAGATGGCTCGCCAACTATGCCTCCCCTAGACAGGGATAGCTTGGACACAGTGATACAGGTGTTAGGAACTTCGTGACTGGATTACTGCCACACACTGTATGTGGGGCTGCCCTTAAGGCTGCTCCAGAAGCTGGTGCAGAATGCAGCAGCTCTGCTGTTGTCGGGAGCTGACCCTTTTCATCATCTAACTTCTTTGCTGAGGGAAGCGCACTGGCTCCCTATTTGCTACCAGGCTGGGTATAAGGTTTTGGTACTAGTGTACAAAGACCTAAAAACTTGGAACCAGGATACCTGAGAAAGCATGTTCTTCCTTACCAAGCTGCCTGGTCACTCAGGTCATTAGAGGGCATGCTCCTGGTGATTCCACATGGACCTATGGCCCAGCTGGAGTCCACCAGGAGAAGAGCCTTTAGTGTGATGGCCTCTTCTCTGTAGAATTCCCTGCTTCTGGAGGTCAGGCAGGTGCCAACTTTGTATTCCTTCCGATGCCTTCTGAAAACTGTTGTTTTCAGGAAGCATTCCTCAACTGTCTAGCCACCATTTTTGTTGGGATTCTGTTTAAATTGAAGAATTTTAATGTGCTATTTTAATCTTTTTACCTTTTTACTGTTTTATTCCTATGTTCACCGCTCTGGAATCTATTTTAGATATGGGGCAGTGTATAAATATTGTAAATAAATAAAGAAGTCAGCTGCTAGATTATGGACAGACTTGTTTGTGTCAAAATTGCTAGGTCACAGAAAGCATGGTGATTTTTGTGTTCTTTGCTTTGTGGTGCTAAGACATACTCAAAGTTACTGAGCAGTGGTGCAACTAGGTGATTTTAGACCCTGGACTTAGGGCTTTTTCTACATGAGGCTTTTAACTCAGCAATTTATGGAGGCTTCTGCTTCTGGATTCTTTGTGGGAATCAGCTCCTTTAAAAGTTTTTTTTCCTTCCAGGTGGTTTCTTTCTCTGCTTTTCTATATGTTCCATTACACAACTGCTAAATGGCACTGTGGTATAGGGGAATTGCGCAAATACACTAAAATTTCATGCCACCATTTACAGGAATACCAGACTTTCATCATTAGAAAAAAAATGTGATAATGCAAAACACAGAAGAGGCCCTGGAGGAGAAGGGGGACATGTAAAGCACCTGCAAACTACCATGAGTGAGCGATCAAGATCACACAATAAAATGCCTCATGTAGAAAGGCTCTTAATGGTCTTATTTGGGCTTCAGTGTAGATGACTATGTGTAAAACATACAACTAACATTTCTCTTTCAGTCCCCTCCAACTTGACAATCCATATTGTAAGAATGTGCCTGCATTCCTCATATGCTAGAACAATAACAACAAAAACGGTTTGCCAGCCTAATATTCTGAGCGTGTGCAATTTTGCATTTTAAGCTCAATTAAATCATAGCACCATCATGACTACAGGAATAAAGTGGAGTTTGCTTTGGCATCTGCCACTTTTTGGGTGTTCATTTGCCACTACCAATGCCCCAGCTACGGGGCCCTGGACTTTGCTCCCCAAATCCACAAATAGTAATTCCCCCGCTGTGTGTGATTGCTCAGCCACAAAAAGCCTGCTGCAGGCAGTGTCCTTCTCATGATAATCATGATGAGTGCTTCTGTAGGTCATCTTGATCTGTAATGGTAGGGCTAAACAGGAGGTGCAACTTGAATACCTGTTAAAGAGGTTCATCTTGCCTTGAATTTCTAGAGTTACCATACTAAGACACGCAGAGATTGTGGCGCTTCTGTTCTTCTCTACTGATAGTTCATGGGCAACAGAAATTAACCATTTTGCTACCTGTGGTTCATTCAGACATTTATTTTTTTAACATGGTGTAGTTCATGTGAATTGTTGTTTTCCAACACTGAACATTTTGAGGGGGGGGGGATGGGAGGGACCTGGATAATAATAATAATAATAATAATAATAATAATAATAATAACAACAACAACAACAACAATTTATTTCTTACCCGCCTCTCCGTCTGGATCGAGGCGGGGAACAACAACATGATAAATGTTTGATTGAGGATTTTTAAGAGATATATAAGGACTGGATGAGAGTAACTAGGAGATATAATCAAATAAGTAAAAGTGTTTTTAAAGACTTTGTGTTGAGATGGATGAGAAGAACTTCGAACAACAAAGGGAAGATGGCGGAGATGATTCAAAAACAGGAAAGGGGAAAGGAGTTATTTCGATGGACTATGGCTGAGAGACTGGGAGAGTGATTACCATTTGAGAGATTTTAAAACAAAAAGAAGTGCTTTGAATTGGTCAAAGGAGAGATTGAAAACAAAAGGCTAAAGTTATGCATTGTTAAGGACTTGGAGCTTTGTATTTTCCTGGATTCTTGGGTTCTGTCTTTTTCTTAAATAAGATAAAATTTATGGCAAATTTAACATATCTATAATAAGTTTAAGGTTTTGGGAGATAAATGGCTAATATCTAGGGAATGAGGATTTTTAAGAGAAATAGAAAAGAACGGGAGAGAGTAAATTAAGAAAAATAATTAAATATGTAACAGTGTTTTTATTATTATTATTATTTTATTTTAAATTTAAAGATTTTTTTTGGTGACAAGATGGAGGGGAAGAATTGGAACAACAAGGGATGGGAAGAAGGCGGAAGTGTTTTTTTTTTAAAAAAGGGGGGGAGAGGAAAGGAAAAAAAGAGAAGAGGCTGGAGCTATGATTTGTTAATGATTCGGAGCTTATTATTTTTCTGGGTTCTGTCTTGTGGTTTGTTTTTTTAAAGTAAGACAAAAGTTGTGGTAACTTTAATATATCTATAGCAAGTTTAATGTTTTGAATGTTAAATAAAGAAAATAAAAAAATGATATGTACCTATAATGAAGGAGGGAAATAATGGGGGAATTAATTAGGAGGTATTCCTTTCTTTCTTTTTTCTTTTTTCTTTTTTCTTTTTTCCTTTCTTCTTTTTTCTTTTTTTGTTTGTTGAGGAGAGAAAGAGGGAAATATAGTTTTAGTAGTGGGAATTGGGTTAGAACTTTAAATATATAATTTTGGCAAGTAAAAATAAAGTTGTAGTGAATTATAGGTATGATATGAGATTAATTTTTAAGTTGTTAAAAGTGGCATAAGAGGAGTAATGGTTGGAAGCAGTAAAGTTAAATAATGAAATAATTGGTGTTAACATAAAATGTTTGAAATACTTGGTTAACAAGAGGGGGGGATTTTTTTCTTTTATATTTTGGTGATGCAAAAACCTGCAAGAGAAAATTGCTGTGAGAAAGACAGGGGGTCCTTTTTAAGTGTTCTCTGTCTATGTAAGTTATGTCTTCGTAGAAAATAATGGAGATTATGTTATTTCAAGATGTTGTGGATGTTTTATGTATTGTATGTGATTTAAATGTTTTTTACTTGTGAAAATTGAATAAAAATCTTAATTTGAAAAAAAGAGAAAACTTCAGCAAAGCTGGGAGGAAAGTGGAAGCACTGGGCGAACTGGCATGCATGCTTAACTCTTGTTTGCTCCTCTTTCCCCCGCCCCTTTTTTTGGACAGGATGGCCAGCTCCCTCAACCCATCCTAGTGTTCCGAAACCACCAAGGATATCCTGTATCCCAAAGTCAAGGGGGCTTTCGCTGACCAACACAATGAGTTCCCTGATTATTATAACCTGATCAAGCCATACCTGGGTAAGCAGAACCACCATTTGGGGAAATACAGTTGAAGTCCAGGTTGAGTTCTATACTTTGGAAAACAATTTGAAATTGATCCTTGGATTTCCTTATTATTGTGTGTCTCAAAGAATAGCAAGAGCCTTTCCATGTATAGCTCAGTAAATGTATAGTTGTTTAGGGTGACCATATGAAAAGGAGGGCAGGGATCCTGTATCTAACAGTTGTATCAAAAAAGGAATTTCAGCAGGTGTCATTTGTAAGCATGCACAACAGTTAAAACTGCAGGAGCTATACTAGGGTAACCAGATACAAAAGAGGGCAGGGCTCCTGCAGCTTTAACTGTTGTGATGAAGAGGGAATTTCACCAGATGCTGCATGCATACAAATGACACCTTCTGAAATTCCCCTTCCTACACAACTGTTAAAGATGCAGAAGCCCTGTCCTCCTTTCCATATGGTCACCCTATGTTTTTGCATAAAATAAGATAGCACAACTCTTGTGGAAATGTCACATTTTCCCAGCATGCAGTATTTTGCCCCTGGGAAAATGTGATTCTTATCTCACTGCTGCTGCAAGCATTGTGTGGAATGATTTTGCGCAAGTGGGATGACATCTGTGACATTGTTATTATGTGACACTATTTTGTGAACTGTTTAAAAAATTTACTTTACAGCATTTTCGTAGCACTTATGCTAGAACCTACGAATGCTGGGAAAATTTCTCCTGTTAACTAGGCCATAATGATTTGAAGTGTTGCTTGGCATGAGAAGTTCCTGTAGAAAGTGATTATATGAGTAATTGAAATGTATCAAAATGTAGGCTGTGATTCATCTTTTTAACTTAGCTTTTCAAACTGTGTTTGTGATTCTTAATGTTGTTTTTATAGTTGCATTATTTATTTATCTGATTGTTCTGTTTTTTGAATTTTTTGTACATTGCCTTGGTGAGTTTCAGAAAGGTAAATACACAAATAAGGAGTCTCATGGCAAGGTCGGGAGAAACCTCAGTCCCACATACACAGAGATCCCTTCTCCCCAGCAACACATCTTTAGGATTTGCCCTGGAGACGTTGACCTGGTTTGCATGTCATGCTAAGCCACTGTGGGTTGTCACCGGGGTGGTTGCAGGTACCTTAGCATGATGTTTGAGCCCGGAGTGGCTTTTCTGACATGGCTTTTGTTTTGAAAAGAAGCCATCCTGAGAACCCATGGCTTGTAGTAGGGTTGTTTAGAGTGGTTGTTCCCAGGATAGCTTGTCATGACGTCTGAATCTGGCAGAGTCGCTTCAGCATAGGTTGTTTAAAATGGCAAGAGAGACCAAAAAAAAATAGGTTGGCAATGTTAAATTTGCACAGAAAGGGGTTAGCGATCAGAGGAGAGGGGGAGAATTTCTCTCCATAGAGAATGCGGGGCTCCAAGATTTTGTGCTTTGCAAGTTGTAGAATTGACAAGTATGTATCAATCGGGGTGAGGTGGGGAGCTCTCAGCTATTAGGAATACGGCGATCTGAGAGGGGTTGTGCTGCAAAGGTGGCTGCGATATGGGTCAGGAGTGGGCGAGAGGACTGAGGGAGAAATAAGCCCAGCTGCCACACATCCAATTTTCTGTCAGGAGTACTGTGGCTTGTTGAGAGAACAGCCAACCCACTGCAGCTTATTCTCAGAGTGGCTTAAGTGTGAACTTCACCTAGTTTCTGGATTCACCACACAGAAGGTCCTGGCAAGGTGCTTCTCAGATTTTGATTTGGGTCCGGTCAGTTTCATCACCCGTAAGTCTCCGTTTTGTAGGCTGAGCTCTTCTTCTCTTATGTGTTGGAGTACACATCATTTAACCATTTTAGAGGAGTAAGAGGTATAGGATTTAAGTTCTTTCTCCCTGTTTTTCTTCCTCCAGCAGTCTTTGTATTGCAAACCTGTTCTTCTTGCTTCCACCACCACCATTTTGTAAAGATGACAAATAACAGTTATGTCCTCACCACCGCTATTTGCAGAACTGCCTGACAAACCTAAAATACTGTAGGATTGTGCTTTATACTAGTCATCTGGATAAGCTCCAAAAAGAAAGTGTGAAGAGTTGGGGCTGTTGACATGTAAAGGTGGTAAAGTGTCGAGGAAATCTGCAATTAAGGCCTAGCCCTTTTAGAACGTCTTAGAAGGAGTTTGTCATTACACTGAAAGTTGGATGAGGAATAACTATCAAGTTTCCATCAATCTCTCCCTCCAGGAGTGGTTCCAGGGGCAGAACTGAGGGCACTCAGCAAAAATGACTGGGACCACCACTTAGGGCTAGGAATGTCAGAGAAATCCATTTAGGGGTGGAGCTCAGTAGATTTTTGTTAGCTTGTATCCCTCCCCACCACGACTCCAGCTTGCTCATCTGTGAGCTGGCCAGATTCAGTGCACGAAAACTTGGGCCAGCTCATGGATTTTCGGGTTTTTTTAAAAAATTTGAGTAAGATCATTTATGCCCACGAATTTGTGCTAATTGCACAATTGCACAAAATGTGAACCAAGTTGGGGGCATCGCAGGGATTCATTCGGCCCAAAAAGGGCATCCCAACTGACGGCTGAAGGTGACCTTCAGAAAGCACCTAAATTTAATTAATTTGTTAAGGGCATAATGCAGTTTCAGATCTCCCCCTTCCAAGGTCGGAGCACTGTCACCAACCTCAGGAGGGGGAATCTGAACAATCCTATGGTCCTTGGGACTCTCGTCCAGGGACCATAGGATTGCTCCCTTATTGCATTTTATTGCTATATTTTTAGGTAATGGTGATGATGTTACTTGCTTTGATGCTAAGCTGAAAAGCAGTATCTACAGTGGTGTAACAAATAAATAGCGTTGCCCGTAATCAGTTCACTTTTGTTTATTCCACAGAAATTAACAGCCAGTGATGTAAGAGGCTTGCTTGGAATAAATCTGCCAGACCTGAAGACTCACCAGTCCAATACTGTAATAAGCGATTGGATCTATAAAGAGAAGCCGTCTGATCTGGACAGTATGGGCCTTGGGCTCAGGGTTGGGCGACCAGATGGATACATTATTCTTACTCGTGGCCCCAACCGTAAGTAACGTCTGGCATTTGCTTCACTGTCCGGGAAGAAAGCGTTCCAACCTGGGAAACAGAATGTAGGAATATTTTAAAATAAATCTCTAGCTATCTTTTTTTCGGGTGGCGAGGGGTTTACTATTTTCTTTATCTATCATAGTTTTGTATTCTTCCTTTCCTATAAGGAGCTTGAGGCAGCGTACATGTTTCCCCCCATTTTATCTTCACAAGAATCATTTCAGGTAGGTTGGACTGAGAAATGGTAACTAGTCGAATAAGACCTGTAGCTGAGCTTCACAGCCAAGCAGGGACTTGAAACTGTATTTTTGTGGCCCCTGTCACCAAGGAGCTTGCAAGCTCAATTCAGAGAGTGGGCAAGGGAGGTGGGAGATATTTTCAATCTACATTTAGGTTGAGAGCTGAGTGGGTGAGAAAGAAAGCCGCAGAGAGACAGAGTTGGGGTTGATGCAATGCTTATGTAGGTCAGTGACATCTCGCTTGCTACAGATGGTGGTGGTCCTTTATTTGATGTTGCTTCTTTTTTTCCTCTAGAGTCACCAGCTGCACCCCTTGCCACCTTCCTTCATACCTTCTCCACATTTCTTCTGACTCTGCTGCTGACTATGTTGCTCTTTTGTTCTTTTTTTTTTTTTTTTTAAAGACACAGGGTTTCTATGAACTCTCAGATCTGTTTGCATAGGAAGACACATAAATACCCTGGGGGAAGAGAAGGGGGAGATAAAAAGCCCTTCTGCCAGCCATGTGCAGGGTGCTGTACTTTGTAGCCATATCTTCATATCTCATGCATGCAACAATATAGGTGGAAAAATAGGGGCATCATAGCCTGGACTGTGAAAGATGTCATACAGAGCCAGATGCCAAGACTTGAATCAAGCATGCAAATAAAGCAGTATTGCATAATTTTGTTTATTTTGCTTATTTGATTTTGTTTCTGCCAGCTGTGGGAATGTCAACAAGGAGCAATGTTGAGCTCTGAAATCACACCTCGTGAAGTCCTGCTTCGTAGACCCCCGGGCTTCTGAGTATAACCAGGCACTGGCTCCAGATCATCCCAGCTTCTACTTGTAGCCTTCTTGTGTTTCTCCACCATTTCTTCCACCTTTTTCCTTCGAAGAGGAAAGGTGGAATTGCTGCAAAATGCCTCCTGATTGTCAGCGTAGAAGGAGCCTTCCATCTGGAAGCTCCCCGAAAGAGAAACAATTCAATCTGAGATTCTCCGGATTCTGTGCCATATACAGTTCCATGCTTCTTGCTTTCTGTGACAAAGAAATTCCAAATGCAGCATTTGAGGGTCAGTTTCCTCGTCAGGCGAGAGTACTGACAGCTCGTGATGTTGGCCTCGGTTCATTAAGACATAGAGCGGTAAAGGAAATAGGAAGGCAGTGCTACCCCCAAACAGCATTAGACCCTCTACCAAAGCAACAGCACATCTTCCCCAAGGCTGCTTCTTGCCAACTAGTTCCAGTAACTCAAACTTCGCAAAAAACTTTCTTTCAAATCTCCATGCCATATTGCAGGAGAATGTAAACATCACGTGACCATCAGATGCTCATTAAGAGTTTTATGAAACCTAAATGAGATGGTATTCCCTTTGCACAATAGACCAGTGTGGCCATAACGATACCTAATGCCACATGTTCACAGTGGATGCCCAGAATGTACATGATGCAGTTGGGTGGCAAACTGACCAGGAGCATATCTTAGTCAGCTGAACTCCAGGAACCCAGCCAGGAGGTCAGCTGACCAAGAGAAGTGTCCTGGGTGTTGGCTTCTCCAAGGGAAATGTGGCTGTGAATGCTGCCCTGGACAACAGGGGAGTCCCAATCTTGGCTGCTAAGCTTAAGCCTTCAAACTAGGCAGGAGATCCCAGTCACTCTAACTGTCCCTTTCACTCTGACAGGCATCACTTGTAGTTCTGTGAACAATGGGACTTCTATTAATTTAGCAAGGGAGGCTGCTCTTGTGGAAGGATGCATGTTTCATTCATTGTTTTCTGGGGAAATGTGACAGGGCTATATCCCAAAAAAAGGTGGGTTGGAGAGCAGCGTTAGAAGAGTATGAAACAAAAATGCTGAGATAGGCTATGGCCACACAATATATTTGTATCCCATGTTCTTTGACTCAGGGTACTTCCTGATCCAGGTTTCATTGTCCACTTGTCCTCCTTAAACAGTGAATTTTATAGGAGATCCAGATATTGGTATCTTCCACTTTCAAGCCTCCTGTGTTTCCCATCATTTCTTCTGTCTTTTTATTATTATTTTCTTACTACAAAAAATTGATTGGAAATGCTATATGAACTTAAAAGACTACTTAATTGCCGACTCAAAAGCATGCCAGATTTAGGGTCCATGTCAATGTTAGCCATGTGGAAGATGATCTTCCAGGAGCAGCTACTATGCAGTGAGGTTAATATTCAAATCACCCAACCACTGTGCTGTTAAGGGAAGCATAGTGATCACTAAGTTTGGCATCAGTGCTAAACTACTTGCCAGTCCTTCCTCCTCCATGCTAACTCCCAGATTGCCAGACCAGAGAAACAGGTATCTGGACCGCTTCAGAACATGCACTCTGGACTGATCCAGCAGCCATTCCAGGAGGCTGAACTGAGAGATGAGAGGGGACTATTTCACATCTTCCCTCCCTGTTCCTTTTCTTTGTGTGTTGTGTCTTTTTAGCTTGCAAGGCTGAACAGGACAAAATACTTTAAAGTAAATGCATGCCTAGATATATGCAAATATAAATAAACTTTCCACATTTATTTCTAGCAGAAAAGCCCCAGTCAGAAGCAGCAGCTTATCTCATGGCTTCTGGGCTTATTTGATTCAGCCAATCTGAATCGGCTTGATTCAATTCAGCCAATCCAAATAGCACAGTTATTTGCCCTCCAGAATGTCAAGTAACAGCCCAGTGAGCGTCGCTTCCTGCTTCTCTCCCATGATATAGAGGAGAAGAATCATGCAGGGGAGAATGGGGAAGTAAGCAGCAGCCATAGGGCCCATTCAGTGTAGTGGGACAGCACCCTCTAGTGGGTGTTTTGTAGCTGAACTCTGCACACGGAAGGAAATGGCGACCAGTTTTGCAATACATCAGAAGAGCTGCAATGTCTGTGGATCATTTTACAGTGCAAAAAATGGCAGAAGGAGCAGGAGACATGCAGGAGGAACATGGTGTCATCAAAAGGACCCGTGAGTAGCCAGTAATGAGCATGCTATAAAACGCTCATCTGATGACGCTCTAAGAAACAGGGCAGGATCTACACTACTGCTTTAAAATGGTTTATAACAATAGTGACAACTATTGGGGCCCTGGACACACTACATATACAGTTTTCAAACCATTTTCAAAGTGTCATGGTGTAGATCTGATCCAGGACACAAAAGGAAAGAGGATTGGGAGGGAGGAGGGGAAAAAAAACAAATCCACACACCAGATTCTTAGTTGCAAAGTCCAGAAGGTCACGGAGGTGGAACTCAATGGAATGGCTGCTGATTCCTCTTCCTCTGATGGCCTCAGCAGTCGCAGTTGATAGCAGGAAGTGGCATGGGCTCACAGCTGAAGCTCTGGCCAGGTGCAATAGGTTATTTTTATAGCCTGACCAGAAAACTTCTCCTGGTAAGTAACAATTTCTGAAAAAGCAATACATTTCAGAGCCACTGGTTCCTCTCCTAATTCAACTGACCAAATTTTATTGTCCCTTCTGATTCTGCCAAAGACACCACCCTTTTAAAAACGATGTCCCTATTTTGACATTCAGTTGACCATTCTGGGCAGTATCCAATATGGCCGCTGCACTCCCACTCATTCTGTTGTGCAAGCAGGACCTAATACTAGGACAGCAGGGAGTTGCCGCTTCATAAAGGAACCCAGACAATGAGTGGCAATGCTAATTTCCAATTGCTTTGAAAACCACTAGATCCCCATCCTGCTGGCCCCGCAGACAGCATAGGATACTCCTCACTGTTTGCACCAGTTACATTTTGGTTTATTTATCTATGTATTACATTTATACCCTGCTTTTTCCTCCTGGAAGGAACCCAAGGCAGTTTACATGATCCTTCTAATAGCCATTTTATCCTTACAACAATTCTGTGAGGTAGGTTAGGCTGAAAGACAGCGACAAGGCCAAAGCTACCCAGTGAGCTTCATTATCAAGTGGGACTAGAACTGAGATCCTCTGGGTCCCAGTCCAACACTCTAACCGCTATTCAACATTGGTTCTCTCTTGCCAGTTATTTGTTCTTCTGGCAGTATTTGCAGCTGCCAAGTGATTTAAAAACTTCTGAACCCACCTGAAAAGTTGCCATTCTTGGCTAATTGTGTTTTTACAGTCAGCTAGTGATCTGTTAATAAGAACCAAGAACAAAACAGACAGGGATTGCAAAACTCTGTCACTATGGAAACAATTGCAGGTGTGCAGCCCAAAGAATAATGAAGCATGGTTTGTGGTGCATATACATGTTTAAGAGGACACAGCGAAACAAAATCTAACTAGGTGTACAAAATACTTCTGGTGCAAAAAACAGTCCTAAATGTGATGTTTCAGAATGCAGACAACAGCCAAGAGATGTAGGCATAAAAGTCCGCCAGAAATTGGGCTCCCGGGTGGGAAGATGAGGTGAGCCTTCAGGGGACAAGAAGTGAAGAAAACGGACTTTTCCAAGAAATCCTTCTTCTTACAAAGAAATACGTAGTTAACACCGTAGGGTTACAAGGAATCTGAACTGATAATTGTTAGATTATACAAAATTATTATGTACATTCTTACATTTCTTAAATTCGTATTTAAAAACAGAACCATGCTATCCAAAATCTCTGTCTACTAGCTTACAACTGTCTTTCTAACCCATGTCACCGGTGATCTTCTTACCTAGTCGAACATATTAAGCAGTGTCCAAGCACTTTCTGACCATTCCGTTTCAGCAACTAAGTGTGTATGGGTGTGTGTAAGTGTGTGTATGTGTACATACACACACATTTCAAACGCACACATATATGATATAATGGGATATGTGAACATGAGGACCTGATAGCTGTGCCTTCACAGCTTTGACAGTACCCATAGCTACTGCAATTCCACTACAGTAAAACAGAACCATCATGGCCCAATGATAATTTACTTACGGGAAAAGAATTTGGGTGGCATATTCATTGACTTGGCAACATAGATTGTTTATGGGGATAGAGAGTAGAGATGTAAGAAAACTTAGTTTTATTTGTTTAAGATTAAATCTTCAACACCTTTTCCTCAGGATAATCTTCGGAGCGCCTAGATGTATGTCAGGAGCAGTATTGAATTTAGAAGCTGGGTTAAATTCGCTAAAATGTTTGACTTGAATCTACTCAATATACTTTTGGCTCCACTGTCATCTTGCGATTCCCCCCAGTTCTTTGATCTCAAAGGTATTCTCTAACTCATATGAATCCCCATGGATTAAATCTGTGGAAGACAAAATTTCTACCATTGGGCTTTCCTCTCCCCATTTGCTAATGATAGTACTTGAAAAGGCCAGAGCCATCTCCAAAGACTCTTGGATATCAATAATCAGGAGCTTCTTGGAGCTGCATGGGGCTCTTGCTCGCCACAATCACAGGGGCTGACACTTTATCCAAGCAGAGATGGAATGCAATATCTGAGGTGGCTATTCCCAAGTATAGGAAGGCCTTTTCTTTGGCCAGGTTCAAAGCCCTTCCCTCTAAGCTTTTAGAGGGTCATTACAAGAGAACACCATGGCATAACAGATGCTGCCCTTGCAATGACACAGTAGAGACTATAGCACATGTCTTATTTTTTTTGTAAATTTTACCAAAAGGTGAGAGTAGACTTAATCTGGCCAGTTTCGCAGTCCTTCCCAGGTCGCTCCTTTGATTACCTTTTAAATATTTTGCTTCAGGGTACAAACAAAACCATAATGGTACAGGTGTCCAAGTTCCTGAACCTGGCCATACTTACCAGATCATATGTGGGTAGTTAAGAATATTCCTTGTGGTATTCATTGTAGCATGTTTCCCGTTTCGGCTACTATAAGTATATTTTATTAAGTATATTAAGTATTTTATTCTATTTTATTAATTTTAAACGGTTTATATGTTTATATGTTTTCCTTTGGTCTATTGACTGCAAATAAAGGAGGAGGAGGAAGAGGAGGAAACAGTGTTAGATAGCCTTCTTTGATGATGTGTATAAAAGCACTAATAAAGTACACTGATTTGAACTTCTTTTAAACTGGCTCTAGCCTGTATTTATTGTCTCCAATACTTAATGCTGTGTTGCCACACTTTTCTCCATATAAGACAACTCTGCTGAAGTCACACCAGACTTTCCAACATATTTAAGCCCATGTGATTTCAATCATAATGCATCTTAGTTGTTGTTGCCAACATATTTAGAGCCCTATGAAGCCTTAAGCCATGGCTTAGTTGGCTGTTCCTAAATCTGGTGCTGCATTGCAAAGGAAGCAAAACCCAACCATCAGTGACTTCCTATGGGGATCATGGGAGACCGCACGTCTGGTGCTTGCTGTGAAATCACTATCCTTTGAGTTGGGAAGTGGAAGGCAATAACTGAACAGCAGCTACACTTGCGGAAGAACTATTGAACTAGAATCTTTGATTAGAGTGGATATAATCTGAAGTGGGAGGAGAGGGAATATTTTGTATTTCAAAGAACAGTGTATATTTATATGTGCTGTAAAACCCACCCACTTACCCCATGTCTTTTATGTTGCCTTGAGCTTTTTAAAACTGAGTGAAAATAAATCCTGTTTTCAAATTACATTTTTTTGTGCATAATTTGAATCAAATTGTAACTCTGGAAGCAGGATTTTGCAGATACATACATAAATTGCCTACAGTAAAATAAAATAATGTGTGTATGTATAATTGAAGCAACTAAAGAGAAGTTTATTTTATAGACTGAGATGCAAATACTTTGTGTTCTGAAAAGACTAACACCTTCAATATCTATCGTGAAACATTAACTAGACGCTCCTTTGGGCTGAAAACTAGAATATGTGTAATACACACACACTAATATGTAATAACAATTACAATGTAGAAGTAAAATAAATAAAATGCCCAATTATTCTATATTCTGGATCCTTTCTTTGTACTGAAAGATTCATGCATGAAGATGGACATGATCTGAAACTACCAGGTTTGCTTTTAGATAAATTAATATTCAGAGGAAGGGGAGGATATATTTACATCACCTCAGTAAGCAATACTTAAGAGAAGCAAATAATATTGTAAAACAGGAAGCAATGCAGCCAAGTCAAAATACCACTTGACATTTGTGGCACATTTCAGAGGGACTCTCCATGGAAGTCGGCATTGAAATGTGCTTTGATGACATTCTCAAAAGTATGTTCCTACTTATACTACCACACTGGTCTTTACAGGTTATATTATACATTCTGTGTTCTTTGATGACAAGATCATTCAAACCCAAAGGTATCTTGGAAAGGCCCCAGACCTAGGCTCTATTGGAATCACCCTTCAAATTTGTTCAGTTAATACTGATTTGGGATACCCAGTATTAACACGTAAGACCTGTACCACTTGACATATACCACAAGTTTGTGTTGAGCAATGAAGGATGGAATTGGGAATCTCCTTGAATGCTTCAAGGAAGAGACAGGAAGAATGAGCAATTTCCTCTTGCTCTTCCTACACTCCTGTCCATTGCTTCATTTCTTATGAGGAGATGCATATTCTTTCACCATATTAGGAGACGGTTGACGGCAGAGGGAGATCTTTTCAGTTTCCTAAAGAATGTTTTAGTTCTCTTCCAATGCTTCTAAGGCCAGCCCCCTACTACCAGGCTACCTCCAATCTAAATGTCATAAATGTTGGAAAGTCTGATGCGACCCAGAGCAGAGCTACTTTATTCAGAGAAAACTCTAAAGCTGGATGCATGAGTGTAACTGAGCAAAGCCATGCAGTATGGTTACCTGCTTCCTTTCTAAAGAGACCACATGGTGCTTGCTGCAGAGGCACAGGGAGGAGGAGGAGGAGGAGGAGCAAGAGGAGGAGGAGGGAAGAAAAAGGGGAGGGAGCAAAAAATAGGAACTGATCAGCCTAGATGTTTGGAAGCATGTGGAGTTGTTCCTATTATCCAACACTAGATTGATTAGAGATTGGTTTTTAGTTTGAGTTTGTAAATTATTTTGTTAGAATAAATGGAAAATTGTGTTAATAAGAACTGTATTTTAAATTAGAGCTTTGTGATAAACCACATTTTTTGTTTTACTTGAAATGCCTACACTTCCCATCATCCTTTGACCAGAGCAGCCGTCTAAACTTCAAAAACAATCAGGACACACAACACCCTTTCTACCAGCTAAAAAAGATAACTTGCTCACAATAACACAATGTTCATATGCACATGAATACAGACCTTCCAGCTTTATGAGCACAACTGGTATATATATATATATATATATATATATATATATATATCAGTATAAAAATTGAACAGCAGCTTATATATATATATATATATATATATATATATAAGCTGCTGTTCAATTTTTATACAGTTCGGAATCTAGATGTAATTCCATTTTATCTCAGATTCTTACCTTTATATCCTCTTGCCAAGCACTGTGCAGATGGTACGACTGTATTCGTTACAATCACTCTCAGGTTTCATTCCACAGATTGTGGTCTCTCATTTAGTTGACATCCTTATGTTTATTTCTTTGCAACATTGCTTTATTTTAAACAGTATACATCTGTTTTGCCAATTACAATAAATAATGTAGATGCACAAGAGGGAGATGAAACCATCCACGGATCATACAATTGTCTCCTTACTGTGCATTGTAAACAGCTCTGGGCTGTATTCAAAACATCATAGCCACATATGGAAGTAGCCTGTTGCCTGGGGAAGAGCAAGAAAGAACATCTATGCCAGTGGAAAAACACCGGAACCATACAGAATGCAGTTTGACCATTTTAGCTGCTAGTTAAATGGATAAAATCTAGCTATAGAATAGAATCTCTGTGATTCCAGGTGACTTCTACATTGTGGAACACCAGGCAGTCATGAATTTCAGAAATGTATTGTGATCTCTGAGATTTGCACGGAATGCACCAAGTCCTTCTGATTCAGAAAGCTGGTAAGGTTCAATAGCATTGATATAACTAGCAGTTTTGAATAATTTCTGCATCTGCAGCCCATGTATTATTATAGTTTATTCTTAGACAGGGGTGGGAAACTTGTGACCCTTCATATGTTTTTGCCTACAAGTCAGGCTTAGCCAGCATAGCCAATGTTGAGAGTTGTTGTAGGTCAAAACATCTGGAGGATCACAAGTTGCCCACCCCTCCTCTAAGTGAATAGTCAAACAGAGGTTCAGATTGGGGTCAGATGTAGTAGAGATTCACATCAAATGGCTACCAAAGTAAAATGCTATTCATATTGTGCTCGTCCTCTCTCCCCATCTCTGCCCCGTTTGGTCCATGCCACATCCAGGGATGAGCAGGATATCAGCATTAACCATTTAGTTTGCTCAGCCGAATATGTGATGCTGATGAACCGAATATCTGGGGACGTGCTTCCTTTTCTTCACAGGAGATGTCCTACCTATCCAGTCCAGCACAAAAACACCAGGCCTAATATCTGTGAAGTTGCTGTACATTCATGTCCTAATCATCAGCTGGATAACATTTGCTTCTCATTCATCTTCAAACCATTTTGAGAGGCCAACTTTTGTCCTCTCTTTGCAGAAAAGCCAAGGCTAAGTGTCATGCCTCCCCCAGAGTCCTCATCATCAGAGGATGAAAGGGAAGAGCAAGCACCAGCAGATCCTGGGGAAGGGACTAGCAGTAAAGAAGAACAAGACCCCTTACTTTCAGGGGGCAGGCAAGACCCAGCTGAAGCCCCTTTAACAGGACAATGATGAAGGGGATCACGAGGCTCCTCCAACCCCAGATGAACACAGGCTCATGAGAGTGAGAGATCAGGCTAGGTAGGCTGCCAGAGCTCGGAAGCTACGAGGCTAATTGCCAGCACCTGATGTCAGGTTAAGAGTTAAAAGGTTATGAGCAGCCCAGGGAAGATGCTGGAAACAACATGCAACAGTGTTTGGCCCATCCAGCTCGCCGAGTGTCTGGACTCTCTGCTGACCCGAGAATCTTTGAACTGCGACCCTAATTCTGCCTGTATCCAGAAGCCCTACTCTGACTCCAGGACTGTGTTGACTCTGCCAGCATCCCAGCCAACTAAGGAATCCAGCTGCAGTTTCTCTGGCTCGTCTTCCACACTTGATAACAACTGCCATAAATCTGTTCGTAGCCAGCAAACGCAGACACTAAGGTCTCCTCAAGACACTATCAACATAGGGCCGAAAAGTTCAAGAGCAATTGTCCCATTTTTTTCCTGCCAAATGGATCATGAGCAAGGCTGTTTATGAGTATCAAATTCAGGTATGAATTGGGCTATTGATATCCACCCTCCCTGCCTTTGTTAAAAGTGTTCCGCAGTGACTGAAATGACTTTACGATTGCATCTGGTTGATTGTAGATCATTCTGAGACTCTTGTAGGAAGAATGGTGATTGATATTTTATAACAACATAAAATTAGTTGATTTGTCCCCAGTCGCTATTCCTGCGACAGTCCAGACAAGATAGAGATGCTCTTCATTAGTTGAAAGGCAGATCAGGGAATAGGGATTCAGCCTGCGTTGGAAAGGGTTACTCTACCTTTGAAGGTTCAGGTATGTAGCTTGGATCTACTCCTAGATTCAGGACTAAGTTCACATACCTGAGGTTAGTGTGCCAACTGTGCCGATTCCTGGACATGTCACATACATATGGCCATGGCGACGCATGCCTTAGTCATCTTCAGTTCAGTCTACAGTAATACACTGTACATGGAGCTACCTTTGTAAAATGTTTGGAAACTCCAGCTGCAGCCAGACCATTGACCAGAGCTGGTTATAAGATGTATATGAACTAGGGATGTGCAGCGGATCAGATCCACGATCTGGATCCATCAAAATCGGATAAAACGATTCCGATCCTATGAACCATCCGATCCGATCCGAAGGGACCTGATCCGGATCGGAAAAATCGGAGGGTCAGACCTCCATTTTATGGTGTTTTAAACTGACAGTGGACTTAGAAAAATAATGTGCTGTAACTTTATTTTAAGAGGTAGAAAGTTGAAACTCCCTGACATAGGAGATTGGATGTGGCTACTCATGAGTGAAAAATTCCAGAGAAATTGGTGCAAGACTTTAGTGGCAATGAGTGGTTTATTATGGCATTTTAAACTTACATTGGATTTACAGCAAAGAATGTGCTGTGTAACTCTTTTATTTTAAAAGGTAGAAAGTTGAAACTCCCTGACATGGGAGATTGTTTGTGTGTACTCATGTGTGAAAAATTCCAGAGAAATTGGTGCAAGACTTTAGTGGCAAAGAGTGGTTTATTATTTTAAACTTCCATAAAGGAGGGGAGGCTGTGTGTGTGCGTGTGTGTTTGACAGCTTGATCCACCAATTGTGCTTTACACTACATCAGTGCATCACCCAATCCTGTTAAAGACCTCCTGCAGCCTCCAATCACAATGCTGGAGGAGGGCTTAGTAGAAACCCAGTATATATTCTCATTCTTTCCCTTTTGGCTCTCTGTGGGGTTTAGTTAGTTGGAGTGGAAGGAGTATGGTTTGGAGCTGGAATTGATATTGGATTTTGGTGGAGTTGGAGGTTTCTGGTCTTTTTCTGCAGCTTTTTTTGTGTTCTCTCTGTTGCCTTTCCTTTCCCCTAGTTATTGTATAGCACGTCTGTTTGTTTGTCTGTTAGTTCATTTTGTCTTACAAATATCTGGCTCCTGCCTGCCAGATCCAATCTGTGAATAGAGCATGCCACTCTCCTTGCTTAAGCTAAGGGACTTGGGTTTCTCCCTCAAGGAGAAGTCCACAGATTCCCCAAAGTTCAATAAAATGCCTGCCATTCAAGTTAAATCGTGCCCATGTCTGTGAAATGGGGGCAAATGAAATGGGGGCAAAGGTACACCCCTTCTGTGTGCTCCTCACATTAGTGTGGTGTTTGTGGGGACAGGATCTAATGAGCACTTTGCAATGGTCTTACTTACCAGCACAAGCCATTTTTAACCATTCAATTTCAGTAAGCGACATGCCCCTGTGTCTGTGAAAAGGGGGCAGAGCAACGTTCAGCCCTTCTGTATGCTCCCTAAGTTTGAGTTCAGTTTCTGGGGATGGGATCTAATGAAAGCACTCTGTAGTTTGCATGCAATGGGCAAACCCATTTTTCACCTATTTCAGTTGAACCGTGCCCATGTCTGCAAAAGGGGGTAGAGCTATGTACGTACAGCCCTTCAGTGCGCTCCCCAACTGGGGACATGGTCTACGTTCTTACCTGCCAAAAACCCATTTTAAACGTGCCCCTGAGACACAGGAGTAAATTGAAAAAGGAACAGATGACTGGTGAAAAAAGTGACTTTTGAAGGCTTACTTACAAGTAACGCCTGCACCCATGTCTGCAATTCTGGGCACATGACTGGCAACATCCCATCTGCACTTGTACAAAGTTTCATGATTCTGTCTTAAAAAATACCAAAAGATACAGGCTTTCCCCCCTCCAAAATCAAGTCTAAAGGGACTAAAAGGCATCCAATCCAAAAATCGGATATCCGATTTTCGGATTGGAATTGGATCCGATCCGAAATACCTCCGATCCGATACAATTCCAATCCAATTTTTTGGATTGTGCACATCCCTAATATGAACCCCTTGCAACAACAGTTTCAGTGGTCTGTTTCCTGGCTCAATTCAGTGTGCTGGTTACAAAGCCCTATACAGCTTGGGACCAGTCCATTTGAAAGACTTCATTGTCTCATACGAGCCCTTCTCTTTGTCCAATCACCATCAGAGGCATGTTTGGCAGGAATGTGGGGGGGGGCCTTCTCCGTGATTGCTCCCAGGCTCTGGAACTCAATAAGGAAGACAAGGCTAGCTCCATCTTTGTCGACATTCTACCAGCAGGCAAACATGTTTTTATTCAGACAGGCGTTGAGCTTTTGTTTGTTGAAGTAGTTCTAACCAAGGGTTACAGAATCCCAGGCCTGTGGGAAAAATCCATCCTGCTGGAGTCTACAAGAAAGCCATGCCCCCTTTCCTCCCCAAGTGCCTGTCATTTGATGATTTCCTGGGTTTTGTTCCATCCTCCCGCCAATTCTAAAATGTTTAAAGGCCTCTCCTAGTTCATAAGTGTTTCAGGATGTGTGTGTATGTGGGGTATGTGTTAATATTTAATAATAAATTCCATAGAGTATTTGTATATTCTCACCTTGCAGATGCCACACAGTTGTCAGTTTACTGCATACATATGGGCTGACACTCTGGATAAAGAGCCTTTTAAATGTGATGCCTCCTGTATGGAGCACATTTCTGATAGTATGCTGTTTGGCAAACCCCAGCAGCTGGGACCAAATGTTTAAACTGGCCCTTGCATCCTTTAATTGTAGGACAATGAAGTTTAATTCCCAATTTATTTATTTTTAGTCTGTTTTCGAAGAAACAAAAAAGGCTCAATAGTCAAAAAACCTTAAAGCCTCTAATGCACACATGCACATCAATACATGTTAAGTGCATGAAAACAACTGTGTGGAGGCTGTGACAACTTCCCGGTGGTTCTAAAGGTTCCCACCATTCCATTGCAATCCCTACTTTTTCTGCACATTGTAATTACATGCTGATTATTATCATTTTTTTAAAGAAGCATGGGAACCACTCACACAAACAGCTGAAGGTGTAGTTTACAATAAAAAAAAAAAAAAAAAATATAGATACGTTTTTTTCCTTCCACAACAAAAACAGTCCTGTTACTGCTCTCATGGCAAATAAATATATTTCCCCCTAAAGAAAGCAGAAATGGTCAGTCATTACAAGAGATCTAATCATACAGGACAGTGATGATCTGAACCAAGCCTTCTGAGAATGTACAGAAACTTGCATTACACTCAAATTTATCAAAAAGTTACTGTCTTTTTTAGGAAAAGAAGTCATATAACAAAAGAAACGCAAGCTGGTTGAAAAGAAAGCCTTTACTGAATTAAAACAAAGGAATTCAATTTAAAGTAACTTCCAAATGAGTGACATACGAACTCTTTAAGATTCTTTAAATGTCCTTCCAGATATTTCCCTTTGAAGTGAGATTATTAGTCCTATACATCTCCACTTTCAATTATATTTGTGCTTTTACGCTGGAAGTGAAGGTGTGTAGTACAACCACTGTTCATTATGACACGATCTGAAAAATGTTTCTTTCCCAAAATATCCTTCATGGGTTAGACTGAACGCATTTCATCCTTCTGACGTGGGCTTCTTCCTACCCATATGGCAAGAGCTACTGATAGGACGGGAGACACTGCAAGGAAATATTTCAGTATGCACAGAGTTAGGAATTTATGCAATGCTAAGCAGCAATGATTAGCCTGAAGCATATTCTTTCATACAATGTCTCTTCGGCAAGATTTCCATCTGAAACGGGCAGCTGGAGCAGTATATCGTTCAGGCACCAAGCATAACTTGGAATGCTCTGCCATTTAAATCCAGTGCCTAACAGCACCGAGGGCTGCGCCAAAGGTTTGGAGTGCAGGATGAGTTCCTTTGTAGGCCATCAGGAGAGAGCCTGCCTCTGCAGGGAGGCCTGCTTCTTGCAGCTGTTTTGCGATTTCTCCTACATCCCAGCGTCCTTCTTCTTGCTTTGCCAGCAAATGGTTAACCAGGTGGGCGTAAAAGGCAGTGGAGGTGCACTTCACCACTAATTTCTCATCAAGAAGCAAAGAAAGAAGTTCAGAGTCACAGTTGGAAGCATCAACCTACGCAGAAGACAGGGGGAAAATGCACACAGCTAATATCACTAAAAATGCCCAGTGCAGTTTTAATTTTGAAGCAGGGATAGTCAGATATTCTCTTCTTTGTAACGAGACTAAAAAATACTTAGTACCTAATAAGTTTCATAGAAATGATGTTGCCATCTTTTTACTACTGTGCCTTCTAAAATATGCCAAGCACGACTTCTAGGATTTTCAGTTCAATACATTAGCGATCATACATAAAACCCAGTACTCATATCTGAAGTATGTTTGAGCCTGATACTATAAATTCATTTTGGCTGCTGAGTCATAAATAGTAATTTGTGACACCTGAAATGCCCCCTAACGTTGGCCAGGGACAGAACAATCCAACTTTTGCCCTGTTGGCTATTATAGCTCCTTGCTATGGGGAAAAGGAGAAAAACAGGCAAAGGTTAGATTGTACTGAGATTTCCCCTGAAGATGCTATGTGGATGAAAATGGGCTCAGCTCTTACCAGAAAATGATCTACAATACCTTTTGCATGATAAATTAAATGAGGGCAAAGGATGAGCCCTAACACACTAGCACTGCTGGAATCAGATCAGCGTACAAGTTCAATGGAAAATATTAATAAACACTGGTGATTGAGTACATTCATATGAAGACATAGAGAATCTGTACAAACTGATAATCGGGGGATTTTGCCCATTGTCCAGTTAGTTTGTCCATCTTCAAGTGATGACCTAGTATACATCAGTTTGGTAGTGTACATATTAAGCAGTCAGTGGCTGCATTCGGACAACACATTAGTCAATGGTGGGTTGAGTAGCCAACTCACAGTTGGTTATTTTGTGGGTACTCCCCACACAACATATTCTTACACAACTGTGGGTGGTTGGGGCTGGTGTTGAGTGGACTAATAGTCAACCCAGCATTTGACTGACACAGCCCCCGCCCCTCTCCCCACCCTACCTCCTCCCCCAGTCCTCCCAATTCTATCCCAGTAGCCTCTGCAAGTTGCACCAGTTGTAGAAGAGTGGCAGCCGCTTTGGTCACTCTTGCCGCCTACCTCTATGGGCTTGTGTTTTAACCCACTCACCACACGCCATTAACACACTCACCCCTCCACACAACCCTTTAAACAACTGGCTTCAAGCTAAACAACTTGCAAGCCAGTTGTTTCTCTCAGTTGCTTATTTGGGTGGAATAGCATACCGTCAGTAGTTTGTGAGCGGCGTGTTACCCTCCACACAACACAATAAGCAACACAACTGACGATTGTTCCCCCCCACCCTCAGTTGCTTAATGTGTTGTCCAAATATGCCTTCTTTGCTTGGGGACTATACCTTCTTTGTTTGGGGACTAACAAAGAAGCTATATCTGCCAATTCCTACCTTCTGCAGCCCCTGTAGCTGCTCTGGAGAATTGGAGGACTTTCTGGACCAGTGTGAGAAGTGATGTGAAGGGTTGTTGGGAGAAGGGGGGGCATTTTCTTAGAATATTTATGGCATTTGAAGAAGGGGGGGAAAAGATAATATATTGTTGCTCCTCAGCATGTGGCGACATTCTGATTCCTGCCACAGCAGGATAAACGATTCATGTGACAGCAGCCAAAGTGACCTATGCCCTCCCTGGTTGTCAAAAATGCTTCAATGGCACATGATGACTCAAAGTGGAAATTATTTGTTTTAGAACTTTGGCCTGTCCTATCATAATGGGCCTGTGTAGATAATAGCAATGGCATATAAAGAAGAATGGATTCCCGGGTGAGGAGGTGGATTGCTGGGTGATGCTCCCCTAGCAGGAAAAGCAGGCTCTGAAGACTTGGGGAGGCAGTGTTAGCTCCCCTTGGAGCTATAACAAAATGGCAGGATTCCCAGACTGTGAGCCACTGTAGTCACCACAGCAGTGATGGGCAAATGAGCCCCTGTCTGAAGGGGGTGAAGGCCTTCCCAGTGGCCTCAAAGTTCATACGCAATGCGTCACACCAACTTTAAAGGATGATGATGCTGGTTCAAGGCTTCTCCGTGCCTCTGAACCAGGCTGAACCAGGGCTCAGAAAGGAGAAGTGGCCACGCTGTTGCTAACCCGTCCCCTCCATATCTGAGGTCTGTGAAGCAACAAGACCAGTCACTTTCGGAGGACAGTGGGGTGGTTCAGGGTGGGTGTGGGGTAATCCCCCACAAGCATAGGAAACATCCAAGTCATAAGGGGGAAGAAGGGAAAAATTTAAAAGGAAAACAAAAAGACAGACCTTTGCAGAAAGCATCTGACAGAAGGTCTTCATCAACCAGTCAGCAGTCACCCAAGTTTAAACAATTATTATTGTTTCTATACTTTCCAATAGCCAAAACTCTCTGGGTGGTTCAAAACATTTTAAACCTTAAAATACAGCATGACAAAATATAAACTACAGTATAAAATGAAAACCAAAATAAAACCCAGCAGCAGTTCAAAGACTTAAAATACAATAACACATTTAAAACAACAGAAACTGAAATAAAATGTCTGGGGAAATAAGGTCATCACCTTGTACGAAAAAGACTACGCTATACGTACCAGGTGAGCCTCTTTGGAGAGCTCGTTCCACAACAACAACAAAAACCGTACTTCTGAGTAGCCACCCACCTCACTTCCTTTGGCGGGGCCTCCCAAAGCATGACAGCTGAAGATGATCTTGGAGTCCGGGCAGATGTATATAGGAGGAGATGATCTTTCTGGTAACCTGGTCCCAAGCCATTTAGGGCTTTGAATGTAAATCCAGCACTCTGAATCGTGCCTAGACATGGTCTGGCAGCCAGTGCAGATGGAAAAAGTACTGGCATAATATGACAGTGTTGGCCAGTCCTCATTAACAATCTTGCTGCCCTATTTTGGGCTGTTTTCAGTGGCAGCCCCACGTATAACACAATGCAGTAATCCAGACAATTAAAAGTGTGTATTATACATGGTAAACCTAGGACAGCTTATTATGAAGTCATAAACAATGAAAGCAGCCTCAAATAATGTCATCTCCATTTTCCTTGCAGCATTGTGAGTAATTGCTGTTGAGTCATTTAAGGAGAGGGAGCAAGGGTTAAGGCGCTTTGCAGGAAAGATGGATTTTGAGGTTATCAGGATCAAGAGAGAGGTGTGGGCGGGATGGGAGAGAGAGAGATTTAATAGCTGGTAACATGCTCTAAAAGGCTCTTGTGATGTTGAGAGTCATTTTCTTTTGATGCTTGCTAATGGACAATTCTTTGACAAGCAAACCACCAACTCACTCATTAGAACAGTGTGGGGTATGGAGGTACAGGGTATAAGGGTTTGAATTGGGTTGAGGGTTAGGGTGTCTTCTGCTCCTGCTTCTACCTACATGAGTTTGGTGTTCCATGTGACAGTCAGCAACCCAAATTAAAACACAATCAGGCATGTTTCTCCTCTCATTGGGAGCACCCTGATTAAATCCATGTAATATTAACCCTTCGTGGTGACAGTCACATGTCATTCGAAACCCAGGTAAAGGGAGACAGGAGAAAGATTCACTTTAAGACGTGAGAGGCAGAGAAGAAGGCACACACAGTCCCAAAGAGTGCTCTAGATTCCTGAACTGTAGTTCTGTCACACACCTGAACCAAACCACAGATTATTTTGCTAAGTAAATATGGATACTTTATTATGACTACTTTGTGTACAAGACATGCTGACTCTGCTTTCAAACACGATACTGTAGGATGTATAATTCCCTTCCTCAGCATGTAAATAAATCCTAAACAATCTTTCCCTTTGCTTTTCCCACCCCCCCTCCCAATCAAGCGTGCTACAGAGACTTATCCCTTTGATTTTCTAATTTCCCTTCCACTGAAAATCTGAAAGTTATGTGTTAGGGAGGTGGGAGGACAGGGCAGCATTTCCCAGGTTTTAAGAACCCACAACAACTAGATCTCTGCATCCGTAATCTAATCAGATACATACATGTGCTAACATATTTACTTCTATGAAGGTACAATTCTAACAAATCCCAAATTAAAGATGGAAAGATGGACATATTCCTGGTAAGAAGTAGAAAGAGGAAGGCGAGCCAAACTTGCGTAAATGCCATTGGATTGAAATCTTGGATTCACATTACATTCTCCACCTGAGTGCTGCCTAGTTCTGCTGTTTGATCATTTGCAAAGCCTCCCCCGGTGACAGACAGAGAAAGCCGGAGAGGCTCAGGTAAAACATGCAGGGAATTGGAGTGGCTGGCCAGCTTGTTGCTGATCTCTGCTTGTCTCTCTCCTTAGTAGATATAATTTTCTGCTATGAGCAGAAAGGGAGATGAACAGGGGAAATTATCTGTGGAGGAAAGAGCTAAGTTGTAACAGCCTAGTTCCTCCTCCCGTTTGTGTGACTGCAATCCTCTCCAGCTTTCTCTGCCTATTGGCAGCGAAGCCTGAAGAATGCTCAGCAGACACAGCCAAGCCGCACCTCCTATGGTGAGTGTAATGTGCAGCCTGGCTCTTATTCCATAAACTACCCTGAAGGGGGAATAAACAAATATCACCCTTTAAGAGTGACGCAGCAAACATAGGGACGCAGCAAAAAATCATCATCATCATGCTGAACGGAATGCAAAATAGGGCTGAAAAGATTTGTGCATCACTCAAGATATTAAAGCATTAATATGCAAATTATATAAGAACATTAAAAACCACACATTCTCCCTCGCCCCCCTTTTTGGACAAACATCTTTAGCAAAAAAAAAAAAAAAAGGAGAAAAAAAGTAACATTTAACTATTAAAATTCCTGGCAAGAAAACAGCCGTTCACCTTAGGCTTGATTTTATAGATTTATACAAAGCAAACAGTAATTACTGTAATGACCTGAATATATTTTAAAAATCTGGTTAAACAATAAAGGCAGACGATTGATTTAAATGGTTTTTTTCAGCCCATTATTCAATTGTTAAGGGATTGTCCTTGCATTAAAAACTCACTTACCTGACAGTATTTTACATACTGACACACGAAATAAAATGAAGGCAGCCTACAAATGATATTTGCTCAATAAGGCTATAAACTACAGGGGAGCAATTCAGATGAAGCCAGCTGGGAACAGTATACACGCTGCACATGGGTTCACTGGGCCCACTGGACACTCATACGTTGGATGTCATGTTTGAACAGGGCTTCTGCTCACAATACACCACACATGGGGCTGCATTCAGTGTAAAGTCAAACCATGGTTATGAGAATGTTGTATAAAAATTAGGGGTGTGCATCGGATCGGATCCATGATCCGAATCCGATCCGCCCCAAAATCGGGAAAATCTGATCTGATCCGATCAACCTCCGATCCGATCCGATCCGCCGAGGTCCGATCCGGATCGGACGCCATTTTGAATGCTTTTTCCCATAGCCAAGTATTGTTTTACAAAAACGCCTATAACTTTTTCATTTTTAAAGATAGAAGGATGAAACTTGGGCACATTGTAGACTGGTTAGGGATAGTTATCTGTGAGAAATTTCAGAAAGATTGGTGCATGCGTTTTGTGGCAATTAATTTTTAATAAATACCCAGGAATGCCTATAACTTTGTCATTTTTAAAGTTACACACATGAAACTTTGCCACATTGTAGGTGGTACCTTGCGACCTATGTGTGTGAAATTTCAAAAGCGTAGGTGCTTGCCTTGTATGGCAATTAATTTTAGAAAAATGGGTAGTAGTGGGGTAAATACAGTTACGCCTCCCATTTTTTATTTTTAAAGATACAAACAGGAAACATGGGCACATTACAGGGAACACTTCGCTTGATATGTGTGTAAAATTTCAGAAAGCTGGGTCCAGGCATGTGGTGGCAAGGTGTCTGCACACACCACTTTGAAGACTGTAGAAAATTTCTCCTGTAACGATCCTAGCGATCGAGAGAGAGTGATCCTAGGCTCAGCCGTTCTGCTTGAGTAAAAAGTGAAAGTATCAAAGCAGACACGAGCCAAGTGCTTTAATGTAGTTACTTTGTTTCTCCTTTTGTAATGGATACTAGCTCAGTTGCAGCCATGCATGCAAGGATCAAAGAGATCGAGAGAGAGTGTTTCCTTTTTCTTCGCGGGAGGCGGGAGTGGGAGACGGGGGAAACCAAGCCTCTGTGGAAAAACTTTTGAAACTTTTAATCTAAAAATTCCATAGCCATCAAATGCCTGGACCTATAATTCTGAAATTTCTGACACATATCTACCCCTAACCCATCTACAAAGTGAGCAACTTTCAGACTTCTAACTTTTAAAATAAAAAAGTTATAGGAGTTTCTTTCCTCATTGTTTCAAAAATACCTTGCCACCACATGCCTGGACCCAGCTTTCTGAAATTTTACACACATATCAAGTGACGTGTTCCCTGTAATGTGCCCATGTTTCCTGTTTGTATCTTTAAAAATAAAAAAATGGGAGGCGTAACTGTATTTACCCCACCACTACCCATTTTTCTAAAATTAATTGCCATACAAGGCAAGCACCTACATTTTTGAAATTTCACACACATAGGTCACAAGGTACCACCTACAATGTGGCAAAGTTTCATGTGTGTAACTTTAAAAATGACAAAGTTATAGGCATTCCTGGGTATTTATTAAAAAATTAATTGCCACAAAACGCTTGCACCAATCTTTCTGAAATTTCTCACAGATAACTATCCCTAACCAGTCTACAATGTGCCCAAGTTTCATCCTTCTATCTTTAAAAATGAAAAAGTTATAGGCATTTTTGTAAAACAATACTTGGCTATGGGAAAAAGCATTCAAAATGGCGTCCGATCCGGATCGGACATCCGGTCTGATCCGACCATCCTCCGATCCGATCTGATCCGACCCCCCAGGTCCGGTTCCGATCCGCTATCCAATCCGATCCGGGGGGTCAGTGCACATCCCTAATAAAAATGAATGGCAGCAAGTGTTGGGCTCATCTGCTTCTTCTCCCGCAGCATGGGCAGTTTGGCAGCTTTCACTTCCCCTGTATATGAACTATCATTTGCCATGTTATCCGAACCCAAAAAATATGGTAAGTGGGTGGGGGGAAGGAAACTTCAAACCGCAGTTTACAAGGCTAGCATATTTCCACTAGCCATAGTTATGCTTAACCACAGTTTAAGGTTCAGCTGACATGCTAAAGTGTGGTTCATCTCAAATGGAAGCAGAAGCTTCTAATATCCTCATTGTAGCCACACTGGAAGAGGAGAGAAGAGAGGAAGTGCTTAAGCCTTGTGGATTTGTTCAGGAAGTCCAGAGAAGTGGGGCAGGTGCACTTCCAGAGGAGCAGGAAGGCACAAGCCAAAGTGCAGATGTTACCATTTTAGAGAACTACGCTGAAGAAATGCACTTCTACACTTAAGAAAGACGTGTATGGGATTTGAACCCCTGGGTTGTATCCAACACTGGCTGTCTCCCAATGGAACAGAAACTGCTGATGGAACAGATTTCCCCTTGCAGCCCCCACATGCTCCCCAAATTTGCTCCATATTGTTGGGGGACCATCCAGAACTGATTGGGGGGGCTGCAGGGGGAAAGAGGGCAACTGTAAATCCCATTGTGTGAGTCCATTCACTGGATTTCACCCTGTATAAGGGAACTGTAGAAAAAAATATGCAGGTACACAAAAATGATGGAAAGTAAGTGATCAGCGTTAGTTGAATTGATAATGTGCAGAGGAGCAAAATCATTTGGGATGAATTTGCTTTATCTACTCCCACCATTGCTAAATACAGATTTTCTGTGCATGTGTACATGTATACACACACACACACACTCAAGAATAGGGTAGGCACAGTTCCAAATGGACTTGATCCAGCCCCCAAGAGCCCTGGGCATATGGAGTGCCCACTGTAGCACCAAGCGATGCATGTTTCTGCACAGCAAGGCACAGCAAGAGGGAAATATTTTGGGCTATAATTGAAGTTCATTTATTTAACCAGGTTAACGTTAGTGATTCACACAGAGATAAAGCTGTTCCTGATGTGAAGAGGCAAAGGCTGAAGAACAAAGGCACTACTGATCAATCAAACACCGTCTCCCAAAGAAAGAAATGGGATAAAGCAGCTTGCTCAAGAAGCATCATTCATGTAGAAGAAAAAGAATTAAGTTTGGGGACTGTGTAATTGTTATTTTAGCTTATTAACATAGAATCGGTATAACAGATCCACACGGCTACACGCATTCTCATTTTCTCAATGTTCTCCTTTAGTGTTTTATATTTATAAATTTGATTGGAAAACAAACCAACTGTGTCAAACATGACCTTCAATACTCGAGCAATGAATATGAAATACTATGTGAAGTGGCCTAATGCCAGCAATGATTTTTATGATAGCTTGAGATGAAAGCAATCTTTAATTAATAATAATAAAAAAAAACTTTTGGACCTCTTGTGTAGACATTACACTTTATAGAAGGCATAAGAGAAGGCGATGGCCATAAGAGATAATGTCCAATAAAAAGTTAGGGCAGGATCCAACCTCCCATCCCAGCATCCCCAACCCCTCTTGTGTCGACTGACTCTGTGTGCAGTGGTTTTTTGCTGCTGATTCTCTCTGTGTCAGCAGCCCTCCCACCAGTAGAGAGCTGCACTCACAGCGCACTTGGCTATGTCTAATAGCGTCTAGAACTCCACCCTTCATTAAAAAACAAACACACACAAACAGGCTAAAGAAACGAAAACAGATTTAGCCACATGGACTCCTTATGCTAAAAGCTCTGATCAGGGCCGGCGTCAAAGGTAGGCATGGTCGGGCCGCTGCTGAGGGCACACGCCCCAGCAGGGGCCCACTGACAATAGCCCCCATGAATTGTTCTTCCTCTATTGCAAGTGGTTTGTTCGCTTGCCTCTTGCTTTGGCCCGGATGCAGTGGTGGTGAGAAGGAGGAGCTGTGGATGCTCACTCCTCTCCTCCTGCCAAGCAAGCAGGTAGCAGCAATGATAACAAAGAGGAGGAGGAGGAGGAGGAGGAAGAGCATTACAATGGTGGTGGGAAAGTAGATTCATTAAGGGAAGGGAGCCATTGGGGGTATCTTAGCCAAGGGTGTCTTGAAAAGCTGGAGCTGGCCCCGGTCCCGGTCCTACAAGTACCTAAGCGAACAACCAAATGCTTGGATCCAGGCACAGCAACTGCCGTGTCAACATAGCATACAGTTTTGGCATTGTACTGCCATTGAGACTTGACCCAGGCACTACAAAAAGCATGCTGCACAGTAGGCCGTTTCTGTCCTTGCTTGATGGGCACAGGATGCTACTGTAGCTGTACAGATGCAGTTCTTGAGTGCACCATTTTGCTTTACGTGCTCAGGGTAGAATGGGCTCCATTCAACATCACATGAGTGGACTTTCATTCACTTAATGGGGTTTCCCATTCATCTCCCCCTCGCCCTCCTCTGCTGGAGAATAGACACATGTACATTTACAGCACAAATATTTTGGAAGGCTTTATGATGTTATCACACACCTATTTGAATATCAGCAAAACATTAATTAGCTCATGAGAAGGCTCAAATACTCAGATCAGCAAAATTTACTCGAAGGAGTTAAAATTCCTGCCTGGTTAATATTAGCTTCTAAATGTATAGTGGCTAGTTATGCGACCTTCAAGCGGAAGTGTTTCTCTGAAGAAAACTGTAAAGAAGTGTTTCAAAGAAGTGTTTTAGGAATGCTTTTCAAAGAAGTGTTTGAAACAAGTCATAAACCGGTATACTTGTAAATTCCAAAATTCCATATTCCTAATTTCATCGATATATTTCTAACTCTTTTGAGGTAATCGTATCAGTATTGGACTCAAAATATATTCACTTTTGCAAACATTGTTTCACAATTCTTCAAAAACACTTTTTAGGGTTCCTAGTGCTTTTCACATCGTTTGTTTTCGCTTTGTTCTGTGGTACAAAATGCAAGGGTGAACAGGACCCCACCCCCCACCCCACAAAAATAAGTAGATATATTGTGGCTAAAACTCAATCTCAAGATGGCGATTGCAGTCTGAATGAATTTAGCTGCAATAGCTGTTGCAAGTATCAGATTACATCTGGAACAAAGAAGCAATGGCTGACCCTCAATTCTGAAAACATAAATGTGTCTGTAATTCAGATCTATTAGAACATAAGAAGAGCCATGCTGGGTCAGACCAAGGGTCCATCTAGTCCAGCACTCTGCTCGCACAGTGGCCAACCAGCTGTCAACCAGGGATCCACAAGCAGGACATGGTGCAACAACACCCTCCCACCCATGTTTCCCAACAACTAGTGTATATAGGCTTACTGCCTCTGATACTGGAGGTTGCACTTTGCCATCAGGGCTAGTAGCCATCGATACCCTTCTCCAGGAATTTATCCAACCCCCTTTTAGAGCCAAATTGGTGGCCATCACCACATCTTGTGATAGTGGATTCCATAGTTTAGCTATGCGCTGTGTGAAGCTCTTGATCATTTAGTTGCCCTTTTCTGCACTTTTTCCAGCTCTACAGTATCTTTTTTTAGGTGTGGTGAGCAAAACTGTACACAGTATTCTAAGCGTGGTTGCACCATAGATTTGTATAAAGGCAGTATGATACTGGCAGTTTTAGTTTTACCTTAGGTGAAACGCAAAAGGTCCTGGATAGGCAGAGAGCAAAAGTAATGAGAAAAATGGCTGTCTTTGCAGGCTTCCACTGAAATATTAATTGATGCTGTTAAATGGTTTGCTACTATTTCAATGAATTGTTACTATTTTAGTATTCAGAATCTTAAATTTTATTATAAGGAAGTTGTTTGACATTTTGTGGATTTTTTTTTAAATGGTAGGATAAAAATAGCCTTTGACAGCAGAAATTTTGGCCTGGGTCCACAGAGGATAACCAAGTATTATTGTTTGAATGGTTAAATTTTGAACCCCAAGCATTATTCAAAGAAATATTGTTAATCTTAATCGTAGGCTGCTGATGTAGCCAAGTTTTTTTTTAAAAAGTAACAACAACTTTGAGACAAGCAATCCTTAAAAAGTACCCTTGAAAGCAAACATATCGTGCTGCCACAGACAAACTACTTAAACAGGCAACGCTGACATATTTCAGTTATTCATACAAAATATTCATTGTTGGAGAAGGCCTAGTGATTTCTGATGAAGGGAAAAGGATAGAATTGGCAGTTTGCAGAAGTTTAGGCAACGCCACAAGTGTTCTGCAATTTCAGAGACGCTTGCAAAAAGAAACCAGCCCTTCTATTGCAGGCAGAAAGCATCTGAATCCCCCCGTCTCAGCGCTTCCAAACATCCTCTTTTTAAATGCAAACATCCATAAAGCTGTCAGCATCATACGACAAATGGCTAAATAATACATCGGCTCAGCAAGCGAGCGCTGCATTTCCTCTCACGCAGCCACACTTGTGAGTTGCCCTAGCTCTGCGTCAGGGAAATCAATAGGCTCTGATTTTGCTTTCCAGATGCCAGTAATGATTCGCCTGCATAATGTAAAAAGGGGTTGGGAAACAATGGGGCAATGCCTTAAACACAAAAACAAACCAACTCAGTTCCCCCCAATCCACCCAGCAACAAAAGACACCCAGTGAAAATATATTATTCAAATAACCTGTAATGTAGCTGTAAGTTATGTAAATGCTTAAAGCAGCGTATGAAGTTTTCTATTTTCTGGCTCTGTCGGAGGTGGAGGGGGGGTGTATTCTGCTCTCCTTTTCAGCTGGGTGCCCATCAACTACAGTCCTTCGTCGCAGTGTTTGGAAAGCTTGCCTCTTTGTTAAGGCTTAAGAGTAAAATGGAAAGCAACACTCACTGGATTCCCATTCCTCCCCACAAGCTATGTCTAGATGGGGGAAGAAAAGCAGCCAATCGTGATCTTCAAGGGCATACGATTAATAACAGCCCATAAAAGGCAGGATGATTAGAGCCAATATGCAATGACCTGCACCAGCCTGCATGCAATGGCTCCACATTTGGCACATAGGTGTAGATTCCCTGAGGCCTAATAAGTGTGTGATAATTCAACCAAATGACCTGCATACACATGAAGATGTAGTCTGTCCAGAAGGGGCCATGTCCCTGAGCTTTATAAGGTTTCAAGTGTTAGAAACCTGGAGACAACCTGCTATCTAGCACCTTTGGAGGCTTTACAGCAGGGGTAGGCAACCCAGTGCCCTCCAGATTTTTGAACCGTAAATCCATAATCCCTGACTATTGGCCATGCAGGCTGGGGTTGATGGAAGTTGCAGTCCAAGTCTTTGGAGGGCAGCGCATTGTCTATCCTTTCTCTACAGCTTCTATACTATGGTGCACAAAACACAAAAGGGCTATAGCAGACTCTGGCTCATGCAACAAAAACTGGATATGCCTTTTACCACTTTCCTACACAAAAGGTCTACTCTACACCCCCAAGGTTATATGGTCTATTTAAGCCAGAGTTCCCTCAACCTGAAAGTCAGATAAGAGGAGGGAGCCTGATCTTCATTTTGATTGTCTTTCCTTTGATGTGTTGCAACATCGATAACAACAACAATTTCATATAGCACTAGCATGCATGGTGCTTTACACAGTACAAGAGGACAGGTCTCTGCCCCAATGGGCTTACATTCTAAAATCAGATAGAGGATAAACACAGGAAGGGGAGGGAAGTAGAGGCAAGGGGAAGAGTATGGGATTATTTCAGTTACATGTACTTAAATTTAGTTACAGGTTAAGTTACAGGAGGACATCACCTTGTTCACTGTGTGATCTTTGATTAGGGAGATTCACCTAAGTGTGTTGGGTGTCAGGTGCTTCGTAGACAATTCACAGGGCTGGCCCTGTGAATAGTAGACTGAAGACTTGGCAATTTGTTTTGAGAAGAAAATTTCTCTATTCTGTGCTTATCTCAAACTGTAGGCCAAAGGCCTTGAGAGTTTTCTGTGAGAATGAAGATTGTTTAAAGAAGGTGGGGGCTCTCTTGCTCACACTGTGGCGTCATCAATAAGAGGTTGAACCGTGCCGCCCTGTTGGCACGTGAGTTTAGATTACAGGCCTGAAGCCCTGTCTGTCAAAATACCTTAGAATTGCCCAGCCTCCATGCTTTATTACCCACGTTCTAAGAGAAATTCCTTTGCTAGGAATTATCTCGTCTAACCTCTTGCTGCTTGTCTGCTGCTCTGCTGCTGCTGTGAGTTTCTATCTGATTTGGAATTGTGTGATGCACTCTGTACATGTTCTGTTGCTATTTGGACTTGGAACTTCAAAGAACTATGCCATGAAAAGTGCGCTGTGGCTTTTCATAGATTTGGACTTGAGATTACTGTTCTGGATTCGTGTTCTATAGCCTGCTGTTTCTCTGCATGGAGCCAAAGTTACGGGCACAGAGAAGATAGAGGCTGATCGTTGCTGTTCTGAAACTCGTGTGTGTGAGAGATCTGCGAGAGGACCTTTCCTCAGTGCTAAAGCTACGAGATTTGGGAAAGGCCCCTAGGTCACAAAGGTTCATTCCCTGGCTTCTGGCTTCCGTGGTCAGCTCAGCGTTCCCTGACAGGCTGAGTGAGGATTTAGTTGCCAGATGATCGATGTTCTACTGTCAGGAGGCCTAATCCTAGAGTCTCCCTTTGTTTCTAGAGGATTCAGCGCAGCGTGGCCGCTCCTGATCTCTGGGGACTGGGAGTAACTCTAAATGTCATTCCCTGAGTGTGTGCTGTTCACATTAAGCTGTTTGTACCTGAAAGCTGTCTGGTCCGTCTTCAGCTTCTAGTGTGTGCTTGCAGAAATGAAACCGTATGCTTTGAATTCCGTGTGATTACAATAAAAGAAATCCCACTGTTATTGTTGTGTGTCAGTGTGCCTAAAATCATGAGCAGAACTTTGGAGAGTTAGCTAGAGTCACGACAAAGTGATTAAGGAAAGAGGAGGCACAGCGGGGTGGGTGGGCGCAGTAACTCTGAAATGATTTGGGAGGGTGTATCCCAAATTGCTATTTCCCACATAAAACCAAAAGAATTATTATTATTGTTATTATTGTTATTATTATTAATAATAATTTTATTATTTACATTTCTATACCGCCCCATAGCTGAAGCTCTCTGGGCGGTTTACATAAGATTAAAACAATTAAAAACAATCTACAACATTTTAAAGCACAAAAACAGGATACCTCTAAGGAAGATCTGACTGTTTTAAAATCTTAGAGCTGGGACAACTCAGAAGGTTAATATTTGTGCTTATTTGCTTCCTGTAAAAAAAAAGGATCACCAGATTTTATAACGTGAAAACTTTAGTTTTGGGCATGATGAATAAGATTCATATTAGTGGAATACTTAGGGAATGCCAAAAGTCAGAACTGTGATACATACTTCCCAGGTTCAATGTATTCCAGTTTATGTACCATGAATGGCTAACGCAAAAGTCAAGCTGAACAACTCAAGGATGAATTAGATACAAAAGGTCTTTTGTTCTTTAACTAAATAACTGGTTACACAGATAAAATGAAATAATAATAATAATAATAATAATAATAAAGCTTGTTAGTTTCAATCACCTTGAGCATATAAAAATAACTGCCTAGCCCTATGCCTCTGCAGATTGGAGGCACAAAAGCTCTGGAAAGTCATAATAATGATAACACACTCAAGAGGCCTGGCTTCCTACATGAAGATAAAAGAGCTAATTTATTACCTGAAACGAAGACGGATGGTTAATTCAGCTATTCTTACCTTAGCAATAGCTGCTATCTGCTCCAGTGCCACAGACTGAAGATCTTGATCTTTGCTTTCCACAAGCAGCTTCAGGGATGGCAGCAGAAGGGATTGGTTAAGGAGCAGCAAACATAGCTCTTTGACACACTGAAAACCAAAGTAAAAAGCTTGTGTAGTCAGGCATTGATGGCAGAGGGCACAACTCACACTCAAATTCAGGAAAAAACTTGCATCAAGTGGAAAACAAAAGTCAACCCTTTTAAAGCAAAAACCAACAGCAACCACCCTCTGAGTGAAAATTCAGCCTGTTCGAATGGCTTAAAGAAGAAACTGAGTGAAAGGGATATTTGTTCCACTGCGGATAAAGTCACCTAGGAATTCCGATTGTGGGATCTGTACACAAAAGAATCGAGCCACTCATACCTTGTAAAGAAGTTTCCTCCCTGGATGAATGAAGGGAGAACATTAAAGAGAGGCTCACAATTTTAAAAAAAATACTGTATGTCTGGAGTGACTTGGGAGCTGCTTTATGCTGGCCATCTGGCTGTTCTTTTGCTGCCATCACAACCATGACCAGGACCTCCTCCCCTGTAGGGGAATGAAGCCCCCATCAAGCCATGTTTTGAATCCTGATGTAAGGGACATACTGTAAGGAGCTATTTTTAATTTCCCTTTTACTGCCTTTAAAATCCTAGTCACAATGGAAAAGAGTAAAGCAGCCTGTCAAAGCCTAAACTGAGTTTTAACTGTTTAGTAAAATGAAAAACGTGAAGTCCTCTTTCAGATGCAAGTAACCGAGCAAAGCTGGTTGGCTCTTTCATAAAACATGGGTGGGAACATTAATGTGGATAGACAACTCTGTGTGTTTGTGCAGATGTGCTTTCAGTCAACCTAATGGCTGCATTGGATACAGGTCCGTGGCTCAACAGTGAAGAGCCTAGAAGCCATGGGGCCAGTGGCAACACAGACTAACCTTTTAGTTGGTATTTTGGCCTGTTTTCCCCTCTAAACTACTCTTTAAAAACCTCTAAAGCCCCTCCTGTGTAACAAGCTTGTTTCCAGAGCCGTTTATGGGCAAGTCATGAATAACATCTTGAACCAGAACTGTGGAACCCAGCTTGTGCCTACTAATACAGGCTAGTTTTGTGAACCGCCCAGAGAGTTTTGGCAATTGGGAGGTATAAACATGTAATCAATCAATCAATCAATCAATGGAAGCTTCAGGAGGGTAGACAAATGAGGCAGAATCCAATTCCCCATCTGTGAGTGATGGGATAGAACACAGGAAATTAAATGTGCATCCATGTCCAGTGGTTGCTTTGCTGGCTTCCAAACAAGGAGCTTAATCATGATAAAGCAGGAGGGGAATTTGCTCCAGAAAGGAGACTCCTAAGGCTAGCTTCCAATTTGCTAACCACAGTTTAGAGGGAACCAGCGTTATGCCTGCACCAGCCTAATGTGTGCTATAAGTCACCCTTGTTTTAGACACATCTTTGAACCAGCTCTAGGTATATTTCCCGTAGATGCTTACTAGTGCACACTGGTTATATATATATATATATCCTTTTCCTACCCTTCCCCACACCCCCTGCCAGCCATCTCCAAGGAACAAGGATATCATTTGGGGTTCTTTTGAAAGAAGTTATATCGTTCTGTCAAGCCTCTTATGGTGCTGCTTCTTCACTTAAGGTTTTGATGGGTTTGCGGATATAAAATGTTACTGGCACTATAAAACTGCTGCTTCACTCAGGCTGTGCATTCTAACAGCCATCAGCATTTATTTTTTGCAAACATTGTGCAAATGGCAATACATTGTGCTTTCCAGACACACAGAATATGTGTAGAAATATACAGCGTTCAATGTGTCATTCTGTATTCTCTAAGGCTGTTGTTGTTATTGTTGACCAGAAATAGAGTTGGTGGGGGGGGGGGGGGGGAGTTCAGAGATGTGAGAAAGCTCAACACTTTTAATTTTACTAGATCATACATCTTATGTTTAATCTTGCAGTTCACTTATTCTTCCAGTATTAGTTTGCACTTGTGAATACAGCTGGTCAGTGAAAGATGTAGATCATTTATTGATAACGAAGCAATAAAACACTCATGGTATATGAACTGCCAAATTACTGTATATTACAGTTTTACCGTATTCGGATACAAGTGGCATGGGCTTCATTTGCAACTGGTTGCCCAACCACCTTCGCCAACACAGTCGAAGATATCAGGGGAAAATAATCACTCTTCTAACAGTGATCATTTGTGCCCCCGTGCCAACATAAATAGAGCCAAAATGGGACCAGGAAACAAGAGGGAGATACCGGCATGCTCAGGGGAATCCAGGTCTGCAGAAGTACCCCCCTCTATCTTAAAAACCTAAAATATACAACACACCAAAAGGGAGTGACCATCTGTCTCCCAAAAAGCTTAGTGAGGACTGAGCATTCTCAGAGGTCACCAAGGAGGTACAAAATGTTGAGCGTGTGTGTGTGTGGGGGGGGGAGGGGGAGGATTTAGTGGGAATAAGGAGAATGAACTGAACTTCTTGAACCCCATACAGCTTATAGGATGCTGGAGGTGCATATGCTCCATGAAAGATTCCCATGTTTTTAGGGAGAGGCCACAGCTCGGTGGAAGAACACAGCCCTTTCATACAGAAGGTCCCAATTTCAGTCTGTGACATCTCTAGTTAAAAAAGGGCTCAGGTAAGCAAGGCTAGAAAGTAACTCGGCCTAAGGCACTGGAGAATGGATGTTCATAGGAGCCCTGTTGAACAAGGTGCAAGAATGTGGATGCATGTTTGGGAGCCATCAATTTGTCACGCGCGACAAGCCGTCAAGGACTACATCTGGATCAGGGCTTATGGCTCTCGGTGAGCCTTGGGCAGGAGCAAGGCCCAGTGACAATGAATGGAAGTTACACAGCAGCAGTGCCCAATGAAGAAAGGGAGCAGTGCTGTGCCTGTAACGAAGGAGTTCTCAAGACAGAAATGTTTCAAGAGCTTCCTTACAAATATCCTCTCATTTGAAAATAGAGCCACTGATGAGTTTACTGTCCATGTAAACAGGCTCACCGTTAACAAGAATTCTAGTCAGGTAAACTCACCTCTGTAGAAAGCATGTGCTTTGTCTTATATAAGGAGCGGCAGATTTTCAGAATCTCATTCTCTGTGTGCTTCTTATGCTCTTGTTGGGATTTCATAAGCATCGCTGTTCCCAATTTAACCCAAGGATTATTACTTGGGCATGCCCTAGAATGCAGATAAAAAGGTTTGTTGTGAGCATTAAAAGCAAATTGATCAAACAAACAAGGGCCTACTGTGCATATGTACCTATCATCTTGTACATATAAATCGAGATGCACATTTTGACATCATGTACTTCAGAGAGGTAAAAAGCATTCATATTTTTACAAAATAGGAAGGAACCCTTGCAACCATCAGTAATACAAATTTCTGGAGTTAACTTTAAGCTTCTGTCCTTCATGAAAGAAAGAGGCCAGTTACAGTGGGGGATGCTTCTCCCCAAGGCTAGGAAGATAGACTCCAAGTGGAAGTGGAGGGGTTCTCCTCTTTCTTCCCAGCCACTGAATTTGAGAAGCCCCTGCACTATTGGTGCATACAATAAAAACCTAGCTGCTGGAACAGGCACCCCAACTAAAGAACTTACGAAGGATGAATAACTGCTGGGTCTCTCCTTCCTCAACAGAAACTGTCCAGAAGGAGCAAGGAAATGCAAGCATGGGGAGGAACCAAGTCTTCTGCACATTCATTCCCCATGAATCTAAGGGGAATGATGCCGTGTAATGTCACCACACATGGAAGGACTAGCTATTGTCATTGAACAACCTCATTCACAGGTGCATAGTAACTCACATGTGTATCTGATCAACCTGGAAATATAGGGGAACTTTGCAGAGACATAGTGTACATATGTCAGATTTGGGGAACAGGTCCTCTCATGTTTCTGAGAAGATGGCCCACTTTTCTTTTAGAGCAGCAATTTTAAGAGGGAAAGTTTGTGATGGTAAATCGAACTGTCTTGATGACTAATCCTTTATTTCTTAGAATGCCAGGTTTTAGTATCAATTATTTTAACTGACCAACTGTTCTTTGATGAGTTCTGCTTTTTGTAATGGCTTCTGCTATGCAAAATAAACTGTATTTGATTTGACATGGCAGATTTTAAGACTGGACTTTATATTTATTTATTTATTTATTTATTACATTTGTATATTGCCCCATAGCCGAAGCTCTCTGGGCGGTTTACAAAGTGGTAAAATTTGCATTTATTCAGAATCCCCAAGGTTTGCCTACTATAGAAGGGCAACTCCCTTTAACTCAATTAAAATAGAGGAAATACAGGTCATGAACTTCAATTACAATAAAGGCAGGTAGCCTAGGATGCTAATGATAAGATTCGCTTGCTCTTAGTTGCCATGAGACCCTTCCCATGTAGCACTTCCCAGAACAAAGATATATTAGACAAGATGTTAGGATGATGCCAACACAGCTATAAAACTGCAATAATAAACCTCCACACACACTGTTCAGAATTTGCACCTATTTGACAACCCTGATTTACAGCAGATGCAGGATTGGCTTGGGAGATCCATTGATGTTTGGAAGGTTTGTTGTATATGGGTGCCCTCTGACATCCCCCCCCCCCAAAAGCCCCCTGGCAAAAACACAGTACTGCCTGTTGAAACCAAGTGCCATACCCAACAGGCAGTGATGACTCTTGACTGTGAACTTCTTTAGGTGACGTCTAATTGGGTAACTAGGAATTGTCATGAAGATTTGGTGTTTTTCTTCAGACCTTCGGTTCAGAGTGGGTGGGACTCTCAAGAATGGAACTTGGCTAGAGCCTATCTCCAAGGCATTGCGTTGCCCTGAGAACAAGTGAGAAAGTTTTCCTCCTCTGGCTAAGAACTAGGAGTCACAGAATTTCCAAAAGACTGCATGCCCAAACTGAAGCAGATTTCCTATTGAAAATTTTTCAAATGTACCCCTGCGTGATGAATTGCTCCATTTTCTTCGTTCATTTTAGGTTAATACAGGACTTGTTCCACATTCAAATAGTAAAAGCCAGCCTAAAGTATTTCAGATGCAGTTTTTTTTAGAATGATTACATTTGTGTATCAGTATGACAACCATATGTACCACTAGAGGACACTGTGAGGTACAAATATGATTCAACAAAGGGTCCTCAAACTTCCTGAAGCGATTCTGGTGAAGCCTGTTCCTTTATACCAATGCCACCCTCAGCACCACTTGCTATATACCACAGAAAAGGCAGAAGTGATGGTATTCAACACAGCTCTATTTGAGTGAAAACTGATGAAGTCATTAGCTTTATTCCTCCACTGCCAACTTAATTAAATTGGTTTAATCAGTCATCATTACTGAGTGCTGCTTTCTATAAGTGCTGCTGCTGACAGTAAATGTTATCCTTTTCCTTTTTTGAATTGTTGGATCATGACCAACCATTGGCTGGAGTGGCATGCAAGGCTTTCCCCTGTAGCTGAATCTCATGTAGGTATGAGTGGGTTTCTCCAGTCCATTATTCTTCTATGGGTTTACTCTGTGCCAAATTCCTAGGGCTGGCTCTACCATTAGGCAGTGTGAGACAAATGCCTCAGCGACAGATACTGGGGGGTAGGTAGTAGTGGCAGCCTCCCAACTGTTCCTCCTGAACTCACTAGCTGCTCCATCTATTGGAGGATAGAGCTGTGTGTGCCACACAACCTACGTACACCTGCTGCCTTAGGGTGATCATATGAAAAGGAGGACAGGGCTCCTGTATCGAAAAAGGAATTTCAGCAGGTGTCAGTTGTAAGCATGCAGCACCTGGTGAAATTCCCTCTTCATCACAACAGTTAAAGCTGCAGGAGCCCTGCCCTCTTTTGCATCTGGTCACTGTGGTATAGCTCAGAAAGGGACTTCCCTTTGATGCCTGAACACAAATACTAGCCCCTATGTACACCCTACCACTAAGGTCCTGAAGATGAATTCAGAATACAGTTTGAAATAGACAGATAAAAATGTTTCAACATAAACAAAAATGCACTGCTTTTGGATATTCATGTGATACATGGCTTTTTAGAAATAAGTATGAGAAAAGGTTGGAGGGTGCGATTACTATAATGAAGACAATGTGTGACCAAGAAGGGGATGAGCTGATAAAAAAAATATACTATAAGAAAGGCTGACTGGAAGATTGGCTCGGCAGATAGCCAGGAATGCCTACATGTAGCCTAGATGTATTGAGAGAGCCAATATCAGTCACATATTGGCTCTCTCAATTGGAAACAGATGGGATGCAGACTTGAGTTCAGAGATAAAAGCTAAAAACTATATAACTACTCCATCTTTCACACTAAATACTCATCATGAATTGTTTAATGTTAGAAATAAGAACAAATTATTTGTTTATGGAAGACCTGTATCTTTTTTCACACCCGAAGACTCAGATCAACTGTTATGGCAGTAGCATTTTTAAGAGGATATATCAGTGTCTTAATCAGAGTTTTATTTAGGGACAACTACCCCACTTAATTGACATGCCACACACAGTAAAAACATACAACCTCATTAAAAGTTGGAAGGGAACAGAGTTTAACACTACACCAAAATTACAAACGTGTTGTGGATAGTGTTCCTGCCACATTGCTCCCTCTAAATTAAGTTAATAGAAGAATACAATTTATCTACAAAATTAAATTTTACCTTAGTGTTCTCTCTTTCTCTCGGTCACTCACACTCATTTAACCCCATTTATTTTGGAGGGAGCATTTCTGAATTACAGACGTCAGGTGATAAAAAATATTTGAAATGTAAAATGAAGTTAGCATTATAACTAGCCTTTCTAAACTAGAGCTAATTGAATGGAAGGGAGGGGAGAAGGGCTTCAAGATGTCTAGACCTTTATAATTAAATGTTGTTCCTGTTTAAATAGGTTGTGAAAGATAAGTCAATTAACTAGTTAATCAACTAAAACCCTTTGATCAACAAAAAAGTGCTCTAATTACACAGGCTGATAGTTTTGGAAAATAATTCTTTCCCCCCCCCCCTTTTTTTACAAAAGCTGTGAGTGGGGTACATGACCTTAGAAGATGCACCCCCCTTTCTCTCTCCTTGCATCAAGAGGGTCTCTTTTAAGATTGTGGTTGCTATGACATGTGGCATGCATTATCTAAAAAACAAGTAAAATATATTTTCCCCTTTGGAAACACTTTACTTATATGTACATTATTACACAGGTTTACTTGATAATTTGACTGCATAATAATAAATGCATATCATTACTCCTCGAAGAATTATTTAATCAGGTGATGGTCCTTCTTCGAAAAGATGCAGAGAAAATCTGGACGGTTGCTCATAGCATAAAATCACAGAGACCAGTGAAATCTTTGAATGCTTAATCCAAGCTATATGAGAAGAAAACTTATAGCAGCTATTTTGCTGTCCTTCTTGCCAAAAGTAAACTTAAAAAACAGAAGAAGACATAGCAAGAAGATTCCCAGAAAGAGAAAATCTTTATATACCACATAAATAGCTGCAATACTTATAAAGGCTGATAAACAGCCATATGAAACCTGAATCATGCATATCTGCTTTCTTTACAGTGGCAAGATGTGTAGGCTTTGTCGATGATAAACCACATACAACTGAAATAGGACCACTTGGGATTGTAATCTAAAAAGCAAACATTATAGATTTAGTTTGGTAGTGCCTATAAAGGATTGGCTAGAGAGGTACAGAATTCTAAGTCTTTAGCATGGACTCCACTGACATCAGTAAGCATATTACATTGGCTAATTTGTTAGAGGAAAATTTTAATCTCTAAAATAATAACAGAACAGCTTGCTGTAGTTTGTGCTATAGTTTGTATAGTGGTATTGTGTTCTCTTTTTAATGCATAAATAAACATTTTCAACTGCTGCAGGAATTACTTTTTGAGCAGGCATTTAAGCCACTTTTGCACTGAAATACAGGGCTTGCAGGAATGGCCAATAGGCACATGTGAACAGTGTTATACATGAATCAGGAATCCATGGGATTCAGCCATGACAGCTTCTTGCAACATGAAAAGTCAATTTCATTGCTTTGCAAGTCATGATGCTTGGTATGGCCAAGATATGTATACTACAGTGGCAAAGTTTATGAAGAAGAATTTCCAGTGAGCAGAAAAACAACTTCTCGTGAATAGCCAAGGCTTACCTTTTCCGTGGGCAATATTAGTCATGGCCTTTTAAACAATATTCTTATTGCTATGGGCTGATCCACATTTAGACTTGTATGTGTGTGTTTTACTGCCTTGAATATTTTTATAGAAAGGTGGAATAAAAATGCTAAAAATAACAATAAAGGAAGAGAAAGTAATGTGTGAACTGGCCCACAGTCTACTGAATATTAAAGCAAGGGAAGGGTCCATAGTTGAGTGGAAAAACAACTCTCATTAAAGGATCTAAGCCAGGTTCACACATAATGTTAACCATGGTTTATTTAACCCATGGTCTGTTGCATTACCCAGGGTTTGTCTGGCAGACAACTGAACAAACTGTGGTTTGTTTTCTCAGTCCCTTGGTTGTTTGTTCCCCTCTTTTTTTCGCCAGCTCCCTCAATGTATACTTTGTGGTGCTGTCTCTGTAGCCTGTTGAAAAAAACCATGAACAATCCATGGTTTTGGGTTCACCTGTAATGACAAACCATTGTTTAAACAAACCAACAACAAACCATGGATTCTCTTTTCGGTTTGTTTGTGGTTAACAAGCCATGGTTCATTAGCATGGCTGTGTTCGCACATCATGACAACTCAGAATTCAACAACCTATAACACGGGTTAGTGTTGCCTACAAACCAAGCCATGGTGAACAATTCCTAGCTGACATGTGAGAGGTCTTTGGCACTCAAAATTTGCCACACCCACAGTCTTAGAAGCATTTGTAAAGAAGCTGCTGCTACTATTGTGTGTGTGCGCGCGTATGAGAGAGAGAGAGAGAGAGAGAGAGAGAGAGAGAGAGAGAGAAGGTCACTAGAATAACTTGGAGACATCTGTCCAGGGAGAGGATTTTTTCCATCTTGCCTCTCCTGGTGCTTTGCTGCCAAGAGATAGACAGGGGTACAGTTCCATGAGGATGGAGCGGAGTGGGAGTGTACCTTTCTTTGTTCAGAACATGAGACCCTGGCAAGAAGAGGGTCTTTTTCTTGGAAGACGAGGCTACTTGAAAAACACATCAATTTTTCTTTCCCTGTCTTTGCTATGAGTTTGATGTAGATGAAGAATCTTATTGTTAGGGCTCTTAACATGAATCACTTATTGAATTGTTCAATTAAATATATGTTATTGTAATTGAATCTTGTTAACTGATCTACTGCTATGCTTATTTCAATTTTGATATATTTTACATTAGCTGTAATTGAGTTAATGCTGTATTGTAATCTATTACAATTTTGGTTATTGTCCGTGTTTGTTTTGTGAACCACTTTCAGCACAATGTGTGTAAAAACTACAATATACAAATACATTTCTCTATGACTATATATTTAGAAATTTGTAAAGAAAAAAAAAGAACAATAACCAAGGCACTGGAAGAGAATCCTCTCTTTTATGTAACTCATTTGTCCTGATCTATTACTATAAAATTTGGATTTGCCTTTGTCTAGAAAGCACTTGCAAGCACATACCAGTATTTTATAAGGGTTGAAGTCAATCTTCCTTCCTTCTAACAAGCATAGGATCAAGATAGAAACAGCTTTCACTAAAGTTTTATGTTAACCGAGAACATATAAAAAAGTAAATGCACAAAGTAGCAAAACCAGACTAGGTATAACAGCTAAGACAAAGCTTTAAAACTAGGACTGTGCACGTACCCCCCCCCCCCCGGATCTGATTTGGATCCTGATCTGGGAGGTCCGGATCGGGCCCAATCCGACCTGCCTTGGATCTGGCTCTGGATCCGCTTCGGGTCCATGCAGAGCCCTCCCCGCTCCCTCCCCCCAATCACCCTGCTTACCTACAGCCTCCTCCGCGTCGTCCCCCATCATCCTTCGCGTCGTTCTGCCTCCTCGATGTCGGACGGCCGCTTTCCCACTCACACCAGGTGATGCCATCACCCACCACGACCGGCAAATCCTGCGCTCTAACCAATTAGAGTGCCGCATTTGCCAGTTGCGGCGGGTGACATCATCACCTGGTGGGAGCGAGTAAGTGGCCGGCCAACATCAAGGAGGCAGGACGACGTGGGACGACGTGGAGGAGGCCGTAGGTAAGCAGGGTGATTGGGGAGAGGGAGGGAGAGAGCAGGGAGAGAGGAAGGGAGATCTCTGCATGGACCCGAAGCATATCAGGATCACAGATCCGATCCGGCCCATTCCGGGTCCAATCCAAATTCGGGATCCGGCTCCAGTCACAGCCCTATTTAAAACACATTGGTTTGTAGTGTTGTGAGGGGGCAGTTTTGCTTCTTTAACAAATCCATAATTTTGCAGTTTTGTATGTTTCACAAAGACACACACAAGACAGCTACTGTTGCAGCTTAAAAGATGGGGTGGATCCACGGATATTAGACACTTAGCGAAATAAAAATGGTAATAAAAATAACAGTAGGACAACACATACTTAAAAACAAGGAAACAAACCAACATATTTAGCTCCTGGTAGTGTGTGAATAAATACTTACACAGCTGGATTTTTCACAGGAGGCCAAGCTTGTAGGAGCATAACTAAATGCTGAAATTCTGCATTGTCCTCACTGGTTTCCAAAAGTTTCAGGAAGAGAGCATTCCTCTTCTCTTCATTTTCAATGTCAGTTATTTCTACCTAAAAAAAAAAAAGGGGGGGGGGAGAAAGAAACAACATGTTAGATTAACGAACCAACTATGGCATGATTTTTCAGCAAGAAATATCATGTATTCTTATCTGAAACCAAAGTCATCATTGCAAAACACAGAAGCAGACTAAAAAGTTCTAAGGAAGCATTTTATTCAGTCTCATCTCCAATTAAGTGTGCTCAACACAGGGAAACACATAGATAATATGAAATTACTGGGAGTTATATTCCCCAAATAACTTTAAACCCAAACAAGCAGATTAATGGAACAGTGCAAATGATCATGCAGGTTGCTTACCTGTAACAGTAGTTCTTCGAGTGGTCATCTGTGCAGTCACACATATGGGCTCGCACTGGCGCCGAGCCCCATTTCGGGAAACTTCCATAGCTAGCCTAGCGATTTTGGCGGGAACCCCTCCCCCCACCATCTCACCGCGCATGCTCCGGGTTCCCGCCTACCTCAGTTCCCTGAGACCGCAAACGGCCTCGCAGCTAAGGTAATATACAGCTATTTGAGCATGCCAGCACGGAGTACCTTCTGCATCATAACAGCGTTGCAGAGAGGGGATGGTGGGTGGGTTGTGTGACTGCACAGATGACCACTCGAAGAACTACTGTTACAGGTAAGCAACCTGCATTTCTTCTTCGTGGTCTCTGTGCATCACACATATGGGCGATTGATCAGCAGTACTTACCGGAGGAGGGTGTGCACGCTGGATGTTACTGGCAGATGGATGAGAGGACAGCTCTCCCGAAGGAAGCGTCCTTGACCGCCCTCGTGTCTAGTCTATAGTGCTTTACAAATGTCGAAGCATTAGACCACGTTGCAGCTCTACAGATGTCGGGAATGGAGGAGCCGTAGGATAGCGCAGCAGAAGTGGCTTGTCCCCGTGTTGAGTGAGCTGAGAAAGCGGTTGGTGGAACCTTTCGTAACACCTGGTAGGCAAGGACAATAGCGTCCACTATCCAATGTGACAAACGTTGTGCAGAGACAGGTAGTCCCTTTGTTTTTCCTCCGTAACAAACAAATAACTTCTCCGACTTACGGAACGATTGCGACCTGTCTTTATAAAAGGCTAACGCCCTTCGAACATCGAGGGTGTGCAACTTGGAACAAAGAGGGTCTGCAGGCGCCTTAAAAAACGTGGGCAGAACAATGTCCTGGTTAACGTGAAATGGAGTGCAAACTTTGGGAACAAACGAAGGTCCCGGACGTAGAACCACCTTATCCGGAAAGAAGGTAGTGTATGGGGGATTTAACATCAGTGACGCTAGCTCCGATGCACGTCTAGCTGACGTGATAGCGACGAGGAATATGGTTTTGAGCGTCAATAAACGTAGGTTAACTGTGGCCATAGGTTCAAAGGGTTTTCCTGTGAGGGCAGTCAAAACTAAGGACAAGCTCCATTGAGGCGTAATGGGTTTGAATGGCGGAAACAAATTCTTAAGTCCCTTCAGGAACGTTCTGGTAATAGGGTGTGTAAAAATTGAAAAACCATCAATTTTATTGTGGTATCTAGAAATAGCCGACACGTAAACCCTGAGAGACGACAGCTTTAATCCCTTGGAGTGCAAGGAATATATGAAGTCAATGATCCTGGAAATCGGGCATTTACAAGGGTCGAAGTTGTTTTGATTTGCAAATTGTTGAAAACGTGCCCACTTGCTAGCATATGATGCCCTAGTGGAGGGCTTTATGGATGCCTCAAAGATCTCTTTTAGTCCAGGTGGCAACGTGAGTGATTGCCAGTTGGTTGGATCCTCCACGCCGTAAGTCTCAGGGACTGTAAGTCGGGGTGTAGAACCATGCCATTGTTCTTGGACAGCAGGTCTTGACGCATCGGTAGGTGCCAGAAGCGGTGACGTGACAGGCGGCACAGAGGGGTGAACCACGGCTGCCGTGGCCACCAGGGAGCTACTACTATGGCGTCGACTCGAAAACTGCTTGCTCTGGCTACAGCCCGAGCTATCAGTGGGAATGGCGGAAACATATATAGGAAGTCTCTGGACCAGTCCCACTGGAATGCATCTCCTAGCGATGCAGGTCCAATCCCCGCCCGAGAACAGTAACGTTGGCAAGCTGCATTGACAGATGTTGCAAACAGGTCTACTGAAGGAAGACCCCACCTCCTGAACAGCAGAGAGAGAACATCTTTGGCTAATTCCCATTCGTGGGTGTCGGAGAATTGCCGACTGAGGGTATCCGCCATCCCATTGTCGGCTCCGGCGATGTGCATTGCGGATAGACAGATACGATTTCGTATCGCCCAGTGAAAAATGCGCAGTGTTAGGTTGAGGAGGCGGGAGGAGCGCGTCCCTCCCTCTTTGTTTATATACCAAACTACTGCGGTGTTGTCTGAAAGTAGCTGGACGTGGTGACCGTACAAGTGAGGAAGGAAGGCACGAAGGGCCCGATTGACAGCTAATAGCTCTAGCACGTTGATGTGCAGGGAACTTTGAGAGCGTGACCATTTTCCTTGTACTTTTAGGTCGTCTACATGAGCTCCCCAACCCTCTAGAGAGGCGTCTGTCGTGAGAACTCGAGAGGGTTCCTTCTGATGGAAGGGCAGACCTTGCGAGAGATGAGTCATGACCGACCACCATTCGAGAGACGGAACTACGGCAGTTGGAAGGGTAAGTATTGTCCTGTGGGGGTTCTGCCCCGGGTAGTAGTGCCTGAGGAGTATCTGTTGGAGGGGCCGCATGTGTAGCCGGGCCCAACGCACGACAAATACGGAGGAAGCCATCAGTCCTAATAGTCTGAGAACAGCGAACGCCGTCGTTTTGCGATTGTAGCGGAGACGTGTGGCAAGCGCTTGAATTCTGTGTCTGCGTTCTACAGGAAGAAATGCACGACCCAGTACGGAATCGATAGACACCCCTATAAACTGGATCTGCTGCGATGGCTGAAAAACTGACTTTTCTACATTCACCTGCAGCCCGAGGTCTGCGAGACAGGACGAGACTACGCGGACGTCGCTTTGTGCTTGACGGCGAGACGTCGAGACAATTAACCAATCGTCTAGGTAAGGGTATATCTCGATGTTTCGTGATCTGAGGTGTGCGCATACCGCCGCCATACACTTTGTGAAGACTCGTGGCGCTGTTCGGAGGCCAAATGGGAGGACGGCGAATTGATACGGCTGATCCCCAACCATGAAGCGCAGATACTTTCGATGCGGTCGGTAGACTGGTATGTGGAAGTAGGCATCTTTGAGGTCCACGGATGTGAACCATCTGTTTCTTTTTAACAGGGGCAATATTTGTGCCAGGGTAATCATGCGAAATTTTTTTTGGACATATAAATTTGTTTAGATGCCTTAAGTCCATAATTGGACGGAGGCCTCCGTCCTTCTTTGGAACCGTGAAATAGCGCGAGTAAAAACCCGCTTTTATCAATTTGTGAGGGACGGCAGTGATTGCCTTCTTCTGCAAGAGTGTTGAAATTTCTTGACGGAGAACCAACGATGGTTGGGTGTGTCGCACCATGCCAAGAGGGGGATGAGCTACAAACTCGATGCGATATCCCTCGGCTATAGTTGACAGAATCCAACGTTCGGTGGTGATGTTTTTCCACGCAGACAGGAAGGGTAGTAATCTGTTGCAGGGGTCGTTGACACTGTGGGTGTGAACCGAGTCAAAGGCGCCGCTTGGGGCCATAATCCTGCTTGCGAGGCTTATTAAAACGGGAGGAAGGCTTACGCGCCTGGTACGATGGCTGCGTTTGCTGCGGTTGGTATCGCTGAGAGCGCTCTTGCTGCTGGCGAGGTTGGTAAGGAAGTGGTCGATACCAGCGGCGCTGCCTTGGGGGTTGTTGATGCTGCTGGTGGGATGGTACACTCATCCTCTTCGCTGTCATTTTTGCTTTATGGATAACATCCATAGTGCTGTCAGTTGTAGCGTGAAAAAGGCCCTCCCCATCGAAGGGGAGGTCCTCGATACGGGTCTTCGTCTCCGCAGGGAGGTTCGACGACCTCAGCCAGGCGTGGCAGCGCAGGGCGATGGCAGCCATCATAGCTTTGGCTGAGCAATCAGTTTGATGGTTGGCGGTCGTCAGCTGTTGTCTCGACAGCCTAGCCGCCTCTGTCTGAAAGACTCTGGCCAGATCGCGTTGATCATCGGGCAAGTAATCAGTCAGCGTGGAGATTTTTTCCCATAAAAACAGCTGGTACCGGGCCATGGTTGCTTGGTAATTTGCCACCTTGAACCCGAGTGCCGAAGACGAATATACCTTCCGGCCCACGGTATCAAGCTTCCTCCCCTCTTTGTCAGTAGGAGCTGCGTGTGACCTCCCGGTCCTGCCTACAGAAGATTCAACTACAATTGAATTGGGCTTAGGATGAGTAAATAGGAACGGGGCGTCTGCCTCCTGGATTTTATAGAGCGCATCTAGTCTTTTTGACGTTGGGCCAGCTGATGCCGGGTTAGGCCAAGAATCCTGTAAGGTCTGCAGGAGGGTAGGCACCACTGGGAGCGTCGGCTGAGGAGTGGGGTCCATGTACATGACGTCATAGATTTTGTCCTTCAGGGGTTCCCTTGGAAGCTGTAAATCAAGGCCCAATGATTGGGCCATCCTCTGCATTTGGTCAGAGAATGCCCCCAACTCCAACGAGGGCGAGACTCTATCCGAGAGCATCACGCCATCGGCTGGAGATGGTGCCGAAGGCGGAGGAGATGGTATGGAAGAGGTATCCGACGCGTAGTCGTCTGCCGATGTTGGTGAAGGCTCACGTCGTGATGGCACAGGTCGTGGCAATGCCCGAGCGGGCTCCCGTTGCTTGGTGACTGCAGGGGAAAGTCGCTTTCCCGTGTATGGGTCAAATCGATAGCGCTTCTTAGTACGGTGCCCGGAAGCTATTTGCGCGTGGTCCGAATACGCGTCCCAGTCCTGAGATCGTGAGTGTGATGGCGATCTGGACCGGTCGACAGTAGCTCGTGATGCACGAGATCTAGGCGAAATAGGCAAGTCAGGTTCGGAATCCAAGGAAATCGGTGGCTCGGTATCGTGTAACACGGTACCGAGGCTGCGTTGCTCCTCGGCGTCGATCTGATCCACAGTGACGATCTCCGAGATATCAAGATCTGAAGAGAGGTTGTGTGGGCTATACGGCGGACGAAAAGGTCTCGGCGGTAGCGACGTAGCCCTATCTCTTGGGGTAGACGCGCAGCGTGCATCCTTCGGTACCGAGGCAGGCGGTGCCGACGTCGACATCGAGCAGGTCGTTCTCGGTGTCGAGGGACGCCGTCGTAAAGACGATGCCGACGATGGTCGAGTGGTTCTCGGCGTCGCAGACGCAGGTTCCTGCATCGACGTCGGAGGAGTCGTTGCGGGGCCCAACGGTGTTGAGTGCTTTTTCCTCTTCGCCTTTGGAGTCGATGGGGACTCCGAAGCCGGCCTCTTCGACGTCGATGCCGACGCCGACGACTTCGATACCGACGGCTTCGATACCGAAGACTTCTTAGTCGATTTTTCTCTGTGCTTTTTCGACTTTGCCGGACGACTCTCCTGGCATTTTTCCGGGGAGAGGACTCCCGTCAGTGGGTCCAAGCCCTCAATTTCTTCAGCACCCACAGATAGTAGAGTGGTGCTGGGAGATGCTGGGTTCGAGCGACTGACTGGCGGCCGCCTGCGCTCCCCAGAAACAGAATAGGCCCTATCCGATGATGTGCCTTTCTGCCTATCCACCGCCGATAGAGCGTTGCTCCAAAGGAGACTTCGTAGTCTATCAGCGCGGTTCCGGCGGGTTTGGCGGGAAAACGCCATACAGTGGGAGCAGGTTTCTACAACATGGCCCTCTCCCAAGCAAAGTAGGCATAGAGAATGCCCATCCGTTAAAGTCAATTTGGCCTTACATTTCAGGCAATGTTTGAAAAGCGCGGCCTGCGCCATAGCCGCAGCTAACTATTCTAACTAACTATCTATATATATATTTGTGTTTTTTTTTTTGTTTTTTTTTAAACAAGAACAATAACAATTCTAACGCTAAGCTAACTAATGACTATATTTCTTTCTTTAAAGGTATACCGGACGACGAAAAACGTCGGAGGAAGTCTCCCGCGAGGCGATATCACCAGCGGTCGAAGAAGAACTGAGGTAGGCGGGAACCCGGAGCATGCGCGGTGAGATGGTGGGGGGAGGGGTTCCCGCCAAAATCGCTAGGCTAGCTATGGAAGTTTCCCGAAATGGGGCTCGGCGCCAGCGCGAGCCCATATGTGTGATGCACAGAGACCACGAAGAAGAACCTCCACTTCCCTGAATTCCCTAGAAAAATAAAAAAATATGGTACTTTACCAGTGCAAGTTACTAGATATGACATGTAACATTTTATTGTAACATTAAATCTTAATTTCCGAAAGGGCGACTGTATTAGTCTGCTGCAGCAAAAGTAACAAAGAGTCTCATGGCACCTTAAAAACTAACAAATTTATTCTGGTATAAACTTTCATGGACATTGTCAATTCCCCGTGACAACATTATTTACATTTTCCATCCTTACCCCACCTCAGCAAATGTGGGGATATAAATCTGCCAATTTGAGATTAATACATCAGGCATCTGATGAAGTGGATAAAGTCCATGAAAGCTTATGCCAGAATAAAATTGTTAGTCTTTAAGGTACCATAATACTCATTTTTATTACATTTTAATGATCTTATGCTTGGATATCAAAATATCTATAGCCTATTTATATGAAACTCTCCAAAATCTTAAAACACACTGAAGGAGTGTTTCTTAAATTCAAGGGTGAATCCAATGTAATGCTAGCGGGAAAAGTACATGCGGTGATGTTTTTCTGGTTGTGGCTGCATGTTCTGCGAGAAGTTGCACAAGTGCTAGAGGAACATCTAGAACAAGCAACGCCTAGTATAATAAAGTCATTGTGAGTTACAAAAGCCCTTGGTGCAGTGGCTTGCACAAGAGGGGGAAATGCATTCGATTTGACACTTGCAAAAAGATGAAAATGGAGTTTACAAAACAATGGAAGCTTTGCGCTTGTTGCGATTCCAAGCCCTTCCGCTGAAATGTGAGACAACGAAGAGGTCTGCTGTGCAATCCACAACATCTTTATTCAGTAAATAGACACCTCTTTACACTGGAAGGGAGTGTCAATGCTAGGAGCTACCCTCTAAGCTTAATTAGCCTAAAAAAGCAAGGCACTGCCTATCAACTAAATGGACGGTTTCCACCATGCCCGACAGGAAGGGTCTTCAAGCTCTAACTTCTGCAGCGTGGCCTGTCTAGTGGACTGCTTCCCACCTCCTCTCAACTCTGCCCACTTGACCCTGTGGTAGGATGACCATACTTTGGAAACCAAAATGGAGTACAACATGTTTGCCCCCAGGGGGCATGTCCAGCACCAAGGGGGGGGGGGTGCCCACCTGAACATAGCCTTCTTCACATGTCTGATTTTACAGCACACAATTAAGACAAATCTGTTCTAAATAACATCTTAATGTTAAAATCACTGAAATAACAAGTGAGGCATCCAATGTATCTGAAATTAACTTCACTTACTCCTACTTTTGTAGCTTTGGCTGTACTTTGTTGCGATACTCTGTGTAATACATTTCCCCCTTCCCTCAAATATCTTTTCTGATTGTATCCTCACTCCGCTGCAAGCTGCTGCTTAACAGGGTTTGCTGCCGGCTGGCTGGCTTTCTTATTTTGAAAGTTCAATTTTTTAAAAAACTTGTGTATGTTTGTCACACGTTTCTCTACTCTAACATTACTTTGCCCATTCACACTTCTCACTTATACGTATTAGCATTTCAAGGCTTGTGCATTGGCACCACTTTGCACATCCAGACTTTGAACTCCTGTCTACTTCCTGCACAAACATGTGACTCTGGGTTCCTCTTTCTAATGCCCTGTGTTGCATGACAGCATCGTGGGGCTAAGTTACAACAGGTGTCTCTGGGTTGCCTGTGCAGCCTCTGTTGACTCTCTCTCCAAGTCACTGCAGCCATATATTTGCATAATTCCTTATGATCAAGCTATATTATATTGAGTCAGCTTATTGGTCAGTCTCCTCTGTTTTTATTGGCAACAGCTCTGCAAGATCTTTGGCTGAAGTCTTTCCCAACTCAGCTACCTCTTATTCTGAAACATTTAATGAACGTAGTTTGCCCAGATTGCAGAACTTTGCTTTTATTAGGGCAGAAAATGTTGATACAAGAACATAAAGCCTTCGACTTTCTGGCACAATAGACCCCCCCCCCCACACACACACACACAATCTACAGGGTTTTGTTTTGTTTTTTTTAAAAAAACAACCCTCCATTTTGGAGGTGAAGGGAGGCTGTGCCCACCCTTTGATTCTGAACTGATTTTGTGGCAAGGGCAGAACTGGGGCTAGGGACAGCATATCCCTTCGGCATGTGGTTTGTAAACCCAGTCCCATCCCTAGCTACCATATTAACTGTGTGTGGAAATAAAGAGGCAAACAATTAAAAAAAGAAGGCCTTAGCCTCCTCACTTCACTCCCCCCTCCCCATTGTGTGTTCCATTTGTTCTCTCTGAAGGTAAATCTCAATTAATATGTAGAAGCCTGGTAAACTATTTCCCCCAAACCGAGCTTCCTAGCCAATATTAGGATTCTACCAGGAAAAAAACAACAACTTATGTCTCATAGAGCAAAGGAGACTGGGAAAGGGCTCGGCCATCAAGGTAGGTTTGTGGAATCACCTCCACAGATAAATTTGCCTGGTACCTATTTTGTAGCCTTTTTGGTGCCAGGAAAAGACATTTTCATTTTCCCAGGCACTTTAGTCTTTCAGGTTTCTGTTGTTTTAAAAATCTGTTATGGTATTTTCAATCTTTAGCCTGCTGCTGGTTTTTATTTTGTTTTTATGCTCTTGTTTTAAACTTCAAAAGTTTTGTATTATGTTTGACCATGTTGTAGTCTACGGTTTTAATTGTTGTGAATTGCCCAGAGAGCTTCAACTATTGGGCAGTATAGAAATGTAACAAATAAATAAAATAAAATGTGGCGGAGCAAATGCCAATGTAAATTATATCCTAGGACCTAGGAAACCAAACTCAAATAAAAACAAGTGCAATCTAACAGGAAAAGCTTGGTAATTAATTCAAATCAAGGCAACAGTTGATTTGAAATCTTAATGCTACTTTGTCATGACAATACATTGTAAAAACTTGCTCAAGGAATTGAGCTGCAACTAGAATAATTATCATGCTTATTTGTCAGATAGTTCATGCATACTGACTTTATATAAATGAATATATCCATAATATGAATATAATGGGACTATTCTGTATAAAGCATACTGAAATGAATATTATACATGAATAAATATTGTGTAATAAATATTTAACAGGAAAAAATGATGAACTATTGATAAGATTCTTAATTTGCATATTTTCAGTATTCTTCTCGATGTATATTCAGCACTACCTGTTTCTGGATTAACCCCAGTGGATCATGGTAAAAATCTAATCAATTTCCTTAAAGTATAGGGTTACTAGTGAAATTATATTATTGAGAAATCAAATGGTAACTAATTTCCTGATAATTTTAAGTTATCTTTCAAGTACGCATGAATTCCTATACAGCGCAGGATAAAGGACATGATTCAAAACAAAACAAGTAGAACTCCTCACTAGACAGGTCGCAACAATTCATGTTTAAATTGCGAAACCTCCCTTTTCCAAGGGATATATTATCATTAGAAGCATTGACATTCATAAAAATAGATTGAAATGAGAACTTAGATGTAATAGTGCTGCAGCATATGACAGGTGGAAACCAAGTATTTGCCTTTTGCAGAATTCATGGAAGTTTAGGTAAACTATGTGTATTTGTTAAACACCCATAAAATGCCCTGCCCTTGCTCATCTACCAAGCCTCAAAACAATGGCAGATTTATTCACATTGTAGCAAAATCCATGTTAATACATTCAGTGCCTTGTAAAAAAGTAAGTATCTCACAAATATTCTTAGGTTCTTGACTGCCACGTAAATTTGAATGAATACAGCATTAAAAGCAGAATTGCAAAGAAGGCATTTGAGAGTAGTCCCTTATTGCTTCAATACATTACCAGTCACAGTGAAGCTCTAGCAAAGGTATGCTACGTTTAGATTTATTCACAGTGGAAGGGCTCTCAAAAACAACCTGAATTGGATGTATGCTTTATCTTAAGATATTGTGCTAACAAACTTTAAGAGAGGTGTGGAGGTGCAAGAGCAGAAGCTTTTGGGTAATACTGATTATCTAGATTGATTTTAGTCTGGGTTCCTGCCTGGATTTGGGACTGAATCTGCCTTGGTCACCCTGACAGATGACCTTAATCGAGAAAGGGACAGGGAGAATGTGGCCCTGTTGGTCTTGCTCAATCTCTCAGCGGCTTTTGATACCATCGACCACAGTATCCTTCTGGACTGTCTCAGTGGGTTGGGAGTTGAGTTGGGTCATTTCCAGGGAGAGACACTGGGAGACTGTGACCTGGTTTACATATCACAGGTTCTCAGGGTTTAAACCCTGGGTAGTCATGAACAAGTGGGGGAAAGCAAGCAAGCTAACTCCCAGCTACCCACTCTTTCCACTGAGCTAAACAATCCAGGGATTCTCCATCCCTGTTTATTGTTTGTTGTGATGACCAAACCCAGAATTATGGGTTGCTGCGCGACAATCAACCCAGAGTTAGAAGTCAAGAACAAACAGTGGTTCTAACTCTGGGTAGTCTCTTCCCCAACAACTCACAATTCTGGGTTGGGATGTCATGATAAATAACCCAAGGAAGCTTTTGCAGAAATGGGATGGAATGAACTTGACCTAAACCCCTCTGACAATCTCGATGAGACTGAAATTGACATATCCATCCATCCCTAACAGGATTGCACAGTTTACCAAGCGCACCATGGCCTGCCCGGTTTTGAAGTTTGAGAGATCTAGCATGATAAAGAGATTCATCCCTTTGAAGGTGGCTTGCATTTCAGTTGGTGGGTAATAGGATATCCAAGCTCGGAATAACTTATTTCCACAAGTTTCAGAAGAATCAGAATTCAGAAGGTACTGTTGAAACTATTATACAACTGTATTTCAATCAATTAGACCATGGCCATATAAAGCTTCTTCTGGCGGAAGGGGGATCAGAAGGCTAGTGCAATGGGGACACAGAGCTTTGTAAAGGAACCCTGAAAAAAAGTGGAAATACTCATTTCCGGAACAGGGCAGGTCATGGAGTTCACAGATGGGAGCTCTTCTGACCTGTCCCAATCTGTAAACAAGTCTTTCTGCTCATTTCCTGGTTTCCTTTATGGAGCGCCATCCCCTATTGAGCTAGTGGTGGGTCCTGCTGGCATGATGGAATAAGCGGAAGCACAGCAGCAGTACAGGATACTAGCCAGATGGAGCATAATATATATTGTAGCTATAACCCAACAGCTGTTGTCATGAGTGACCATGGAGGCTGTGAGGCGCAAGAAAAAAAGGTGTTGTAAAAAGCTATAAAATTGTATAAAAATTGACTACCCACTTGGTAAAACAGGCATTCCAAAAAATTACACTATCTCTCTCCAGGGGACTACATTTGATGCTATGTGAAAGAAAACACATTCACAAAGACAAAAGTTAAGATTGAAAATGTCCACTCTGCATCTTTACTGAGATTAATGTAGTTTCTATTGACTTTTTAAAATGTTTCCATCAATAATAATAATAATAATAATACTCTCCTTCAGGGCTGTCCTTAATGTTATCCTTTTGATTTTGGGGTCAAAACTAGTGCTGGGCATACTTATCAACCCCCCTAAATAATTATCAAAAACCTCTAAACTGTGAGAATATTCACTTTTTTCTCCACTAGTCACTGTCATTATCTTCCCTATTTACTGCTGCTTTGGTGTAATTTTATAATTCTAATTAATTGGATGTCTTCTTCATGAAATCAGTTACATAGGCAATCCTAGCAAATCAGGGAACACGCGCAGGATGTGACGGTTCCTCAGAAATACATAGTCAAATCAGATTGGGCTATGTAATGACATTACTGAGGACACGTGAAGTTAATTCAGAGTATTTAATGCTGCCAAAAATGGTTGTGGAAAGTACCCCATGGCTCAAGCTGACACTTGTCTGTGGTACCCGCTGTTCCTGGCATGCCACCTTCATTCCCAAGGTATGCTTAAAATCATCAATGAAGAACTACAGTGCAGAAATAATCTGATAATGGCAGAAAACAACGAATACTAAAGTAAAGGGGCAGTTCAGCTATATGTCCTTTTTGAAATAAAAAATGAAAAAATCTTACAAATTGGATGTTTTAAGGAGAATGCCAGTACTTTGAGGCACATTTTAAATGCTTCGGTTAACTAGAAAATTGCAAAACCTGAAGAGCTCAGATAAAATGTATCAAGAGGATTAAAAACAACACATCTCACCTTCTGACTCACTAGTTAGCTCCCCCCACTGCCTCAGTTCCCCAAAGGAATATGAATTAAGGCCTCTCAAGCCTTTGAAAAATAAGGACATCTGAATTTTAAATTTTGTTAACTAACCATTAGAGAACTGGAAATTGCTGTACTTCCAACTGTGAGATAGGTGGCTGCTTCCATAAAGCACATTTCTTTTTAATTTTGCACAAGCTGGCCTGTTTCCCAGCAGTACATCGATTTGTGGGACCACTAACTTATAGCACCTAAAGCATAATTAAATATTAAGTCCCACTTTGATATATGCAAAGCCTGACTAAGAGGATTACTTAGACACACCAAGGGTGGCTTTCACACACATTCTGGTAATTGAACATTGCAATATCATTAAAATTATCTTTACACAATAAGGATCCACATCCATCATTGGCATTATCTGGACTCCCTTTAGGTGCTGGGCAGGAAATGATGAAGGGGGAACAGTATATTGTTAGAAAGGGACATGAAAATGGAGCAAAGAGAAGGAGAAAATAATTCTTCTAAAATGCTTAATAGACAATGTGAAACTATAGTTAAAACTTACCTTCTCTTCATATTCAAATACCAGGAAACTCAGAACACCGCAATTATTATCATCATTTAACTATTATGGCATAGCAGCATTTTTTTCAAAGTTCAGAGATAAAATTATTTTAATTCGGGTCTCAAAGGCTTCTGTATATGGAGAATTATTTCTATTTCACTCTGTTGTAGTTCTCATATGAGGGCTCACTGATAATAGCACGTTCGCCTCAGCATCGGTCATGAGGTTAATTATAGAGCTTATTTTTCCGTTGTTTCAAACAAAGCAAATTTGACACGCCAGGTTTTATTTCTGAAGCAACAAAACCTTGCTCCCAAACCTTGGAAGATTTCTTTATGACCACAAGAGATAGCAATCCTTTGAATATCTCAGAAGAGCTATTCATATTATTCTGACTGACAAGTAGTGTAAAGCAAAGGTTATGTATTGAAGAAGATCAGAGGAGGACCTGCAAATACCAGCTCATAATCCCTATACCACAAGGGTAGCCCGCCTTTTTGGGGCCATGAATACATCTGGCAATTTGAAAAACTGTCCTGGTCACCACCACAATGGGAGGCATGGCAAACAACAAGTAACCTGCCCCAAAGACCGAGCACAAGGCAGAGGTGGGTTTTGAGCCTCAACCCACTAAACGACTCCTTTGAGCCCACAGTGTTCAGCAATAAATGAAACATATTTCACATCTCTTGTAAACCGCCCAGAGAGCTTGGGCTGTGGGGCAGTACAGAAATGTAATACATCATCATCATCATCGTAATATAAAATAAAAGCATTAGTCCTCAATGCTCCCAGTCTCCTACCCCCACCCTATAGTACAACCCGACACGGTGCCATCATCCAGATGTTTTGGACTACAACCCCCATCGACCCCAGACAACATGGCCAATGCTCAGGAATTAAGGGAACTGTAGTCCAGCACATCTGGAGGATACCATGTTGGGGAAGGCAGTCATAGAAAAATGGTGGCTGATGGTAGCTTTGAACATTACAAAGGAACAGGAAAAGGGGAAGCACAACATCAAACATTTTGAACTTGGACCATTCTCCTGGACTCGTTCTACCTTCTGGGCATCCTCAATCCAGCACCAATGATCTGTGCCACATGCAAATTTACAGAATTTTCTGTGCAACCTGCCCCAGCTTCACACCTTTTAATTTAAAGTTTTGTTTTAAAATGTATTTAGAATACATCGTTTTAATGAATAGGGTTTTTAAAAAATCATTAAAATTCATAAGACGGGACATGAATTCATTAGAAAATTGCCAATTCCAAGAGGAAAAACCATAAACACAAACAAGTATAATAAATGCATTTGATAAGAAACCCTTAAAAAAAAGAATCTTCATATTTTCAGCAGTCTTGATTTGCTCAATGAAAGCCTGAGCCTTTTTAAAGGCAAGCTGTTTGCTCTGTAAAGACAATCGGGTTAATGGTTTTAAAATGGAAAGCACCACCACACAATATGGCCTACCTGAGTCTGCGGCCAACAGGCTTTGAGAACAGCTTGAGTTCTGAAGAGCACCAGCAGCTTACTGTCCTCGTCACGGAGGTGGAAAGCTTGCTCCAAAATCTGCAGCACTGTAATACGAGGCTTCACTGGCAAAGAATCATCTCCACAGAAAGGTCTAAGCCAAGCCAAGAGATCATCTGAAGACACTAGGTTCTCGCTGCAATCAAATCAATAGCCACATCTGTTAAAAATTGTTTTTTTATCCCATTCTTAACACCCTTCCCCCAATTATTTCATCACAATATTTAATGTGTTCTACCTGGAAGGACTAAATAATTTTTGCACTCATAAGAATTAAGCTTACTTATATTGCTGTTCCTAAACTTTTGGAAGCATATGAATGTAACTAGAAAATTTCTAATTAAAAACAAAAATGTGTAAATTGTATCAGGATGTCAAAATGTATTAATACAGAGCAAATTTTAAAAAAGTCAGTTAAAAAGCATTGTTTGCAACATGGTTATGTTCAAACGTTAATCTTAGAAATAGGTATAGATGGCAGAAAATGTTTCCGACACACTGAACATCTAAAAAGATCACCCACAGCTGTTTAAAATCCAGTTATACTCCTAGATATATCCAGAAATTAACCACTGAGCTCCATCTTGTATATCTTTAATTGTTGTGAACCACCCAGAGAGCTTTGGCTATTGGGCGATATACAAATGTAATAAATCAATCAATAGAACAAACGTAGAAGATTGAGGCAGATTTCCAAAAGAACTGTATAAGCAATTCTGGGCACCAAAGGTTTTCTTTTGGTTTGCTGACATTGCAAAACTCTTTTGGAAACAATATTTTCCAAAGCAACTTATGATTTCAGAAAGCCTTGGAGGGTTTTATGGCTGGTATCGTCGACGATCCTGTAGAAGCCCTGGTCGATAGATGGAATCAAGACCTAACTAGGGCTATCGACACGATCGCCCCCAAACGTCCTCTCCGACCCGCTTCTAACAGGGCGCCCTGGTATACGGAAGACCTCAGGGAGTTGAAGCGGAAAGGACGACTGGAGCGCCGACGCCGGAAAACTCGACTTCTATCCGACAAGACATGGCATAGAGAACATCTTCGTTCCTATGGGGTGGCCATACGTGCAGCGAAGAAAGCTTACTTCTCTGCACGCATTGCGTCTGCGAATTCGCGTCCAGCGGAACTGTTCAGGGTGGTGAGGGGTCTAACCCGGGCACCTTCCCCCCTGAATCCGATTTTAGGGCCTTCGCCAGTTCGCTGTGATGCCTTTAACGATCATTTCACAGATAAAATCTCTCGGATAAGAGCCGACTTAGATGCCGTCGTTATAGCAGAGGCTGACGATGGAGTGTCCAGCGACTCCGCGAGTAGAATTACACTGGATCAGTTTCAGTTGGTGAGTACCGAGGACGTGGACAAGCTGCTTGGACGAGTGAGGACGACGACTTGCCCTCTCGATCCCTGTCCTTCATGGCTGGTCGTCCAGGGAGGAGATGCGGTTAGATCGCAATTACAATATATTATTAATGCATCTCTCAGGGAGGGGACTTTCCCATCATGTTTAAAAGAAGCGGTGGTACGGCCGCTTCTAAAGAAGCCCTCCCTGGATCCCCTGGACTTTAATAACTACAGACCGGTATCAAACCTTCCATTCTTGGGCAAGGTGATCGAGAGGGCGGTTGCCTTTCAACTCCAAGTAGTCTTGGATGACACTGATTTTCTAGACCCATTTCAAACTGGCTTCAGGGCGGGATACGGAGTTGAGACTGCTATGGTCGCCTTAGTGGATGATCTACGCCTTAGTATTGACAGGGGGAGTGTGTCCCTGTTGGTACTTCTGGACCTCTCAGCGGCTTTCGATACCATCGACCATGGTATCCTTCTGGAACGCCTGAGGGGATTGGGAATCAGGGGCACTGTGCTTCAGTGGTTCCGGTCCAGGTTCCAGATGGTGATGCTTGGGGATAGCTGCTCTGCAAAGAAGGAGCTGCTGTGTGGCGTACCGCAAGGTGCCATCCTTTCTCCAATGCTGTTTAACATTTATATGAAACCGTTGGGAGAGATCATCCGGAGGCATGGGGCGGGGTGCTATCAGTATGCTGATGACACCCAAATATATTTCTCTATGCCTTCGATAACAGCGCCAGCTAAGGATAGTGTGTCTCCTCTGAATGAATGCTTGGAGGCGGTAATGGGCTGGATGAGGAAAAACAAACTGAATCTGAATCCAGACAAGATGGAGGTGCTTGCTGTCAAAGGCCACAACCTGGGTTTGGAGGTGTGTCAACTGGTTCTGGATGGGGTTCCACTCCCCCTGAAAGACTGTGTTCGCAGCTTGGGGGTACTCCTGGATCCGTCGCTCCAAATGACAGCCCAGATAGATGCGACGGCCAGGAGTGCCTACTATCAGCTTCGGCTGATACGCCAGCTGCGCCCCTTCCTAGAGTTGGAAGACCTAAAGATGGTAGTGCACGCGCTGGTAACTTCGAAGCTCGACTTCTGCAATGCGCTGTACATAGGGCTACCTCTGTGCCTAGTCCGGAAACTTCAACTAGTTCAAAATATGGCAGCCAGGTTGGTCACCAGTACATCTAGGGGTGACCATATTACGCCAGCTTTAAAATCTCTTCACTGGCTGCCAATTAGTTTCCGGGCGAAGTATAAAGTGTTGGTTATTACCTTTAAAGCCCTACATGGTTTAGGTCCAGGTTACCTGCGGGATCGCCTTCTCCCATACAATCCGCTCCGCACGCTCAGGTCCTCTGGGAAGAACTTACTGCAGTCGGCCAAGACTAGGCTGACAACCGTTACCCAGAGGACCTTCTCTTCTGCCGCTCCCAGACTGTGGAATGACCTGCTGGAGGAGACTCGTCAACTTAACAGTCTTTTAGAATTTAAGAAAGCTATAAAGACTGTTCTCTTCTGGCAGGCATATCCAGTGGAATTTTAGAATGTTTTAAGGATGTTTTTAGGATGTTTTAGGATTTTTTATGCAGTTTTAATAATATGTGTTACGTTTTAATCAGTTTTATGTATTTTATCATGTTGTTGTTCCCCGCCTCGATCCAGACGGAGAGGCGGGTAAGAAATAAATTATTATTATTATTATTATTATTATTATTATTATTATTACTATTATTATGGCACATGGGGTTTGGTTTTTTAAAGCCTAACATGCATCTCCAACATTCTTAGCCCAAATACTGCATTCTGGAAAACGAAACCTTTGTTTCAAAACAGCTACTCATTCAGACTTGTGTGTGTGTGTGTGATTCTAACCTCTTTTATACAGAAGGTCCTATACTCAACCCCTGGCACCTCCAGTTTAAAAAGTCTCAAGTAGCAGCAACAGTGGAGGCTGGTGGCTCAGGTGTCAGTGGGATGGTGACCCAGCTCAGAACCAGTCAAAATTCTAAAGGAACTATCTCAGGTGCTGAGTTCAGCAACTTGGATAGCTCCTTTGGAGTTCTGACTGAAACCCAGAACAGATCCACCACCCCACTGACATGGGAGCCACCAACCTCAATTGAGCAGCGATGTGAGAGAACTTTGCCTGAGGAATCACTCACTGCTGTCACTGAGCGAGACGGACAACAGTCTGACCTGATCCAAGGCAGCTTCCAAGTCATTTGCCTCCCCTCCCCTGTGTGAATTTGGATTCTGTCACTTGTCAGGCTTTTCTCCAGCCATTATTCTACTGTGGGTTGAACAAGGGCCCTTTCTTAGAAGTGAGGAAAATTTGCAATATCTGTCTTCCTGTAACCACAAGGATGAAACTTCAACGCTTCATAACAAAGTTATCCAATTATCTGTTCAGCTATTCTCCCCGGTTACTAGGAAAACTGGGTTTGCTACAAGAGTGGTGGAAATTGAGCATTTAGTTGGTTCTCCCTTTAGACACAGAGCAAAATTATTTAGTACCTGTGAGAACAAGAATGCCCCAGAGGACTATTGAGAGTGAGGGGAACAGAGCTTGTTCAATTTCCTCTTGTGTTTGCAAAGTTTGCTAGCAACCATTTTTTTCCTGTTAAGGATGGCTACACCAAGGGTCCTGTTACTATTAAGCTAGAGAACTCTCCCTCATGCATTTTTATTTTCTTCAACCTTTTAAAAGCCTTTAAACCTGGATTGACTGTAATAAACTTAATTGTAGTTTTTCATCATACTCTGTTCTAGAGGCTTATGCTACCACATTGACAATACATTACCCACTGTTAGTACCTCTGGATGCCCCACACATATTTAGGGGTTCCCTATGGAACTCTCTATAAAAGGGATCCTAATACTTGAAATTATCATGTGGTGGCAACAGCTGAAGTAAAGGGAAATTTGGGGAGGGGCTTTTAACATTCCTCCCAACCCCCCTTTGATCCAGTATCACAACAAAGATCTGCTGTCTTGTCCCTACGCACAAAGAATAAAAAATCCCACTAAGCATGCCCAAAGTACTGTCCTGAATCCTGTCCTGATATTGTCATTCCTCACACGCACCTCTTCAAATGAACCTCAGAGGCTTCACTTATACCAGTGGAATTCATGTGCTTCATAGCACTTTGCTTTTGTGTACAAGTACAGAACAAAAACACATGAGTCTTATCTATGAACCCTTCCACAAAGAGACTGCAACCCCAGTTTCCAGAACTACAGCTCTCCAAAAATAAAAAGGACTTCTGATTTTTTTAAAAAATCACTTCTGATGATTCAACGCCATGAAGATCAAACATTCAAAAAATTGATCTAAAACACTCTGATCAGTAAGAAAAGATGCTAATGCCTATTTTCCAATTCTTGTTAAAAGGGGTGTGATACAACACACACACACACACACACACACACACACACACACAAGCAGTTACAAGATCAATAGATGAAGGGGAAAAAACAGAACTTGAGAGAGATCAGGACATCAATGACAGTGTATTTCCTTTCTTAGAAATCAGTTGATGCTCCAGGAGCAAAATATTTAGGGGAAAAAATAATCCCTCTTTAATATTTTCAACATTTCTCTCTTTTCCTCACTACCAAAGGCATTAACATAAAAGCATTCCTGCTTCTGTGTTAGCTTTGGCAGCTCTTAACATAAATTCCTCCGTGGCAGCAAATGATTTTGACTTCTTTCTTATTTGCATGAGAATAGACAACTGATGCAAAATGTCCTGTTTCACTAGGACAGGTGACGTCAAAGAGAAATTGCTGCCCCTCTGCAACTAATTAGCATCACACATCTTTTTTTCTTTATAGTAACAAGCCGAATGAGGACTGAGTATGTTCAGTTGCCACAGACTGCTGACTAGTCTTGGGGTGGGGGGAGTTAAAACACATGGGGAAAGAAACAGAATGGCTGGGAAAAGAGAATGGAAGAAGACACTCTGAAAATGGCCACCCACTCACTCAGCCTGTTGTGAACTGGTGACCACCTGCTCACTCAGTCCAAGCAGCCTCCTGCCTAAGGAGAGACTTCCCACAGTCATACCATTTTATTGGGGGGGGGGGGGTGGATTTCTTATATTCTTGATTTGAGACCATGTTGCACAATACGTCTTACTGAGATCTACCTTAAATTATGCTGCAGCAAACCAAAGGTTGTTACCAAAGGGATACTCATGGGGAGGTCGGGGTTCTGGCCTAAGCTGTCTTGGGTCACATTAAGGCCCAACAATTCTAGCATTCCATTTCCAGCTCCAGGTGGGTGGAAAATGCTCCTCTCTTTTATATGGCTACTCATCTCTTGCAAAAGCAGGGGGGAATTTGTGGGTGGATAAACTTCTCTCTACTCTCTCTAGTTTGTAAACCTGTACCTCGTTTTCATTTAGCACTGGGTTTTTTTTTTTAATCAATGTGAGCCACTTCGGGAGACAACAATTGTCTGAAAAGAAAGATAAAAATATAGGCTTGTGAGTGGAAGGCGGCTCTCAACAGTGGGCTTTCTTGCCTTATTCTGCTACAGTTCTTCTCCACTGCAGAACCACAAGACCCAAAAAGCCCACTCCTTCATTTACACAAGGTGCTTCAGCCTGGTTTCTCTTGATTTCCCTCTTGCACGGCCACCTCCTGTGCTCAGCCCACATCAAAACAGAGGGAGTCCTTCCCCTCAGGAGCAGCTTTAGCAATAGCAAAGGGGCCTGTAGTATGCTGGAGCATGAGGGAAAGCCCCAGTGTGTGAGTTGGCCAGGTCTGGCTCCAAGCAATAATAATTTAAAAATATTTTCTTCTCCACCACCCTCAGCAACAAATCTTTGCCTCAATGGCAGAAGAAGCTGCCTCTTTTTAGCATCTTCTACCCTCCTCCAAATCCCTCAGGAGCAATGTCCTTTTCTTTCCCACATCTATTTCCTTTCGGCTGTTGAACTGTCTCTAGCTTAACCTTTCCTATTTCTTCAGAGAGCCTTCCTTTTTGTCTCCATCATTACCAGGTCAAATCACATTAGTCTGTTCTGCTCTATTGTTGTCCCTAAACGGGTGAGAGTTTATGACCTCTGAGATCTTTCGTCCAATAAAGACTCAGAGACTGGAGATTCCAATTTGACTCTTTATTTGTGTCTGCTGCAGCAGTTGCGCTCCGGCATCCAGCAAATCAAGAGCGGCCACAACAAAGGACTTCACACTCTTATATAAACTTTGATTACAGGAGTAAAAAACACCTTCATTGGTCAAACGTCACTACAGTCTAATAATACTGACCATTATAGGTTTGTGCTCAAGGGATTAGGTTTCAAGTGCAAAGATAAGATATGCATATATGAGTGAGTTATAGAATAAGCTTCACCTGATTGGTTATAAGTAAGTCATACAAACTACATTCGACGTTCATTGGTTTAAAACTTTTCTCTTTGTCCTCCTCGCACATGGCATTGCCATCAATTAATCCTGACAGGAGGTAGATATGCAGGTTGCTTACCTGTAACTGTAGTTCTTCGAGTGGTCATCTGTGCAGTCACACACATGGGCTCGCGCCGGCGCCGAGCCCCAATCGGGAAACTTCCATAGCTAGCCTAGCGTTTTGGCGGGAACCCCTCCCCCCACCATCTCACCGCGCATGCTCCGGGTTCCCGCCTACCTCAGTTCCCTGAGACCGCAATGGCCTCGCAACTAAGGTAACATGCATATATTGGAGCATACCGGTCTAGAAGAGCCTTCTGCACAGAACAGCGTGGCAGAGAGGGGATGGTGGGTGGGTTGTGTGACTGCACAGATGACCACTCGAAGAACTACAGTTACAGGTAAGCAACCTGCATTTCTTCTTCGTGGTCTCTGTGCATCACACACATGGGCGATTAATCAGCAGTACTTACCGGAGGAGGGTGTGCACGCTGGAAGTCAATGGCAGATAGACGCAAGGACAGCTCTCCCGAAGGATGCGTCCTTGACCGCCCTCGTATCCAGTCTGTAGTGCTTCACAAACGTAGATGCATTTGACCACGTTGCAGCTCTACATATGTCCGGAATCGAGGACCCGTGAGACAGAGCAGCAGAAGTGGCTTGTTCCCTTGTGGAATGCGCTGAGAATGCGGCTGGCGGAACTTTCCGTAGCACCTGATAGGCGAGGGTAATAGCGTCTACGATCCAATGGGAGAGACGTTGCGAAGAGACAGCTAGACCTTTTGTCCTGCCTCCGTAACACACAAATAACTTATCCGACTTGCGGAATGCTTGCGATCTGTCCTTATAAAAAGCTAACGCCCTTCTAACATCTAGGGCGTGCAGCTTGGAGCAAAGAGGGTCAGCAGGCACCTTAAAGAAAGTAGGAAGAACGATATCTTGGTTAATGTGAAAGGGGGAACAAACTTTGGGAACAAACGAGGGTCCCGGACGTAACACCACCTTGTCTGGAAAGAATTGTGTGTAAGGTGGATGAACCATTAGTGCCGCTAACTCCGAAGCACGCCTAGCTGACGTGATGGCAACAAGGAACACGGTTTTAAGAGTTAGTAAGCGGAGATTAACTGTGGCCATAGGCTCAAAGGGTTTTCCTGTGAGGGCAGTAAGCACTAACGACAAGCTCCATTGAGGAATAATGGGTCTTAGCTGAGGAAACAAGTTCTTGAGACCTTTTAGGAATGTCCTAGTGACAGGGTGTGTAAAAACTGAAAACCCATCTATCTTATCATGCTGTCTGGAGATAGCCGCCAGGTACACCCTGAGTGACGACGATTTTAGTCCCCTGGAGTGTAAGGAATATATAAAATCAATGATTCCTGAAATGGGGCCCCTGTCAGGGCTAAAACCATTTTGAATAGCAAATTCCTGGAAACGCTTCCACTTTCTAGAGTATGATGCTCTAGTGGAGGGTTTTATGGAGGCCTCAAAGATGGCCTTCAATGCTGGCGGTAGCGTTAGCGATGTCCAGTTGGTTGGATTCTCCACGCCGTGAGTTTCAGGGACTGTAAGTCTGGGTGCAAAATCATGCCGTTGTTCTTGGACAGTAGGTTTTGGGGCTTCGGGAGATGACAGAACTGACGCTGTGCCATGCGATACAGCGGGGTGAACCACGGTTGACGTGGCCACCAGGGGGTTACTAAGATGGCGTTCGGGAAGAACCTGCTGGCTCTGGCTACTGTCCGAGCTATCAGTGGGAATGGCAGAAACATATATAGGAAGCCTTTGGACCAATCCCACTGGAATGCATCTCCGAGAGATGCAAGTCCAATCCCCGCCCGAGAACAGTAACTCTGACAGGCCGCATTGGCAGCGGTCGCAAACAGATCTATGGAGGGAACGCCCCACCGTTCGAACAGAATGGACAGAACGTCTTTGGCTAATTCCCACTCGTGGGTATCGGAGAACTGCCGACTGAGGGTATCCGCCATCCCGTTGTCGGCTCCGGCAATGTGCAGTGCGGAAAGACAGATGCGGTTGCGTATTGCCCAGTGGAAAATGCGCATCGTTAGATTTAGTAGACGGGAGGAGCGTGTCCCTCCTTCCTTGGTTATGTACCAAACTACGGCGGTATTGTCGGAAACCACTTGTACGTGATGCCCCCTCAACCGAGGGAGAAAAGCGTGGAGAGCTAGTTCTACGGCTAATAGCTCGAGAACGTTGATGTGTAGAGAGCTCTGTGAATGTGACCACTTGCCTTGCATTTTTAGGCCGTCTACATGAGCTCCCCAGCCATCTAGAGAGGCGTCTGTTGTGAGAACTCGAGAGGGTTCGTGTTGATGGAAGGGTAGACCCTGCGAGAGATGAGACATGATCGACCACCATTCGAGGGAAGGGACGATGGAATCTGGAAGAGTAAGTATTGCCTTGTGAGGGTTCTGTTCTGGGTAGTAATGTTTGAGAAGTACTTGCTGCAGTGGGCGCATATGTAATCGGGCCCACCGAACTACAAATACTGAGGACGCCATCAGGCCCAACAACCTGAGTACCGCGAACGCTGTCGTTCTGCGATTGTAGCGGAGACGGGTGGCAAGGGCTTGAATTCTGTGTCTGCGTTCTACAGGGAGAAATGCGCGACCCTGCACAGAATCGAGAGTCACTCCTATAAACTGAATCTGGCGTGTTGGTTGAAAAATTGACTTTTCCGCATTCACTTGCAATCCGAGGTCGGCGAGGCAGGATGTAACTACTCGAATGTCCTGGAGAGCCTGACGACGAGACGTCGAGACGATTAGCCAATCGTCCAGGTACGGGTATATTTCGATATTTCGTGATCTGAGATGGGCGCATACTGCCGCCATACATTTTGTAAAGACGCGTGGCGCTGTTCGAAGTCCGAATGGGAGCACTGCGAATTGGTAGGCGTGGTTCCCCACCATGAACCGTAGGAACTTTCGATGTGCCCGATGAACTGGTATGTGAAAGTAGGCATCTTTGAGGTCCACAGAAGTGAACCATCTGTTTCGTTTTAGCAGGGGTAGTATTTGCGCCACCGTAATCATGCGAAACTTTTTTGGTTGTATATATTTGTTTAGATGTCTGAGGTCCATTATTGGACGGAGGCCTCCGTCTTTTTTTGGGACCGTGAAATAGCGCGAGTAAAAACCCGCTTTTTTTTTAGTTTTTGAGGAACAACCATGATCGCTCCCTTTTCCAAGAGAGTTGTAATTTCCTGGAGGAGTACTAGAGATGGTTGGGTGTGTCGAACCTTGCCAAGAGGGGGAGGAGCTATAAACTCGATGTGATATCCCCCGGCTATGGTTGACAGTATCCAACGATCGGTAGTGATGCTTTCCCATGCAGACAGGAAGGGTAGCAGCCTGTTGCAGGGGTCGTCGTAGATGCGCATCGGTGAGGCGGAGTCAAAGGCGCCGTTTGGCTCCATAGTCCTGCTTCCGTGGTTTGGTGAAGCGGGATGAAGGCTTCCGTGCCTGGTAAGCGGACTGCGTCTGCTGCGGTTGGTAGCGCTGCGAGCGGTCCTGTTGCTGTCGCGGCTGGTATGGGAGCGGACGATACCAGCGGCGTTGTCATGGCGGTTGTTGGTGATGTTGGTGTGATGGTACGCCCATCTTTTTGGCTGTCATTTTCGCTTTGTGAATGACATCCATAGTGGTGTCTGTCGTGGCGTGAAAAAGACCCTCCCCATCAAAAGGGAGATCCTCGATCCGGGTCTTCGTTTCTACAGGTAAGTTCGACGACCTAAGCCAAGCATGACGGCGTAGGGCAACCGCCGCCATCATAGCCTTGGCAGTACAGTCTGTTTGATGGTTGGCAGTCGCCAACTGTTGTCTTGAGAGTCTTGCCGCCTCTGTCTGGAAAACTCTGGCCAAATCGCGCTGATCGTCCGGCAAATAATCGGTGAGCGTGGAAATCTTGTCCCATAAGAACAGTTGATACCGGGCCATAGTGGCCTGGTAATTTGCCACTTTGAATCCAAGTGCCGCTGAAGAATAAATTTTCCGGCCCACCGCATCCAGCTTCCTTCCCTCCTTGTCAGTAGGAGCGGCGTGGGACTTACCCGTCCTCCCCACCGAGGACTCCACCACAATGGAATTGGGTTTGGGGTGTGTAAAGAGGAACGGAGCGTCCGCTTCCTGAATCTTGTAGAGCGCGTCCAGTCTTTTTGAGGTAGGGCCAGCCGTGGCTGGATTAGGCCACGATTCTTGCAGCGTCTGTAGAAGCGTAGGCACCACCGGGAGCGTAGGTTGAGGAGTCGGATCCAGGTACATGACATCATATATTTTGTCCTTTAAGGGCTGTTTAGGCTGCTGTAAGTCAAGACCTAGAGATTGTGCCATACGCTGCATTTGGTCCGAGAATGCCCCCAACTCTAATGAAGGTGAAACTCTGTCCGAACCCATGACTCCATCTGTAGGGGATGGCGCCGACGGCTGAGGAGAAGGCATTGATGAGGTGTCAGACGCATAGTCCTCTACTGATGCCGGGGAAGACTCTTGTCGTGATGCCACTGGCATCTGCAGTGTCTTAGAAGATGTCCGACTCTCCGGGACGACAGGGGTAAGCCGCTTTCCCGTATACGGGTCAAACTGAAAACGCTTGTGAGGTTGCCTGCTTGGGGCTCTGTGAGCTCGATCAGAATAGGCATCCCAATCCTGAGACCTGGAGCGCGAGGGCGACCGTGACCGCTCCCTGGTGGCTCCTGACGTCCGCGATCGCGGTGAAGGCGGGAGATCCGGGTCTAGATCAGAGTCCAGTGAAATAGGTAACGCGGTACCGTGGCATACGGTATCGAGGCCAGGGTGGTCCTCCGAACCGAGCTGATCCACGGTCACGATCTCAGAGATGTCAATCTCTGATGAAGCGTCCCGTTGGCTAGGGGGAGAGCGAAGTGGTCTGGGCGGTAGTGAAGTGGCCCTATCCCTCGGAGTAGACGCTCGATGTGTGCCCCGTGGTTCCGACGCAGGCGGTACCGACGTCGATGCCGGGCGAGCGGCCCGTGGTGTCGAAGGCGGCAGAGTTTGTGTCGGCGGAGTCGATGAGGGCCGCGAAATCCTCGGTGTCGAGGACAACTGTTGCTGCGCCGACGCCGGTGGAGTAGGTGTCGACCCAGCCGGTGTCGAGCGTTTTTTCTTTTTCGGCCTCGATGTCGACGTCGCTTCTGGAGCCGACCTCTTCGACGTCGATGGCGTCGATGTCGGCGGCGGCGGTACTGAAGACCTTGAGAAAGTCGATTTGTCCTTATGCTTTTTCGACCTCGAAGAATGAGTTTTGTCGGCTTTTTTGGGGGGTTGGAGTCCCATCGGCATGTCCAAGCCCACAAGTCCCTCGGCAACCATTGATGGTGAAATGGTGCCGGGCGATGCTGGGTTTGAGCGACTTACTGGCGGCCGCCCGCGCTCCCCAGAAGTTGAGTAGGCGCGCTCGGACGCAGTGTCCCGAGGCGATCTGGGCAACTCCTTTTGCCTGTCCACCGCTGATAGAGCATTGCTCCAGAGCAGACTGCGCAGCCTATCGGCTCGATTTCGGCGGGTTTGGCGGGAAAACGACATGCAATGGGAGCAGGTTTCCACGACGTGGCCTTCTCCCAGGCACAGTAGGCAGAGGGAGTGTCCGTCCGTGAGAGTGAGTTTTGCCTTACATTTCAGGCAATGCTTGAAAAGGGCGGCCTGCGCCATAACGGCAGCAGACGAGCCCAACCTGAGCTGAAACTACTAACTAATTAACTAATTTACTTTTTTTTTTTTTTTTTTTAAACTAACAATAACAGTACTACGCTAAGCTAACTAACTATTATTACTTTATCTAAAAAGGTATACGAACGACGAATGTCGGAGGAAGTCTCCCGCGAGGCGAATTCACCAGCGGTCGAAGAAGAACTGAGGTAGGCGGGAACCCGGAGCATGCGCGGTGAGATGGTGGGGGGAGGGGTTCCCGCCAAAACGCTAGGCTAGCTATGGAAGTTTCCCGATTGGGGCTCGGCGCCGGCGCGAGCCCATGTGTGTGATGCACAGAGACCACGAAGAAGAATTAACCTCTTCCATTACACAGAAGCAAATGCAGACACACAACAGGGAGGGGACATTTCTTTCTCCAGGTTGAAATTCCTTCAGTGCCTATCACTATCATAAACTTTTCTCAAATAGATAGATTACAGGATTTTATTGGCTGTTGGGGAGGATGGCAGACACAAAGCAAAGGAAGGCTTTGAAGAGAAAAAAAATGCTTGCTGCTAATTTTAAAAGGACATGAGGAAATGAGTTAGGAAGACAACAATTTGCCAGTCACTTAGAAATAATTGCTGGTCGCCATAGTTGATTGAGAAAGAAAAAAATCTGCATGCTTTGTTTCTGTCAAACAGCATCAGCTGCAACAGGCACAACCATCGTTCCTTAACCTAGCAGAGAGGTGGGCAGAAGGTAGATCTCAATATATTTAGGACCTCAATTCCCAGAAACCCCTGCCAGTATCCCCAATGGTCAGGCATGCTGGGAGTTGAACTCCAAAATACATCTGGAGATCAACTTTCTACCCATCCCTGGTCAAGCATACAGTTGAATAACATATAAATCTTTTTTATTATTATTAAAACACATATTAGGACTATCTCAAAGTGATGTTGCAGGGCTTGCAATATACAGGTTACTAAAAGAGCCTCATGATTTTAGTCAAAAAATGTCCTTTTGCCTTCTACTAGATCCAAATGACTACACATAAACGTGTAAATAACGTTCGCTTATTCATTGACAATATTTCAAAACGACACTGAGTTTTTCAAAACAAAAGAAGCACCAGGTAAAATGTGATTTATATTGTAACTAATGTTGCTATATTCATCCTAACAAGACAGGTGAGAAAGTAATATCAGTCAGAAAACACCAATTCAACCTGTCTGGAAGTGCTGAAATAATATGACAGTTTAAGTTATCATTTTGTGAAAACTTCAAAATTTATTTAGCCTCTGTTATTCTCTTTATGTTCCATCTCTCAGAGATGGTGCTAAATTAGAAATGAGACTTTGGATTGAGCAGCATCAAACTGTAAATTAAAAGTTGATAAATTAAAGATCCTAGCTTCCAGACTGAGGCAAGCTCATTTTTCAAATGACAGCCACTTCCTGAAAGAGACAATTTATATTTAGTTCCTACAATAACCTAACGATGCAGATGTAAATAATGCTTCATGAAAAGCAGATTTTGAGCCTTGTCCATGGCCATATTGATATTTCAAAGTATATCTAAAAACTACAGTTCCAGCTGGCTTTTCCCCCAAGTGAACTGAGGCTTTTTAAATAGGAACTCGCCCACTTGAAATAATGCTGTCGTTGGGTTTTCCTCCTCACATGTAACTATTGGTGGGGACAACAGAAAGGTAGCAAATGCCAGTTTGATATAAATGTTGGGCTACACTTGGGGGAAAGAAACAGTATGAACCACATTGGAGAGAGAGAGAGAGAGAGAGAGAGAGAGTGAGAGAGAGAATGTGTGTGTGTGTGTGTGTGTGTGTGTGTGTATATATATCACACACCTATAGAACTGCACACACACACACAAATATGTGATATATTTATTTACCTCTATACTGCCTTTCTGAAGCCAACCAAGGCAGTTTTTACCAAATCTTAGAAAATAAAAATCATAAACAAATAAAGATATAGTAAAAACATTTTAAAAAACAAGAACCGTAAATAACATATCAATAATTTTAAAAGCCACATTCAAAAGCCCCACCTTGCCTCCCTGCTTCCTGAATGCAGAGAATGTGACCAATCACAGCTCCTCGATCCAGAGGGAAAGGCAGGTAAGGAATAAATAAATATTATATTATTATCATTATATAAAGCAAATGTGTTCCTGAGTTTGGTGGAAACACAGGAAAAAGCCCTTTCCTGTGTGCCTGACGAGGGGGCCTCTGCAAGCAAGGGTATCTTCAAAAGGGCCTCTCCTGCTGGACTTAATAACTGAGCAGGTTCATTCTGAAGTAGAAGGAGCCTCAGACAAGCAGGCTGTACAGAGCTTTATAGCTTAAACTCAACACCTTGAATTGCGCCTGGAACACAACTGACAACCAGTGCAGAGTTTTCAGTTTTCGGGTGATGCGATCACGGTAATGTGGATCAGTTAGCAGCCTAGCTGCCACATTTTTTACAAATTGAAGCTTCTGGACACTTTTTCTAGGGTAGCCCCAGGGAGCGTGCATTGTAATCACCTTAACTGTGATTTAACCAAAGCATGGATCACTTTTGCCAGATTAGACTGACTCAGGAATGGTTGCAGATGGTACACTAGATGTAGGTGCGCAAATACACTCCTCACCACCATTGCCACCTGCAAATCCAAGGACAGTGTAAGACCCAGGAACACTCCCTAGCTATGAACTTGATCTTTCAGAGGAAGCGCAACCACTTCCAGAACAGGTTTGAATCCTAATCCCCAAGCCAGGTGATCTACTGACCAACAGCACCTCTTGTCTTTTTTGGATTTAATATGAGCTTGTCTACCCTCATCCAGCCCATGATCAAATTTAGGAAGCATTCAAAGTGTTGACAGTTTCCTTGGGATCATGTGACAAAGGGCAATTGAGCAGAGTGTCATCAGCATATCACTCCAAAGCTCTGGATGACCTCTCCCAGCCATTACCTATAAATGTTGAATACCATCGGGTACAGAACAGAACTCTGTGGAACACCATAGACAAATGGCTGTGGTGCCAAACAATAGTTTCCCAACACCACTTTCTGGATATGATTGACAGGAAGGATTGGAATCACTGCAATACAGTGCCCTCGAGGCCTAGGTCTGCCAGGAGGTCCAGAAGGATACCATGGTCAATGGTATCAAAACCCATTGATATGTCCAGAGGAACCAGTAGGGTCATATGCCCCCACCCAGTTCCAGGTGTAAGTCTTCAACAAATATGACCAAAGCAGTCTTAGTCCCACATCCCAGCCAAAAGTCCAGGTGAAATGGGTCCACACATATCATCCTGAAATGCGTCCAGATAATCAGTATCATTTGGTGCTGCGAGTCCACCACTATCTCAGTTTCCTTGGACAAGAATAGAACTTCCCAAATCTGTTGGGGTCAAAGGAAGTTTCTTTAACAATGGTCTTATTACTACCTCCTCCAAGCCAGAGGGAACATGCCCCCAACACAAGAAGGCATTATTCCTGCATACATATATGAGTGTGTGACTGGATAGATGGGGACTAGACAAATATCAGCGAAAAAGAACACCAGCACTTCAAAGCCGCCTCCACGGCGATACCTTGAACAAATAAATCTTACAAAGAATTAGCAAGTGTAATCATGTTTGTGATATATTCCAAAAGCTCTTACCCATTCTCAGTGCTTGTGTGGACAGCAGAGACAATACCTTCTAATATCTGGAAAGGGTCTGTTTTGAAAGAATACTGCACTCCATCTTCACTGTCAAGGGAACAGAGCAAAAAGGAACTTGAAGAAATATCACTTTAGAAAAAACGTTTCAGAATGCTTAAAGCTTAACAGCGAATCGTTTTATGCTATGTATCAAGCAGTAAATCATTACAAATTACACTTTTCCACTGAAATGTTGCCTTTTATCACTGCCACAATAAGTAGAAAAGGGAAATCTGAAGCAAAAATGTAAGCCCCCCACCCCCCGAATTATCCCCAAAGAGGAAAAACGGTGATAATTTCTATCCTGGGGTTTCCTGTACTTGCCTGCAGTCCAAGCTGTCACATTTATCAGTATTAAGGAGCCAACACCTCTAACTTTTGGAGACTGACAAACTCAAAGGTAACCTGAGTTAGAGAGATCCCTGCTCCTACTTTTCCTTTTTGGGTAGACACACTACTGTCCTATCTGAGCTACACTAAAATCCTGGATTTCTGAATTGATTTTTTTGAAGCATCAATCACGTCCCAGCAGGGAACACTCCCGCCCCCTCCCCAGCCCCCCAGCCCAAAGGCTTTACAATGAACCTGGAAGTTCTTTCTCCAAACAGTGGATGTGTCAAATGTCACTAGGACTTCATTCATGGCTAAAAACCGTGAAATGCAGGAACGGTTTTGCTTACAAAACTAATGGGCGGAATAGCAGCTATACAGGTTGCCTCATATCTCACATTCCATGAGGACTAGATGAAATGAAAGCTGGGAATCTGTACATAATAGCTCATCCTGCCACCTTTGACTGTACTTGCGGATGCCCATGCTTTGCTAGATATTTGTGTGATGTAGAAAATTTTCCATTAGACAACAAGTGTAAGGCTGGTTGATTGCTCTTTTAAAGGAACGGAAAGAAGTGTGCGCGCGCAAGCATCTGGAGTTTTAAGCCATTTTGCATCTTAACATTTGTTTAAATAGCTTTAAAATCTCATCAGAAGCTGAAGACGGGTAGGTGTACTGGAGTTAATGGCGCAGCAGCAGCAGCAGCTAGATTATATTGTTCCCACTGCTAAATGAGGTCAGGTTGGTGGGAACATGGGACAGGACCTTTTCTGTGGCAGCACCACAATTGTGGAACTCCCTCCACTGAAAGATTAGGCTTGGCCCTTCCTTCCTTCCTTGCTTGCTTTTAGGAGGACAGATTTATTTTTGTTGGATTGCTGTTTAAAGGTTTTGTTTTTTTAACCTTAAGGGCCTGTCAATCAAAAGTCAGTATAAAAATATTGTAATAAATGAAGAAGGTAGGGCTGAAAGTATCTAAAGAGAATAAATAACCAGCTAATATATTTCAATGCTTTTCAGGAAAGGGGTGTTTAGTGGGTGGGTCTTGCTTAAAACCAAGCCTAGGTATTTACAGTGCAATCTTATTCAGAAATAAGCCCATTGACCAGGTTCAGATGACACATCACCGCTCATCATGGTTTATTTAACTCACAGCACCCACGGGCGCCAGGCTGCATATACAAGCCTGTCATATCATGCAAACTTGGCAAATGTGGGTTATGTGAGGGTTAAACAACCCTTGCCTATCCCATGTTCACTGGGTTCGCAAGACACAACCACCAAGTGGAGTGAGCATATTTAAAATTGGGGCTGCATGAACCCTGCAGCCTCATGGTGGGTTAAATAAAAAACCCATGGTGGGCTGTCATGTCGTGCAAACAACCCCGCTGAGTTCAATAAGACTTACTCCCAACAACAGCACGTACAGGCTTGCAGCCTTAATTACATTTATGTGTCTTGGATTGCAACTTTAATTACAATTAACAATATACAATTAAGTTTAAATCTGCATAATTTAACTTACCTTAAAGCAGCAACTACTTTGTTTACAGCAGTCTGTACTACATCTCTAGGTGAGAGTCCCAGATCTCCAACAGCAATGTTCAATAACTTCTGGATCATATCCAGGGGTTGACCATCTATACACATAGTTACAGCTTGCTCATTGATTTTCTCTTTTTCTGACCGGGATAAATCATATTGATGCCCATATTCCCGTAGTATATTCTGTAATGAGTGGGGTATTTTAAATACACATGGGACAAACCACTTTTCACTTCACGGGATTTATACTCAATAGGTCAACATTCATTAAAACCACAGATTCTATTGCTAACTGAGGAAGACACAAGAAAAGGCCCTTCCTGAAAACTCTCAAGCCACAGACCAATAAATTACAACAGAAGCTCTTATTTCCACCACAGGGCAAAGCAATTTTAAGAACTAATCAGCCAGGACTTGAAACTCATAATGCTGTTTTAGGAATATTCATGCTTCCATATTTCTCTATACTTTTTTTTTTAAAGGTTTCTCCAGCTTTTACCATAAAGTTGACTTTACAACCTGACACCTTGAAACTGAATTTCATTTGAATGGTGTGTACATAGAAATAACCTGCTGTATTAACATTGGATTGGATCCACCGTTTCTATTCTGCCAGTGGGAAAGTCCCTGAGTTTGGCTCAGAACATTCCTGCTGGCAGAAAGGAGAAGGGGGAGGGAATTGTATCCAGTCCCTCCAGCCCTGTACTGTCTCAAAATGACACTTTCCCCACTTTTCTAGAGAGGCCCTCAACCCTTTGGAGCAGATTATCAGGGGGCATAACGCTCTGCAGGCGGGTGAAAATTGCCTCCTTTCCCATTCATTCAATGGAAAAGCTCTGCCAGACCAAAAGCTCCCAATGACAAAAGAAGTCCTTCTATCCATGGGAGGATTTGGCTGGATCCAAGCCATTGAACTCAACATCCCCCAAATTAGATTGTGTTAGATTGGGCCTATTCAGACAATATGCCAAGCCATGGTTAGACCATATCCTCCCTTATGAGCCTGCCTGTGACCTGAGATCTTCAGGGGAGGCCCTTCTCTCATCCCGCCCCCATCACAAGTACATCTGGTGGGAACGTGGGAGAGGGCCTTCTCAGTGGCTGCTCCAAGGCTCTGGAACTCCCTTCCCTTTGCTATACTCTCAGAGGCAGCCAAAAATTGTCTTGTTCCAGCAGGCCTTTGGGAATAGTCTGGATCTTTGTTAATGCGCTCAATTTCTTTTGTCATATGCTTTTTTAATTTTTAAAATGTTTTAATACTATCGATAGTTTAATTGTATTTTTTAACTTTTGTATACTTTTTATATGTTTTAATTTTGAAAGGTGCCTTGAGTTCCAGTATTGGGAATAAGGCAGGATAATAATAATTAATAATAATAATAATAATAATAATAATAATAATGCCGCATGTTTAAACCATGGTCATATAGCCATCATGATCAGGAATGTTTCACATGATACGCTAAGCCATAATGTTTAGCTCAAAATGCTTAACTATCGTGGTTTAGTGTATCGTCTGAAGGTATAATACTGGATCAGAAGATAGCCAAGAAACTCCAACCAAGAAAACATTCAGGTTAAATGTCAGAAGCTTTCCAGCTGACTTCTTCGAGAAACATTCATGAAGAAAACCTACAATTCAAGTGAATCATCTGAACAATATCTTACCATATGTATCTCGCATATAAAAATATAAATTTTCAAGATAAATGGGAAGCTAAGATTTTCCTGACAAAATCATTTCAGGATGAAACTGAGCCCTTGCACTGTATTTTTGCGGACATTTTTTTCCCCAAAGAAGCAAATCCTAATTTGATAAACATCAAGTTCAGTAAGACAAAATGAGCAATACAGAGTTATTGGGGATGGAAGGGGAAATTGAGCATTTAATAAATGTCTTCCATTTCCATTCTTTTAATTGAACAAGTACAAAATGAACATAGGCACCTCCTGCAGATTTATTATGCTCAATCTTGATTTGGTTAGGCTAAATATTTTTTCATTTACCTGGTCACTGTTTTTCAGGTAAGAAATAAAGCTATGGCTAAGAGTTTCGAGATGTGCAAGAGACTGCTGCAGGTGATCCAGAGCACCTTCGTAAGGGATCTGCCTGTTAACTACGCCTTCTGCGCTGTCCTCAGAAGTCCTTTTCCCAACTTTTTCAGCAACGTGTTTCACTGACTTAATAGCCTTCTTTGTCATCTCTACCCGGGAATCAACTGACAGCTGAAAAAAGATAAATGTTCGTCTCATCATAAATTGTGGTTGGCATTCGCGATACAAGGGGTGCCTGGGTGTACATGAATCAGTGGTAGGAGTAGCTGAGAAATGGATACTGATTAAGAGATTGTCTTTGCTTGCAGGGAACAAGAAAATGTTAAACACAACAGAAAATGAGCAAGAGAGAAAGTCTTGTTACTTCAAAAGAGTCATCCCTTTCAACTTCTCATCCCACGCCAGCTCATTTCTTCACGTTTACATTTTCTTGACTGATTCCATTATCTAACTTTAAAGGTTCTTCCTTAAATACACACACACACACACACACACACACAGCCTTCCTTAAAGCATAATATTCTGCAATAATCTTGAAGCACAACTTTGTAGGTTTCAATTTATTGGACAAATTCCTTTGATGCTACCAGCTGGAAGTTATCCGCTGTTATTGGAAGACATTTTTATTCATGTTAGCCTATGGTTCAAAAAGGGTGACAAGCAAACAGAGGGTGCCTCTACAAGAGTGATTTAAAGCTCTTTCAAGGCGGATCAAAAATTTTACCTCTACGAGAGTGGAAATTGGGGGTCGAGGAGCGTTTCCCCTCCGATTATGCGCATCTTCACATGCGCGTTAAATAGCAAGTTTTAATTTACCGTGGGAGTTAAAGCGCCTTATGACCATGTAAACAAGTGATTCTCCGCATTAAACTCCTTTAAACCACGTTTCAGGCAACCATTAATGTGCTTCACTGCCTCCCATGTATAGGGATTAGGCGTAAAAGCGATTGCGAGAAGATGCGCATAATTGGACAACCAGGCATCAAACCGAATTCTTGTAGAGGGGACCAGAGAGACAATAGGAAGCCTGCACATTTCCATTTTTTAATTATTATTTTTACTAATGAGTCTCATAAAAGCATGTGGTGGTTTTCAACAACTACATGTTGAGACTCTCATTATGTTTCCTATGACTGGATGCTGCAGATTCCTCACCTCACACAGTAACACTGTTTCTCAGAAGAAAGGATGAACTGCCCTGCACTGCATCAAGTTGACTTTCGGCCAGAGAAGTGTAGCCAGAGAAAGGGAATATTAAGAGGTGCCAGGATACTGTGAAATCTTTCTCAGCTTTACTCTCAACTCCTGAATCTTTAACTATCCTCAACAGCAAAGAACAAGCTATTGTGAATATACCTTATTCGTCAACATTGTGATAGCTGGCCTAAAAAATAGCAATGGAGTTTTATTCCCCCCCCCCCCCCATTTCTCCTCAGGCAAAGATTTATTGTTCTGAATTCCCCAAGCACATGATGAATTCATGTATTTCCTTGTGCTGGCTTCATCTTTAATAAAGCATTTTCAACATGTTAAGTGCTATAAAATGCTTCTTATCTTATATAGCTGAACTATTTATATAGGGTTGGATCCAGACGCGGTCAGGTTTAGAGGAGAGCCATTGAAATGAACTGGACTTAAGTTAGTCGTAACTAACCAAAGTCCCTTTGATTTCAATGGGCCTGACTAAGTCTAGATCCTAATCCTCAGTTTGTACACCAGACTGGCGCCAGAGGCAGAGTACGTAACAATGTTCTAAAGCAAAACTAAAAGGTAAAAAACATTTTCATGTGTTGACATAAACATTGGCACAACAATTGGCACAAATGATGTCACAGAAAGCCAGCCCCAATAGAAAGAGTAAGGCTGCAATCCTATATACATTAAACTTGAAGTAAGTCCCATTTAACTCAATGGGACTTTCTTTTGAGTAAGCATAAGATTGGGCTGTGCGTGGTTACAATGCTTTCAAACAATTTCCATCAAAGAGGCCATGAGAATATCTGTTATATGCTCATGATATGTCACACAGATAACGTAGTACAGAGGGCACGCTTCAGCCTGGTTTACACATGCATATTTATCACTCAAGAAGTGTATGAAGTCACTCCACTCAAATTCATTGCATTTGAGATAATACGAAAGTAACGTGATGGCGCATTCAAACATGCAAGTCATCCCTCTGCAAAATGCATGTGTGAATCAGCCCTTACTAGTGCCCCAATACAGATAACAGGAGTTGGGCACTGCCCTTTTACAAGAACCTTAGAAATCTGCTGTTTTGTATTTAATGCCTGGAACAGAAAAACAACTTTTCATTCCAGGGGTTCACTTGGTTCAGATAAAATCATGGAGATAACGGGTAGGATCCAGGGAGTGTATCTTCCACAAATAGAAGGGGCCCTTCTGTTCACAGAAAGGATTGAAATCCAGGTCCCCTGCAGCCCCCAGAGCCACCTCCCAGTGTTCCAGAGGGTTCCCCAGTCCTCCAGCACAGCTTTATAGGGGGCACTGGGGACTGTTGGAAGAAGCGGCGAAAAGCGCCTCTCCACATCAGCCTTCAGGAGGAGTATTCCACAAGCGGAACTCCACTCACAGGCACACTGGATCCAAGCCCTAGTGTCTTTATTTAGATTTTAAGAAAGTTGACACGGCTTCTTTTTTTTTTACATATTATGCAAAATCACTGGATTAGCATGTCCATTACTTTGCTAGTAGAACCATTTCCGCTCTCATCCCATTTTGCACATTAAAATCCTCAAACTCTGGATAAAGCAGTGCAGATGGCTGCATTATGTATACAGTGGGCTTGTTTTGTGGCACGCAGAAGAGAAGAGCATAGTATCCTCTGAAGTCACAGCGAACTTGCAAGCAGAGATTGGACAATTTAAAAGGATAGCAGGACAAGACAATGGTACTTTAATTGGGCATTCATTATTGCATAACGATAAATTATAACATTATCAAGAAGCATTAACATTCTCCGTGTTTCCTAAAGACATGCAAAAAATAGTCTTCCTTATTTTCAAGAGTGCCATTTTGTGGGGTGGGGAGGGAAAGGATGCCCTGCTCTCATTATCTGAAATGGGTATGAAAGGTCAAATTCAGACATTTTATATGGGAATAAGGCAACCGATTAGTTTTATAAATGAAATTCTCTCCCATGCTTTAGATTAGAATGAAGTTACCACCGTTCCATGTAAAATAAAGCACACTCGGGGCGTCATCAGACAGGGAAAATCGCGTTTCCCTACCGTCGCTTTTCTGTTCCACAATAGGGACAAGCAACTGCCTCTTTCTTCATATGGGGAAGAGGAAGCAGCAATGACCACGTGGCCCATCCAGTGGACATTTTTATCGTGCTGCCTTTCCTGTGCATAGTAGGAAATTGCGGCAAGTTTCGCCTAAAAAAAATGGATTTACCACGTCTTATTTTGTCGTGGAAAATTAAGCAGAAGAAGCGGGAGACGGGCAGGAGGCAGACATCGCCGTCAAAAGGACCCACGAAAAACCGTGAGTGGCCAGTAATGATCACGAAATGAAATGTTCGTCTGACAACATTCCAAATCAGGCTTCATTCCGTAACTGAAAGCAGCACTATCACACAATATCCAACTCTGCTATTCAGTACTCCTAGGCAAGCCTGGCGGATGAATTACAATCTCTTGTTAACTTTGTTAAACTGTTTTATTATCTTATACTTGCCACAGGGAGTTGAACCACAAACAATAAAGCAGTAGCCTGAATTGCAAATGAATCATCAAATCAATTTATTGGAACACATTGACAAAACTGAGTATTTTCACAGGAGAAGTTGCTGTAATGGGAAATCTGTTCAAATTGAAGGAAGGTATGTTAGATGGACAGGTGTGCTTCTCTCCAAAAACTAGGCACACAGTTAAAAGAAAAGGGGAGTATTCTTTCAAGAGATCCCTTCAATCCACAACACTACGGTGCTTTCATTAGCAAGATATTAAATTAAGTCTCCAACTTAAGTGACCACCTCGTTGGTCAACTTTATATTGAAGAGACAGCCCAGTTAGAAGAATAAGAATTGCACTCCTTCAGAAAACGGTCACTTTGAGAGGAGTTAAGAACAGATTGTGACCAAGGTCTACAGAGCTATACCCAGGAGGATATTTCTACTTTTAACTGAAATGTTTACACATATATCTTATATCAAAGTAGTGTGAAAAATTTAAACCAACCCCTTTGGGTGGGGAAGGAGGGAAATTCCTTCCAGGCAAACTACAGTCCACTCAAGCGACATTGGGTGTTTCCTGAAAAGTCAAACTTAATAAGTATTCAAGTGAGAGGCAAAGGTGTAGAACATGTTAAAATTAAATATCTGAATGTGCACAATGCAATGGTAAAATTGTACTTACCTTGGTGACAGCCTTTGAGGAAAAAGTAATTTCATCCATGAAATTGATAATATCTCCTGGGTAAAGTCTATCAAAGTACTTGGCACAGACATCATAGGAATGTAACCATTCAGCTACAGCTTCTGGAACTCTTTTAATAAGATGGGGATCCCCATTCCAGAAGAGTTTTTTTAGCCAGATGGCATAGACAGAACTTGGGGAAAGCATCTTTCCATCTTTTTCTGGAATTTTAGGAGCAAGCTTGGAAATTGATAGAATATTTTGACTTGTGAGGATAGGATCCAAAGCTTCCAGAGGACTCACATTTTCTTCTGTTAGCTTTTTGTAATTAAGGCCTAATAAGGAGAGAGAGAGATAAACAAGAAATCTCAACGTTACATTATAAAGAAATCACAATTACCAATTCTGTAAAAAAATGAGAGCCACTATTTATGGATGCCAGAATCCTACTATCAATGCATTTTTACACCCTCCATGTTACACTTCCTCCCAGCTTCTGACAGGGCATACCTATGTTATGCAAGGTCCTTTTAAAGAACAAAGCATATTCATGATACTAGCATATGCATTATATGAAACGTGGCCACAGATCTATAGGAATATAGATTTTGTTGTCGTCGTTGTTGGCTGAATTTTCACAAATCAATAACCTTATTTTCTCCATGTCTATCTTGGAGCAATGGTATGAGGCATGAAAATGTATAGCTGTGTTGCTGCCATTTTTATTTAACTCCTAGGTTTTCAGATTGTAAGTTATAACTGTTATACGCTGCTACGTTAAACACATACTCGATTAACGAATGCCTATTTTTGCGAATAGAAAAAAACACGAATAAACTTGATAGAAACAAATGTAGAGGGCAAAATGTGTGCACCACGTACCTGGGGAAACTGCCTTGAACTTTTTCAGCAGACGCAGGTGAGTTTCAGGTTTGATAGAGTGTTTCACAGATTCAGGATAGGCACAATTCTCAAGGAGTGTGAAATAATATAGTAAACGCTGGTGATCTCTACCTTCAATAGTAGGGTATACATACTTTGCCATATGCTCATGAAACGCTTCAGGGACAGCTTTCAAAGTCTCAAACAGACCAAGACTTTGAGCTCTTTCTTCTATTGCAGCTGTGGATAAACTGTATGGTAAAAAGGAACATGTTTTGCAACTGTAAAGAACAAAACCGAGGTTTCGTGAATAGTTATTTTGCAGCGTCAGTAAAATCCTAAACTATCATCTCCAAAGCAACCAGAATCATAAACAGACTTTTATACAAACATTTATAAGAACTCTTGTCTTAAAAGTATATTTTTCTAACAACAGCTCAAGTTGAAGTTGCCTGCTCATAATTAGATTTTACTGAATCACTCATCAAGTTGGGTATTCAAGTACTTTTCCTGACACTATGTATAAAAAAAAAAATTAAGCTTTTTAGCTGTCTAATCATTCATAATTCGCTGAAGTTTTATAGACTTCTGGGATAAATATACATTTAAATACCTCTTACTGGAAAGTAAGCCAACTTAGGAGGGTAGGACCAGCAGAAAGCACAAAATTGAAAGAAAAATCCAAAATGGCGCAGGACATCAGAAATAAATCCCAATGCATTTCCAACAACAACAAAAAACCTTTGGGCACAATCCTATACCACTGGTGTGCTCCCACTGTTTCCGTTGCGCCAGCTGGGCGCACTGCTTGTGCAACACAAAGCAACCCCGGAAACAAATGGAAATGCTAATTTCTGGAGCTCTCTTCCGCGAGCTCCATTAGTTTCCCCTATTTCAGAATGTTTTCGCTCATTTGTGTTGTCTTAAAGACCTGTTAATTTTCAATTGCGCTAGTGCTGGGTCCCGCTAGTGCGTGGACAGCATCAGATGCTGCCCTCTTTCTCAAGGGAATAATTGAAGGCTGTGAAAATCACTTCGATCCAAATGAGTCAGGATTTCTTCTAATAAAAGTGAGCTCTACTATTTGGATGCATTCACTGTTTGCAGTGGGATGTGTCCCATCTACCCATTCTCCTCACTTAGGCCTCCTACTTCCACCCTCCACCTGGTTCCATCTGCTGCTGCTGCCTGTTCTCAGCCTCCATTGTCCAGGCCCTTGCGGCCACCACCGCTACCACCAGCACTCTCCTTGAAACCTGCTTCCTCCTCCTCTTGTAGTTCCCCAAACAGGTCCTGTTTCAGCTTCCCTTCCCTTCGCCACTGCGTTCTCCTTTCTTTTTTAGGTTGCCTGCTTTGCCTAATAGGTTTTCTGAATATGTTTAGGGCATAACAGGGTTCTAATCTAAGGTTAAATATTTAAACATGCGTCCTAACGTCAATTTTACTGGACAAATAGTTTTCTTACTGCTACATAAATGGCTCCCCTGCCTCCAAGAGGAGTTGTGTAGTTGCTTGGCTGACGTGTCCAGTTAGTGCTGGAATTACACTCAGTCGTGGTAGAACTGGTTTACTGGCCAGCAATGTAAACAGTCTAGCCAATTTCATGGTGGCTTTATGGTTCTTGGAAGGGGCACAGATGTTCGAGTGAGTTTGAGAGAAGTGCAAGACAAAGAGGGACCAAACCTCTCCTACTAACTTCCCCCTCCTTTCACCTTTCTGATGGTACCTCTGTTGCACAGCATAGCAAAGAGATTCCAGAGGAGAAGCCAGTAAAAGGTACTGAAAAACTCATGAACGTGGACCATTACATAAGTACATCACCTTACCTTTCTAGAAAAGTATTCCAACTGGCTTATTTACAATAGTAAAATCAATACAATTGCATCAGAATCCAGAGAAACAGTATAAAAACAACATCAATTAACACCCATAACACATAAAGACTGATCAGAACAGCTTAAAACACTGCCACCAGCAGATGATTCTAATCCCGGCTGGAAATACAATGGGTAATATCCAATGTTAGTCCTAAGTAGAATAGACCCACTGACAAGAATGACATCTAAGATAGTTGGGACTAACTTAAGTCTCATTTATTTTAATGGGTCTACTCTATGCAGGACTAACACTGGATACTGCCCCATAGTGGCTATAGACTGCCAGTTACTCTTTAAGGGAGATAAAGGTACACGTAATGAAACCAGGTACTGCTGAATACAATCAAGCCTGTTGTTTATTACCAAGCCAATATTCCTGATTTTGAAGTTTAGGTATCTGAGAAACCCATAAGGAGAATGCCAGCATGCACTTTTTTTGTTGCAAGTGCATTGGCAGTCATTGCTCACCTTGATCGAACACACGGAAATGTATTTAAGTGAATGGCAGCTTTGTTGTTACCAGACACTAAATAACATCTTCCATTTGATCAATGGTTTCAGTGCTGACGGTATTCAAGGCCAGCAACGGAATTCAATGCTCAGTTGTTCAAGTACATCCTTAGATTCTGTCTCAGCTGATTAAAAGAAAACGTTTAAAGGCTCGCTTGGCTTTAGCCTTGAGGGATACTCACCAAAACAGTTAAGTGAAGTACAATGAGCTGCTGTACTTACCCACTGTCACTGAAAAGAAATTCCAGATGTGTCATGTGAACGTCCCAGAGTGGGATGCTGTAACGTTGAGCCAAGGAAAGAGCTATCCTGTACACATTTTCTTCAAGTGTTCTGGTTAAGAAAGAACCATGAAATACAGTGTGGAAAAAAAATTGATTGGGCTCCGAAGAATATAATCAACCGGAGGAATGCTTAAACTAGAGAATGGATCACGTTTGGGCAGATTTATCCCACTTGAGCAGGTTCAACAACCAGGATTTTACCTATTTTCATTACTTTGCGAAACAGAGAGCAAAGGTGGCTGTAGTTTTAATCCAAAGGGCATTATTTATGTACTGGAAGTCAAGCATGAAAACTTCATTAGTTTAATATAGAAAAAAATCTCAAGCTGCAGTATGCACAAATAATAATTATTAAAGCTTCCCTAGGCATAAAGAAGCATTTTCGCCCCCATCACCACTCATAATTCTTCTTATTGAGTGTATGATATTAAAGGATACCAGACACCACAGAAGGTATCAGGCTTGACTAAGACCCTGGAGAGTCAAGCCTCGTGGGTCAATTCCTCAAGGAGGGCTAGATACCACACATGACCACACCAGTCTTGAAAGCTAAGCATTTTGTGAAACATTAAGTTAATGTGCAGAAACAGCCCCATGCTCAAAGCAAAAAACAAGAAAGGCTTTTTACGAATGGAGAACTCTGCACGTGCATCAGAACCCCTGAAGATGCATCAGAGGTAGCAATCTGCAACCTCTGAAGGCAAGCTCCTTTAGATATTACTAATTCTGGAATTGTACCTTGAGACAAACATGTTAGAGAAATGCATCTGGATTCACACCCCCAGGAGGCCCTAAACCCAGAGCTTGACAGGGATGTCAGACAGGGATGTTAGCCTGTGTATCTCCATCCCTTCATCTTTTTATAAAAATGGTTTATGTATGTTATGTGTCAAACACATACACCCCTTCAGGATCCACATGGTAAGCCATGCTACACGTTATGCCTCTCTCTCCCCAAACAAAAAAGCACACTTTACAGAAGAAGTGGCCGACATGTGGAGCCCCATTAACGTGTAATTTGGCCCTTAGTATGCAATGGGACCAGCTGGTTGAGGCAACTGTGAGCCGTCATCTTGCATGTATCACCTCTACTCAGTGTTTTGATATCAGATTGAGCAAGTGATGGCAAAATAGAGGGAAAGAATGTGGCTGCTCCATTTCTCACCATTATGTGACTGTTGGTGGCCATTCTACAATGAAGATCTCTATGGGAGTTACATGGTAATGGAGCACTGAGCATGCATTTGGCTTCCCAGTGACCGTGACCTAAGCAAGCCCTGGTTTTAAATTTTATGTTGTTCATGACAGCCTGCTCAAGGCCACCTGAGGCATGATGAATTCATTCCCAAAGTGAGTTACATGCAAACGTTCACCACAAGTTAAATGTCACAGTTTAACTTTAATCTGAATTCCCTTGTAGACACTGGATTAATTTGAAAGGCTCTGACAGCTCAGTACAGCATGCCTATTGGGCCATTTGCCCTTTACTTTAATCCATTTTTCCAATGTACAGAAAGCCACAGAGGAGACCTAAACATACTACATGTATAAACAACGTATTTTCCTGTTGTTTTGTTTGTTGTCTAATTTTAGATTGCAAAGACTGAGAGGGCCCAAGGGGCTTACAAAGGACCATGTACGTACATAGCATTATATTAAGAACATTGATATGAGTAAAACTGATGTTAATAGCACTGCAATTAATAATACTATTAACATTAAGAATATTGGCCCTGTTGAAAACATAGTGCTAGGCTAGTGCAATAAATATTTGGCACCATTCCCATGAGATTTTATGAATACTCAACATGGCACATGCACATTTTGGAAATCTAAGTGAATCTGTATTATTAATAAGGCAGAAATGTTATAGACAAAAATATGTGCATGTGTGTAAGAGAGGAAAAGGCTGTTCAAGGATAGTTGAAAATGTGGGGGTCCCAAGTTCCAATGAAGTGTAAGATTAGCTGCTGGAGCAGAAGAAATGGGATGAAAGTCTCTCCACTAATAATGTCCTGTGTATTTATTGATCCACTCAGCTGGACAAAACACTTCATCTGACTAGAATGCATGGAGAGAGAGAGAAATCCTATTAACAACAACCTTGCAAACCAAGTGATGACTAATAAGCCTTTCTAAAGGTCAGTGCTGCTGAACATTTCCCTCTCTGGTTTGCATTTCAAACATGTCAAGTTAAAAAAACAAAAGAAAAAGCCGGCATTACTTACTCTGCCAAACCTAATATGGTTTCCCTCTTGTACTGACCATCTGCTGTAAATCTCTGGACATCCACCCCTTTGCCAAGACCTTGAAGAATCTGGGCCTGAGTGAAGTCCAAGAGTCGTTCATTGTAGTACTGAAGATGCTTGATCAGAGTTGCTATTTCATCAGGCCAGTCCGCACAGCCCGACTGGGTGACATGCTTTGTAACCATCTGAATTAATTCTTTGGGGTCAGCCTGTGGAACCAATTCAAAACAGACAGACATTTGCGATTATCAAGCCAAAGTCAATATTTAAGGCTCTTCTGGTGGGGTATACAATGGCCTAATGGAACAATTTGGAAAAATAGCAAAAAACAGTAGTAAGCTTTCGTTCAGGGCTTAGGCTTTGTAAGGTATCATCCCTCCTCTCTCCTCTTCCAACAATATATTCTTCTCTCTACTGCTCTTCCTCTCCTCCAGCAAGAGTGAAAAACCTCTCTGTATACCTTGTAGTGCAGCTTTTCTAGACTACTTTCTGGACTTTTTGAGCCCCCAACCCCACTGGAATCCCACTGCACTGTCCCCTCTGTGCACGAACCTACCAGCTTGACGGTATTATGGGAGGGCCAAGATCCAACACCCACATTACCCCACTGCGATTCTCAAGCGAGTTAAGCCACAAGGACACAGACATACCCTCTCTACTAACTGGACATAAATACCATGGTTGAAACACAACCAAATTGCTCTAAACAGGAGAGTGGTCATTTCAAAACGGTGGGGCAGTGAGAAACAAATCATTTAAATATAGGCTCTGAAGAGGCAAATACTCATCTACAGAGGAGGTTGCTCACTGCGTCTCTGCATGATTCACTGTTCTAGTCGCCTTTCCTTCCTGTCTTTGCTAGATATGTATGATTTGGGTGCATCTCTTCATCAAGCATGATTTGATCTGTCAGTCACTCCCAAATCAGATCTGCCAAGGACAACTCCCTCACGAGCAGAGAGTTCTTGCGTTTATACCACCCTTATATGTAAGCACTAGTGAGAACTGCACACAGGCAAGTAAGTGGGATGGTGGAGCAGGGAAGGAGCATCCAGGGGCTGTCTTCACAGCGCTGAGTTGGCACCGCTCTGCTACCAAACTGCGTGGTTTCATTAATGCAGGGTGGTGACAAGTTAGGCAGATGGAGGGCAGCAATGCGGCTGTCGGGCAGCAATTAGGCTTCCTGGGTCTGCCCTCTCCAGTGGCTTCCAGGGACCAATGGCAAGTCGCCTTCCACCCGGGAACACTCCCTGGAGCAGCGCCTGAGCGAGGAAAAGTCAGCGTCTTTTCTGCTCCGCATCTTTGTCTCTTTGTCCCGGGGTGGCTCTGAATTGGTGGCTGCGTCATATAACTGACACAGCATTGATTCATAGCCACCGTGGGGCAAAGACAATGTATAGACAGCCCCCCAGTCTCTGCTCCTAGCGTAGAAATGCAGTTGGATGCTCCAGGAGGGGCGGAGGCCTCTGTCCCTCTTCTGCAATCCCCAAGCTGGCTTATTATTATTATTATTATTATTATTCGCTTCTTTGCTAATGGCGGGTTTTTTAGACGGACATGACGGGTTGTGCCAAGTCATGTTGTCTTTTACAGATTCAGGAATTGCCTGACAATTGAGCAGGTTTTAAATATGACTGCTTTCTGGATGTTGGTATGGATGTATTTTGGTAGGCCCAGTTTCTGAAGGTTTTCTGTATAGTTCTTTGATGTGATGCCAGTGACTGATGTGACCAATGGAATAATTGTGACCTTTTGGGACCAACAGAATAGTTGTGACCTATTATTATTATTATTATCATCATCATCATCATCATCATCATTTTTGCAGGTGAGTAATTTACTTACTTACAAAAACTTATTTACATGGCTGCTGTTTTACATGGCTGCTTTTTCACATGCTTCAACGAAATCCTTTTGAGTATATATCGATGTGCCTCTCTAAATGTTATAAAGTGTGTGCCAGCTATCTGTAAGTCAGGCAAACACTGCAGTAGAATGTTAAAAGGGTAAAACAATTAATTACAGTTGGTGCTGCTAAACAACAAGTTAATACAATAGAGGCCAATCAAATCCAGGGCACCAACGCCAGGCATATTTGTACTGAAAAATATTTATCAGTACAATAAAGAAAAAAAAGGGGTTTTTTTATTAGCGATGCTATTTTAACTCAGTATTTGTTTTGCATTGCTCATTTTGATAAAAAGAAAAGAGATTATCAGATCCCCAAGGTAACTCTTAAAAATGGAATAGCTAATTTGTGATCAGGTATTCCCTACCTTATATTCTAAATAGATAAGGAGTAACTCAAATATGAGTGCGCTTTCCTCCCGCCCCCTCCAAACAATGCCTGGAGGTGTCTTATTTTTCTCAGGGGCAACTTATAATTTAATTGCTTTTGAAAAATCAGTTTTAGACAAATGAAGAAAAATGAACGGCAAGGACAAGTAAGGGAAACATATAATGGCGAGTTAGAGAAAAGAAATTAAATGCACAGCAATGTATTAAATTAGTTTCTTCAGGGAAAAAATGTGTACTATTTACAATTTACATAGTGATCTAAACCTCCAGAAGTAATGCAAGTGTGCGACTTTCATCTAAGGAAGACTAAATAAGAAATTATATTATTTCAAACAATTAACTTTTTTTGTTTATATCTTATTAATACTTGGTTAATAACCCTAAAAAGCCCTTTCTCAAAACATTTAGTGTATAGTAGTTCTACCTCCACACCCGTTTTCAAGGATGACAGGAAAGATGCAAAACACAAGGCAAGAAAATATATTTATTAGGCAATATTTGGCTTAAAGATTGAGATATCACGGTGGAACATGGCATGTACATCTAGGGTAAAAATTTCCGCTCAAACTTCAGAAAAAACGCTTACTTCTATGCCCATTTTTAAATGGGGACGAAAATGGCACCTTCAGGAAAAATTAGGAAATTATTTACAAAGCTGTGCTAAACCAGAAGAAGAAAACAGAAGAGAAAGGTATTACTGCATGCTTATGGGCAATGGCCTTTGGCATGTTAGCATTAGCATAGTGAAGTAAAGATAATTTAAATAGAATATATCAGACAAAATATAGTTTGGCATAGGGGAAACTTTAATGTTGGGAAATATTGGGAGTCTTATAGGAGAATTAGGGAGCAATCCTATGTACCCTAGACAGCATCTGGGGGGACATGGGATTGCTCGGTTTCCTGACTTGTAGATAGGATTTCAAGCTGGGAGCCAGGAAACCACACTCTCCATCCCCTCCTCCCTCCTCTTGTAGCTGATGTGGAGAAAACCATGCCGGCTACCTCTCAGCACTCACAAAACAGAGCATGGAGATAGGGGAAAAGAGGCATTCCCAGGGGTGGGGGTGCGAAGGGGCCAGGGGTGTTTTGCCATGAGGTACCCCCGGCAGCCCCAGACCCCAGCTTCTTTCCCTCCCCAAAGCCTCCGCTCCCTGAAGCCTCCGCTAGACAGGCAGAATTGCCCTCATAGCTAGAGCAGGAGGCACAAAATGCTTCCTGCTCTGCACTGGATACATGTAAGTCTCCGAGCTCACAGGCTTACAAGTACCCAGGGCGCATCCCATAGGATTCCGTCCTTAATGGACAAAAAACATCCCCAAAGGACACAGATTAAAGGTTAGCTAAAGATTTACACCTGAGTACAGCCAATACAGTCACACAGTAGCAGTGCTACTAGTTTCCTTACTAGCAACGTGTGGGGGGGGGGGGGGGAGAGAACGAGAGAGAAAGGGATGGAGGGAGGATTCACTGTCAGCAACACATAAATATAAAGGATTCATATGATATAAAGGGGTGCAGCCTTCACAACAGCCTATTACAGGTTTTATCCTAGCAGCTAATGACCTGACCTCCATTTCACCAACTGTCAGGATATTCCTGAATTCCAGGGAATGGAAACCTACTAGCACACTCCACTCAAAGTAGACATTGACAGCCCCACAGGCCAACCGTGTATGACTGCCTCCATCTATACTGCAGTTCTGCCGCTTTGTCAAACGGACGGTCAGACTAGATGCAATGTCTGCAGAGCCAATTTCAGAACAACACAGGTCATCAGCTAGCAAACCAAATCTAAAGCAAGATGGGTTGCACAATCTTTCCCTTGCCCAGGCTTTCTTCCCCAAACCTCCTTCCAAGAGCTGTACAATGAAAAGCTAAGCCATATGAAAACTGCCAAATTCATAGGCTTTAAAACATTATTCTAGAACAGCCAATTTATATTAGTATGATTTTGATTTCTGTCGTGGGGCACAAAATGCCTGTCTAAAATAATTGGATAAATAACAACCTTCCCCACCATCCAAAACTCAGCTCTTCACATGAGTTCAGTATAGAATCATATATTTTTTTCTTTTTAAGGATATAGCAGGAGGAAAAAAACACCCACATTTTAAAATTCTAGGACCAAGTTATTAAACAATTAATGCTTGGGACATATTTTTGAAGCCAGCACAGGTACAACGTTGCCATATAATTTCTTTAGAATAAATTTGCAACGAATTAAAAAGAAAACCTATCCCATACCTTGGACAGTCTTCTTCAACTTACTTACCATGAATGGTAAAGCTCTAAGATAAAAATTAAAAAGTCCTGCTGTATCAAGGTCAAACGGCCATGCTGGCTGGCAATTATTGCAGTCCAACAAATCTGGAAGGCATCAGACTGGGGAAGACAGGGCTAGCCTAACACCCTATCACCAACGCTAAGTAGCTAGTGTTTTTTGGAAGGAGACTCCTAAAAAATCCACATGCAGCGCTTGAAGGCAACAACTGTCATCCTGGAGATTCTATTAGCTATCATGGCCAGTAGTCAGTGGGTTGTATTCAGTGTTAGAGTAGACCCATTGAAATCAATCGGACTTACATTAGACTAACTTTGGTTATAACCCGTTGACGGGTCCAGGGATTTGCCTGATTCTTTGGGGGGGAAACTGTCTAAAGTAGTGGCCATAGCTCGTGGCAGTGAATTCCATTAACTCTGTGTTGTATGAAACAACACTCACTTAACAGCAAAAGAGTCTTGTTTGATCAGCCTAATCCGGCATCCTGTTTCCAGATGCCTCTGGGAAGCCAGCAAGTGCTCCTTTGTGTTTATTCTGAACCTACTGCTAATTTCATTGGGTGACCAGGAGTTCTAATATTATGAAAAAGAGAGACAAATTCTCTCTCTCCATACTATTGAGGGTTATCATATTTTGGAAACCAAAAAGGAGGACAACGTGGTAAGCCCCCAAGGGAGCATCCCCACCAACATGTCCGCCCCAAGGGGGCGTGTCCAGCACCAAAGAGGTGTGCCCACCTGAACATAGCCTTGTTCACATGTCTGATTTTACAGCACACAATTAAGATAAATCTATTCTACGTAACATCTTAATTTTACTGAAATAACAAGTGAGACATCCAATGTATCTGAAATTAACTTCACTCACTCCTACTTTTGTAGCTTTGGCTGTGCTTTGTTGCTATACTCTATGTGATACATTCTCCCCTTCCCTCAAATAACTTTTCTGATTGTATCCTCACTCTGGCCTCCTCCAAACGAGACGTTTAATGAGCCTTGAAGGCTCATTAAAAAATTTACCTCCACAAGCACGGAGCGCCTAACGGGCGTACAGGCGCGTTATCTCCCCGATAATGCGCATTTTCGAACGCGCGTTAAATAGCGACTTTTATTTTGCTCCGGCCGTTAAAGCGCATTTTCGCGGTGTGAACAAGCGATTACGCGCATTAACTGCTTGTAAAGCGCTTTTTGGACATGAATTAATGCACTTCGCCGCCTCTCGCCGCCTCCGGTGCAGAGGGATTAGGAGTAAAAGCGCCTCCGCGATAATGCGCATAATCGCGGAACCGGGCGCAAAAGCGCATCCTTGTGGAGGGGGCCTTTGCTGCATGCTGCTGCTTAACAGGATTTGTTGCCGGCCAGCTGGCTGGCTGACTTTATTTTTTTTTTAGTTTTAAAGTTCAATTTTGTTTTGAAACTTGCTAAATATCAATAGATGAACAGATCTGCTTGAAACTTGGCATGGCTAAAGCCCTATGTAAAAGCTATCATGATGCCAAGTTTCATCTCTTTATCTTTAAAAATAAAAAAATAATAATTTTATAACCTCAAACTTTAAAAAAATCCTAAAAATCAATGGATGAACAGATCTGGTTCAAAGTTGGCATTGCTAAAGCCCTACCTAAGGGCTATTATGGTGTCAAATTTCATCTCTTTATCTTTAAAAATGATGGAGCTGTAAGCATTTCTGTTAATTCCCATTGACTATAAAGTAAAGCTGCCCTTTGGGTGGGGGGGGGGAGGATGGATAAAATCCGGATTTTTCTTCAATTTTCATAATTCCGCCCTTTTCCCAGATTTGTTACCAAAAATCCTGACATGTACTGGTTTTTCCTGACAAATGGTCACCTCTATCATGACTCCTTCAGTTGCCTTTAAAAAAAAATGCACTAAAACACCCTAAATATTTTAGCCTTTCTTTGAGTGTGTCTACATTAAGGAGCAATCATACTGCCTTATTGGGCTTTGTGCTTCCTCCTTCTTTTGCACAATTGTAATAGGCTGCATTATACGGGTGGAGAGGGGTGACCATGTGGTTTCAATTGCTGACCACGTGGTCTGTAATTGAAAACTTTCCATCCTCTCGGTGCTCATTTATTTATTTATTGCATTTCTATACTGTCCAATAGTTGAAACTCTCTGGGTGGTTCATCATATCCTTGGATGGAACTCCACTCTCTAGTGGGTAGGGCTGTGCAAGCCTCATATTCGGATTTCTGAAGTTTTGGTGGCCATTTTATGATGAAACCACCATTTCGTGCACAGCCCTAGGAATCCGCAGTGGGGAAAGACCGTACAACTCCCAGCATGCATTGCTCGGGAGGGAGGGACTTACCTACTAGTGCATACTTTATAGTGCAAGTTTGGAAATCCCATGGTATTTCAGTAGATGTCCAGGGGTTGTTTTTAGAATGGGATAACCGGGGGAAGGCTTCGGAGATGTGCAGGAGGTTGATGGTGTCATTTAAAGGACCCACAGATTTCCGTGAGTGGCCAGTCACAAGCTGGCCATATATCGCTGGTGTAGAGATGCTCCTTGTCATGGAGGTACTCTAATTCCCTGGTCCCTGTAGTTGTTGTTTTTTCTGTACTTTTTCCAGTTCTTGGATATTTTTCTTGAAATGGAGCAACCGCACCAGTACAGTGGCCACATTCAGTAATAACATTAAGCCAATGCTGATGGTTCATCAGCAAATCTTTGTGTTTCTATGTGATTAACAATATTAGCTTTAACAATGCCTCTCCCAATTTATCTGGGACAGAAATTAAGCTGAAACGCTTGTTATTTCCTCGACTACCTGCCACTGGATCCCTTTTTAAACACTGACGTACTATTGGCTACTTTTTAATCCAATGAAAGGTAGGCTCTGATTTTAAACATTGCGCAATAAAATAATATATATAGGTCATGACTATAATTTTAAAATGGAAAGAACTCTGTGGTGGCCCCTCAATTATGGAATGATCTCCCCGATGAGGCCCGCCTGGCGCCAACACTGTTATCTTTTCGGCGCCAGGTCAAAACTTTTCTTTTCTCCCAGGCATTTTAACAGCTCAAGTTGGGATTTTGATTGACATTGTGGCCAGGCTTAACAGTTAAACTGTTTTAAACTGTTTTAAAATGTTTTAATGTCAGCTGTTTTATGTTTATGGTTTTAAATTTTGTATATTGACTTTTTAATGTTAAATCTTTTAATTTTTGTAAACCGCCCAGAGAGCTTCAGCTATGGGGCGGTATATAAGTGTAAATAATAATAATAATAATAATAATAATATTTTTTTAAAAAATCTAATTGCTAGGCAATATTAATTAAAAAGCACATAATCCATTTTGGCAAACATTGTATTAAGCAGTTATCTCTTTGACAGAACACTAGATAAAATGTTGAGATGCAACTTGGCTGGAATAAAGCTATACTTACTCCTGAAGTGGGTTTAACACACACTGGATTTATAACATTGTTTATTATACTGCATATTAATGGGCAAACAAAATTCTGTAAACTGACCCTGTAGAGGGGGTGGCATTTGTCCTTGAAACATGGTGCCAAATGAGCATAGATTTGCAGGCTATAGTAATAACTTGCCAGCTGGAGAGATAAAGCAGAAGGAGATTGTTTTTCAAAGCACTTGTTGGCATCTATGACCTAGGAGGAAATAGGAGAGAATTAACTTAGCTAAAATAACATTACAATGGCAAGCACACCACCACTTTGGTAGCTGCTCTTGAATGATGATATGTGGATATCGGTGCCAGAAAAGACAGTCTGCTCCAAGGAGGAGTGGACATGGTATGCAGAATTTAAAAATAACAAATAATTAGACATTTATTTATTTTGTATATTCTCCTTTGCTTCCAAGGAACTTCAAGGGGTTCCTGACTGACACTCACATCCACCCTCTGAGGTAAGTCAAACTGTCATACAGTGATCTGGTTCACATGTCACAGTGGAGAAGGAAGCAGGAACAAGCGGGCATGCTGGCTCTCGCTGTTTGATCACTCCCCCTGCAGCCAAGTGGAGCTAAACAGTCCTGTCCACGATGTCTGAATTTGGAATTGTAGGGTGTTTGGGGAGAGACGACCCAGAATTAGAACCCACAGATTGTTGTTGGGTTCTACCTCTGGGTTGTCTCTCCCCCAACAATCCACAGTTCTGGGTTTGGACATCACAGACAACAACCCAGAGATGCAGCATCCCTTGGTTGTTTAGCTCAGCCAGACTGGGCAGGCAGGCAGGAGCAAGCACTTACTTGCTCCCACCCGTTCACAACTACCCAGGGTTTAAACAAACCTGGGTAGTCATGCAAACCAGATCATAGACAGGCTCAAGGTCACCCACTCAGCTTTATGGCTGATTGGAGATTTAAATCCAGATTACATAGAATGCTATCTAAGTCTAGCATTCTATCCTGTAATCACATAACTCATTCATCTTAAAGCTTTTCTAAGACTGAAATAAAAAAAGAAGTGGAATGATCTAATCCTAGCCTACCTATGCACAAAGTGCTGTCCTATAAAAGGATCCTACCCTACATCCTTCCATGATCTCCCAAATACGTCAATAAAGCCTTTTAACATGATGTAGGCCACCATCAGTAGTGCTTTTGCATTGAAAGGGTGGGATTTAATTTTTAAAATAAAATAAATAATCCCCAGGCAAAGTAGATAGGTCTAGAGGACTGGCAGACTAGTGGACTGGCTCCATATCAGACATTCCCCATTTATATCCCCTGCAATAGATATCTTGTTGATGTATTCAGCTATACTATGGCTTAAATAGATTAACTGGTTTAGGGTGTCCAATTAATTGGCTCAAGAGATTTAAACTGATTTCTAATCTACATATATATCAGTCACCTAAAAAGACCAAGGGGTGTGTTCACAGGGACTTTCCTGTGGTTTGGGTGCATTGTGAGGCGTTTGCGACACATGATGTTGTGACCGACACACTCCCAACCTGCTGCTTCTGCCTGGAAAAGCCACAGTATCGGAGTCGTTTTACTCCGTTCTTTTTAGTTAAAGTGACTCCCAGGTGCTTGTTTTGCAATGTGCCCTTATGCTTCCGCATTAAATCCTGGGCATGCCTGTGACCTGGCTGGGGCGTGGGCTGCCCCTTCCCATATCCACTCCTTTTCCTAGCGTTCCCGCTGAGCGATGTTTATGCGCTTCCTTCTTGCTGCCTTAATTTGATCCTTTGATATAGTGTCAATTCCGAAGTTGTGCAGCTCCAGCGTTGTGAACAGGGAGCTGCGTTAATTCGGTTCTCTGATGTGGTGCAAACTCTGAAACTGGAGCTGGTGCAATACTTTTTGGAGTGAGGCATAGTTGTGCCAGTAGGGTGCTCTCATGGGGAGCCAGTACCGTGGGTTACTTACTCCCCATTCCCATTTATTAAACTGCAATGGCAGGGGGAGCCTGGAGAGGGACGGGGAACAAGCCTTTTTCATTGATGTCGTTGTTTCTACTCTGCCACCGCCCCGGACTCGGAAGTATGTTTTTTCCGGCACTGAAAAACTGGGTTTTAGGGACAGCTGGCTCTGCTGTGTAACACTGACAGAGCAGAGCTAATTTCAGCGTACTGTGGAGAATAACAACAATGCACACTCTTCCCGTGCTTGTTTCAGCGGGGATGCAAAAGGTTCTATATACAAAGATGCCTGACAATTTGTCGGTGTGAAGGTCACAAATGCATGCATGAAGTTTTGTGGTATCTTTTTAAAACTTTAAGTGCACACACTTTGCTGGAGTCTTAAAAGTAGCACGGCTTAGGAGATCATACCCACCCACAGAAAGGTCCAACTGACCTTTAAGTGTGCATGTCAGCTGAACTAGAATGACTGGTGGACTGAAAAGACACGAGCAGTTTATGTTTAAACAGAAAGTATGGTTTCCTCCCCTGCCAATCCCTCTCCAAAACGTCTGTTGTCGTTTCGTCAAAATACGGGAGTACAGAAAATCAGCTTCCTATTAAGTTGAAGCATCCTGAGCTCATGCCCCAAAGGGAGCTGGATTCAGACTGAAATCCACCAAATACATCAGAGAGAGAGTAAAAAACAAACACACACACAACAACAGTCAAGTAAGAAAAACATGTCCCAGCTATAAACATACCTGTGGCAAAGCAAGTAGGTAGGCAAGAGATAAGGTCATGTCATTTGGTAAAGCTTCACTGGCCAGCTGTAACAGGACTGCAACACAGAAAGAGAAACAAAAGCCAGCTTCAACTACTGACCCCTCTGCCCTTCACACAGACTAAATTTGGCATTTTTCTCACTCGCCATTATTTTACTCAATTCTAGATTTAAGTGTCCTGCACGCATTCAATTAAGCGCTAATCAGCGCATCCAAAAACAGATAACATGTAATTAAACTGCAAGGCTGTTTTAGCTTAACTTCCAGCCAAAGTGCTTTATGCATTAGCAAAGCAAGATGAAAGAGTGCAGCAGCAGATGCTAAACTGAACGGATGAAATATCCCTCGTGCTGATTTACAGCACCTAAACTTGCTGGCTGTAAAACCAAAGGTATAAGTTATGAACATTTAGGAAAACAAGCAGCAGGACAGCATGAAATATGTTGTTTCCTACCATCTGAACATCTGTATTTCTTATCACCTGCTTTTTATGTAGCACGAGACTTGATTATTAATCAATGTTTTATCATGAGAAAGGAAGCAACAAGCATTTTGCCATTTTACAAACCATCATTATGATGGAAGAATTATGAGAGTAGCTGGAAAAATATAGTTCCCAGTGGGTCAAAACGGTGAGTATTCCTCAAATGGGGAAAGTAGCTAAGGAACTATGACAATGGGCCTGTTCAGACAACACACTAAGCCATGGTCAGTCTGCTAACCTTTTGCAGCAAGTGGTTAGTGAGTGTGTTTCAGCCGTGGTTATGTAGCCACCATAGATAGGAATGGTTTTCATGATTCACGAAGCCACAATGTTTAGCTCAAAATGCTTAACCACCATGGCTAATATCTGAACAGGGTCGATTATTTCTAAGCAATGTTGAACACAGGAAGCTGCTTAAAACCAACTCAGACCACTGATCCATATAACTTAATACGCCCTACGCTGACTGGCAGTGGCTCTCCAGCATTTCTGACAGGGTTGTTTCCTGCCTTACCTTGAGATGCCAGGGATTGAACATAGGACTGTCTGCATGCAAAGCATGTGTTCTATGACTGAGCTATGGCCCTTCCCCTTGGCTGGTTACACAGTGCAGAAATTTAAATTGTTACCAAATGCCCATTGACGTACAACTTTAAAGATGCTACTGTGGCGAGTAAGCAAAGACAGCATCCACCCCCGGGGAAAGCAACAGTTACACCTAATACTCTCCTTCCTCATCACTTTGCCACTGTTCCATTCCTGTGGTAGCTCACTTGGTCCTGGCTACTATAAATATACGGGAAGGCTCTGGTCTTTCTGATCAACTGTGAGCCTTTCTGGTCAGAAAGGCTCACAGTACTAGACATAAGGCAATGCCGTATACACTTCCTGTAGGGAATATCACTTCCCTTGAGAGAAGGGCAATTGCTCACTGGTGGAGCACATGCTTCACCTGCGGAAGATCCCAGATCCAATCCCTGGCTGCTGCAGGTCATGTAGGGCTAGGGAAGACCCCCTGCCTAAAACCCTGGAGAGCTGCTACCAGACAGTGTGGACAATACTGAGCTAGGTGGACCAGTGGACTGACAAGTACAGCTTACTATGTTCATTTGGTTCAATACCTATATTGTAATCCTCCCCAGGTTTCCCAAAGATCAAAACAAAGCAAGAAAGCTCCGAGTCATAGAATACCTGTCTACAGTGCAGTGTGTAATGGATATAATGGCAACCAGAGGATGCAATTTTAGAAAAGTGTAGGGAAAGAGATTTGCGGAAAGCTGGAAAAATGGTTCCCAAAACCCCAGGAGCCTTATGGTCAATTAAAGCTTAGTTTTTGAACTCAGTACAAAATGTTTCCTAGTTTCAAGAGGAAAAGAAAATGTAAACATGGCACTGTTTGTTGTGAGTGGGGCATTCGCTTTAAAGGGCTTGATTTCTCAGTAACAATCATCAAAATGATGATAGTGTAAAAACAGGACATCACTTTAGTGTTCATTGCAGACAAACTCAGCTATTAAAAGGGCACACAGGTTTACAAACTAATAGTGCTGTCATTACTCATGGCCATTTTAACTTGAGTATTTTTGAGACCCAAATTCACAAAGTGTCAAATGGCTCTTCCTTTTGCAATGTTCAGAGCTAAGCATACCTTGGAAATACAAGTTTAATTCAAAAGTATGTGTTCATAATCAACAGTGCAATCTTAGGTGTGTTTACTCAGAAGAAAGTCCCACTGCCTTCAGTGGGGCTCAGTTCTGTAGTGTGTTTAGGACTGCAGTCTATATTTCTACAGTACTTGAACTGTAGGGGAAGATCTGTAGATCGGCGGAGAGGACATAATTGACATTAAGAAGGTCCCAGATTCAATCCCCGTCATCTCTAGGAATGGCTAAGAAGAAACCCTGTTTAAAATCTTGGAGAGTTGCTGCCAGTCAGTGTCGACAATACTAGGCTAGATGGACCAATGTTCAGACCCGGTATAAGGCAACTTCCTATGTTCCTAACTATACCATCTGAAGCATATTCCTGATATTATTTGGAAACAACACACAATTCAGTATGAATACACACAGCCTAAATCTAGATTTTTTTTCTCATGATTCCACAGGATCGAATGAAAGACCTGCTACTGACATCAAGAGAAGTTGCATAGAGCTCACACTTTCATGTGATATATGAACAAGGGGCAAATTCTTTAAAAGGCATACTTAACAAGTAAGCTTTTATGGATTGATCCAATGTTGTCATTCCACCAACAGGATGGACACCACACTGCCAGAAAATGGAAAAGGCTATCAGTGGCTACCAGTTGCTGGGGAACATGGTTGGGAGGGTTGCTTTTAGACTGTGTCCTGCTTGTGGGTTCCTGGTTGACAGCTGGTTGGCCACTGTGTGAACAGAGTGCTGATCCAGCATGGCTCTTCTTACATTCTCAGTGGGAGTTCCCTGTCCTATCCTGCCCCCTGCAGACTCCCACATGGCCTCTAACTCTGCTCTCAAGGTCTGGGGGACCTGATCGAGTAGATTTGGGGCACACACAAGGGGCTGCTATGCGGAGAAGAGGATGGGGAAGTCTCGTTATGCCCGTGGTATCCATTTCACTGGCAGATTGACAGCACTGGATCCCACTCAAAGTGTAGTAGAATGTTGTTGGAAAACTGGTATAATTAATAATTTAAATTTCAAAGCTATGGTCAGAAAGGGAAAGCAGTCCATACGATTGATCTTTACATCAGCATCTATTGCAGAAGACAGATAAAGAAATGACAGCTATTAATTCCTTAACTGTATCAACAGAACTGTCAAGATTATTTTACTTTTTATTTCAGCAATTAAGTTCCCGCTTCTCCTTCCCTAAAACGTTTCAACAACTTCTTAAATTGTGATCCATTGACGGGAAAGTCATGAAGAACACAGATTACTCAATCATCTTCAAATTTGTCATTAAACTTAGATGACACTGACCAAATTGTCATGCTATTCCAGCAGGTGTTTGCTACAATCATTGATTCTGACGTCTTTCATAAAGGCAGGAGGCTATTTGTCTGCAGGTATTTACTATACATTTTAATTTGGCATTTGTCTCGCATTCTGCTATTATTCTGCTAGCAAGATGCTCGTCGTTATGACATGGGCAGGTGATACTCATCCATGGGGGTGTGAGTGCAGGGACAGGCTTGCATTCCAATTAATGCATCCATTTACTCCTATATACAAGAATAAGCAGGAATTAAGGTGCCTCTTTCACTCTCACTGATTTTGCCTGCCACTGTGGCAGCTTGGAGATGTGGTTAGGCCCCCATGAGGCAGGTGTGTTGTGGCGAGACCGATACAGGTCACAAGCATTATACTGCCGTCTCCTACTTGATCCCAGAGTGATGTGGAATCTTCAAAGAAAACCATCATTATCAGTGGAGATGTGTGTTCTCAAAGTAATATAGTATAGGAAAACCTGTACATATTGACTCATGGAACCCCCAAACACTAGATTTTTGTCAGCTTTCCCCTTTGCCTGGTTTTCCAGTATGTTGTGAGCCAATGCGATGCATCCCTTGGTTTCCTTTGACATGCCTGTGAACACACAACTAGCCCTTTTTCTTTGGCCAGATCTACACCAAGCAGGATATACTGGTATGAAAGTGGTATATAAAAGGCAGGAGCCACACTACTGCTTTATAGCGGTATTGAAGTGCACTGACAACTGTTGGGGCCCATTGACACATGCCATATACCGCTATATCCTGCTTGGTGTAGCTCCTGACTTTTGTATACTGCTTTCATACCGCTATATCCTGCTTGGTGTAGATCTGGCCTTTATGAATAATACTGCTAGTTGTTTCCAGGTTGGTTCTTGGATATATGTCTCTTTGTACAGTACAGGCGTTCAGTGATGGAAGTATTCTGTTGAGTTTATGTAATGAAGCTTATATGGCAGGGAGGGGAAATTTCTAGCCCTCCAGATGTTTTGGCCTACAACTCCCATCATCTTTCACCATTAGCTATGCTGGCAGGGGCTGATGGGAGTTGTAGGCCAAAACATCTCAGGTGGGGGGACAAGTTATATGGGCTCTGTTGGTAACACAACAGCATGCAATTACATTTCTCTGTTGTAAGGCTGTTGCAATATTTTATCTGCAGAACTTTCCTTAAAAGTAACCCTCACGTTTCTTCTTCTATCCAGTGCATAATTAATTTCTCGATTGGGCCCTTTTTTTGGTGAATTATTACAGGCGATGGGTCACATAGTGACATCCTGCACACATAAACACAACGGTTTCCTCATGTGCTTAGTCAATGGTGATTGATTTTCCTGGAGAGCCAATGTTCTTAAGCACTGCAAGTAACACTTATCTACATGAGATGGAGTCAGTTATAAACGAGTGGGCTTGGGTGAATGTCCGTACGGGTGCAATTGAGTAAACAGAATTAATTAGTGTGATTTTTCTCTTTTACTGACCATGTCTGAATAAACACCTTTATAAAAACTGATCAACAATACATTTTGGAGTCGTCTTTTTTACAAAAAAACAAAAACACGTCATCACGTTTCCACACTTATAAATGTATTATTTATTAGGAACTTCTAGAAATAAATCCTAAACCCAGTGCTGTCCTGCTGTATTTCTCTTCAGATGCCTGGATAGACTTGGGACCATTATGCAATGTTAAACATCTAGGTTTTGGGGGTATGAAGGGGGGAAGCAGTGTGTGTGTGTGTGTGTGTGTGTGTGTGTGGAGGGGTTCAATTATCCTACTATAATTGCCTTCATTTTTTATGGCAAAACTTCCCATGACAAACATTATTACACTATGGCTTGATTTGGAAGAATTTCAAAACTGCGATCTGCACAGGTGCCCTGAATTCCACATGCTTTGTCCGCACGTCACTCCTTGCCTCCTTTCATCTCGGCACATCATGACTGAAGACCGCCTGGGTGAATTAACTCGTTTCCTTTTCACATCCAAATCAGGAAATCACAATCATCAGGTTTGGAACAAACCAGGATCTGAAAACAACTTCAGATCAGCTGGAGCGCTACTCTGTGATAAATGGACATCACCCGTCCATACAAGTACAAACAAAAATGCACCCAATTTACCTTCAGTCACAGGAAACTGATCCTGCCCTTCACTTTTCGTCTCTGCAAGTTTTCCTGTTCTCAGCAATACTTCTGCAAAGCTTTCCAAAGTTTTGTGCTGGTACGCGGTATAAGTAACTTCATTCTGCAGAACAGAGAATTTAAGCAATGTGACTATTTATAACTAGTGTTTGCTGTAAGTGCAATTTTCCTATTCTTTTCCTTAATTACAGTTAGAGCTGTTAGACCTGCCTCAACACCCACTAACCTCCCAACCTGGCGCTAATCAGATCTGATTCACTGAGTATTTAGTTAGGATTATAATTTAACTGCAGTACTCAATCTGAATTTTTAGCCTCAACTGTTTATGGCCTTAAAGTGGTTAGGACCTTTTGAAAACTATTAAACACGGCTCTAAACTTACATCTGAAAGGTATGGCTTCTCTATCAGAGATTCATAAAATGGATGACAGCCTTGCTTTTCTATTGCTGCATTTGCTCCAGTGGTCCCTTTTAATACATCTCCGAACTCTTGACCCTTTGAGGGAACAAAACACAGATATTAAAATCATACCAACTTTCATCAGACGCTAAAAGAAAGGGTTTCATTATAGTTGTGTACATGTATCTAACCCCAACTTTACTCCAGTAGTGATGATAAAGGAGAAACTTTCACATTTGATCAGATACTAAAAGAGAGTTTCATCATAGTTGTGTAAATATGTCTACTCCGACTTCACTCCAGTAGTGATGGTAAAGGAGAATCTGAGCTACAAAACTGAAGACAAAATGCATCTTTGGGGACCAGGTATTTTCCATTCACCTACACAGGCCTCCCACAGAAAGCCCCTGTGGAAAACTGTTTATGGAAGGGTGCAATCCTATGCATGTGTAGATGTAAAACATTCCTACACCTCTCAGCTTGTAGACCATCTAAACATGCATAGGATTTCAGCCTAAATTACTAAATCCAAAGAGCTGGAATGCCAAGGTATGGATGCTTCTTACATGTAACGGCCGAAGATAAGCCAGTGACTTTTTCCACCACTGTCGATCACTGACGGCATGCAGCATGGCTTTTGTTGTCAAAGTTGTATTGGAAAGAACCTTCATGGTTTTAGCTGTGGTCCACTGCAGCAGGTCAGCAGATTGACCAGAGGAAATGCTGGTGTCTACCTGCGAGTTTATGCAACACACAACCCATAAGCATTAAAAAAAAGCTGCCAAACACAGTGCTTTTTAATAGTGCAAAGCATGCACAAACAGGCTTCCAAATCACTGTGACAGCAGGGCCAATATCAGCCACCACACTCCTTGCAAGTCCACATTTTGAGACACAAAAGCAGACTTAATGCAGACACTGAATTTAGTACTACAAATGTATTTAACACTGCATTTTCTCATTTGAATTTTAAAAATGCTGTTAATAGCCGTTTATACTTTACAGTATTGTTAATAGTTCAGATTATGCATCAGAACTGAAAGTATAAGATAAAAAGCTCTTGAATAGAAATTAGCTAACAAATCTTAACAACTGATGAACTTATTGGAGCTCTGCATCACTCTTACTGATTGTGAGGAAGAGTTAGACGATAAAGCTGCAAATTACTGAAAGTACTAATGTTTCATCTCCAACTCCTTGAGATTATTAGCGCTGGCATTAGAGTCACACATAGATTCAGCAATCATCAAAGTATGTATGTGAATAATGAATTTGACCTAAGTTTTATTCAAACAACTGCATATCTGTCTACGCAAAACAACTACATATTTGTCTAGACAAAAAACTCATACATTCTAATCACTTTGTTTTTCAGTTGCTTTGTAGAGTTCTTTATCACAGGCTGGATGTGGTTTCAGAATAAGGACATTTTGCCTACCTGAGCAGTTTGATTATCAAGCTCAGCTGAACGGGTTATTACCTACCTAAGAACCACGGATTCTAAGGAAGGGGTGTGTGTGACAATAAACAATAGCATCCATAAATGTCCATAAAGTATATAATTTCTTTGAAGAGTCCTTTTAAACCCTAGTTCCATCCACTACCTTACCAAAAATAAATCTCAATAGGAGCACTCAAACAGGGTAAAAGGATAAAATCCAACAAAAGTCCTACGTAGACTCATTGAAATGAACTCATTGGGACTTAGCTTGATCATGACTAACTTAAGTCCCATTCATTTAAATAGGTCTAGTCCAAGTAGGACTTGTGCTGGATTTTACACAAAATGTACATCATGGGCACTCTATCGAATACCGCTGCTACACTAGCACAGCTGGAATGACCATTAGCACAACTGGAAACTACTGCTTCTAGAATGGGTAAGTCAGAAGAGATCACAGAAGGGAGCTCCGCTGACCTCTTCTCATTCCTAAAGTGATAGCTTCGTGTAGTTTCGTTGGTTGCACTAGCAACCGCTACTTTCCCATGTGCTAGTGGTCATTCCAAGTAATGCTACATGTTTAGAGCTGGCAGATTGCCAGCACTGGATACTGCCCCATATCAGTATACTTTGACAGAGGATAAGGCTCTTGTAGAGGATAAGGCAATCAATGGCTTCTAGTCATGATGGGGGTATATTACCTCTAATGTCAGAGGTAGCATGCTTCTCAATACCAGTTGCTGGGGAATATGAGCAGGAGGATGCTACTGCATTCATGTCCTGCTTGTGGGCTTCCAATTGGGGCATAAGGTCAGCCATTGTGGGAATAGAATACTTAGATTACATAGGCCTTTGGTATGATTTAGCATGACTCTTCTTATGTTCTTACCCTCATGGAACTGAAGAGCTGGTAAACTTTCAGATTGCCCAACATGTCACCCCAGTCAAGACCTTGTGAGCAGAAGGAGGCAAGAGTGCACTGGTCCTCTCCAATCTACTAGTACAAAAGCATTGTCTCCCATGTCCTTGGATATCCACACACGAGTGTAATGTGCCAGATTGGGGTGAAATATAATCTGATTTGATCCTCAGATTATCAAATGGATTATCATGTAGAAAGAGGGAGGGGGGTCCTCTGGAAAGCACAGAACTGTACCTGCTACCGCCAATTAACTATGTATTGAAAGACTGCTTTTGAAAGGCAAATGTGTGAGTGTAATATCACATTTCACCTAATATTCTCTTCCTCACTTATTTCACTAATTTCGATAGGACTGTTACATGTTAAGTGTAAAAGAAACAATAAATGATTATGATGATTTGGAGTTCTGAAATTATAGGGTAGAAAGACATTAACTAAAATGTACTATTATAATTATTTTAATAAAAAAAATCCAACATTTCTGCATGCAACAGAATGCTGAAGTGTGAAGCTTTCCATTATTAATAGTAGAAAAAGATATAAAGAGAGGACCTCCTGCCAACTACTGAATAATCATTTGGAAATTGTAGTTCTTGCTTCCCTAACTGAAGGGATGGCATGCTGAGCAAAATATGGCAACATTTCCACTCTACTTAGAAAATAAATGGCAAAAAGATGGAGTGAGCTGTATTTAAAGAAAGAAAAAAAGAAATCAGCTCATGGAGATAATTTTATACATTTTTTAAAAGGAACAGTTGCTGAAAGTGAAATCTGAGGTTTACTTGCCTGGGTGGCCTTTAAATGGCTTGGCCAGTAGTATAAAAATGTAATGGGAAGTCAAAACATCCTCTTTATCTGAACTTTTGATTTCTTTAGATAACTTACTTTAAAATATAACTTAAGAAACATTTGTCTCAGCCTTAAAAATGGGTGGGGATTTTTATTTTTTATACCCCATCTTTGGATTTTTGAAGTGGCAGGGATCAGTGGTGGCTTTAGGAAGAGAGCTGGGTTGCAAAAACATGACTGCAAATGGTGTGATTAATTCTTATAAAATATTAAACACATTTAGCTGTCTGCTTGTAGTGAGTTTGCTAGGGAGCAGAAATATGGACTTCACAGAGTTATGCTGTTGAGAGACCTGTATAGCCTAACATAGTGAGTAGAATTTTAGCAGGTTTTAGCTGATAAGAGCAGGCCTCATTCCCTGTATGGGCCTATCATAGTAATGTCATCCTTTTCTCATAGAGTCTTGTCTGTGGATGAGCTGGGAGGTTTTCACTCCTAACCAGGCCAATTATTTTCCCAGGCTGAGATGCTTTGAGAACCTGTTGAGAAGGAGCCCCCCTGCTCCTTCTAAGAGGGTGGAGGGATGCAGCCTGTCAGCTCCTAAGAGAGAGGCAGGAACCTAGCAAGGAAGCCTATTAAGATCCAATGCACATGCTTCATGCTTCATCTTCACTTCAGGAAGAACTGCGCGTGCTACCGGCCTGCAGAATCTGCTGTGGCTCAAAGGGACGTCTTCCGTCTATCATGCCCCCCCCCCCCCCGATAGACACCCAGCTATGAAAGTTTGATTAGCTGGAAGGAAGTGCTAACTTTCTTTGCATGTATACATTCTGCATCAATTTTCCGTCAATAAACTATCATCTTTTTGCATGAGTGGCTTGTTTCATCTTGGTAACCAAAAGAATCTGATTGATGACTTGGACCTGGCAGAACCAGAACCAGGGTGGATTTGATTTAAATCACAATTTAAATCACTACTCAGAAATACTAGATTTAATCATGTGACTCCCTCCCCCCAAAAAGTGCATTCTTCCTCACTGTAAGCTTAATACATATCTTAATATTTACAACCAGATGAAGGTTTCACTTTCATTTTTACTGCTTGCCCCTCCCCTCCTCACACTTCGCTTCTTGTGCAGATCTATTTCACTCCCAACTATCTATTCATTGAGTTTTTAAAAACTTAGCACTTAAGAGGTAAGGGGTTGATTCTGGTATATAGATTTGCAAAGGAACAATGGGATTGTGATCTCTGCAGACATAAATTCAGTTTTGAGAACTGTAAAACCAAGCATTTGTGATAATATCTTCTAGATAGAAAAGTTGCCCAATAATCTTACAGAAACCTCTGGAAGAGCATGACATTGTGAATGGATTCATGGAATTCATTTAACAAAATTTTTAAACATTGCATGGATATACATAATTAAGAACTAATTCTTATTTCATGATGAATAACCTTTGGACTATAATGTATCTTAAATAGAAAACTATTTTTGGATAGATTTTTCCTCAAAAAGCATTTTTTTTAAAAAAAATCTGATTTAAATTTTAAAAAATTGGGTTTTTTTAGTTTTTTTTTTAAAAATCATTGATTTTTATCCACCCTGACCAGAACCCAAACACAATACACTGCTGCTAAAAATGGTTATGCTGTATCAGTTTCTGGGATGCTACTATCATTTCTTGGTCCTCCTCCAGTTGTTGTTTTCCAGACTGACCCTGTTCATGAATTCTGTTCTCTAAAGTATTCAATTTCTAGCAGAATCAAATGTCTACCTTAGACAGGGATGTGCATATTGCATACTATTGTTGCATATAATACTTTATGTGGGCAAAAGAAAATAATTTTTTTTCACTGTATTTCAAAGGCACATTGCCCACAGATGTTGACCAGATCAAATCAATAGATATTTAAGTAAATAAATGTATTCAGATGGCTGTATGATTAAGGCAGCAACCCTAAACTTACTTACCTGTGAGCAAGGCCCACTGAACTCAGGCATGCATAGGATCCTGCTGTTAGGCCCCTACATTTTTCTGTCTCATTACAAGCCTATGGTTAAATTGTTACATCAACCATAAATTGTTACATCATCCGAATTTTGGACTGTTGTGGGGCTTGACAAAGCACTGCTTGAACATAATGCCCAGTATCACTTTAGGCTTGTAGCTCTTAATCTCATCCCATAAATATCTGGAATTTAATCTTTAAAACTGACAATTCCAAAGCACTCTGTTATCTTTACTGGCTAGGATATCTTTAATCAAACCTTGCCCAGTGGCCACTGTGATGGTACAAGCAATGCCATCAGGCAAGATGCATTATAAGGAGGTCACCTGTAAACCTCCTTTTCCCAGCTTTCCCCAGTCTGTGCGGTCCTGCCTTTAAGCCCTGTTCCTTGAACTGGTCTTGCTCTCTTCCACAGCATTCATCTCCACCCGCTTCCTTCCACTTGCCCTATCCCTCTCCAGAAAGAAAAGGATGCGAAGACGGCAACGTTTTCATTCATACACTAAAGGATTTTTTATCTTTCAAAGAGTTTTCTGGACTGAGTCTGTAATGCCATTAGGGCAGGGAGTGGTGCAATTGCCCAAACCAACTTTTGCATCACAGATCAGTGTTCTTCACAGTGAGGCCTGGGGACCAGAGGTGGCTCCCAATCACCCAAGTGCAGCTCTGCTTATTAGTGAGCAGCTGGGGATTGCCATATCATCAGCCCTGTTCCCAATGTTGTTCCCTCAACCTGTCAGAATCAGGCCCGGTCTCCTTGGGGTGGTTCCTGAATTGGACTCTGAACCTGAAGAAGTAGACCAGCCAAGATAGGAAGCGGGAGAGGAAATTCTCCAAGACTCTCCAGGAGTCAAGGAAGAATCTTCCCAGGAGCCTCAGAGATCATCTGCCCTTCCTTCTCCTCCCTGTGAACTCAGTCTTTGACAGAGGGGAAGGAGCATCGGAACTGACAGATCCCAGAGTCCGACGCACAGTCAAAAAGGCAAAGAGGAGAGGAGGTGGGAGGTGGACCACTAGACTAGCCACTTGCCAAAGATTATAGCTTGAAGACCCTCCCTGAAGGAGGGGTCCGGCAAAAGCCTGTCGGGCATGGAGGGATACTGTCCATTTAGTTGATAGGCAACTGCCTTGCTTTGTTAGCCTAATTAAGCTTAGAGGATAGCTCCTAGCATTCACACTTCCTTCAGTTGTGAAGAGATGTCTATTTCTTGAATACAGTTTTTTGTGGATTGCATGGCAGACCTCTTTATTGGAATCATGACATCACCTCTATGTCTCTATACTCACCATGAGAGCTTTCCATCACTGCCAATCTAACTGGCTGTGAGTGGCCATGACAGCTTTCCATTCCCTGAACTGGCTATGAAGGCCAGCATCTGCTTCTGATGCCATATGCAGGTGCCACGAGCTCACAAGATACAGGGAGGGTATGAGCAAAGAAGGGATGGAGCAAGTGAGGGTAGGAGGCAAGGAGAGAGAGATACAAAGAGAAATGAGAGAGACAAGAGAGGAAAGGCAGTATGGGAAACAAATTGCCCAAAAGGGGCAAAATGAAGACCAGCAATGACCTCAAAGATTCTGGGATTCTGGGTGCTGTGCACTGTTGCTCTGAAGGATCTGTTTGGTTTTTTGGCTCTGCAGAGCCAGTGTAGGACAGCCAGTGTCACGTGTACGTCTTCAATCAAGGCTGGAGGCCTTGACTGAATGTAGGTTGATTTATTAGGAATAGTTTTGGAAAATCTCTGCAAGTTTATCTCTGTCAGAGTTTTTCATGGGAGTAGCTCTTTCCCTGAGAACCTGGATTTGGTACAATGGAGGGGGCCATTCTTGGAAGCTGTCACTCAGATTGTAGCATCATCATATGGGTGGAGCAATCTCCCCCTGTTGTCACATGGGCATGGTTTACAGGTCAGAGGACCTGTCTGTCAAGTGGCTTTGAATGGGCCAGGCCTTAGTATATAATAGCTGGAGCAAGGCTGAAGAGCTTTGCTAGAGATCATCTTTCGATGCAAGGCCTGAAATCCCTCCTGTTAGATTCCATCTTTTTGGGACATTGGAAGCACTCTGCACATGCTCTCTCTCTTGCTATTTGGACTCTGGATTTCTAAGGATTGTGCCATGGAAAGTACTGTGAGGTTTTTCATAGTCTTGAACTTGCGGTTGCTGTGGATTGTGTGTTTGTGACCAGACTTAGGTGGCAGGGAGTTGCCAGTCCTTAGCAGAAGGATAGGACTCCTGTGCCTGAGGTTTTACCTTCCCTGTGATCATGCTTACCGCGGGTCAACTCAGCGTCCGGCTGGTTGGATCTGACAGGTGCATGATTAGTCTCCACCTGGCTCTGTTGGCTCTGAGCATAAGAGTTTTCCACTCCCTGGGATTCTGTTTAGGTTTTGGCCATGTCCCTTGAGGTGTGTCTGCAGCATCTGGAGAAGTTCAAATTGGATGGTGGCTAACCCTAACCACCCCACCCGAGTGATTGTCTGAAGTTTCTACCTTGTGGTAGCAGACCCTATCAGGACGGGGTGTGGGAAAGGCCGTGAACTGCTCTTGGGAGGGTGGGGGAATATATAAAATCATACAACAGATAAACAACGGAATTGCAATAACAGAGTCCGAATGCTGCATGAACAAAGTCAAGAAGCAACAAGCACATTTTTGAACATCCAATTAAAGCAAGTTCTGAATTATTCAGTGTCAACTTTGTTACTTAGCAGTTAATGTAGCTCTCATATTGAAGGGTTTTTTTTTTTTTTTGCCAAAGTGGCTCTCGACGCTTGAAAAATAGTGATGATCATTGTTCTTGATATTTTAAGGTCCATTTGCAGTTATCATTATAAGATACACACCAACCATAGTAAATCCATGAGGCAATTTACCAAGGCAAAAATAAAATAAAAATACCATGTTTATTCGCCCATTGCAGCCCACCCCATTATTTTATCAAATTATGTGAACAATCTCATTTATAGTTCTATTATATTAATCACATTATAAAGAAAACAAGCTGTAATTTTTATGAGTAAAGTATTTGCAAGTATGCATTTGTAAAAACAAACAAAATAAAATGTGTACTTAAGGGCAGCGGCTGTATTCCGCCACTTATGAGTGCCTTCCTGTGTTAATGACACCATGAACAGTAATTACATTTTCATATTACCGTATCATATAAATAAAAGCCTTGTTTTTACAAAAAGATACTCAAGTATTAAACAGATTAAGCATAAAGTCGGTCCCCATTTGTGTGTCATGATTTACTGTAGTTATTACTTTTACCATTAACGAAGAACAACACACCATCTTATGCCTAAACATAATCTCATAATGTTGGCTACAATATTCTAAATACTTTTGAATAATAGAGGGTTGAACTGTTTATAAAGAGGCTTATTTTTTTGGGTTTGCCCAAGTATTTCTAAATTAGATTCAGGAATGGGTTTTTTATGTGCAACAGCAGCCGAGATTAAACACAAGAAAAGAGGCAATTAAAGAGGGATTCTGCCCCCATTCTGGGAATCTCTTGGAAAGAGCTCTTCAAAAGGAAGCCTTCAATACATGGCAGATGACAGCATAGCCCCCTTTTGCTAGCATGGTCAGTAGACAATTTGCTTCCTGTGGTTTTGTAAATTCATTTTAAACAGATAGATGGTTTGGCCCTTTCAATCTCGTACCCCATCAAATGTTCGGGTAAAGGCCTATCCCAGTATATTAACTCAGGTTGGGTGCCATAGGTCCTTATGATGCAGCTCCTCCACTCCCTCTAAATTAAAGGGAGAAAAAGGGAGTTCAAATTGGCCAGAACCTAAAGTAGCTTACTGGATCACTTATTTGTGGGTAATCCAATTAAATCGGCTTATTATGTACTAGATACGCATAGCAAATGCTGATGACTGTCCTGTACTGCTAAAGCAGTTATAATAACTATAAGGTAGAAGAAAGTACACTACAACAAGTGTGCTGGAGTTTGCCCTTTGACCCTTGCCTTCCAGAAAGATTTCATTGATAGCCCCCCACATCTGCAATCTACCTTAGAAAATCTAAAAAGGCACTGTAAAGTCACTGAACATTCATAAAAATTCTCACTGCTGCGGTTGGCAACCTGACAAACAATAGATTTTTGTGACAAACCATGTAAAGGAATCAAGATTCGTTTTGTTTAGAAACAACCATACGTAGGGCTCTAAAGTCCTATTTGGCCATTTAGGAGGATTCTAATATTTCTTTCTTTCAAACGTTTAGAGGCTGCTGTTTCAGGTCAACCCCCCCCCCCCCCAAGGCAGCGTTCAAAGTATAGAAAAGTAAATGGCATGGAAAAGTAGAGTGGGGCCATGCCCTTTGTCCCTACATCCAAGGTTGAATCCCCTTTGGCCCTAACCAAATCCATCCAATATTGAGGGGAAGGTCTGAAGAGGGGAACCTGCTTAGTTGCTCCCTGTAATCTAGAATCCTGGTTATTTAGTGTTCTAGATCACATCTCCCCTCTTCAGACCTTACCCCCAACAAGTGGATGGCAGAGATGTGGGGCTATCGCCATGGCCTTGCTGTTCAACTCCATCTAATTGCAACTGCATGATCCTAATGCCTGAACAGAGCTTAGGGCAGTACGCGTGGTAAGGCATGGAGGCTCTGGAAAAAAGGCCTGGTGAAAAAAGCAAAGGGAAGGAAGGAACTACGGAATAATTAGAGACTTCTAATTCACTTTCTTTTCATCTCTGGGCCAGTGACCAGCCTAAATATAAAAACCAAATGCAATCTTTCCCCCACGCCCACACATACACCCAGATGCTTACCTCTAGAGGAGACTCTGTTTTGATTCCAACTGGTGATCTGGAGGTATTTATGTTCTCCCCCTTTTCTGAAGGCCGTATCTGGTAGTTGACTGCTTGATAAAGAATCTAAGGAGAAATTAATAATGTATCTGTTAAATTACTCATTCTGTTCAAATGTGTGAACCGCTCCCCTTCTGCATAGTGATTATTTAAAGTCAGCTAGTCCAATCTCAAGTAGAGAGGGTGGATTACATAGGTGGGTTTTTTCTTTACAGTTTTGCATCTCAAACAAAAGAAAAAGGACTTAACTTTCTGCTCCAGAAAGTAACAATGCCTCATCTACCCATTTATCTATGTATAAACATACATGTAGTACAGACTGTGCCAAACAGATGGTAGGTCAGACACCATGCGTCCTTACCAAAAAAAAAAAAAAATCAAAGAAGCTGGGGGGCATGGAGAAGGGAACCCTGTGAAATTCATTCTATGCATTTCATGAGAATAGAGGCAAAGTATGAAATCCTTACAGAAGGTAAGAAAAGACCTAGTCAAACAGCAGAAAGGATTATGATGGATTACAGGGATGGATGAACATCACTACCATTTGGCCAGCATTCAAAATGAAGTAAGTTGTTCCTGAGAAATTAGATCCCCATCATTTAATTTGACAGGAGCCTACAATCAGGAGGAGGAATGGAGGAGCAAGGTCAGGTGGGAGAACCCTCTCCCTGTGAGATGCTTTCGCTCTCAGAAACGTCTGCAACTGTCATACCAACTGCAACTGTCATACCAACCCTTTGCATCCTGGTTGGGTGGTTCCCCTTAAAAAATAAAGCCCTCCCAGGAATGGGGCCCACTTTTCGTTATAATTAGAAAGAAATGCCTGTGAGGCCGTACCACTTGCTACACAGAGCAAAGTTATCAGGCTAATTTAGTAGTGGCCTTCTGCCGAAGCTTAAATATGCTGAGTTTGTGTTTCTAGGGCTCAGATGAAATTATCTCATATAACAATAAGGCTTATTACTCGAGATCTACCTGACCAATTTTGCTCATTTTTGTTTTGAAATGAAGCTTAAGCAGTGAAGGCTATTTTGAAACTTTGAATAAGTTCAAAGCTCGAGCTTTGGGCAGCTTGGGAAGGGAGAGGGATGCGGCAAAGGAGAGGTTAATGCATCTGCCCCCCACACTGTGCATGTAATGAAATATGTGTGTATGCATGTGTGATAATGCTTACTCCTGTGAGGTCTTAGAGTGCTGGGCTAATGAAAGGACAGGCACAGAATATGGGAAGGGGGCTGAAGAAAAGTCCGTTGGTGATAGTTAGAGAAGAAGGAAGAGAAGCTGAGGAGAAAGAGCTGAAAAGCACCAGAGGAAAAAGAGAGAGAAAAATCTTACATCATGTGATTTTGATTTCAAACTTCAAGAAATGGTAGATGATCTTTTTAAAAAGAATATTCTCAGACTACTAGGCCCCATGGTGACACAGGATTCACACTAGTTTTTATATATTGTGAGAGCGGTTGAAAACACATTTAAAACTGGAACGTTCTAAAAATTAATATGTTTAGACAGAAAAAAAAATCCTACAACTTCCAGCATTCCCCAGCTAGCATGGCTTGCTGGGAAACTGTGGGACTGGTAGAACTTTTTTTTCTGTCTAAACTTGAATAGGCTATTTATTATCAGAACTTTATGAGATGTTTCTAAAATATGATGCTGAACCTCTACTGGTAAAAGATTAGATGATCAAATGGGCTCAAAATATAAGGTTCAAATACCCCCAAAAAACTTTGGGGAAATATTTGGAGGGAAATTTGTAATTTTTTTCTTGAATGTATCATTGAGAGAACATTTGTATAATGTGGCAAGATTTTTTTTAACACTAGACTTTATAGATAAACATTAGCAATCCTTTTTCGGGGAAGTAACAGGAGAGCACAGGGGATTATTTTCATTCATGGTAAAAATGTTCTTTAGTTAAGAAAATATACTAAAAGAGAAAAAAAATATAGAAGTTGATAAATGGAAAATCTTTGGATCCAGTAATGTTTCTTTTGAGTTTTAATGGTGGGACTGTAGTGAAAGAGTATAAGGAATTTGTGTTTATATATTTTCTGCTGCTAGGATATTGCATGCTAAGATTTATTTATTTATTTTATTCATTTATTGCATTTTTATACCGCCCTATAGCCGAAGCTCTCTGGGCGGTTCACAAAAATTAAAACCATTAAATCATTTTAAAAATATAAAACAAACCACAATCTAAAAACACAAAATAACATACAATATAAAAACACAACCAGAATAAAACCAAGCAGCAGGAATTAATACAGATTAAAATACAAATTTAAAACAGCAAGGATTAAAATTGTGTTAATTTAACTGTTAAAATACTGGGAGAATAAAAAGGTCTTCACCTGGCGACGAAAAGAATGCAAAGTAGGCGCTAGGCAAACCTCTCTGGGTAGCTTATTCCACAGCCGGGGTGCCACAGCGGAGAAAGCCCTCCTCCTAGTGGCCACCTGCCTCACTTCCTTCCTCACGGAGAAGCACCCCTGTAGATGATCTTAGGGTCCGGGCAGGTACATATGGGAGGAGGCATTCCTTTAGATAACCTGGCCCCAAGCCGTTTAGGGCTTTAAATGTTAGTACCAGCACTTTAAATTGGGCCCGGACCTGGATCGGTAGCCAGTGAAGTTGGAAAAGGACTGGCATAATATGGTCTCGTTGGCCAGTCCCCGTTAACAGTCTGGCTGCCCTGTTTTGTACCAGCTGAAGTTTCCGGACCGTTTTCAAAGGCAGCCCCACGTATAACGCATTGCAGTAATCCAAACGAGAGGTTATGAGAGCATGGATAACTGTAGCTAGGCTATCTCTGTCCAGATAAGGGCACAGTTGGTATATCAGCCTAAGCTGGTAAAAGGTGCTCTTTGCCACCGAGTTCACCTGTGCCTCAAGTGACAGTTCTGGATCCATGAGCACCCCCAAACTACGGACCCGATCCTTTAGGGGGAGTGCAACCCCCTCCAGAACAGAGTGAACATCACCTCGCTGGACAGACGAACCACCCGCTAACAGTACCTCCGTCTTGTCTGGATTGAGTCTTTAAGATGTGGAGGTCTTAAAGATTTTCATTTGATAGATTGTTATGAGAAAATGTGGGATGTAGCGGTGATGGCTAAATTAACTCATTATATTAGAACAACAGAGAATAGAGAGAGAGATGGAAACATGTTATTGATCATTGCAAGAAGAACTTGATATATCGTAATATCAGCTATTATTTTTTTAGGACTATTGCTGAAAGGTATATGTTAACAACATAAACAACTGTACTTTTTATTTTCTGTTCCTTTTTGTTCTTTATATTTTACTGAAACTATTTTCGAGGGATTCATTGGAATAAAATGTGAATTTACCATACAATGTAATGAATTGGTGTTATACGGATCTTAATTTAAGAAAACCAAACTTTGTTCAAGAAAAAAAAAGCAGAACTACATATATGGTTTTGGCTCAGCTTTACTATTCAGATATTTTGTTAAAAACAAGATTTCAACCCAATATTCCAATAGTGTCACAGAATAGTCAGGTATTGTTTTAATTGCATTTTTTATTTCAAAACATGTTTATAAATTCAAGACATACCTCAGTTTGTAGAGAACTGCTTGCTGCCAGCAGAGGTTCTATGGCACTTGGGGGGCAATGTGTCAAAGCATAGGCTGTGAGCTCCTGCCGAACAGCCATGTCCTGGTAACCTTCAGATTGTCCTAACTGGCTGCAAACGTCCCAGCTTTTAGAGTAGCCTAACATGGATGTTACGAGAGTGGTTACAAAATTGAAATTAAGAAGAGATAATACAAAAATGAATTTAGAACAAGCTAAACATTTCAAATCTGAGAAGTGCTAATCTTCAGGTTTCAATGGAAAGTAAAGGTTATGGTTATCAAAAGCTTGTTCACTTTTGTAACAACTACAGCACATCTGTACCCTGAAAATGTATTTCAAAAATTTCCAAATCTTGATCAAATGTATGTATTAATTACACACAGGCACCATCCTGACCTCTATTTACTCTTCCTATGTAATACCTGTTCACCATATACCAACTCCATATATCCTCATCATCCTACCATATACCCACTCATTTTTTGCTGTTCTTAAACCACCCCTATTCCCAGAAAACTTCAGCTTTAGGGCTGCTGTATTAGTGAACAACAGTTTGCCATATCAGATGAAAGCCATCTAGCATCCGTAGAAAGCTCACAAATAATTTCAGGTTTTATTTTCAATGGAACAACATTCAAGAGAAAAGGAGAGGGTGAAATGTTTGCCATTTTATATTGTGCCAGAAAATCCATAAGATCGCTGGATGTTCTACATGGGTAGGATGGGGAATATACTCCACCTGAAGCCATAAGTTCCTGGCAGTGCATATTTGCTGCTTTGTAATCCTCAAATCGGAGAGCTTGTTCCACTAAAAGAATCAGAACTTGTCCTTTTCTCTCTATCTGGTCATCAACTACAAAATAAGAGGTACATCTAAATTATTAGAACATTAACATCAATACCTATTAAATAAGTAACAAAGAACATGACAGGTATTCTTTGGTATGAGAGGTACAAATAAACCAGGGCCAGATCTACACCAAGCAGGATATAACACTTTGAAAGTGACTTGAGAACAGTATATAGAGTGTGTCATGGGCCCCAACACTATAAAGCAGTAGTGTAGATCCTGTCCAGGCTTCTTAAATACAAAAGAGAGAGGAATGTACATCTCTCTCTATATGTATTGACATGCTTAGCATGCATACATAATCATTTCATGTTCACTAAGCTGAAGCCACATTTGTAGAAGTTACTTGTCAAAGTGGGATACTTTGGGACCTTTGTGGCTAGTGGGTTAGAGTCTGCCCTCAACTCTTAGTTTTATACTGATCTACCAAAATGCTCCACCTTAAGCCTGAACCAAGCCATTTAGGCCCTTGCATCATCCAGGTGCATGAATACTGTGTCCTCACAAAACATGGTAATTTAGCATAAGGGACTAATAGGGGATGGCTGGACTCTGAGACAGCTATATACATGTATATTGAGGATCGTTTGCTCAGCCAAAGGTTTCTTAAAAGTTTCCATCACAGCTATGCATGCCGCTGAAGAGACATCAGCTTTTAATTTATTTGTAGAATATTACCCCACCCAGCTACTCCAAAAAGAGAATTAAAGGCTACTGACAATATCTAAAAAAAATAAAATTCGAGAAGATACAGCAAAATCATACGAGTGTGTTGCAATAGTTCACCCTGATGTCTTGATGTAATTAAGGCATGTGTCACCATGGCTGGATCTGCCTCTGGTTCAATGTAAACTGAATTGCCTGTCTCTTCAACAGAACCTTTAAAAAGTGGCTAAGAAACATTGGCGTTCTAGAACAACTTTAGAATTAGGGGCCTCCGGCAAGCCTAATCACTTTTCAGGGCATTCTAACTAACATACCTGAAGTAAGATTATATGCAATTACCAGGTAAAGAGGCCCTACATTGTTCCTGACAGATTTAAAAACCCAGGCTGAGCAAGGAATCGCTCCACTGCAGTAAGAGAAATGAAAAAAAACCATAACACAATCAAAGGCTTAATCTAATTTGTTGTATTGTTCTTCAGGTATCTGCTAAGGCAGAGGATATCATTTCTGTTTGAAAGGAATGTGGGTATATCAGCATGTGGGAGAAATGTTGTTTGTTTTTCTTAATTGAGCTTGAGCAGTTATTCAAGATAATTTAACACAAAAAAAATCTGTGTTGGAACAGTGGAATCTCTCTCTCTCCCCCCCCCCCAATGTTTTAAAAGAGTGCAAGTACCCAAAATGCTGGAATTACTCTGTCACAGTTTCCATCCACCCTGCATTCTTCCTCTCATTTCAGCTCTTGATATATACATGCTCACTGATATACTAAAGGGTAGCTGTCAACTCCAGCATGACTAGCGGAGCTCCTACTACTCACAGCTTGAACATTTATTTTAATTGAGCTTCTGTGGGTTTAACAGCGGAGACACTTCCAGTCCTACCCCCTGTAGATTTCAAACATCACCTTTTATTCTTCCAATCAAACTTCCTGACAGTCTCACAGCTCCCAACTTGGGAAGTAAAAAGTTAAAGATTATGAAAGTGAAAATGATTCCTAATGATAGTTTTAGTCTGCCAGTGCCTGACAGATAAAATTTAAGAAGTTAAGCTGCCAGATAAAAAGAGCATAATAAAATGTGTGCCTTAATAATATAACAATTTCTTTCTCCTTCATTGCTATCGCTGTTTAAACACAGATCAGCCGCTGTGTCAAAGGCATACAGTAACATTCATAACTGCAAACCTTGTCTGGCCTACTGTTCGAAGAACCCTGAGTGCGTCCATGGCAAAAGGGATTAAATAATTGTTCACAAACAAATTAATAATCTGCCCATATGCCATGGCAGGCACTTGAAACTACTACAAATGTGAACGTTGCACTGCAGGAACATTCTAAGACCCTGTTCAGAAGACACGATAAGCCACAGCGGTTAAGCATTTTGAGCGAAACATTATGGCTTAGCATGTCGTGTGAAACATTTCTAACCATGGTGGCTACATAGCCACGGTTTAAACTCACTAACTAACCATTTACTGCAAAAGGTTTAGCAGCCTAACCATGACTTAGTGTGTTGTCTGAACAAGGCTATAGTCTGAAGAAATTCACGTAACAGAAAAGCTGGTCTTACCTATGAATATTAGGACCAATTTTATTTTTTGTGAGGCCCAGCATCAAAGTGCAGCACCATTGTGTAGTTGTCAATGGCTTGAGCCCTCAGGAAGGCCCACCGGCACTGGACAAACCACTAATGCAGCTGCCAGTCTCCCTATTCTCCAGTTGAGCTGGCAGACTGACTTGCTTACTCAGTAGAGGCAACACCTAAGCAGCCCCATCACACAGAAATCCTCCTCCAGGTATGCTGCTGCAGTGGTGGCAGCAGCACATAACTGGCAGGAAATAATGATGCTGACCAAATGTTCAACTCTTGCCAGAGGCAGAAACACACACTCTCTCTATATGGCTCAGAATGAAAAGCCTGATGCCCAACTACACAGCAGGCGCAAAGACATGCCTCCACTATCCCCCTCCAGCAGAAATATGAAGGCATGTGGGGTGGGGTAGGGGGACCTGGGGAAATTTGAAAATTGTCCCAACAGAAAAGAAACTGAAACATTTTGGGAACACTAAAAACAACAACCCCCCTCCTATTATATATCACATCATGAGTAAAATTAAAGAGAACGTTTCAAAATGTGATACCAGACAACCTACAGTATTTGAAAATATATGTGCTGTAGATTTATCAGCACACAAACCCAAGATGCATTTTTGCACCTAGAAGGTCCTACCATTTTCATGAGAAGAACACATCCAGCAATTGTTTTCTTGTGAATTACCGCCTGCCTTCTTCTGGTGAACTTTGTTTTAGTCTGGAGATACTAGAAGCAGGAATCATGCATCTACTATCCTTTTCCTTGTACAAAACTAAGGCTACAATCCTTTACACATTAATTCAAGAGAAGATCTACTCTTGTTTCATGGAGCTTCAACATGTATAGGATTGTTCTGTACATTCCATAAATATGCTAAGTACAATTTCGAATCCTAAGTTATAAATGACGCATTTTACATTGTTGACACAGTTAAATAAGTTTAGTATGAACAGGGAAGTGAGACTGAACCAATAAAATTGTGCCTGGTTAGTTGGGGAAGGTTTGTTGGAAGTAAAAATGCTTTCAGCAGGTACTGAAAACAAAACAATGGTGGGGGAGCTTTCTTCTGTCCCTGACTTCATGCTGTTTTTCAAAGACGCAACATGAGGTCAGAGAAGAAAAAGGTGTCAGAAAGACCAAGAGAGAGAAAGAGAAAGAAGGGATGGGTGGCCCTGCCCAACATTGGCTCTGGGCTCCAACTGACTTACTCTTTGGGTCAACAGCCCTCCATAGGAAAAAAAGAGGCACTTGCCCTGATCCAACTGGCTCATGTACGTTCACCAGTAATGTAAAATCCAAATTATTGGTTGGCTGGAATAACCAGCCTACTGACAACGGGAATTCACAAGAACAGGCCCATGTTTCCCATTCTCCAGTAGTTCCAGTGTGGGGCAATCTTGACTGATGGGATGCAGAAAAACAGTGATACTACCTTCTGGAGAACTTGTCTAGCAAAAGTGGAATCAACAGATGAGAACATGTCAACACAATAGTGCTTAAGGTACAATAGATTTCTATGTAGCTGTGTTACAGATTCGTTCAATTGATGGACAACTCTTGTAATCAGTGGAATGAAGTCATAAATCATGGCCTGTAATGCCTCCTGGTACAACACTCCCCTCTGCTGGGTCCTTTGTCTACAGTCCCTTAACTAGCGAACAACGCTTGAGGTAGAGATCCCTGAACTAGGACTGTCTGATTCTGGAAATGTAGAAGCTAAAGGAGTTGAATGGAAGCTCCTCTCCTTGCTGCTGTCTGCAATATGGTCGCTACTAGCTGGCCAAGACAAGGAGTTAACTCATCAGTCAAGATTATTCCATACCAGAACTTCTGGAGAACAATGAGAGAAGAATTGTGCCACTTTTTACACCGGCACCATGCAGTAGGTGACTGCAATCATATTCCTCCAACTCTATTGTAAGCTAGCAGGGGCCGGGTGGGGGAATCCCAAGCAACAAAATATTTTCATTTGCGTGCTAGGAAAAGGCAGTATCCACACTTCATTGGAGAAGAAAAACTTGTACATATGATTACTGTACCAAAACCAAAAAACAGCCATCGTCTATAAAAATGCAAAGAGACAGCTTTTCCCCAATAATAAGGGTGATCTCTTTACTTATTACTCGGAATGTAAGAAATTCTCTTCACATTCTGGGAGAAAAAAACACTTTTAATCACTAATTCCAGAAATGGCTGAATTGCTAAACTAATTTTATTCCCATGAATGTCACTGTCATTTTGAAGTAATTTTGAAAAAATTAGAAAAGATGTCTAAAATTAATGACTCAAACAGCAATTCCTGTAGCTTGCGGCAGCCCTGAATAACATTAATGCCAGGTCTTTTCAGTGTTATGAGGCAATAAAGCAACAGTAATTAAGAGTCACTACTGACAATAACTTAGTCAAAAAGGCACAAACGTACATAAGTGGTGCTAAATGCAATGACTGTTTGAGACTGATATAAGAAATACATCATTTCCTATATGTTACGGATTCTATCCATCCAAATATGTTTTAAGGAAAATATAGCTCCTTTCTCTAATGGCTGCAGGGAAAGGAAAGAACCTGAGAATATAGACAGTGCATTAGGATGTTCTCAGGCTTAGTTCTGACCAGGCAGTTTTCCTACGTGGAGAATTCAATCATCTCCAACTGTAGGTGGGACTTCACATGGCTAAATGTTGTTAGATTAAAAAACAAAAACACATGTGCACATATAAAGAACTAAAATTTAAAGGTTCCCCATTCCTCTCTGGTGTTACTTGTTAATATTGTTAACCCTGATTCAAACAAACACTGGGGCGGGGGGGGGGGGGAAGGCTCATTTTGACAATCTGGGTTTTTTTAGTCTTTGCACTCTGGTACATATGTCAGAAGTAACCTTGAACACAGAGGGGGAGGATCCGCATGTAGCTGTCTTTTCATTGCTCGGGGAATGGAGGTAGTAGCCTCCAGGGGGGTGTTAAAAAAGAGAGAGCATTTGCTAAGCTAAGTTACCTTTGGGACATAACTCAAGACATGGCTTTCAATCTATAATAACTCTTGCACCACAATCTTATACATGTCTTCTCCGAAGCAAACCCCACCCTCTGAACGGAGCTATGCCGTGACAGTGTCATCCCATACAATTGTGGCCTCCTCGGAAGGCATGCTTCTCCCCACCTGGAATGACATCATGACACTACCTCACAACATAGTGTTGTTCAGAAGCAACACGGTAGGAAAGACATGGCCACTGGGCTGTTTGGAGGAGTGTCTCCGAAAACAAATAAAAGAAGAGAAGGGAAGTCTCTGTTACAGCTACACATACCCTCCCTCAAAGTAGTTTTCCAGCAGTAATAATTATGAACCATAGTAGGAGAGGGTTGAAGATGTTTGCTTCCTCAGTTTGCTCGCTTTAAAATTTAACATGTTTTTCAATGAATTTTAATAGGGTATATTTATTTTGCTTCTTTAAAAAGAAAAGAAAAAGAAAGAAAATTTCAGGATAGAGGCAGGCTATAATTCAAATAATTGAGTGTTCTAACAAGCCACTAAGATAGGAATGTTAGAAACACCTAGGTCTTCACAAGCTGTTCTATACTTTAATTTTAAGGGTTGAGCATATTCAGCATCCTCTAATTTTAAGAGCAGGGGAATCATTATATACTTTTATAGTTACCTAAGGCGTGCTGCTTGGAATTAGCAATATAGTGCAACCTCGTGTACTTTTGTGTAAGAGGTAGACAAATAACAGCTAAATAAATAGGCCTTATAATGTTACAGTTTCCTGTCTGGGAGATGTAGAATTAGCTAAGATGAATTTGGGTAACAAAGAGAAATAGGGATTCTGAGAATGGAGGTCGACTGTACTGCAATTTCTCCTCATGCCAGAAGTGAACAGATTAATTCACTGCTGTGATAAATATTAACAACAAAAAATGGGATTATTCCTATTTATATAATGAAATCAGCAGAACAAATGAATGGCTCGGTAATGTTGGAGGCTTAAAGGCAAATACACAATGGCTCAGTTGAGACAACACGTTAGTCAAAGCAGTGTGAAAACTCCACTCAACGGTTGAGTTTTTAGGGGGTACTCCCCACACAACATGTTCTAACTCCACTGTTGTGTGACTGTGGGATACCGTGGAGTTGAGTAAAATCCATCATGAAGTTTGATTGACAGTTTCTCTGCCCTCTCTCCTCCCCCGGTCCTCCCAATGCTATCCCATCAGCCATTGCTGCAAAACAACAAAAAACACCATTGAGAAACATGCTGTCTGAACTGAGCCAATGACTAGAATAACCAATACTAACGTTGCTTTCTGAAATGATTGCTATTTTACCACAAAACTCAGCAAGGTTTCAAAAATAATAACCACCTCTCAGTCGTGGCTTGCACACACTCCACACAATTTTTTAAACACAGTTTTTTGATGCATCCCCAAACCCACCACAGATTCTTACTCCAGAGGTCTCCACTGGAATGTTTGAGAATGTAAGAAATAGCAGGGGTCTCTTCTGAGCAGTAGGAGCAACATATTTCTACGTCATGTCCCACACAAATGAGAGAAATCCCCCTGCTTCTACTGGACATCCTCTGAAACCAGAGGATGGATGCCAGGGAGTTCGGAAAGACCAATAATGATGCCTGTACCCCAGCTTATTTCCTTTGAATTGTGAATCACAATTCCCATGCCGTATCACAAAGTGCTTTGACAAGTCTCCTAATTTTGATAAGCTGTTGACATGTGACATAGAAGGCTACTATTTGCCCAGTTCCTTGGATCCTCGCCCTATATGTCAAGCATTACATCTCATTTTCTCCTCCTCTGAGCTTTTGTGAGTACCCAAACAAAATGCTTGCAAAAAGCCTCATTTTTAAGTTGAACATAGGGGTATTTGTACATCCACTCTTGAAACTATTTATTCAGGGCTACTATGAACTTACTACAGGGGTGCCCTCCAGTGTTTTGGGACATCAGTTCCTATCAGCAACAACGAGCATGGCCAATGGTCAGGGATATTGGGAATTGTAGTTTAAAACATATAGGAAGCACCAGATTGCTTTACCCTGACTTATTACCTTACTAGAGTATGAAGCTTGTGTCTTGAGATGCAAACATTTCTCACAAAATATCAATCAGGTTACTGCGCTTTAAGAACAACGCCTCTCATCTCCAAATCCAAGGCAAGTATGTTCAGATTTTCACACGTGACCACTGCTACTAGCCAAACCATTCACTGTGTTCCTTCACTTTCTACTATTCAAAGGTATCGCATTTTCCTGCATTCAAATCTACAGGTATACAGTCACATATTTTTAAGTAGATGGAATCCCTTGTAAGAATTTGGGATTATTTACTAGTAATGGAATAGGAGAACTTTGGGTGTGCGCTCTTCAGGACAGGGCCCTGAATAAAGACATTTTTCAGATCATAGTGGTTAAGGTGTCTTGCAAAGGAGCACAGATGTGCTGACACTCTATACGTATGTACTTGTGTTTTTATTCACATTACCCTGACTTCTTGGCTTGAGAATCCATTTTGTTTCGGAAGCAGCAGCAGAACCACAAGCATGGAAAGCTGCCAAGAATGAAAGCAAGGCCTTGGATGGCTGCAGCAGGGCCTAATTGTATACATGCTTCCTCTACTGACTAGATTAAAGAAAGCTACTTCCATATAATTACGGAAACATACAAATGTCTAGCTCACTGCCAACTTACCATCCAGCCAGCTAGCCTATGAGGGTACCTTTATGTTCGCTAATCCAGGGCCTTGGTTGTAAACATGGCTCAATCGTGAAGCATTCCCACTCAGAAGTCAGGTCAAGGGGTTTAATTATCAGCTGGACAACCCTCGTGATAACTTTGGTATACTGGAAGCGAATTATCTTTTATATACAACTCTTGCCATGCATAACCAACATATTTTAAGTCAATTAGCTAGCAAGGAGCCTCCCTGAGCTTTCTTTTCAATCCACAGCATAAAATTCCCTTTGTTCTGACCCATACTTAGTCCAGCCTCACAGCCACCAAGTCTTTTGCACCCTTTGTTTTGACCAATAACTGCCCTTAAGTTTTGGCACCAGTTCCTTATTTTTGCTTTGGTATCCCTCAGCTCTAAGATCAAGCTGGGCCTGCTCATTTCTCATAGTCCTTTCTTGGCACGATTCCCCGCTCCACTCTGCCATCCATCCATTTCCAGGAACAGAATTCCCTGTTCTTTTCTTGAACCACTTTGTTGTCTCATTTTCTTGACCCACTTTGTTGTGAGAGCCAGTGTGATGTAGTGGCTAAAGTGTTGGACTGGGAGTCCCCATTTGGCCATGGAAACCCACTGGGTGACTTTAGGCCTGTCACAGACTCTCAGCCCAACCTACCTCACAGAGTTTTTGTTGTTAGGATAAAATGGAGAGGAGGAGGATTATGTACACGGGACATACCATGAGAGATCAATTTACCTTGTACCCCCCAAAAAGAAAGTGTTATCCCTTGGTAAAGTACCCACTGAGACCAAAGTTGAGTTCCATACATAATACAGCACAACCTGTGAGCTTACCACCATTTTTAGTGCCTTTCGGGGAGCTGTGCACTATATATGAGTTGTCAGTTTTGAGTTTTGAATCGCTGCCGAAAGCCACTGTGATGTCCAAAGAGCCCCTAAACATTTTGTCCCTGTTAATTAACCCACAAATTGCAGGGACATGAACCATGTCTGAGCCGCTTCCTATTTTCTTTAAAAAAAACCTTCGAACGCTGCATTCGAGGATTGTTTCTGTGACATCTGAACTTGAGCACTTGGGGTTTTTTCTGGATTAAACAACCTCACGTTAGCCCAAAACAATCCGTCGGTTAACTTGGGGTTGTTTAAACCATGAAAAACCCCAAATGTCTGGGTTCAGACATCATGAAAACAACCCTCAAATGCGGCGTTTGAAGGATGTTAATGAAAATAGGAAGTGGCTCATGTGTGCATTGCACATACATTCAATTTGTGGGCTAAATCATACACAAACTGTCACCAAAAGCATCCAAATATAGTCTTAGTGGTGTTTAATACTAGCAACTAATGGAACGTAGTAAATATACTTTACCTGAAGTATATTCTACTGGTGTCAGAGGAGCTGTGTGCGAAATTCAAATTAAAAGAAATTAATTTGTAATTTATGTAGAAGAGAAGGTGGCAATGATGTAAGTCATGATTTAATATCAAGCTTCCCTGAAGACAACTTAGGGTTCTTGAATAAGTCCTTGAATAAATCCCCTGCAAAAACTGAACACGCTCAACATAAAACATGGGTATCTTTCATCACAATTTTATTTTACCTGCAACCTTCAGCAAATTTGCAAGTCCCAAGAGCTTGGCAGACTGCTTGTAGTTTGTTGGCTGCTGCAAGAGACATTCCTTGATAAGGCTGAGTCGATCAGAGCACAGACGCACTAGTGAGGAAATACATTACGTTAAGTATAATGCCACAAAAGATAATGCATTTTTGATTAAGGCAGGTATTAGTTAAGTGCACAGACAAGCTACATATGCAGACATTACAGATCTTTTTGTAGGCAGGGGTGGTATAACAGGGTTTACCAGTCCATCTCAACAGAGTACAGCTGAATGCATTCGCCCATCGGAAATTGTGTTATCAATTTTTAAACATATCTCAAGCACCTTGTTTCTTATGATGTAGATGTCATAAGAAATCTTATAGCCAGGTACTTTCCAGTTAGGGAGGGAAAGTCACCACTGATGCACAGAAATTACTATTTCTTTTAAATGTAGAGAATTTCAATCACGTGAACTTGCACAGTCTGAGGTAGTACAGCCCAGGCACAAGCTTATCAGTTCTGTTCCTAGTAATGCAAAAAGTAGTTCTTTGAGATGTCACTGCTGTGAACGAAAGGGGGGTAATCACAAAATTCAAATGGGGGGTGGGGCAAGAAGAATTTATTTTGTGAACTTCTATGCAGCGCAATTTCATAACCGTTCCAACAGACTTTCCAAGATAAGGAATTTTGGCTTAGAGAATTCTCCTTTCTTATTCAATGTTTAGATTACATTATAAGCCTGCAGACATGGTTCGTCTTCTATTAACTTTTGTACAATGTCCTGTTTTCAAAGTGGCACAAAACAAGATTTGCGAATTAGAATCTTCTTTTGCATTTATTTCAGGTGCAGCTACAGTTATGCACTTGTGTGCTCATGAGCAACATAAAGAGTACTTCTGTTTCTTTGGAAAGAGTTGAGTTATTTATTTATTTTTACATTTATATCCGGCCTTGTGAGTTCATACTTACTCAGTACACAAGTGAACAGGGGGAGTTAACAAAAGTTTGGCAACGACGTCTCTGGGTGGAAGAGACAAGGACCTGGTTCGCACATCACACTAAGCCATGGTGAGTTGTTACTATGGGTGCTTGTAAGGTGGCTTAGCGTGATGCCCAAACCTGGCAGTTTCTTGCTTTTTCCAGGTGCCTTTAAGTTTAACAGTATTCAGATATGCATATGTTCTGGCATGTTTATATATTATTTGTGGATTGGCAAGATCCATAACTTTGTGCCTGAATTGGTGAGTTTAAAAAAAAAAAATCTGCATATTTCATTATATATTTAAGAAGCAGTTTTTAAAAAATAAATAAATTTGTTTTTATAGTTATAGGTGGAGACAGTGCAGTGTTCTATATTGTCAATAGATGTGAGAAATCTGATTTGAAATAATACTAGAACTTGGGGTCATCCCATGAGGCTGATTGGTTGGAGATTCAGGACAAATTAAAGGAAGTATTTCTTTACACAGCGCATAGCTGAACTATGTAATTCACTACCATAAGATGTAGTGATGGCCACCAATTTGGATGGCTTTAAAGAGTTGGATAAATTCCTGGAGGAGAAAGCTATCAATGGCTAATAGATCTGATGGCTATGTGCTTCTTCCAGTATCCTGAGACAGTAAGCCTGTATGCACCAATTGCTGGAGAACATGAGTGGGAGGGTGCTGTTGCACAGTGTCCTGCTTGTGGCCAACTGGTCGACAGCTGGTTGGCCACTGTGTGAACAGAGTGCTGGACTAGATGGACCCTGGATCTGATCCAGCATGGCACTTCTCATGTTCTTTTATTTTTATATACCTTTTTATGTACTCGACCAGTGAAGAGGACCTAAAGTCAAAATGTGTTTGGTCAGTTCTGGTACTGGTTATTTCTGGTATTGGAGGATATTACTGCACAACTTGATTTTACTCTCTTCTGTCGCCTAATGACTGTGTGTTTGTAGCCTGAATAGATAAAACAACATTATGAGAGATTTTAAACATTATTTATCTTCGCCAATTTGCTTATCCCAATTGGTTTATTTCTTTTTGGTTTTGGGTTGGGATATATTTCTTGTTTGGTCTGTTAGGCTAGAAGACTGGGCAGAAAATAACAGAATGCAATTTAACATTGACAAATGGAAACTTTTTCATTTAGGAAAGAGAAATCCAAAGCACTGAAAACCAAGACTGAAGCCCCCTTGGACTCATGGCACTAATTTCAGAGTTTTTGGATCTTACCTCATGCTGTTGCTATATTTCATAGTATTACCACACGTCCATTCACTGAAGATTTACTGTTAGCATATTCACCATTTAGGGCAAAACGTTCTCGATCTTGCTTTTGATTTTTTGTCTTAACCTCATGACTTTACTGCACCTTATGCCAGGGATGGGCAGTAAGTAGATCTTCAGATCTTTTGGACTTCAAAACTCCCAGCATTCCTGACCTTGGCCAGGGGTTTCTGGCAGCTGCATCTAAAATGTCTGGAGCTCTACCTTTTGTCCCCCCCTGTCTTACACCACAGAATGGCAAACAACTCAAAAGTGCTATTGCTATTTACCTCAGGTGATAGCCCAACAGTGAGAGCCATATAGGAGGGTGATAAGCCTATCACATCATGGCTAACTGTTTTGTTAATAAATAGCTTCCAACATGAAACTCTGTTACTGAAAGTAGAATTAAATCCCTAAAATGTTTTGAAAGCAAATAGGCCAGTCTTACATCAACCCGATACTCCGATGTTTTGGTCTACAACTCCCATCAGCCCCAGCAAGCATGGCCAATCGTCAGGGATGCTGGTCCAAAACTCCAAGGATGCCAATTTGGGGAAGGCTGAAATAGGCTAACATTTAAAGCCTAACATGAGGGTAATCCATTTTAAAACCACTAGATTCACAACATGTAGGACTGGAATCAGAATCTTGCCCTTGTTTTGCATATTCTAGAAGTTATTCAATCCACGTTTTGAAGGTAATACTTCAAAGGCTTTATAAACTCATAATTGCACTTTTAAAGTGTATTATTCATCCAGTTAATAGCAGCTCAAATCCATTAAAACAAGGATTCAGACTGGAAAGTCACAGGAATTGAATGTAAGATTGCACTTGTAAAAAAATGTCATTCAGAAGGCTATTATTTATGTTAAAGAACCCATTGAGTCCAACATTTTCCACTTAATATGGGAATATCTGAGAAAATTAAGAGTGGGGATTGGAGGATTTTACTGTCCAAAATGGCTTCCATCCTTATGATCCCTTATGCCTGCTGCCACTGTTACATTCAGCAGTGCTAATGGCACATGCTATGATGCCTTCACTTACCATTTGTGAATATATGAAACTATAAAGCTGGCATTTGAGACAGGAATGCAACTTAAACCTATCACATACAACTAACACTTTGTACCTTGCAATGGTAAGATTTTCACACCAAATTCTTCAAGGTAGCTAAGAGCACGAATGAGATCCAATTCCTCTTGAACAACAGGTGGACAGTCTGTAATGAGCTGTAAGCAGGATCTTAAAAGAAAAAAAAAGCTAAGGATTTCAAACAGTTTTTCTAAGTTTAAAGCCAATATATTTAAAGCCAATATGATCTAGACTGTTTTGAGGCAACCCAAAACTATGGTTTCATATTATGTGTGGAAGGCCCAAGCATGTCATGACCCTCAACCTAACCTATCTCACAGGGTTGTTGTGAGCATCAAGTGATATAATCCCCACCAGCCACTTAGTAAAAAAGCATTGGATACAAATAAATAAATATAGAACTATAGATACAACCACCCCCCTGCTGTTTTACAAATCTGGACTATCATTTATAATTCCTTTGCATGTTTGGGAAGAATATAGCAAAAAACATCACCCATCAGACTGAATAATGCTGAGGTTGCAGTAGTACCAAAGAACTTAAGAAAAAAGCACCAAGTGGGGGGATTCCACAAAACACCTCAGTGAAAACTCATTGGCAACAAAACATTGACTGACAAAGATGAAAAATACCATAAACTGGGAGGAAGGGTGAATATAATGGAGTGGCTGGAAAGGGAGAACAAAGGAAGAGACACATAGATCTCAAATGGGTGCAGAAAACTCTCTCACTGTCTGGATAGGTAATTTCCTCAATTACACTGGGCAGCTATTTTTAAATGTCACCTTGGGTAAAAGTGAAAGCTGCCTACAGAAATCAATGGAGAGCCAAGATTTTAATGTAGCTGGGATTGGACACATGCTTAATCGAATGCTGATTCTTGGAGACAGAGAAAAAAGGAAAGGGGTGATGGAGGAGAATGGAATGAAATGGTTGGAATCCTCAGCAGAAGCAGTTCATATTGCAACATTTTGTATTAAAATATATCAGAAGCACATTAAACCCGTGGAGGCTGCTGGCTCGAATGTCAATGGGGCAAGAATCTGCTCCAGGTTTTAGTCAGAACCTTCAGACTTCAGAGAGCTCCTTGAGAGTTCTGACTGAAACCCAGAGCAGATTTACTGCCCCATTGATATGGAAGCTACCAGCTGCCCCTGCATTAAACGTATGTATGGGTCATATTCAGTATGTCAAAAGGCAGTTCTACCTCACATACGTTCTTGGGCCAAACATACACTCTGGTGTTAGTAAAGTAATGGGATGCTCACAGTATGTTCATGTACTGTAAGGTTGTCCTGACACAACTATATGGGGCCTTTCCAATGGATGAAAATAATCTCTTGGTAAAATGTTGCATTTCCTTGGGGATGCATTTTTTTTTAAAAAAAAAAATATCAATTTGCCAATTTTCATAGCTAAGCAATGTACTAAGAAATTACATGTCAAAAGGGGAAATGTTTCTGTTTAGTAAGCAATCGTTTTGTATATGGATGAGGTAGCAAGGGAAATCCAGTTCATTTGACATTTTTCTCCATGCTAGTTCACCAACTTTTTATTAATGTGTAGAAAGTCCTTCTAAACCCTAGTCAAAATGCATGCTGAACCAGTCAACGCAATTCACTATTGTTCTGTCATAAAAATAGGAAAGTAAGTCATATTAAGAAAGAAGTCAGTTATTAACAGTTCAATTGCAGCACCTGTATTATTCAATTAAAATAACTTTTTGGAGATGTCTGCCAAAACTGATAAGGAGCGCACATGATTATTATGTCAGCTAACATAACTCCTCTGTGAATATGCACGGGGTATGGGAGAAGAAATAATAATTTTTAAATATTACTCCTATGATTTTGTTCTTTCTCCTAAATTTTATTTTGTTAAAATTATACATTTTTTTTACTTTGCTTTGATCTTATCTAAAGGAAGAAATTATCCTGGAATAATTTCCACTTAGAAGACAGTATCACTAGACTAGGAAATTGCTAACGCTAGATAATGAAGCAGACATTTCATCTGAAGTTAATATTGGTGGTGGTGGGAAAGGAATTCATTTTCTAGGTAGAAAATGACAAGTTCTTTCCTGTCTGCATGTTCTTTGCAGAGTTGACCTATTTTGAATATTTTAATACTTCACAGTACAGAAATAAAAGCCTGCATTACACAGGAATGAAGAGGAAGGTGGTTTACCTTTTTGTAATATTTTAAATCATAGCCCCGCCCTCACTCCCTGCCAAAAACAAATATAAAAGGAGAGAGATACAAAACATTTTGCACAGAGGAAAATATAATGAGGAAGCAGAAGGAAAGGCAGATTGAAGGGGGAGGAGTGCGGGTCTACACTGAAAATAAACACAGATAAATATTGCTAGCGGCTTCCATCCAAGCCTTTCAAAATGCACTAAAAATTAAGACTAAACAAACCATTGCAATTTACCTGCATTACACAGGAAATTACAGAATTACATCCAGTGAATTCAAAAGTCTCAATGGTGCCAGAAAGGGGGCACATTTAGAAGCGAAGACTCTTATAAAGGTGAAAGGAAGATGAGTTTTTAAAAACCAGCTAAGCAGTCGCCACTCAGTATTGTGGTAGATCTCCCTCTCATATAACTGATTCGTACATTATACTGAACTGTTACCCAATGACGAGGAAAAATAACGCCAAGACATCACTAAATCCAACTAGTTAATTGAATTTGTAGGGCATAAGGACTGATTAACCTGGCATTTCTCCCACCCTCTATTCATCTCCCCACATCACAGAGCCCTCAATTTCCATCCCTTGCAAGTCTCCTTAGTTCAGCCAAGTGTCACTCCCACCAGCAAATGAGAGTTTGTCCCAAAATCCCTTGCAATGACATATGGGTCTCTGAGACAATTTCCCATTCCCCAGTTGGAGACGCCCAACTGTCTTTGGTCCAAAAGGATGGGACTGCTAAAAGATCTGTAAAAGAGTAATGTTTCACTGCTTTCAGGCACCTTCCACTGAAAAACAGGCCATTCACGGGGGCCTCTGGGGCCATTGCCATTTCCCAAAGGGAAGCAGTGGGGCTGATTCCCCCTTTTACGACTATTGGTGCACTAAGAGTTAAGGAATATGAGAGAGGAATGCTCCGGTACTGCCGGGCTTCCTTCCTTTCAATGAAAGATGAGACGGGTACCAAGCAAAGGAGAGGAGAGGAAAGATGCACTCTCTTCTTTCACACAGAGACATACCAAGGGATTGAAGGGAAAGATGCAGCTGCAATTGGGGAGGGCAACATTGTGTGTTTCTAAATGTTCTTGGTAGCTTACAGCAAGTGAATACTAATTACTGGAAGAGACATAAGAATTGGGAGAGGATATTGTATGAACAAAGGGTAGGCAGTTTGTTCCTTTTTCTCAAGAGAGATGCTGATAACAACTGATAATACATATCTCTACAGTTAATTCATGTAGTACTTCACCTTTATGTTTGGCTTCAGTCTAAATGTCAATTAAAACATCTATAGGACAAGTACATATTTCCTACATGGAAGGGATCTCTCTGCAAGAAATGTGTCATGTGCAAAACATTTCCCACATTTCGAAACGCATTTTCTGAACACACAGTCCTAATTTTATCTCAACATCCCACTGTTTTATTATGAAAGGAAGCCTATTGGGGCCTTCTAAGCAGAAACGGTGGAGCATCACCAAGCCAAATAAATATAAATATGGATGTGTGTGTGTTGAACTCCTAACTTAATACCAGAATTTCATTATACAATACTAACTAAAGTTTCTTTTTAAAAAATAATTCCTTTCTTACATCATGCTCTCTAAAACTGACCAAAAAACGATGTGTCTATTTGTTCTATAAAGCACTACAAAGCCCTCTGGCAATGGGTAAATAAAATATAAATACGTCCTTAGCAGTGTATGCTCAAGGCTGTTGAGTCTTCTTCTTCTTCTTTTTTTAAAATCAATTTGTTTTTATCTCTTGAACATATGCAAGCCTTACATTTTTAAAAAACAAAATCTGCAGGTGGGCACAAGAAGACACCCCACAATAAACAAACACATGCTATTTTACAGCTGTACAATTTACACAGGTACAACAATAACTGCAGTTTCCAAAATCATTAGCCTTTGTTTGCTGATTTGCTGCTAGTGCCTTATATTCCCTGATACAATAAGCAATATTTATGCAAAAGGTGCAGTTCTTTTACGACATTCTAGTCTCCTGAGGAGCTAATTTAATTCTCAATGTGTCTCTGCGTGTTCACTCACACACCGGCAACCTTGGAAATGTTCAAGCGCCCAGTGAAAATGCTTCAATGGGCAAGAGAAAGAAAGTACCACAGCCTAAGAAGCAGGAGGGGAAAAAAATGATGTTCATTGTAGGGTGGTTACCTGGCCAAATCCATCGAAGTATCCGTCAGACTGGTTGAAGAATTAAAGTACTCTCTGCTAGCTGCCAAAACCAATTCAATGCTTTTCTCATAGCAGACTCTGTACTGAGATTTTCCTTTCGAAGCAACACTAACTGGGGGATCTATAGACCAAGCACTGCAATGCATCATTTGCCCAGCTAAGTGGATGTTCTCCAGTCGGCTTGAACACAGAAGACTTTCTGTAAAAATCTACATATATAGAAGACAGTCAAATGTCATATCGGCAAGTTGTACATTTCATAAATTCTTGGGTACAAGTTTGAAACAAAAATATTTGTGACGGCTTTCAGCGACAGACCAGTATGATTATATTTTAAGGTATCATCTGCTGAAACGGAAACACAATCTCATTTGCAGCCCTTGGGAAACCCTTTCCATTAATCTGTCTGCAAGGGGGGCACTATATGGTGATGGCAAAATCCCTACATGTTGCAGAAGACTGTCAGATCTATTGGGGGATATATTCTCTGTTTGGGCAGGTTGGTAAGGCCAAGTGGTTGTGCTATGAGTATAGTATAGAATACAGCCAACATGGCCTTGTAGCTATACCTCGTGGAAGGAAATTGGTAATGGAAACTCATCTGCCATTACCAAACTCCTCATGGAGAAACCCGTGTACAGTCTGAAAGTCATTAATCAAACGGAAGAACAAAGTACCCTAAGTGAAAATTGTTTTGGAGTTTTGGAAGCAGCTCTAGCAGACCAAGGAAGTATGTAAATCAAATTGATCATACCTCTTTAAAAGCCACATTAATGCATTGCTAAGGCATTCTCATAGGATGTTAATATTGAAGTCTACTCAAAATAGAGCTTTAATGGAGCTATAACTGTAGCATTTTTTCTTAATATGATGTATGTATTATTTATTGCTACTCCCGCTCACCCCCCAAAAGTAACAAGTTTAAATGTTCGATTTAAGTCCCAGATGCCATTTTCCTCTTGTAATTTCTTCAGAAGTGTTCAAATTTTCTCTCAAAATCCCTCAAGAGTCATAGAAATTAGTAACTATAAGCAGTAAAATATGTATGTTATAATAGTGAGGCTGACAATAAAATGAAAATGTTTTTAAAGTTGTATAATTTCCCTTCAACAACACAAAGATTTACTCAAGTACTTAATAATGGGAAAAATTGACAAAAGTGTTGCTTCAATGTAATTCCCAAATTAACAAATTAACAATAACAAAAAGTAACATTTTTGTCTTGAGTGTGTGTGATATACACACCCACACTTTCTGTAGAAATTTAGTTTTGCATTCCACTTTAAATGCAAACAAGAAAACATCTATCAAAGTTCTGAGTGACAATATTAAAAATGAACTTTCTGCTCAGTGAACCATTTAATAAACATAATAGCGATGCAGCAGGCCATTTATCTTTCTATTGTTTAGTTAGCAAATATATTTTAAAGTTTCTGTATAGAAAGAAATGCAACTTTTCCATTCATATATCTTATGTCTTTTATAATTCTGCAGCAAGTCTACCGTTACTTTATATGATTGTAAGAGACTCTGAGCTTCATTTTTTTAAAAAAATATACATTCCTAGCCTTTAAAATCACAAAACAAGCAGTGTAAATTTGTTAATATGTTTTCCTTAGGCAACATTTCTAAAGGGAGAATATCCCCTCATGAGGAGAATTTTTTCCTTAAAATCTTAGTTATACAAAATGCTGAGAATTCAGTCTCTTGAAATGGTTCCTCATTGCCACGATTGTAAAGAAAGCAGGATAGCAATACGATCGGAATTCTCAGAAATACACAATGGCTCAATTCGGACGACACAATAAACAACCGGTGTGGGGAAAACAATCGTCAGTTGTTTTGACTATTGTGTCATCCGAATGCTGCCATAGTCAACTCAGCGCTGATCCTAATACACACCACAGTTGATTATTTATTACCATGTTGTGTGGGGAGTACCCCCTAGTTGAACAACTGTAAAGTTGATTATTACCCCACCATTGACTATCGTGTTGTCCGAATTGAGCCAATGAGTCTTAATTCGTCCTAAACTGGGATTGTATGTACACTGTTACAGGTTCGGAGTCAACCGTAATGTGTAGATGAGTTGCAGAGAATACAAGCTGGTGTAAAACTATAGGTATGTTCTTTCCCATGCAGAAAAACAGAAAGAATCACCTCATAGCAAGTATCTGCTTCTAAGCATGTGTAGACGTTCCGCTGCATATCCAGCATATCTTGCAACAATCCCATCCAGTTTGTCTCGTTAACAGGAGGCTGCCTTTTAAGAGACACAAAGTCAACATTTATGAGCAAACAGTTCATAATGAATTTGTGAATACTGAAATCAAATACTTCCATCTGAAAAGCCACACAAACACCAGTCCCATGGTAGGGACACATTAATGTGTTGAGAAAGACCACTCTTGCAAAAACACTTAGTATTTAAAACTCCACATTATTGGCGTGTACACTGGGTGTACCGGGTGTGTCCAGGCACACCTTAATATCTTCAGGACCTCTGCTTTCCCACGCCCGCCCCCCACTGCTCCAATCAGGGCCTTTAAGGAGGATGGGAAAGTGCCTTCCGGAGCTTCCAGAAAGTGCATAATTCCCCAGGCACACTAATGGATAATCAGTGTGATGCAGGAAAATTACGCACTTTCTCGAGGCCCTGGAAAGTGCGCTTTCTCACCCCCTACTTCTCCAATCAGGTCCTGGAGGGCGTGAAAGCATATTTTCCCCTCCTCTGCTACAATTGGGGCCTTTAAGGTGCATACCCTAATGAAATGTGCTCCACATGCCTATGTTCCACATACAGTATTTCAGCAATCCTTACAAAATTTAGGTCAGGTAGTCAAGTTTTTATTATATAGATATGACAAATGGGAAGTTGACGTTGAGACAATGGCTTGCACAATGAGTTCGTGGCCAAGGAAAGATTTCATCCAGGAACTCAATGGCTTTCAACTTACTAAATTACTCAGTATTCTGGTTCTCTAAAAAAAAAAAAAAGAAGATTTCTAAAGCCACACAGAGTTGATCAACATTTGAACCTGTAATTCTGACTCAGGATGGCTTAAATTCCTAAGTCGTACTCTCCATCAAGAGTCTACCTGCAGTTCTAGCCCTTGCCTCATGGGGCAATAGCCATCCACTTATGCACTACAGAGCCAAGAAGGGGGGGGGGGGAGAAATCCTGTGCTTCAGTTCCTCTTTTTCGGCCATATCACAAGAGCAATAATGGCATGTACAACGAAGAGCATACCTTGCTCTGGGACTTCCCCAGTGCTTGCTATGCACGAAATGTCCTGTAACCACAAAATCCCAGATGTATCATCACTACCCAGAATGCTCTCATTTGCTCCCAGTTGCTTGTATCCTGCTGCCTCTGTGCCTCACCACTTTTCCTGGCTTTTTTTTTTCCTTTGTGGCTTCACCCACATATTGGAAAAGCCATTTTCTAATCTTGCTGTTCACTGCTCCCAAGCCCTGGATCAGCCTTCTCAAATTTGGTGCCCCCCCCAAATTCCTGATCATTGGCCATGCAGACTGGGGCTGATGGGAGTTGAAATCCAAAACTTCCAGAGGGCATCATGTTGGCTAAAGCTGAGCTAGATTCTTAAGAAGGAATTACCCAGTCCTGCCTGGGTGCTACAGGCGGTCTCCTTGTGGAGTGAACAAGTAAGCTGGCTTCTGAGCAGCTGTGCGCTAAAGAAGCATCCCACAGAGTTCTATTTATTTACATCCATGAAACTGTGCTTAGGGCAGTAGCCTCAATTGCTTACGTTCTGACCCCGTTAAAAGCTGCATGCAACATTTAATCTGCCAACTTGTTAAACAATATCTATGCATTAAGACCAGATTTTTTAGCAATCCTTATGAATATGTAACTCACAGAAACTAATCTTTTCAAACGTTCCTTGTGATCAATGCTTAGAAATACATATTTGTTTCAAACACATGAGTGGAAACAACAAGATCAGTCATGCTGATTCACATTCACTAGGAACAGCCACCATTAGTTACTCACTTGCGGCCTGTGTGCCTAGTCAATCTAATCATCAGATTCCGTGCTTCCTCTCGGCTGTTTTGTGTGTCTTTTACAAAGGATACGGGTTTCTGGAGTCCATGCTTCTCCAAAAGTTCAGATACACTGAAATAATAATCAGAAGCATCGTCAGCCATTCAGCCAAAGTCTAAATCTTGCTTGTCATCACCGCCACAAGGCTCAGAGCAGATCACATATTCTTAAGATACAAAATAAAATACAGAGCAAGGCGGCATTTCTCTCAAAAGACAAGTCACGTTCAGGATTTAATTTATGCAAGCCTGGAGGGTCCAAGCAGGTTAAAATTAATTTAAATATATGCCAGAACAAAAAATAAAAATTATAGAAGAAGCATAGTGCCCTTCACCCCATTATTATTATTATTCTTTCTATTTTAAAGAGAGAGAGAAAATAAAGCATATGTTTGCAGTAGGAGTAAGTAGTAAAGAAATCTTTTCTCCACGTCTGAACAACTCTTGCACAGGTAGAAATGACATGACCAAATGTAAGTGCAGGGTCATAAAATAAAGACATATGCCATTTACTTAGTCGGAACATACATACATACATAAAATATGGAATGCTGCTGTATTGAAAATGAGCAGAGGTTTGTTAAAATACCCCAAATTTGCAGCTATCAGATGGATGCTCTAAGCTTTTCTACTGGCCAAATAGCTCATTTTACAACACTAGAAAGAGCCACTGATACACAAATGGACTGAGGGTGTGCAATGACTTCTCTGGCACTCTGTGAACTGACAGCTTACTGGCAACAGCTGTGTATGGTCACATTTGTTCAGCTTTCATTGATATTTAAGCTCACTGAGAAACAATGATTCATCTTTAAATCATAGGATTTGGCCACTGTTTGAAGACCGAATGCTGATCTCTTTTTTCACCCTTCGCCTCCCTTATCCTCTCTCTCTCCCTTGTGCCATAGTATAGTCTGATGCCATCATAACGCCCAGGCTGGAAGATGCCATACAAAAATATTTACACTAACACTGAATAGAGGGTTCCCCATGTTTTCCCAACTTCTTTCAAGCACTCTAATGTGATAAGCGCTAGAAGGCACAATCAGCTTGAAAGCTCCTAATCATATGACAGAGATTGGCAAATGGAGATCAGCGGGCCAAATGTGGTCATCCAGGGATGATGAACCTTCCGGTTGTGAATCCCAGAAACACAAAGCATGTTCCAGGATGCTTTTCTCCTTCCCATCCCTCGTAGTGAAGAGGGGATGAAATAAGGTACATGGTCTTTGTGCCCTCCACAGGAAGAGGCAGGAGAAAGATGGAGGATGAAGAAAAGAAGGAGAATTGGCAGCTGCATTCAATAGGATAGGGAAAGCGAAGGGACCCAAAGGACACTGCTACCTACCAAAACCTCTGCATCAAAACCTCACGGTTCTAGGGGGTCATTCAACTACAATGCTTGCTCAAGTTCCTGAATGAGATAGCAAACTAACCCCAAATCACTCCTACATTAAATGTGGATTTTCATAACATCAACAAAAGGGATGGTAGCATTTCTCCACTGATCAATTTATACAAAAACACAGTTGTATATGTAATCTCATCACCATTGAGGAACCATTTTGTTTAAATCGTTTAACACCTTAAATCTCCTGATTTTTAAAGGAATTCCATAAAATTTGCTAAGTTTTCAGACCTCCATATTGAAGGACTGGGTTGTGTTTATTTGTGTGTGTGTGTAAGCGCTACGACAGGGACTGTATAGCTCAGCCTTCTTTTAATTAGGCAGAGTGTCGTCTTCCTCTCCCTCTCCTTTAACTAGATTGTCACAATGCTACATTACCTTTCACAGTTCCAGGTGGTGAAAAAAGCCTTTAGGACATAAACATATATTTATGGAAAGGCCAAGATCCAGAAAGGGTCCAGAAATTAATTCCCAATAAGTCTGCAGTAATACAAGACCTATAAACCCTCTTGAGTAATAATCCTAGCATTTTGAACTGTAAAGTATAATGCTCTGCTAACAAAGTTAATGTGTTGGGAGAGACGGATGAAGAAAAGAGCTTCTTACCTAAGAATTTGTTCCAATTCATCAACTTTATCGTGAAGATTATTAGTAATGTCTGTTTCAGGGCTGGAAAGGATGTAAAACATTAGAACAGGGAATGTACTAAGAAAAAGCCACAATTAAGAAATACGACCAAACAACAGACACACCTCCCCCACCCTACACTATTCAGTGTGAGTAAAGGGCTCGTTCAGACATTATACTCCTCCCTTTCACCTCTACTCACTCAGCTCTAATAGAGAATGCAAAAGAAATGCCCTGTTCCTTGACCAAACTGTACCTCCAGTGGAAGAGGCTGCAGGGCTTGTCTCCTTAGGGTTAGAAATATATAGGAAACATAGGGAGCCACCTTATACCAAGTCAGATCATTGGCCAAGCTATCTTGGTCCTCTCTACACTGACCCAGTTCACACAATCACAGTCTGGTGGGTTGTTTAAGCTGCAGTTTTTACCAGTTGCCATTTGCCTAATTACCCGCCCTGGTGTAGCTTGATGCGTTGTCTGAAGCAGGGCTTGTTTGAGGGGGAAACAGCCCTCAAATAACCCAACAACAGTGCAAACTGGGCCACTGACTTGCAGTGGCTCTCCTGGGTTACAGACAGGGATCTTTCCCAACCCTACCTGGAGAATAGCAGGGAATGAACCTAGACCAAAGTGTTACAATCTCAGAAAAGATTTTACCATTAGGTTCGGATGAACCCTTAGTCACATCATTCTTTGGATACTAGCTATTGATACCTCAATCATTTAAAACATATGTATAGGATTTATATTTTTTTTAAAAAAAAAATAGTCCTCCTTTTAAAAAACAACAAAACCAAAAACATTCCAGAGTGCCCCAAAGCTTGGTACATGATAATATTCACCCATAACCTCTCTGGGGAAGACATTCCAAGATATCATAGCAAAGAGAAAGCTGGTCGTCCCGTTTGCAGCTGTAGATACATTCTAATGCGATCACCATCAACAGATCTTGATCTGAAATCATTTTTTGCTGACACTAGGAGAGAAAGAAAAGGCTGTACTCGTTGCTGCACACCAGACCGTTTTCTCAATTTGCAGTTAGCTTCTCCAGCATCTCTGCATGACTGTCAACCAACTCAAATCAGATAATTACAACTGTAAAGCTAATTTAGCATTTTTGGGTAATTACAGAGGCTTTCCTGGATTTTTAATAATTCTCAATTGAATATCTTTTATAATTACAGAGCCTGCAATGGAAGCTCATTGGTAACCGGTGAGCACAGCAACTGTTTGGAACAGCAAGCTGTTTCCAGTTTCATCCAAGAATAAAAACAAACCAAGTTTTTCAGCAGATAAATTATTTAAATAAAAATATGTGTAATTCTGAAGCTTTTAGCTTAGCTGCATTATGTTATTTCCTTCATTTGCACATAAATAGCTTCAATATGCACTGGAATGTAGTTTCCCTTGACTTGTTGTTCGCAGCCAATCTACTTTTGTATGCAATACGACAACAACAAAAGTAAAGAATTAATGAACATCCTAGCTAGATGCCACTTAAGATGCAGGAATGTGAATTTAGTCTGGATCTGTAGCCATAAAGCAATGCCTCAAGAAGATGAAACCTACAACAAATTTATGTAAAGACCACATTAATCTCTCTTACAAAAGCTCCTTACTCTCACCCATCTCTGCATTTCACATTCCAGTGAGTACATCCTGAGCATGTGGCTTGTGTACAACAGCCAACACTGACAACCCAATCCTATACGTACACCTATACTCAGAAGCTCCATTCAGTTCAACATGGCTTACTCCCGGGAAGTGTCTACTGGATTGCAAGCCTGACTCTCTCACTAAGTTACACTGTGCTCTTTAAGATCAACCAAATGCCAAGTTAATACCAAACTCTGTGTCCTAACTTTCAAGGTCTGTTACTATCCCAGATGTTTCGGTGGTATCCAGCTGGTGCCCCTCTGCAGACATATGCAGGCAGATCAGGGAGGGGGCAATTTTTGGTGCTTCCCTTTCTCTCCTTGCAGGGACACCAATCAGATACTACCCAATGGAACCTGGTCCTCTTGGATACCCACCAAAGCCAAATACCTGAGAATACTTTGAAAACATTTATGTCTCTTGTATTTGACCTATCTTTTGATGGCTTCAGCTAACTTGGCTGACAGTAGTTGATGCTCCTTCTCACCTTCACACATAGGAAAAGCTCTCAGACTAAAAAAAGAAGTCTCCCCAGTTGTGTAGCTTGCCACAGTTTTACAATCCTGGCTGCCACTGAAAATCTGCCTTCTGAGACCTAGTCTACATATGCAACAGAATAAAGTGGCGGAATGAATTATGCTACTTCAGGCTGCTTGTGCAAGTCAAATTTCTGGATGATTCCTTGAGTAAAAGAACCAAAACATCCATGCAAGTAGAAAACTAGCACAGCAGGGAACAAGCTGGGCTTCAAAACTCTCCCCCTCAGGTGTTAGGATTTTTTGTTTGTTTGTTTTTACATGCAAATGATATTTTATATGAGAGAAAACTTTAAAAATGACATCTCCTCACCCGCAGTACTCCATTTCATCGTTTGAGGATTCTGCTGCCTCATTTTCCTGGAAATGTACAATAGGCCTAAGGCTACTACTACTTCAAATGTGCAAAAGGGAAACAAGGCAGCTTGCTGGCTGTGACAAGGAAAACGTAGTATCCTAAGTGCATCCATTCCAACACACTCTGCTACATTTCACTTCAGTTTTGTCTCTTATTGCCCTGATACCACGTTTTGGCACATGCCCTGCGTAAACACCATTTCTCCTAGTTTGGATTTTTCATAAATCTGTATCACTGGACACATACATGCCCCCAATTAATTTCACACCGTTTTTTTCACCCCAAGAGTGAGAGAAATGTATGCAGAAGCTTAGCAGTGATATATCACAAGGTAGAGCACAGACTAAACCATAAAAAAACCGTACTGCTGTTTGGCAGGGCTCTGTCGCAAGCAAGAGCTTTTTTTGGAAAAACAAAAATTCACAATACAGAAGAAGAGTATTAGACTGACATTTAGCAAAGAACCCACTCACATTAAAAATATCCGGTCTGCTGGGTAACTATAGAAGTCATTAATCATTAAAGGTACATTCTGACATCCTGATACAGATAAACTATGTATTAGAACCTTATTTAGAGAGCAAATGTTCATATCGACAAGACAAATGTTTCGTTCAAGAAAGCTACACCATGACAGCCATCTTCAAAACTGACCAGGAAAACAAGTTACGCTATTAAATAAATGTAATAGCAAATGCACGTCAGGAGGAAGCGGACCGTGGGTGTAGGTGAGTGAGAGAAGCTTACATACATTCAGAACTAATAATCTGTACTTACGGCCGGCTTTGAATGTTCAAAGATTTTCAAAGGAAACGTTAGGTCTTCTTTAGCCAATGTGACCAAATACTCTTTTAAAAGCTCATTTGCAATGCCAGGAGACTCGTTTTCACAGCGGTGGAGAAACGGGACCATCCATTGGTAAGCGTTTTTCACGTACCTATCTTCCAATGACTGGAATGTCAATGATTTTAAACGAAAGAAAGATGAACACACATTAAAGGCCGGGCCAAACTAACCTAAATTTAGGAAATCGCTAAAACGTCGAGTGGAATCTGAGATTCTATGATAAAGATTTTTCCTGACAATTCCCAATTGCTTTTGAAGAAGTTGCTAATGCAGCAGTGTACAAGAGGGCGCAAACTGTGTCAATGCAAATCTCGCTATAAAAAACTAGTATTAAGTATTAAGTGATTATTTCCAGATCATTCTGAAGACTAACACCAAGCAGAGTTGCATGCACCTTTGCTTTATAGCAGAGAGAAGGCAATGCAACCCTGGTGTGAGTAGTATTGACACCCAAAGGAATATTTTTTCCTACAGATGTTGCAAGAGCAGCAGAGAAAACAGCCTCTCTCCCTGCTCAGAAACTCTCATCTGGGCTTCTATAAATCTCCATCCCATTACCTATCTCGTTGGGAGAACAGAATGCAGACTCATCAGAATTCTGCCAACGTTGAGATGTATCATCTTTATCTCATGCAGAAAGAGCAGTCAGGTCACAATCCCACACATGAGTTAACAATGTTTAAGCCCACTGAAATAAATGCGCTTAAGGCCACATAACTCAATGTTGGATTATGGAGTCTTGATCCAGTGCCTGGGGGCCTTTTTAGAGTGGATGAATACAAATCCAGACAAGTTGGCACTAATAACGCTGGATGATCATGGGATTTCATGCAACGCAGGGCAAAAACTCATTTCATAAAAGAAATATCTCTTTCCTAACCCGACACAGAAACAGACACCTACGTTCAGCATTAACAGCCTTAGCTTCTCAATGTCGTTCATCTGCTGTAGCTCTTTCAAGTTCAGTGTTACGTCACATCCTGTCTCATAAACTAGGGTCTCCAGTGTAACCAGATTGTCACAGAGGGAAAGAAGACCAGGAATGTTCCTCTCCATGCCAAGGCGAACCAGAGACAGAGCGCAATCCACCTGTTTTTAAAAAGAGAAAGAACCACTGAAATCATGGTGTCATAACATTAACTATTTAGAGTTCTGATCAAGGTTTATTAGTGGTTTTTTTTTTTACTCTCCAGTTTAATTCATTAAAGTTCAGCTTTAAACATGGGGCGGGGAGGGGGCGGAATGGTTTCACAGCTGATTCTGAACTTTAAATTAGTTCCGATATATTTTATATAGAATTATTAATATACAACTTTATAATTGCAACATAACTCCAATAAAATGAATATGATACTCAATTTGTGGGGGAGAAGGTTATATATTTTAAACATGCAACTTGCATGAACTAATGTCACAGTCTTCAGAACACTCGTCAGTCATATTTGACAACTGAGTACGAAGACGGAATTGTAATAGCCAAATAGCCTTCCTACATCAGCTAGCATAATTTTAGCTCATTTGAGGTATTTCTGCATCATTTTCTCACAACGCAGTGAAAAATAGCAGGTACAAATGCCATTATATACTCTAAATCTATAGCACAATCACATTTAGAGTATTTTGCACAGTCCTGGTACCCTAAATCCCAAAGAAGATATAATGGAGCTCAGATAGATAAAGAATGGCAGGTTCCAGCCAGATCCTAAGCATGTTTGCTCAGATATAACTTTGATTAAGCGCCTAACTTCCAAGTATGCATAGGACTGCAGCCTAAAATGGCGAAGTCTAAAGCAGACTTCCCCAACCTGGTGCCCTCCATATATGCTCGTCAAGAATTCCCATCATCCCCAGACATTGTGCTGGCAGTGGGTGATGGGAGATGTAGTCTGCCCCATATGGAAAACATCAGATTGGGGAAGGCTAGCCTCAAGTGTCTAAGTCTTTTCAGGCTAAAGTTATTCAGTTCAGACATTAACATCTCCAATACCATTTATACACAAGCAGTTTGCAGTGATATTATGGGAATATGTATGCACAGAAAACCAAGTGAAGGACAGTTACACACTATTTGTACACTGGTTTTACATTTTGATTCATATATAGACAAACAGTATTATAAGGCCTTCAAATGTTTGGACAGTAATTGTTTGGGCTGTTCATTGCCTCCTTGTTCCCAACTCCTTAGATGTTTTGCTCTAGTTCTCCATAATTATTTATTTATTTACATCTTGCCTTTGTTCCAAAGAGCCCAAGGTGGCATACATGATTCTAGGGACATGTGAGAATTTCGGTTTCGCTGTCAAAACATGTGAGCATCCCCGTTTGAAGATCTGAATTAGAGAGTGTGCACATGACTGCCAAAAATATCCGTGAATTCTCGAATACATGCTCACATTTGTCTGGTTCCCGATTCCCCGTTTCATTTGTGCAAATTTCCTAAATTGCACAGATTTTCTCAGTAGACTAAATCAGCCCTGCTTAAGAGGAGGAAATCTGGGGAGATTCGTGAAAATCTCCTGTTCAGTCACTCAATTTGTGCAACTTTCCCATTTGCACAAAGTGAGCAGTGATCGCCAATGCAAACGGGAATCGGGCAAGAGACGAGAGGTGAGACAACATTTAGAGAACCCCAACGAACTCAAACATCACCCATTTGCCCATCCCTACATGAGTCTCTTTCGCTCCACTTTATCCTCACAACAACCCTGTGAGGCTGAGGGTCAAGCCAGATCTACACCAAGCAGGATATAGCACTATGAAAGCAGTATATGGTATGTGTCAATGGGCCCCAACAGTTGTCAGTGCATTTCAATTCCGCTACAAAGTAGTAGTGTGGCTCCTGCCTCTTACATACCACTTTCATAGTGCTATTTCCTACTTGGTGTAGATTGGGCCTCAGTGACTGGCCTAAAGTCACCCAGTGAGCTTCCTGACCTGAGTGAGGACTATAATCTGAATCTCCCAAATCCCAGTCCAGCACTGTAAGCACCCCTCTCAAGTATGAGGCCTAGAACTTTTATTTGAACAACAACACCTGGATTTCACAGGATTTGAATATATTGCTATATGGTGCCAAGTTTCCCTGCCTGAGTTAATGTGATTATAAAGCAACAAAAGTGGAATCCAATCACAATTCGACATGCACTCTGCTTGTATACACTTCAAAGAAGCTTCCTTCCAGTTAATGTATCTCTAGAAATTAACTACACAATAAAATAGCCTGTAAATTCAGTTTATACTTCAGTAAGGAGGAAAACTATTTTTTTTAGTTATGACCAACATGCCCAGTAATTAAAAATGTTTAAAGTATCATATTTGGAAAGTGGATTTGCGGAAAATGTAGTAACTGGAAAATAATACTTAAATAGTTGAACTAGGCAAATCCTAGTCAACAAATATCTTGGAAAATCTCTTGATCATTCTGTTAACTGACAGGATTTACTCCCAACTGTATTTGAAGAATTTAGTGGCACAACTCTTCATGGCAGTGGATATGAAGTTGACATTCCACTAGGAAAAAAAATCTTGTCCTTTAATTACATAACATCTGAGCTACAAAGCAAACAGATGAAACCAACAGCTTTATTATACTAAAGCAATATAGACAAAAAAATTGACTAAAAACCAATGTAGAAAAAACCAATGGAATAAGACAAATCTTTGGTATAAGTTTACAATAAAACGGACATAGTGAAAGATTTGTTTTATTTTAACAAAACAAATGTAAAATGTAAAACTGAGCTCTCTTAATATCAGTAAAAATACCCATATGATCATACAAAGCGGGTTTATATAAACTTAGATCTGATCCATCTTGTTCACAATTGCCTTGCTGTGACTGATGACAAAATCTCAGGCAGACATTTTTCTAACTGGAGTTGCTAGGGATTGAACCTGGGATTTTCTGCATGGATCTTCTCCAGAAGCGTTGTATCTAGTGCAACATCAATTATTCAAGACCTCCAAGTACCGGTCTTTACTTGCCCTGATCCAAGGTCCATATTTAAAGATAGATGCTGGTGGAATCTCTGGAATCCCATTCATACAAATAATGTGCTGCACCCCTATGAGATGGATCCTCCCATTCAATTGGTCCACTTAATAATGCAGTAAGAGTTCTAAACTTAAATATGCTGGTGTTTCTGCCCCCGCCCCTTTTTGCCTTTGGCCCCACCCACCAATAGAATGCAGCCCCCCAAGAGCGTCTCCAAAATGGAATCCGGCCCTCAGGCTGAAAGGAGTCCAACACCCCTGGCATAAAGGCACCAGCTTTTTCAGGGTTGTTAATTCCATCTGGAACTGTAGGCTCCGTGCAGCTATTATGGCTAATCACCACTACATAAATTTGGTCCAATCTCATTTCAAAACCATCTAAACTATGGCTATAAATTCCATATATTAAATGCTCTGTGCAACACATGAGTAACACAGAATGCACTGCCACAGGTTGGTGCGAAGCCATCGGCCTATACAGCTTTAAAAAGAGATTAGAACAAATTCATAGCCACAGCAGCTGATTTAAACTTCCATGTTCAGAATCTATATAGTAAGTCTCAGGTAACTTTACCAAACATGGTTATTAAATTTCTGGGCAAATGAGAAACAACAGAACTACATATTCTGATCTTGATGTGCTGATAGTTGGGAAACTTTACATATATGTTTCAGTCTCCTCTGAAGTCACTCTTGAAGAGTTTATTCTTCCATTCACCATTTCCCATCCCATAATAAGATACCATCACCCGTTGGTCTTCTTTTTCATTTCCTTGTGTTTTAATTCATAGTTCAGACATAAATGATTTTGCTTTCCTTTTCTTGTTCCGTATGCCATCTCTGCTGTTCCCTTTCCTTTCCTTTCTTTCATTAATATTTTAACAGAGGGCTGCTTTTTAGCTTATATCAACACAACAAACACAGCCATGATTAAACAAAATTAAGCAAGCTAAAGTAGAGCAAAAAAGGCTGGAAGACGAAAGAGGAGAGGAGAGAGAGGGATGGATGGATATGGAACAGCATTCATACGTTTTGCTCCTTCCGGAGATTTTCGGTTTACAATAGCATTCCCTTTTCTCATCCATATGGATAGGTGTGAATACCTATCTATATCACACGGACACATTCCTCACCACAATAATCCTCTCTTTAGAAGACACTGGACTGAAGCCACTTTAGCTTTTCTAAAATCTCTCTTACATTAAAGGCATTCATCTCTTATAAATTCTTTGGGAGTGAATCCCTAGAAAAATGGCGTAGCCAGCAACAATTCATCTCTACTGCCAGTATGCTTTGAGTATTTTGAACAGAAATCTTACATTAAGCTTATAATTGATTTTGTATACCTCTGGGCAGTAGAGTCAAGTATTTTGCTGGACAGACTAATCCCATTCCAACACCCACTGAGAAGTCCAGACACCGTAATAAAGTTGGCAGGCAAGAGCTTCAGTCATACAAAATATCGACTCAGACAAAGCATTACATATAAATGCATTCCCTTTACATAGCACGTGCCTGTTGCATATAAAATTCGAAAGAGGGCTGTAGCAGAAATTATGCATTCAAACTCTCAGAATGCGTTGGTATAAGCCTGCATGCTTTAAACATAGGAAAGGTGACATTTGAAGCCATGGCAACACAGGTATATCTATAATCTCACAATTACCTGCATAGAGTAATTTTCTATCTCTTCTGCTCTTTTCCAGTACCAGTCCGTGACCATGTTTATTGAAAGCTCAGTAGTCCTGTATTTCAACAATTCTGGTTGGGAGTCATACAAAAATTCACCTTCGTCTTGATGAGCTGGTTCGACCATCAGCCTGAGAATCACAGATAAGCAGTTGCTAAATGTAAAAATGGGTTACTTTGAAATGCCATTAAGCAATGGCAACATTTATGATGGAAAGGTATATATGGGGTGTAGTACACTTAGTATCAGTGAAAAGGTGCAAAATGGATTTAAGTCAAGTAGGTGGGTTCAAAAGCTATTTTTCAAAAAGAAAAAGAAAAAAGGACTTTCTGATAATAGTTTTTTTAAGCTCCAAAGCTGACCCATATCTTAGCCAGATTCATTCAGGTTGATCACCTTTTAAAAATAATATAAAATGTTAAATAGTTCTATTCTGAGGATCTGGTACCTCTTAAAAAATCTGCAGGGAAAGCATAATTTGATGTTCACAGGGTATTTCTAGCACTACACTACATAAAATTCCACACACAGAGTAGTTAATTATACCTACTGAATTTTCATCTATTCCCAAGTGATTAACCTTATTGCTGCATCAACTGCAGTTTACATATATACATCTTTAACAGTGCCTTAAGCGAACAAACAAGTCTATTTAAGCAGAGAAGTTCCATAATGTACAAAAATCTCTGTTGGCATAAACACATGTTTCCATGAACAGAAAAGGCTCTGCCAACACACAGTTATTACTTGGCTGCCAGGATTTTACCCAAGCAAGGAGATGTGTCCAATTTTAGTCTAACTTTAGTCTCATTCATTTCAATGGGTCTATTCTAGTTAAGACTAACATTGGATACAACCAAAGAACAGGAGCAGTACAGTTCAGCCATGCATTTCCACTCACAGTGATGGGAGCAGTGGAAAGATCCCATGTACTAGAGGCTTGCTTCTGATCTCTCCATGGGCCACAGCTTAGAAATCTGTGGCCCAAAAGAACAGATTTACTAAGTAAACAATACCTTTTTTTTTTTTACAAAACTGCATTCAGTAATCTGAATTACTCTGAGGCTCCTTGCATTCCTTTGTGTCTTTATACAAGTTTCTTCTTCTGTATATGCTCAAAGCTGTGGAATTGTACTTCATGACCACAATCCAGAACTTCTGGGACTTCCTGTTCTCTCCAGAAAGAAGGGAAATGCCCCACACGTGCTATGAGTTTACCCTCCCACAAGAGAAAGGGGAAACTTCTACATATGAGGAATTCCCAGTAGATAAGAACAGAGAAGAACTGGATCAGAACAGAGATGCTGAATCACAATTCACCAATGCAAGTATCAATACGGATACATCTATATGTACATATATGCAAATCACATATATCTACCTGCATGGTGCCTTTTCACACCAGTCTTCTTCCCTGTGCTTCTGCTCATTCCAGGCAAGAACCTTCAGTGCACCTTCTCTGTTGCTGTTGCAAATATAAAAACACAACATGTTGAAAAGCAAGCTATTCATTAAATGCACAGTGAAGCTTTTTGGAACAAATAAATACAGTGTTAGGCAGCAGTAGCATTTTTCACTACATTCATCCTTCTAATAGCCAACCGCCGTGTTTCCCAACACCCTTCACTTTATTGGGAGGCAAAAAGAGGTCTGCCATGTAATCCACAAAGCTTTATTCAGGCAATAAACTTCTCCTTCCACCTGAAGGGACTCTGTAGTCCTAGGAACTTTTCTCTAGGCAAGATTATGTAAAATAAGCGAGACAATTGTCCTTTCAAGAAAAAGGGAAAGTCCTTTTCCAGTACGCTTTAACTTCAGGGAGGCTGGTTCCTTTGCTGAGAAGCTAACAGGGCCAACAGTCTCTCCCCTTCCTTTCGCTCTGCGCGCTTTAGTCTGTGGCGGATTCTCGGATCAGCTAGGCTTTCAGTTACCACCCCGCCGGAAGAACACAGATTCCCAGCTTATTGGTTGCTTGTTGGTTGTTTTCCCCCTCAGAGATAAGGGCTGGCGAAAGTTCATTCCCAGCTGGTGAAGAGCCCGTGAGAGACACCTCTTCCACTCCCCACACAGGCTGGTATGTTTCTGGTGCTGTCTCTTCTGAATCAGAATCTGACTCTGATTGATCGCCTGAAAATCCTTCTCCCAGCCCAAGGGGAACAGGCTTAGTGACAACACCAATGTATCTTATGGATCAAAAGTAACAGATACTGTGGCCCTAAAATACTCACTAGAGATCAAGTTTCATTAAGCTTAAGAGGGATTTACTTCTAAGGTAACCTGCCTAGGATTGTACCAAAACTTCAAAAGGACTCCTTTCTCCTGGATGTCTCTCCTATATATCTGAACTTTTCTTTATATCTTGAACTTGTCCAAGGCCACCTACATTAAACGTTATATATACAATTGTGCATTCCATTAACTTTTCATGTGGCAATTGGGGCAAAAAGGCATCACCTAGTCCAATCCTATACAATGGCTGAGCCCTCAAGTCAAATACAACACATGGTAGCTATGTCTCTCTTGTCTTTCTGACTCTTAAAGGCAGAGAGTGGGGAGAAAAGAAAGAGAGCAAGGGCGCCATGCACATACTTAACTTGAGCTGCTAGTGCAGAAATGCAGCACAGAGAAACGGAAGCTGCACATGCAATTTATTCTATATTCTTGCCATAATGAGTGCTTGGCCTTTAAGGGCCAAACAGGCTGACCCATACCACCCCCCACGATTTAGTATTTATTATGGCAGTTTCTATACTGCCCTTCAACATACCTTTCTAGGGCACTTTAAATAAAAGGAAAACACCAAAAGAATTTTAAAATACAGACTGTACAAATAAAAATGCTTAGAATACAAAATTAACACTTCTGTGCTTTTAGTCTGAAACTCAAGTATGGGCAATTTACAGCACCAATCCTAGCTTTAAATGGTCAGGAGGAACACTGGTGATAGCTCTGACTATGCAAACAGGAAGGCAGAGGTGTAGTGGAAGGGTGGAGGAATGCAGAAAAGCATAGCATTATTCAGAGCAGGAGGGGTGAAGTTATCTGCCACACCACCAGAATAATTACTATGGCAAGCGAAGGGTGTAAAAACAGAGCATGGGTTTTACTGTTGCTTCTGGCAGATTACCACAGAATTGAGGTGGAGAACTTGTGGGCCTCGAGATGTTTTGGACTAACAATCCTCATAATCCATTACCACTGGCTATGCTGGATAAGGCAGATGTGAACTGTAGGCCCAAAATTCTGGAGCGTCACCCATGCCGTACAGGATGTTGACCATCCCTGCCATAGAGGAAGTCAAAGACTGGGTTTGGACAACATGATAACCAATGGTGGGTTAAATAGTCAACGGTTGGTTATTTTGTCATCTGTCAAGGCTTTTTCACACCATGGTTGGTTATTTGGCCAAAATAATCAACGGTGTGCAGAGTTGATTATTTGAACAACCATTGGTCAGGCACCATTGACTATTTCATCGCACACAGTTATTTTTGGAGACTAGAGTCCCCTGGCAAGGGCAACCAAAGTGGTGTCTACCACTCTAGTCCAGCCGACAGAACTCGCAGTGGCTGATGGTATACTAGCAGGAGGAATGAGGGGGGGGGGAGAGGGGGGAATGTGTCAATCAAACACACCATTGACTAATAGTCGACTCAATGTTGACTTTAATCCATACCATGATTGATTATAATCCTGTCTTGTCGGGAGTACCCTCTCGATAATCAACCGTGCAGTTGATTATCGATTATCGAGTTGATTAACTCACCATTGACTATTGTGTTGTCCGAACGCAGAGAATGGGGAAAACAATCAAGTGCAGGTGAATACTTCTTTACTTTTTCTTTCACAGGGTATCTACTTCAAGCAAGCAGTTTAAACAATAACACTTTTTGGCAAGATTGTTGATATTTCTAATTAATTGTATCGAATTAAAATAATTTGAAATAAATAATGCCCAACTCGCTACACACAGGTTTTCAGCCACGCTGATCCTAATCAATTGGATATGATGTTAATTGTGGGAGGAAGTACACCCTTTCATGAGACACTACTGTGCTTCAAAATTTACCACTATAGGCAGATAACGTAGTAGAGAGGCGTGGTAGGGGGAGGACAAGCAAGGAGGCAGCTGCAGGTGGTGAGTAATGACTTCTTGCCATGAGTGAACAACAAATTGCCTGGCTACACCAGACCTATTTTAACACCAGTAGTGTTGATTATTTTGTTCATAAATACAAACTCTTCGCTTAAGAAGGTAAGAAGGTATGGACAGAGCTAACATTAGCTTCACTGCACTACTGTAAAGCAATGAGTTGCAATAGACTAGTGTGCAGCGTGACTAGAACTTGCTAGGATTGTCGTAAATCACTCGTGATAAACTCAATAAGCAGGAGGGAAGCGTCGATAAACAGTCCGTGGCCGAAAGCCAAAGTATCCATCAGAATCCGGATCAAACAATATTGGGTTCAGGAAAGTGCTGAAGAGTAGCCAGAGTCTGGTCCAAGGTCAGGGTATGTCCAGGCAAGATCAAGGAGCTGGTATGCAAGCGACGAAGACGAAGCACCACGAACAATAGTTGCTTCCAGCATCGCTTCTGGGTTCTGTCATGTCTTTTATGGGGATGGGGATTGGTAATTGCTGTCAGCTGCATTGGCCTTCAGCTGGCTTCTGCCTGCTCCTGTGAAGGGCCACTCCCCAAACACTCCCAGGCTCAGCTGTTCCTCCTTTCTGCTTAATCCCTCAAACTGAAGCACAACAAGGATAATGGCAAATAACAGTAACTTGCTGCCGAATTTTGGTATTGCCGACAAACTTTGGTGGCAAGTTGCCACTTTATCCTATTGCCCTAGCAAGTTGTCATTTAAAGTAATAGGATTTTGTATGAACTTCTAAACAAATTCTACTGCATCAAGATATCCCGTTTTCTAAATTAAGTTAATTTTCTAAATTAAGTTAGATGTGGCTTTCTAGCTATGAGGCATCCAGGAGGAAGCTTTTCCTGTGGTAATAAAAAATCTTCCATGACAAGAATGTGTGCTTTACAACTAACACAGAGATTAACAGTAACAAGAGTATTACAATACTGATTAGTTATGGTTTTTAAAGAATCTTTCCCATGGCATCTGTGGGATTTTCAAAAGCCATAAAAAGCTTGTTAACAGACAAGACTTAATTGAAAGAAAATAGACAAGCATGTGCCATTTTAACAAGGTGTCATTGGAGCAATGACATTCTCTTGCTTATTAGCTTAATAACAGTGTGATGGCACTAATTCTAACACATATCCCAGAAGGCAAAAACCAAAGGAAATAATTAATGTCTATCATATTTAGTCACAATGCTTGCATAATATATCCTGGGCTAAGGCTTAAGTTGAACCCATCAGACATCAGAGTTTACACTAAAAACTCAATCCTGGAACAACTAAATGGTGAAGAAAGGGTATCTGAGCATGCAGAGTGCTTTTCCCTCAGCAGTGAATAATAAGGGTGTGCAAAGTGGGTTTGCTCTGCTCTGAAATTTGAAGCAGAGTGCTGATAAGGTGCTTCTCTGCTATGCTTTTCAGAGCAGCTCCCTTGCTCTGCTTCATCAGATTATCTGTCGAAGAACTGCTCTGTTTTCGGATAACCGTTCTATTAGAGTCAATGGAAATCAACCCAAATGCTTACAGCTCTGTCAATTTTAAAGATAAAGAGATGAAACTTGGCACCATGATAGCTCTTAAGTAGGGCTATAGCCATGCCAAGTTTGAAGCAGGTCCATTCATCCCTTGATTTTTAGGATTTTTAAAAAGTTTGACAGCTATCAAACTTAAGAGCTATCATGCTGCCAAGTTTCGTCTCTTTATCTTTAAAAATGACGGAGACGTAAGCATTCCTGTTAATTCCCATAGACTATAATAGAGTGGTTATTCGAAAACAGGAGAAAGCTCCAACTGGACGCATCTCCACTCCGCGGGTATTCAATGGTTTTTAAACCGACCGGTCTCCACTCTGAAAACTTGAAGCTTTGCTGAAGCTTTGAATTTTCGGAGCGGAGCACACGCTCCTGGTGAATAACTATCACCAGTCCCATACATGAATGAAGGCCAAACCTACACATGGCATTACGTGGATCTTTGCATCTAACTTAAAGGGATTCTGAAATGCAAATTGCATCAGTTGTGTGATAATTAATAGAATCAGAGTGGGTGTGGAGGGGAAATTGAACCTTTTCTCCCTACCACAGTCCTGAGGAAAATCCCCCCAGGATCCTATCTGCTTTGTGGGGAAATCCTCATTGGCGTATTACCCCTTCACGTGGCCTAAGATGTCCAGGTGTATTCTTCTACAGAGAACACTCCTTTCTTTGATGGAGTCTACTTGAAGAGCTGTCCTGTCCAAATAACCATAGGAAGTGTTACCCACCCACAGGGAGCACCTGAACAGCAGACTGAATAGGCAGGCACACAGGTCACCTGGTCACAGTATATGTAAGATGTGTTGTATCTCTGTTTCAATTATAATAATTTCTAAATTTGTATTCTATACTTAGCATATGCAAATAAGTGTCCTCTTTTTTGGTGATGCATTTCCTCTCTTTTGGCGATTCATCAGTGGTCACCCTATCCACGCCTGCTTTAAACACATTACTGTATAATTATCAACCCTATAGCAGATTTGGGTTTTAAAATCTCTGTATGTTAAAGATGATCTATTTAATGTCACATGTAATTGGCCCCAAGAAGAAGGGCTTTCAGACTAGTGAGTAGCAGAGTTTCCAAGGGAGACCAATTCTTTGGCATTCACATTCCGTCATGCACAATCCACCTCATTTGTTCCACATTTTAACTCAATACATACAACTTAAATTTAATTTGTCTAACTTTCTCTGCAATTCAGTACACATTACAATCAAAAGGGAGCTAAATCTACTCAACTCGGAGCCGGTTTATATACTTTATTGTTGGGACGTTGGAATTCTTCTGCGCTTATTATGGTCAATATGCCAGCAGAGCTATAGCCTGTTCTGAATTATTTACATTGGGGCTCTTAAGCAACTCTTGCCAAAGCCACAGTTGATAATACTTGAAAACACAACTATTAAAAACACAAATACACCATGTTTCTCTACAAATTATTTAATGGAAAGTGTGGTTTGGTATTTAACATAATTCTTAGACTAGAGATAGGTGTTAAATTAATATTTGTGCCTCTTCTCAAACATTTAATATTTATGCTTACAATAGCCCTGTTCAGGCATTATGCCCCTCTCATGATGAGGTGAGAGCAGTAATGAGCACACCAGCTCCACCCCTCTGTTGCATTACTGTGTGTGTCACGTACTGTGAAGGAAATTCTTTCTAGCGGGGAGCATTCTTTATTTGTGGAGGCTTCCAGCATGATTCAGAACCTTGATCTTTCAGGGTTCTAAACTGCATGGAAACCCTTCATGTGTAGAGGACGCTCTCTGCTTCCCAAGACAAGGAAGGTGATGAGGTCGACGATGGAGACATGATGAGGGTTTGGGGCACAGAGGTTCATCCCCAATCTGGTGCCCACGGACACCATATTGCCCACCTCTGGGCTGATATGTTTATAATAGATATACTTTTCTATTCAGCTGTTTTGTACATTTGAAATATGAAGAATATAATAATTCAAGAACTATGAAAAACACCACAAATATTCTCCTATTTAGGGAAGGAAAGGGACAAACCTCCAGGTCACGTATGATCCAATGATCTATCAATGACTTTTGCTGAATGGCATAGCGATTTTAGCATAGTCTATCCATTTCACGTAGACAACTGGACTCATTTCTGCAACTGATGCATCCCAACATAAATATGTAACATTGTTTGCCAAGTTAATCCTAACCATACAGTTCTAGGAACTGTTTAATCCATTCTGCAAATATGTTGTTTTGCACTTCTGTTTGGACAACTTGTGCTTTACACAGTGCCGCCTGAATATAAGAGATAGCAGCTGGCACTACTCTTAACACCAAGCAGCTCAAAGAATAATGTTAAGTGCTTGTCGAACATTATTACAGAATTGTTGAAGCTTCACAAATCCACTTTTGGGTTTATAAATTTAAGTTGGCACATCTTCTTTTACTCTTAATATATGAACAGCTGAACAGGCCTGAGGCCGTTTCTCAACACGTCGAGCCTTCACAATACGCAATAACAGAAATAAATCCCTTGAATTATGTTTCATTACCATTCTAAATGTCAATGGATACTTATTGGCAAAGTTTCTTACTTCAAAAACTGTGGGAAGTTTGACTCAGCTGTGCAAGACAATGCACGCACACGCAAAGATAAAGCCCGTACCCTACTTCAATACAGGAAAACATGAGAGAAGTGAATAGTGTCACCTTGCTCTAGATACCACAACAGAAAGTTTTCTGCCTTTATTTTTAAACAAGAAAAACAAAAACAAAATACTTGCTGGGCAGTATCCAATAGTGCCACTCTGAGGTAACGCTAGCATACGCGGCCCCTAGCAGAAGAGCAAGCGTTGTTTCAGCATACGCTATTGCCGTTGCAGTAAAGGTCATTTACACAACCACGACATCAATGGAATAAGTGGAGCGGCAGCATTGGATACTGCCCTATGTATGTGTATTACTATCATCTTCAAATGGTTGACAGGGGGACATATCCAAGGAACACAACATATGCTGTAACTAAAACCTGAAAAAACAAAATTGGCTAATGCATGGTTGCAAATGCACAGTAGACAAATGTCAAGGAGCCATGGATCATTAGAACACCCTTGCATTTGTCTGTGGAAAGGGGCCTTTCCATCCCCACTCTGTCAACTCTCCGCAACCCAGGCAGCTGGGTTGGGACATCACCACTAAATCCAGGAACAGGACATTCCTAAGTTGTTTAGCAAAGCAGATGGGAAGCAGAAGCAGCGAGGGCGTAGGAGGCAGGGTGTTTGAGGTCGGCCCTGACAACCCATGGATTGTTGGTACATACGACAGGGCCACTGTAGGGAAAAAGCAAGAAAAACAAGTCTGCTAGAAATTATGGCTTTAGCACTGAGTAGATGCCACTCTCGGAACTGTATGTCTCCTTTTCCTGCATCGTAAGCTGGGATCCACCAAGATTTAGCAGAAAGAGACTTTGAGTATGTCTGCATTAAGGAGCTTTTCAGCTTCTAGGTTCTTTGGCACGATTGTTATGGGTTGCATTACACAGGATGAGAGGAGAGACAAGGGGTTTGAATACTTCCCCTCCATTCAGCTCCATTCAGCTCCATTGAGACACCGCTATCTAGTGGTGGAAGATCCTGCTATTTCCTGGCTATTACCACTTTAAAAGTGGTTCTTTTTATTTTGGGATTTCTAGAGGATTGTGCAGGAGACATTCTGGTTGTTGACGATGTTATGAAATTGACCTGAAAACTTCAGTGCGTGGCCAATCATGAACGTGCAATACATTGCTCGTTTAGAGGAGCCCTTTGTTGATATCTGAGGCATATATTGCATTGCTGCCTTGATCACTTGTTAACAGCTCAGTCACTGTTAGCTTTTCGACAGGCTGCAAATGTCTCTTTTATTCTGGCAAGCTTTTGTTGCTTCTTAAGCTGAACATGTGAGGCCACTGCCGTGCTTTCAGAGTGATTATTATGCTGCCCTTTAGATTACTATCGCTCTCACTGATTATTTTATTTGTTGTATCTTTAAAGTTCTGTTGACAAGCCACCTTGAGTGCCTTAGGAGAAAGGTGCAACATTTTCTCACGCGGATGCTGGAATGGATCCTGATGTTCCTTCTGTGCATGGAACAGAGCTCACTTTCACAGAACAAGGCTTCCTGCTTTCCCCTTCCTTTTGCCGGCACCTGTGCGCCTGAACGTCTGCTGCTAGGGACTGAAGGACCCTTGTGAATGATATGGGATATGATGTAAGCAGCTGCGAATGGAGGAGAGTGCAGAAATCATCCCACCCCTAAGTTAGGGGTGCAAACTCTCAGGCCTGCAAGCCAAATCAGGTCCACAGGCCATATCTAGCCCTGTAGTGGGAGCCAGATAGCTATGGCCCCTTTCCTCTGGCTGCATTGAACGGCCTGAACAGCGTTCGCATTGGCTTTTTTCCCATTCAAAATGCTTGAAATGCCACTCCTAAGGTTTAGTTACTCATGGTAAGCTACAATAGGCTTAAACTGTTTCTATTTTGGTCCTGCCCCCTTTGCCTTTGCCCCCCCCCACTGGAATTTGGCCTTCAGGCTGAAAGCGGCTCAACACCACTGTCCTAAGTGAACAGAGGAGTCATTTCCCCATGCTCAAAAGGTGGTTGAAGGATAGGAATCATCTCACTAAATCCAATGTTATGGCAAACACAAATTTTCCAAGCACTGGTCCTTCTCTGTGAGCCCCTGACAAAGGAATTGAGGTGTGTGGGTACCAGGAGGGTCTTTTCTGCTGTGACACCTCAGCTGTAGGATCCCTAGAGAGGTTCGCCTGGCATCTATGTTATACGCTTTTCGACGCCAGGTGAAAACCTTTTTACTTTCCCATTATTTTAACAGTTTACCATCTTAGTCTTTCAACTTTGCTGTTCTAAATCTCTATTTTAGATCTGTATTTTAAATCTCTGCACTGCTGCTCGGTTGTATTCTGGTTGTACTTCTATATTGTGGTTTCATATTGTGGGTTTAAGTTTTATACTTCAAGTTGTACTTCATGGTTTTAATTTTTGTGAACTGCCCAGAAAGCTTCAGCTATTGGGCGGTATAAAGAAATAATAATAATAATAATAATAATAATAATAATAATAATAATAATAATAGCAGCCAAAATGGCATCATCCACACACAGGAAGGTGGTATCAGCTGGCTCAGGGAAACTTCCAGGTTTGCCGAAATACAAAAAAACTTTAAGAAAATGAACACATTGGGTGGTAAAGGGGAAGGGAATCCAAAACAGCCCAATGATGACTGAGCAGGGTCAGTGGGCACTAAATTTTGGCTGATCGGGGTGGGTTGAAATGGATGGAAGACTGTCCAACTGCTCTTCTTAACTGTCCTAACAAAATGTGTACTTTTGGAAAACAAACCCAAACAAAAACAAAAACAAGGATAAATTGAAGCGGCAATGAGAAAAAGGTAGCTTACATGCTCTCTTGTTTTTTGAACGCCTGATCTTATGTTGCATAAGTCAGTAACCTTTACAATTATGTTCTCAAAACATCTGAATATTTATTTTGTCTAAGAAAACCAGGAAGTCAAACATCTTTTTTTAGCCCACTTGATGGGTGCATTATCCCTCTGAGTTCTAAAACTATGAGTCGGCCTTTCTACAGTCTTTGGAATGAAGCTGTTAAGAATTTGCTCTTATCTTTTAATGAAGGCAAGGAGCCACCAAGTCAAAACGAAACCCACAACGTTATTGCATGTCACATTTATAGGCCAACAGAGGCTAAGCTTTTGCCTCCCCATAAGAAACTAGAGTTCTTTAAAACAAAACCATTTTTCTTTATCCCTGTAAAGAGGTAATTTAATAGTCTGCCCTTGAGGGGTTTGAAGCTTCAAATAGCCAAGGAAGTCATATCAGTGCCAGCAAGAGAGGAAATTATGCCGCCTGAAATTAAGTGCAATATTCCCAAGTGCCAACGAGGGAACCTATCAAATAGTAGATTAAACGCAGCTTGGGCCCTTGAAAGCTGGAAAAGTCTCTCGAACACCAAACATCCTTCATTGTGACTATTTATTTATTGTTTCCTCTAGATGCTTTGCAAGCTTAAGAAAAATTACATCGCTGAGCTCCAAAACTCCCATGCACTGCGTTTTAGAGCTTTAAAGATAGTTCCTAGGAATTCTGAGGTTTTTTTACCCCTGCCCGGGCTTTGAAATGCAATGCTAGAAGCAGGAATGTGCAATCGTTTTTCAGCTATCAACACACTACCCAAGGCAATCCTATTATGGTAAAGAAATTCTGCACATGGATTTTTTAAAAAACCCTCCAAAATCCCAATTTTTAAATGCAATGATGTACACACACACACACACACACACCCCTACCATACCCATATCATATTATAAATAATGTGCCAGAGAGCTGGAATTGACAGTTCCTACCACATGTATGCTTATTCGGTATAATGTAAAAAGTAGCCTTAAGATACAGACAAAAATAAATGATTACAGGAACTCAGAACTGGGGTCCATCTAGCCCAATACTGTTGACACTCACTGGCAGCATCGCTCCAAGGTTTCAGGTGGGATTCTCCTCGCCCTACTTGGTGAAGCTGGGGATGGAACTGGGACCTGCTGCATGCAAATTATGTGCTCTATCACACGGCGCTATGGCCCATCACCTCCAACTAGGCCTGATCATAAAACATCCCCCACATCAGAACCTACCTCATTCAGCAGGGCCCCAAACCCTCTCTGTAGCATTTGGGGAAGGGGTAGAGAAGGTAATGGGGAATTCTACTTCCCCCAGCCACACTGCATGTGTCTAAAGCTTGATTCAGCTCTGTATAATTATTACTGACCAACCCTGCTCCAACTATCCATTTTCATGCCCCCTCTTTCTGATTAACAGTTTCTTGTTCAAGGAACTAGCTGTCTCTTTTAACTGAGTCCAAGTTTAGTTACTTCCTAGTGAGCCAGTTGAAAAGGCACTCACCAGTTGATCTTTTTCCAAAAGGTGTAGAACTATTTTCAGGAACACTATCTTCCTACAGATCACAAGGTCTCCCACATCTTAGCTTTGATGATGATGATGATAATAATAATGATAATGATAATCATAATAATAATAATAATAACAACAACAACAACCATAGAATCATTGAACAGTAGAAGTGGAAGGGGCCTATAAGGCCATTGAGTCCAACCCCATGCTCAGCGCAGAAATCCACCTGTCAACAAGTATCTTCTATGATAAATAGGAATTAGCTATTTTCTACAGACCTCAAACGCTAGGCTACGCCCAAGTATGAGTTTTTCCGGAGACAAACGATTAAGGGTACAATCTTCTGCATGTTTAGGCAAAAATAACTTCTACAACTCCCAACATCCTCCAGCCAGCCATGCTAGCTGGCGAATGCTGGGAATTGTAGGACATTTTTCTGTCTAAACATGCATAGGATTGCGCTCGAAGTCACTTTTTAAGGTTGATACTTATTTTGCTGCTCAGAGTTTTCTACGGCACAGACAGGGTTGAGTCTTTGACAGAACCCAAGCAGTAATTATGGTATCGTCTGTACAGCTACTTTTGCTTTATTCAAATTCTTGGCCACATCCTTCCAAATCTTCGCTCTTGGTTTCACCTTTTTTTTACTTTGCTCTGCTATACCCCTGTAACAGCCTTCTATCATCGACAGCATCAACTCCTCCTCTTTACTACCAAATGAAGTTGCGGAAAATTGGTGATTTCTCATCTTGCTTTTCTTTCGTAAATATTCTAGTTCTCTCTTCTTGATCAGTTTTTGGTGTAATTGTGTCTCTTCATTCCCAAGTCCCTACCTTTATATGTTATGAGTTTGTAAGCTTGTGTGTTTAATTTTTGTCTGATGCCCAGTATACTGGTAGGCACATTCCGAGTAATAAATCATGTTTAAAAAATAATGTTAATGAGCTAATTGGACTTCCCACTCAATCTCAACCATATATACACAAAAGTAAATGCAGCTGATTTCAAGGGGGCTTACTTCCAAGTTGATGTGCTTTGGGCAGCGGTGAATATTAATCATCTCCAAAACTAGAACTGTTAGATACTAGCAGCTATGTAGAAAGATACTTCAACAAAGCATTCAGTGGCTACTTGAGTCTTCAGTAGTTTGTCCTCATTTCTTCTAGATACACTATCTAGTTTTGTACAAACTGTACTTCATATGTCTTTAAAAGACTTCCTCCCCACCCCAAGCTTCTGTTAAAACTAATCCAACCAAAAATTTAACAAACTCAGGTTGAGGGACATCTATCCTCTTGATTTCCCTTATTCAGGAGTTTTGTTGGTGAATGGGAAGTTTCTGGGAAAGCATTCTAAAACGCTTGGGTCATTTTCTTGGGTCGTTTTCTAAGAGGAAGAGGCCAGAAAAATGTAAGGGCCATATCTAACGGTACCATTCCGCAAACTCAAATAGCACTATGAGAGCTCCGCTGAATCTTTCCATTGTGCAAGTGATTGCCGATTACGCTTGTGCATCTGGTTGCACAACAGTTTGCACAAGCAGAATGCTCAATGGGTTGCGCACAAGGGTTATGTGCAGTGGGTTGCACAAGACTTATGCACAGTTGCTTGCGCAAACACACTTGCACAAACATATCTTTAGCTGGATTCTTCTCTTGCGCACAGTTCAGTACATAGTTTCCGCTGGCGCAATATAATTTGTGCTAACAGAATGACATCGTTGGATACTGCCCTAAGTAACTTGCCATTCCATTAAGTTTAGTTTCTGCCCCTTTCTTAAAACCACCCTTTCCTAAGATAAACACATTATTTGACTCAACTGAAAATAAAATGACCCATTTTTACTTTAAGCAGAAGCTCAGACACTCGCAGCTGTCAGCCTGTGCTGCTGCTTCCAAAAATCCCTGCTGTGCAAACTTTCACGGCAAGGCCTTTGAAAGCAACTCTGCTCTCAGGGAAAGATTTATACAAAAGCAAATATACAGTCAAATATGGGATTTAAGAAAAAAGGCGACTTTAATTATAGGGCTGAGGCACTGAATACTTTAGAACATCAATAACATTTCAAAGCAGAGATGTATGAAAAGGGAAGTCTTTCTATGTGAGCAGAAATGTACCTGATGGGTTAAAAAAATAATAACCAACAATACAAATTGCAGTCAATTGAATAGGACGAGATTCTGGCCACAAGCTTCAGATTTTTGTTTCATTTGAATGTAACATTAAACAGAGGAATTTTATATTGTACAGATTAGGTTATATGAAATTTTGAAAAAAAAAGTGGCTTATAGAATCCATTTTCTTTGACAGTTAGTTGAGTTTTAGAATCCTGAGTTTATGAATGTTGTTTAAAAGTGCCTTGCAATTAACAAAGGCAGCCCACAGCCCAATTACCTAAGTGTGTTACATTGGCAGTGCAAACAATGGGTAGGCATCCAAATCCTAGCGAGCAAAAACGCTGAACCTTTCCTCGATCAGTACACAGAATGACAACCACTTTTTTTTCTTGTCTCTCTAGAAGGCCAGGCAGCCGGGGAGAATTTGCGCACAGGGGCACGAACAGCCCATTTATTTCAATGCACAGCCCAACTTCAGAAGAGAAAGGGCCAAGCAATACCACAACAGCTCTGCAAGGAATTGACTCCACACAAAGATCAATCCTCTATCCAGAGACCCTGAGTCGACTGAGCATAAGGGTGAAGGAAAGAAAATGCCAGGGTGTCCCCTAGTCTCATTTTGAACAGGCTTGCAACCTCACCTACATGCCCAATGCACCACTATGTGGTCATTGGCAGTTTTCTGTCCTCAATCGTTAATTAGCATAATAATAATAATAATAATAATAATAATAATAATAATAATAATATGTTTATTTCTTACCCGCCTCTCCCTCTGGATCGAGGCGGGGAACAACATCAAATATAAAATACATAAAACTGATTAAAAGCACATAAAACTAGTACATCATTAAAACACCAATAAAACTCTTAAAATTCAACTGGGTAGCCCTGCCGGAAGAGATCGGTCCTTAAAGTCAAAGAGACTATTAAGTTGACGAATCTCCTCCGGCACAGTCTGGGAGCATTTAAAACGGACTTCGCAATAAGGGACTCACTATCGGGATGAGGCCAACCATGAAAAGATACAGCCTAAGAGGGGAAATTTGAGAATCTTTCAGTGAAGACAAGGGAACATATGTATGAATTGCTGTCTTAAAATGTGATTCCTCCCCCACTTTTACTGCAGCCACAATGTGCTCTTCAGCAACGTTACAGCTGTTAAGGGACTCGTTCATTTGGATTTCCTGACTTTTGTGAGACTAACGTGTTGGCTATAAATGCAACAATATTGTAGTTTAATGCATTAAAAACAAAATCAGGAAATTACAAGGCTTGGGCTGTGTGAATTTCTAATGTTGGTGAAGGGCATTATTTCCCAGAGAGATTACCTCTTAAATTCAAATGGCAATAATTCTCACAATAAACCAAGAGTTCCAATTGTCTCAGTTATAAAGGAAAATAAAAAAAGAATGTCCCCCTTCTCTGTGGATCTAAACATTATAAACCCTTTTGCCAACGTCCCCCTCTTTAAAATAGGAAGACATTCTAAGGAGAAGGGGAATGTCACAATTTATCTAGATAAATGCAGGTTGCTTACCTGTAACTGTAGTTCTTCGAGTGGTCATCTGTGCATTCACACATATGGGCTCTGCGCCGGCGCCGAGCCCCAATCGGGAAACTTCACTAGCTAGCTTAGTGCTTTTTTTGGCGGGAACCCCTCCCCCACCATCCATCGCGCATGCTCCGGGTCCCGCCTTACCTCAGTTCCCTGAGACCGCGTTATGGCCTCGCACCAGGTAAGGAATAGGAGACATATGCGCTCTAGCCTCCTGCATACACCATAGCGTTGCAACGAGGGGATGGTGGGCGGGTTGTGTGAATGCACAGATGACCACTCGAAGAACTACAGTTACAGGTAAGCAACCTGCATTTCTTCTTCGTGGTCTCTGTGCATCACACATATGGGCGAGTAATCAGCCAAACTTACCGGAGGAGGGGATGCACGCTGGTGGGTCACTGACAGATGGAAGACAGGACCGCTCGGCCGAACGAAGCGTCTTTTGCGGCCCTAACGTCCAGCCTGTAGTGCTTCACAAAGGTTGAGGCACTGGACCATGTCGCCGCCCTGCAAATGTCCGGAACTGATGAACCATGGATCAGGGCCGACGAAGTGGCTTGCCCCCTTGTCGAATGTGCTGTGAACGAAGCAGGGGGCTGTTTGTTAAGAACTTGGTAAGCCAGGACAATAGTGTCCACAATCCAATGTGCCAGACGTTGGGGGGAAACTGCTAACCCCTTCGTCTTTCCACCATAGCATATAAAGAGCTTCTCCGAGTTACGGATAGACTCTGTCCTTTTTTTATAAAAGGCCAAGGCGCGTCGCACATCCAAGGTGTGTAAAGCCGTAGAGAGGGGGTCTGTAGACTCCTTAAAAAACGTTGGAAGAACTATATCTTGATTAACGTGGAACATGGAAGACACTTTGGGAACAAACGAGGGGCCAGGACGTAACACAACCTTGTCCCGAAAAAACTGGGTGTAAGGAGGTCCCACCATTAGTGCCGCTAGCTCTGAAGCACGTCTAGCGGATGTTATGGCGACCAAGAAAATTGTCTTAAACGTTAGCAACCGGAGATCAACCGTAGCTAACGGCTCGAACGGCTTAGTCATTAACGCCGTTAAAACTACCGATAAGCTCCATTGAGGAACAATCTGGCGCAGTGGTGGGAACATGTGACGTAGCCCTTTCATAAAAGTCTTTGCCACTGGGTGTGTGAAAGCTGTATAGCCGTCAATCTTCGCGTGTTGTCCTGACACGGCTGCCAGGTAGACTTTGATTGAAGAGGGTTTTAAGCCTGCCGTATGAAGTGAATACAAGAAATTAACGATCCCCGATATGGGGCCATCGTGAACTGGAAAACCCTTGTCATTGGCAAACTTAGTAAACCGCCTCCATTTTCTAGCATAGGAAGCCCTTGTAGACATTTTGATGGAGGCTTCGAAGATGGAACGCAGAGCCGAAGGCATATCTAATGACTGCCATCTGGTTGGATCCGCCACGCTGTGAGGTGCAGTGTCTGCAGGTCCGGGTGCAGGATACTCCCTGCGTTCTTGGACAGTAGGTGCGGTACCCCGGGCAGGCGCCACCACTGCCGTCTCGACAGACGATAGAGGATGGTAAACCAGTGTTGTCTTGGCCACCAAGGGGTCACCAGTATGGCGTTCAGGGGACACCTTGCGGCCTTGGCCACCGTTTTCGAAATCAGTGGAAACGGGGGGAACATATATAGGAAGCCGTTGGACCAGTCCCACTGGAATGCATCTCCGAGAGATGCAGGTCCAATCCCGGCCCGAGAACAGTAGTCCTGGCAAACGGCATTTGCAGAAGTCGCAAACAGGTCTATCGACGGCTTGCCCCACTTTGCGAACAGACGCGTCAGTACGTCCTGGGATAACTCCCACTCGTGGGTGTCGGTGAACTCCCGGCTTAGTATATCTGCCTTCGTGTTGTCCGTTCCCGCAATGTGAAGCGCGGTCAGGCAGATGTCCCTGCGAATGGCCCAATGAAGAATATCTAGTGCCAACTGTAAAATGCGCGGAGATCTTGTCCCGCCTTCTTTGTTGACGTACCACACCACAGTGGTGTTGTCCGACAGGATGCGAACCCTGTGTCCCTGAAGGTGTGGTAGAAAAGCGTGTAGCGCCCGCTTTACAGCCAGAAATTCCAGGAGGTTGATGTGGAGTCTGGACTCTGACTGTGACCATTTTCCTTGAATCTGCAGGTCGTTGTAATGTGCCCCCCACCCCTGCAGAGACGCATCTGTAGTAACAATTCGAGTGGGATCTTTTTGATGAAACGGCATGCCATGGGCCAGATTTGCGGTGGAAGACCACCAACGGAGAGAAGGGAGGACAACCTTCGCAATGGTAAGTATTATTCTCCTTGGATTTAGGTAAGGCCGGTAGTGCTTGAGAAGGAGTTGTTGTAGTGGACGCATGTGGAGACGAGCCCAGCGAACAACGAATACTGCCGAAGCCATGAAACCTAGGAGGCGAAGCACTGCGAACGCTGTTGCACGGAAGTGTCGGTGAAGCTTGGCGGCCAGAGATACGATCTTTTGAGCGCGTTCTGGTGGCAGGTACGCCCTTCCCGCGGTTGAGTCTAGAATCACCCCTATAAATTGAATTGTTTGTGTGGGGCGAAAAATGGACTTTTCTTCGTTTATTTGCAGACCCAGGCTGTCCAGGCAAGACATGACCAGGTTGACGTCGGAGAGTGCTCGCGACCGCGATGGAGAAACGATCAACCAGTCGTCGAGGTAAGGGTAGAGCTCGACATCCTGTGATCTGAGATGGGCGCACACTACCGCCATACACTTGGTAAATACCCTTGGCGCCGTCCGGAGGCCAAAGGGAAGGACTGAAAACTGAAACGCCTTTCCCCCAACAACGAATCTCAGATATTTGCGATGAGTGGGGTGTATCGGGATGTGAAAGTAGGCGTCCTTGAGGTCCACCAGGGTGAACCAACAGTTTCGTTTTAGGAGGGGCAGGATTTGGGCCAACGTAATCATGCGAAATTTCTTTGGTTTTATAAACTTGTTCAAATGTCTGAGGTCCATTATGGGACGCAGTCCGCCGTCTTTCTTTGGAACCGTGAAGTAGAGCGAGTAAAAACCCGCTTTTAAAAGTCTCGTTGGGACGCGGACGATTGCCCTCTTTTGCAACAGGGTTGTTGTTTCGTGTAGCAGTGTGGGAGACGGAGGGGTAGTCCTCACAGTGCCGAGAGGTGGAAAAGCTTGGAACTCTATGAGGTAGCCCTCGGAAATCGTTGAGAGCACCCACTCGTCGGTTGTTATGGATCGCCAACGATGCAGAAAGGATTGGAGCCTGTTGGTCTGAGCTCGAGGCAAGAGTAGAGGAATGGAGTCAAAGACGCCGTCTCGACGGCTGGTCCTGGCGACGTGCCTTGCTGTATTTGTTAGTCTGTTTTCTTGGCTGGAAGGAAGACTGAGACTGGTGTGTCTGAAAACGCTGGGTGCGCTCCTGCTGACGTCTAGGTTGGTACTGGAAGGGGCGGTACCAACGACGCGAACGAGATTGTGGTTGCGTCTGCTGCTGTGCTGGCGCGCTCATCTTACGAGCCGTCACCTTTGACTTGTGGATAACGTCCATGGTGTTATCAGTGGACGAATGAAATAGGCCCTCCCCGTCAAACGGGAGATCCTCGATCCTAGATTTTGTCTCAGCTGGCAACGTGGAGGTGCGCAACCAGGCATGGCGACGCAAAGCAACTGCCCCCGCAAGGGCTTTTGCCGCGCAATCCGTCTGGTGATTTGCCGTCGTTAACTGCTGTCTGGATAGTCTGGTCGCTTCAGCCTGGAAAACTCTGGCTAGTTCGCGTTGATCATCTGGAAGGTAATCAGTCAATGCGGAAATCTTGTTCCAGAGAAACAGCTGGTACCTAGCCATGGTAGCCTGATAATTAGCTACTTTAAAGCCTAGCGTAGCTGAAGAGTACACACGACGACCAAACGTATCCAGCTTTCTGCCCTCCTTATCAACAGGTGTGGAATGGCTTTTAGCATTGCGTCCTAGTGACGATTCAACCACAATAGAGTTAGGTCTGGGGTGGTTACACAGAAAAGGCGCATCGGCGTCCTTAACTTTGTATAAAGTCTCCAAACGTTTGGAAGTAGCTCCAACTGTAGCCGGTGTTTCCCACGCACTCTTAAAGGTCTTTAAAAGAGTTGGTACTAACGGCAGGTTAAGCTGAGGTGCTGGCTCTTCATACATGACGTCGTAAATTTTGTCATTTAGGTCCTCCTGTGGCTGATTAATGTCTAAGCCGAGGGACTGAGCCATCCTCTGCATCTGGTCAGAGAAATTGCCTAACTCTAACGATGGTGATGGTCTGTCCCTAGACCCCACCCCTTCCGGGGGAGATGGAACTGATGGAGCCTGGGAACGTATGGACGAAGTGTCCGAGGCATAGTCATCTCCAGATGTTGGCGACAATGGTCTCGGCACAAGAGCCGTCGAAGAGTGAGTTGCAGCAGGCAATTGGCGATATCTACTCTCCCGCTGCGAGGATGACCGTCCAATCCTTTTCCCTGTATAGGGATCGAAAAGGTATCTCGGAGCCTTCCGGTGTCGAGATCTACTTCTAGATCTATCGGAAGCCGACTCCCAGTGTCGGGACCGAGAACGAGAGCGAGACCGAGAGGGGGATCGAGACCGGTAGGTCGCTTTAGAAGCCCTCGACGTCGGGGATGCCGCGACACCGAGCGGTGAAGAGTGATGGTACTCCTCAATAGGTCTGTCCTCATCGTCGTGATTGAAAGAAGTATCTGCCGGGATAACGTCCGTGATTTCCAAGTCCGATGAGTATACCTCCACATCCAAAGTTTGGAGGGCTGAGCGTGGCGGCAACGACGAGGCCCTTGGTGTCATTGGGGCAGACCGCTGAGACAGAAGCGGCGAAGATGCCGGGCGGGTCGGGGTCGGAGCCGTGTGCTTCTTCTGTACCGTCGCGGACTTTGTTGTCGGTACCGACGGTTCAAAGAGTCGTGGTGTCGACGGTGCCGATTGTCGGCTCGATGTCGACGCCACCTGAGTTGGTTTATTTCTCGATGTCGAGGGGCGGCCCGACGTCGACGGCCGGTCCTTAGAAACCGAGAGGTGGCTCGATGCCGACGGCCGTTCCTTCGACGCCGAGGGGTGGCGCGATGCCGATGTCCGCTCCTTCGACGCCGAATGTTGGCTCGATGTCGAGGCCGAGGGCCGTTTCGCTGCCGATGGCTCCAGCGGCGATGTCGATGGCCGCTTAAGAGTAGGGAGGCAATCCTCTCTCGGAGTCGAGCGTTTTCTTGAATGTTTCGGTAGCGAAGGAAGCTTCGGTGTCGATGCCGACGGCTTCGACTTCGCAGACTGCTTTGTCTTAGTAGCCTTTTTTGCCGCCAAAGTGGACCTCTTGGAAGATGGTTCCTTCACAGGTCGCGGCAAAGGCGCTTCTGCAGCGTCCCTAGGCAGGGAGGAGCAGGGAGATGCCGGTCGCGAGCGATTTATAGGCTTGTGCCCACGCTCCCCGGATGGCGAACGACCCCCTTCTGAGTCCACTGGGGAAGGTTGTCTTGGTCTATCTACCGCGGACAAGGCCTTACTCCATAACAGGCTTTTGAGCCTGTCTGCCCGATTTTTCCTGGTCTGGCGGGAAAAGGTCAGGCAATGCGTGCACGAGTCTACCACATGCCCTTCTCCCAGGCAAATGAGGCACAATGAGTGTCCATCAGTTAGGGTCATTTTAGCCCTACAGTGGGAACAATTCTTGAAAAGCGCCGCCTGCGCCATAACTATTATGGACAAGATGTCCACTACTTAACACTAAATAACTACTTTAATTTAATTTTTTTTTTTTTTTTTTTTTTTTAACAATAGACTAACCTAACACTAAGCTAAGAGAAAAAACTGTTTTACTTTCCTCAGAAAACTACGACGAAGAATCGTCCGGAGAAGTCTCCCGCGAGGCGATCAGCTACGCGGTCGAAGAAGAACTGAGGTAAGGCGGGACCCGGAGCATGCGCGATGGATGGTGGGGGAGGGGTTCCCGCCAAAAAAAGCACTAAGCTAGCTAGTGAAGTTTCCCGATTGGGGCTCGGCGCCGGCGCAGAGCCCATATGTGTGATGCACAGAGACCACGAAGAAGAACAAATGCTGCCTTCTGGTGATGCCAAATAGCTCAGAAATATGACTATTATCAAGATGAAAGGTAAGAGGGAGAGAAGAATACAGATGGTGACAAGAGGCTGACAGCCAAAGGATGGGGCGGGATAAGAGGCTGCTGGAAATTTATACTGACCTTGAACTCATCTGAAGAAGCAAATACATTTCTCCCTCCTCTCCCTCAAACAAATATTAGCGCTTCATCTACTGTCAGCCCATCTCTTCTGTTCTCCCAATCTCACCTTTATGGATTCTGCCACGCTGTCCATATATCAAAAATAAAGGGTTCTATCCAAGTGGTGTCCACCCACTTGACGGAAGATGCTTTGATCCAGCAGAGGCTTCTGTCAGTGGAATGGGGAGAGAAGCCACTTCTACTCGCTAACTACACCACATGCCGCCTCCCATTCTGTTCTGAAGGTCCCCTGACCCTCCTAAGCAGATGGGTGTGGGGAGCTGCAGCAGGAAGGAGAGAATCTGTAACGCCTCTGAATACCATAATCAGAACGCGAGGGGCAGATCGGCAATCACTCAGGAGTCAAATAAATATATATTAAAATATTTACCCAGATCTTCACTGAGTAGCATTATTAACAAACAAATGTAACTATACAGACCAAATACAAATCCCTTTGCTATAAATCACCATTAATTACAAATATGGTGTTACAGTTATGAGGATAATTTCCAGAATTTCTTCAACTGCTGTTGCTGACCTCTACTGTTGAGTGTTACCTTTCCTCACTGGCTGATGGCTGCTCTGTCTTCCTCTTTCTCTTTAACTGGGTCCACACAATCCCTGCTGTGGAAAACTTTCATGATAGGCCTTTTGAAAGCAATGCTGCTCTCAGGGAAATATCTATACAAAAGTCACGGCGCCCAAGGCACCATCTTAAAAATTCAAGTTGCAACTGCGGCTTATCATGTCATCCAAACCTGGCAGGGGGTGGGCTGTACAAGATTAAACAACCATCACCCAGGGTCATGGGTTCTGTAAGGGTTGTTTAATCTGCCGGTTCGAACAATACAAGCCACAGTCACAGTTTGCTATTCAAAATGGCGCTGGCATGTGCTCTAGTCCACCATGGCTTTAATAAGCCTCGGTGGGCTGTTTGGTCGTGTAAACAGCCCCTTTGTCTTCATCACTCTGCTGCTTTCTCTTATCTTTCTTCTCAGACGCTCTTCCCTCCTTGCCCTTCTCTGTTACTCCTCCAACCATATTCCTCTGTCTCCTCCACTACCTGCTTGTCCTACTGTCATTTCTTAACTCACACCCAACTCTCTTTTCTCACCATTCTATGCTCCTCCCATTTTCACAGTTCGTATTCCAATGACCTTAGGAGTGTGCATTATAAATTGCTTTAAATTGCCTCCCTCCCAGTTCATAATGACCCAGAAAAAAGCTTATCAAACTCTTTAATCAAAGAAGAAACCAGAAATAAAACCACCCTCTAGTTGTACACCATGGGTATCATGATTCATTTTAGAAACCTTTGAGTAACCCAAATGACAGCTCCTGTATATTCTGTAAAGCAAATACCCCATAGCAAGATTTTGCTCTTTTGTAGGGTAGAGACACGTCACAGGACTTTCTTCTCAGTGGCAACCAGGTTGTGGAATTATTTACCTCATCAGATCTGGTTAGGTCCACCTGGGGTGCATTTAGATACCAAGTTAAGGTGCTTCTGTTCAAATCCCTGTTTCATTAGAGTCTCTTTGTTTTTGCTTTGTCCTCTGGCTCCGAATTGTTTTAGTACTGTTCTGAGGCAGTTTAGATAATTTGAATTGTTCATTATTATTCTATTTGTTTTTGATACTCAATTGTTAGTGCCCTGAAGATCACAGTGGGATGGGAAGTGCAGGATATTTATTATTTTTAATAAATAACAAAAATAGCAGAGTAAAACCATACACACACACACACACGTGTGTGTGTGTGTGTGTGTGTGTGTGTGTGTGTATATATATATATATATATACATATATACATACAGATAGAGACAAAGAGAGGGTATCTTCACAAGCTAATTAGTTCTACAGATGAAAGGGAAGGACTGCTTATTTTTAAAACTGTGTTGGACATTCTCCACACTTTCTAGAATTCCTATATGGAAAACACTAATACTTTATATGCATGTAGATCACAATACCAAACTATCCCACAGGTGAATAATTTGCTGTGCGTATGGGGGATTCCAGCAAGAGCAGCAGAGCAGTCTGCTCACATTTCCTGATGCTAAGGGGCAACAAACCAGTAGGGCAGGGTCTACAGCCATGATTGTAACATTTTTCCTCTGTGATAGGAAATTGCTGTGTCAAGCACTGGTCACAAATTATGAAAAAGAAAGCAATTTGGAGGAGGGGGAGCCATCTGTGTTTTGGCAAATGTTGAAACACCATTAAAAGCTTGATCTTCAATCCAAAAAAACAATCATTATGAATATTTGGTGCATCTCTTTACAAAAGACTATTTTTGCCTATTCCCCTCCTGCCTTCCCCAACACCACCTCTCACCTGCAGGATCCCCCAACATTCTGAAACGGATATCTGTGTGTTTGTGTGTGTGTGTGTGTGTGTATGTGTACAGAACTGCAAGGAAAAGAATGAACTGGTGGTAACAAGCTCTGCCCTCTTTTCCATTAGTGGGTGCCAAGAGTGCCTTTTCTGTGAGGGGAACGCCACTCATGGGATCTTAGGATCCACCCTATATTATATTTTAAGCAGACAGCAGGAGCACTTTCAAATTGCACCTAATTTGGGATACTTTCGTTAGTAACGGTACAGAGAGAGCAAGGACAACACTGTCTCAGCTATACAAAGCCAAGCGTATTTTACATGCAATATCACTTTAAAGGCTGCCAAGGAATGAACCACACATTTATGAGTTAAGTTTTTGATTAGGTCGCCTAATCGGCGTTTCACTTTTATAGGAAAAAAGGAAATCACCTTATTATGCTTTTCGCAAGAATGACAAAGCTGGATGTACTGTTGTAATCTTATTTCTCTATCCACTACACTGCACACGAGCGTTCTCATATATAACAATACTACCTTCCAAGAACTAAAAATATGCTCCTTTTAAAAAGTCCCATAAACTTACTTTAAAAGACTCCAACACAATAAGAAGCAAGAAGCTATCATGGCCTGAATTAGGTAATATAAAATCTAATAAAAATAATATAATATAGGTTAGCAAATGCAACTTTCTCCAGAAGGTTAATAATCCTTTAAAGCATGTTATCTTTTAACGGTTTTACACTCTTTTTGGTGAACTGAATGGGAAATAAGGGTTTGGAAATAAGGATTTTATTCTGAGCCATTACAACACACTGCACCTATACCAGATATAGCACTAAAATGCATTGATCCAATTTAAGGGAGACAGAATGTAAGGCCATGTCTGAACTAAGGGTAACATTTCAAATTTTGTATTTATTTATTTTACGTAAGTTACCCTTTCAGTTAAAAAGAAAAAGGAAAAGCAGGCAACCAGCGCAAACGAATGTTTGAGATTGACGGGCTTCCCATGCTCAGTTGTTCAAGCTCGTTCCTGTGGCTCCAGGAAACCAAAATATAGTACAAAAGTCTGAAGGTAGAGTGGGGCTTGTAGGAAATTGCAAGAACACCAAAACCCCCACCTGGCAAAGAACACAGATTAAGCTGTGAAATTAATTTTGGCTCAGATCTTTGGTGGACTATTAGGGGAGCAGCGGTTGCCCAACAAAATGCCCTTCGGCAACCCTGCTCTTGGGTGCTCTCAGTACAGCTGACCTTAACTGCAGTGCTGCTGGCCAGCCTTGCAGTCAGGACACAGCAAACCTCACAGGCTCAAAGCCTACCGAATTACGCTCCTGCAGGTATCATTTTACCCATCGCCCTGTGACTTGTCCTAGCCATCCATGTTACGCATGGGACATTTTCCATCCGTTCACTGTACTGAACGTAAAAGCAAAACTGCCAATGAACAATCTGTTACCAAACAGATGGTTGTCCCCACACCTTTCTTTGTGGTACTTTACTAGAAAAACGGGATTAGGGAACCAATAAATAAAAGAATGTTCAAGCATAATACACATCACGCCGTATTATCACTGCTCCAGCCCAACCACTTTCACTTCCTACCAAGAGGGAAAAGGGAGAAAACCTCCTCTTAGCCAGCCATGCTCTCAGTCAGATCTCTGCCTAGCATAACTGCTGCCATGCTAGTTACCTTTCTCCTATGCAATATAAGCCAGAGAGCCCTCCCTTCCCCCAATCCATCCTTGCTTTTTCTTAAAACTGTTGTTCACGCTACGGCACGAAGAGTGCATTGGAACTCCCACCTGGGTTCAGCTGGGGGCTTTTACCAACACTGGTCTGCTGCAAACACTAATTTTTTGAGGAGGGAAGAGGGAAGAAGGAAGCAGTTGTCAGGTACAAAAGGTAAACAATTCAGATTTCAATTCTGGTTGATTCGCTGGCTCCAGAACCCTCATAAGGAGCAACAATTGCCCCTTTCTCTTCAATGGAAGGAATGCTTTGCTTCTACAATTCTTTGTAAAGTCCTGCAGACATTGACAGCACACAGTTCAGTGGAAGAGCACATGCTTTGCATGACAAGGCTCCCAGACTCAACATCTGGCATGTTCCCGTAAAGATGGGAAAGTTCCCCATTTGGAAACCTGGAAAGCCACTGCCAGTCAGTATAAACAATAGATGCAGATGGACCAAGAGTTTGACTCAGTGGGTAGTATCCAATGTTAGTCCCACTTAGAGTGGACCCATTGAAATGAATAGGACTTAAAATAGTCAAGATTAACTTAAATCCCACTCATTTCAATGGGTCCACTCTAAGTAGGACTAACAATATAAGGCAGGGGTAAGAAACCTGGTGCCCGCCAGATTTTTTTTAAAAAAATTATAACTCCCATCAGTCCCAGCCAGCATGGACAATACTCTGGGATTATGGGTCTAGCAGTGCAAAACATCTGGTGGGCATCAGATTGCCTACCAGTGATATAAGGCAACTGAAGATACACAGCACGTGCAAAGCACTCCCCAATACTGAAGAGAGGGGCTACTAGTCCTGATGGCTCTATGCTACCTCCAGTATCAGAAGCAGCATGTGTATGTACACCAGTTGCTGGGAACATGGGCAGGAGGGTGCTGTTGCACTCATGTCCTGCTTCTGGGTTTCCTGTGGGCAGCTGGTTGGCCACCGTGTGAACAGAATGCTGGACTAGATGGACCCTTGGTCTGACCCAGCAGGGCTCTCCTCAGGTTCTTAGAGTGGAGCAGCCCCTGTTTGCACAGAACCCGGTGCATACATAAGAGCCCAGTGGAGCTTTGAGTCACATCTCATGTCTTTTAGCTGCAAGAAAAGTATCCCCGCAGTGCATCAGTGCTTTTTAGTGGAACACATTGTACGTGTCAAATAATTAAGCACCCCCTGGTGTCGAATGTAAGACTACTGAGCCAGGTCGCCTTCAGAAGTGACCTTCCTCATTACCGCTGTCTCCCATAACTACTGTCATGTAGCCTGATGCCACAGTAGGCTTTCATGACCGACACTGCAAGCGAATTCGTTCTTAACGCTAACCTCTAATTAGGAATGGCCTGGGCAAGAGCCAGCTTTCTTTCCACCAAACTGTGCTAGGGCAGCCATCCTTTTTAGGGAACGGAATCGTTTTAGGGAAGCTGCAAGTACCACATTAGGATTGCACCTCCTGATGGCGATGAAGACCAAATCGCAACATGAAGCACAGTAAGGCTGATCATTACTCCACCAAAAGAGAACTGAAATCAGACAGAGTCCTGCAATCTTAGAAAGGCGGAGGGGAAGTGCTGCAACTCAGTGGCAGAGAGCAACTGCTCTGCCTGCAAAACGTCCCAGGCTCAGTCCCCAGCACCTCCAGCTCAGGCTGGGAAAACTCCTGCCTGGAACCCTAGAGAGCCATTGCTGCCAGTCAGTGTTGGCAATACTGGGCTGGATGGATCAAGGGTCAGACTTGACAGAAGGAAATTTTCTATGTTCTTATTTATTTATTTATTTACAACATTTATACACCGCTCCACATCTAGACAGATTCCGAAGTGGAGAACAATAAAAGATACAAAGGTAAGATAAAAGATTGAAACTCAATGTTAACAATTATTGTTATTTTAAAAAATGGAATTCTGTGGCTTGTCAGTCAAGGAAGGCTTCCTGAAATAAAGATGTTTTCAGGAGGCGCAGGAAACAATGGTGTCGGTGCCTGCCTGACCTCCAGAGGCAGTAAATTCCATAGAAAGGGAGCCACCACACTGAAGGCTCTTCTCCGGGTGGACTCCAATTGGGCCACAGGTCTACGCTGAACCACTAGGAGCATGCCCTCTGATGACCCCAGCGAGCAGGCAGATTGGTGAGGGAGAAGGCACTCTCTTAGGTAACTTAGTCTCAAGTTGTTTAGAAGTTTGTACACTGGGACCAAAACCTTAAACCTGGCTGTTGCTTCAGATACTTACTTAGGCAGCAACAGACTTCACATGGTGAAGGATAGGGCATGAGTCCTCCCCTCAAGAAAGGACGGATGGGTGAACGGTAAATCAGGCCTACAGATGAAGCAACAGTGTCATGCATCTTCATAATGAAGGGTAGGACAACATGCCTGCTCCTCTGCTATGTAAAGAATGTCACTCCCTCAGGAAATGACTGAAGCAAGCTAGTATGAACATGTGGAGAGGACAAGTACCCCTTCACACAGTTAATTTATGGAATTTACTGCCACACAATGGCCACTACCTTATGCAGGTCAGTCATGGAACACTCAGATTCAGAGACAGGAGGCCTCCAATTATCAGTTGCTGGGGAGCAACAATATGAGAGAGGCTATTGCACTCAGGTCCTGCTTGTGGAGTTCCCAGAGGCATTTGGTTAGCAGAAACAGGACCTGCAGGAAACAGGATGCTGAACTAGAGAGGCATTTGGTCTGATGCTCATCAGAACCACATGCCAGCTGGAAGCATCTTTGAGGCTCCTACTGCAGCAACCCAATATGGCTAAACATATTGGGTGTGGTGTAGTGGCTAGAGTGTTGGACTGGGAGTTGGGAGATCCGGATTCTAGTCCCCACTTGGCTATGGAAGCTCACGGGGTGACTTTGGGCCAGTCACACACTTTCAGCCCAACCTACCTCACAGGGTTGTTGTTGTTGAGGATAAAATGGAGAGGAGGAGGATTATGTAAGCCATGAGGAAAAAAGGCGGGAAATAAATGTAAGAAATAATGAATAATGGTAATAATCAGGGAAGGCACTTCGTTTAAAAATCCACTTTCCTGTTCAACAGCAAGTAGAAATTTCAGAGAGCTAGCCTACTCAAACACCTAGATTTCTAGGACTGCAGCCAAAATGTTCCTCGACTTTTTGGATGTTTTAATTCTTCATAGTAACCCATAAGTGTCAAAGTGTTTTAATATTTTTAATCTTCCATCAAACTAAGCAGAATCTTGTGAAAATAAGCTGATCCCAGAAAAAGGAGCATTTCTAAAATGTTGCTATGTTTCACCATAGTCCGAAGCATAGAGAAAAGTCTAAAAAGTGAGGTGGGGTGGGGGTAGCAATTGGTAACCACACGTCTCCCTTGCTTTTGGTGGGAGCTTTGCTGTTACCGGTCTGTCTTTATGATGCATTCAAACTTCTCTTGCCTTCTTTGATTCAGTTTCAATTGTTTCAACCACGTTCAGCCCGCTCAATGCTTCAAATCCTTCTGTGTGTTCATGAAATGCTTTCAAACTAGTGAAGATTTTGCTGAAAAGTCCACAGCCATCCCTTGACTGGCAGAGATCAGTCGCTTTTTAATCCATTCTAGGTTTTTGAATCAGCCACTGTAGCTCTGCCTTTTTAACAGGTAGGTCACTTAACAGTAATTTGATCCGAAACAGCTAGCATGGGGTAACCTTTAGCTAAATACTATAAAAACTCTCACCTTATCATTTCTATATAGAAGACTTTTTTTCCCCTGAGCAACCTTAACTCAACTTCAGACTCCATCACCCAGCTGAAAAGCATCTGATTTTGTTTTTGTTTTGTTTTTAAGTAAAACACAACACCTTTGGGCTAATTTCCAAGGAAAATTTCTGGCCTGCTAAAACCTATTTCAACCTAAAATGTGTATCGTACTATAATCATCCCTTGTCATATCGGACAAGCATTTCAGAATTAACTGATGCCCAAACAGGTGAGCCTACGGAATTTAAAAGGGAGGGGCAGTATTGTTCTTCTAGGTCTCAGCATCGCACTGCACCCCTTAGCAGGTCATTGGCTCCTCTCAAAATGGACTGGCAATAAATACCCCCACAAGTCCAGCCAGAGTATTTGCCTGACCAACTCTATACTTGTGTGGCTCCAGGGTTTTACTCCAAGCCAGCTTATTTGTTCTTCCATTGGTTCCCTTGCTACCCACTCCTCCCCCAGTCTATATTAACTTCCCTATCAACTTGCTCGCCACGCTGTTTGCCTATTTCTTGACCTAACTCTCCTCCAGATTGTTTGGTTTACTCTCTGGCTCATTACCAACTTAGCCTCCACGTTGACCCTCCTGTGGATTGGCTACAGCACCCCATCCAATTCCATTCCCGACCTTGCTAGGACTCATCAACTTCTGATCACTTGGCTACTTACAACCCATTACTGATAAAGAAACTACACAGACAGCAATGAGGTCATAAAGGAGAAAACAGAATCCAATCAAACAATCCTCTCTCAACTTAATAAGACAAGATATGAACAATCCTTTGTCCTGCATATTCCTCCTTTTGCTTCAGCCAATAAGTTCTCATTGGCCATACTTTCCCATTTTATTCAAACAAGGAAACAATGGTCGTGTTCGGACGACACTTTAGGCAAAGGAGAGGGAATAGGCAACTCACAGTATATTATGCTGTCGGTACTCCCCAGACGACATGTTGCCCCGCTCCCATTGAGCAGCTGAAACTCCCGTAGTCCTTCCGGACAGCTGTTGCACCTCCCTCCCTCCTCCCAGGGCTATCTCATCAGCCATTGCAAGTTCTGCCGGCTGTAGAGGAGCGGCTGGGGCACTTTTGGCTTCTGAAATAGTGCAGTCAACACTTGAAATTAAGCAACGGAGCCCACCACATGATAAGTAACGGGACTCCACATAAGCAATGGAGCAGCCTGTTGTTTTTCTCTGTTGTTTAATGCGAGAAAATAGCGCACCGTCAGTTGCCTGTTTCCCTCTGACGACACAATAAGCAATGCAATGGATGACTGCCTCATTAATCAACCATTGCTTATCATGTCGTCCAAACCCAGCCAATGTTTACTAGTTTCAGAATAAGCGAGGAGATACTAAACCAACTTTAAGTCATAGTTTAATATCCGAGCTAGGTCCAAAGATGGTAACCATAGTTTTCCAGCTCAGACAAAACAGGAAAGGATGGCGGATTAGGCTTTGTGGTTTGCTTGCATGTGCCACAAAGGGTTTCTACACATGTGGGCAAAAGGCTCATTCATATTTCAGCTTATTAAGGCAAGATATAATTGTCCAAATGCATAATTTATCCAGTCATCCTATTCACTGGCAAAATCAGGCGCTAGACAAAGTTGAGTTCCGCCCCCCCCCCCCCCGCAAAATGATAATATGCTGAAATACAAGAGAATTCCATGTTTCCCACAAAACCATCCTTTAAAGGTAAGAATCTAATATTTTGTGATAATGCAGAGAGCTTTGAAGTTTATCCAGTTTGATTTATATGCTTCTAGCAAGGTGCTTCAAGTCTACTTTTGTAACTAATACGGGAACATGAAACAGCTTCAAATAAAAGCGTTTTTTAAATTATAGCTTAGTGTACTGCTTTCATGGAAGGATGTTTTGCACAAGTGCTTACAGCTGCAACTCTATATCAACTTACTTGGGAGTAAGTCTCATTGAACTTACTGGGGCTTTCAAGCAGATATGCACAGGATTACCTTTACTTTTGCAGTAAAATGTTTCCGTCTGTCTGAAGTTCAAAGGGTAGGTTTTTCGAAGAGCTTTATTTTTTATTTATTTAAAGGTACTCAGTTCTAGCACATGATAATGGCAAGTGCCAAAGTCCCTGTAGTATTTCTTAATGTCCCGCCACCAAACACACAGGAAGCAGAAGTTCTCTGGAGACAAAGTGAGATCTAAACCTATGCACTTCAAAGATGCACATGGAAGACAGACCTAAAATGTACAATTTATGAGGAAAGTTGTAAGGGAGATATGGAACAAAGTTCCATTCAAATCTACTTCAGGCGATACAAGTGAGAATGGATTAAAGACAGTTCATTGATGGTATTTGTACCCATTAAAGCTACAAAAGATTAACAATCTCCTTATCACCTAAGTGCTTGAGAGGTTGCGATGAGGTTGGTACATTACTATATATGTGGTAGACTTGTGTGACATTGAAAACTACTGGAAAAACTTAGTGCCATCTTAAATAGTCCTGTTCTACCTAATCCAAAACTTAACTTAACTTAAGCTTTACTTAACAATTTTGGGAACAACCTAAGCTGCATTCCCTACAGTAGCCTTCCCCAAATTGGTGACCACACCTTTAATGTTTTATACACTAAAACTCCCAGCATTCTTTACTATTGGCTGTGCTCGCTCGGTTAATAGGAGTTGAAACTGAAAACATCTGGAGGGCACCAGGTTGGGAAAATTTAACCTACAGAAACCTTGGGGCTTTGCCATGCTAGCCACAAGGTTGGAAATGCCTTCACATTGGAACAGACACAATATACCAAATATTAACCAGGGAGTGCAGAACCTCCAGCCCATGGGCCGGATCTGGCCTGCCAGGCACCCCAATCCAGGTCGTGGAGCAACTGGGGGTTCCTCCTGGGGGCAGGATTTGGTCTCAAAGTCTCGCCCCCAGAGGAATCCCCTCAAAGGACATCTCCCACTGTTAGGTCCAACCTCAGATTGGAGATGTCAGCGGGGATTCCTCTGCTGGTGTGCTCCAGAAGTGGACCTCTGCTATTAACTCTGGTCTGAGACCAGAGATAACAGCAAGGTAGCAGACAGAGGCAATCGCCTGCGTCAGGGAGAACATCCACCCTTCATGGCATGGGCCACGTCCGGCCGCTCCACATCCATCCATTCCTGCTGTTACCTCCAATCTGAGAAAAGAGTGAGGATGGGGTGCCACCGTCTCACCTCCCTTCCCCATTACGGGAAGGAGGCGGGGCAGACAAAGCCAGGCGGTTACTCTTTGCTCCTTCTTCGGAGAAGCAAAGGGGAGTCAGCTGCTACTCCTCTGACCACCCTGCCTCCTTCCTGCAATGAATAAGAAGCGGCTTGGCTTCACTGCACATGTGGTTTCCGTAATTAGGAACGTACATGTGCAGAGAAGCTTGGGACTGGGAGCAAACGATGTCAGGTGAGCGTGGCTATGCCCGCAGAGGCCCACCCCCAAATCTGGTTCTGCACCCCTGCATTAACCGATGGTATCAAAGACTCTGCAAATTGACTTCAACAGACAAGTCCACAAAACAAATTCATATCTTCTTTGGGCAAATGCGAACAGCTTAATTGAGAATTGGTATTCATTCATCGCTTATGCCGACACGTATTCAACTGGCTGACATGTTGCTAAATTTCATGAGTGGTTCTGGCTGCATGTTCCATCCTTGCATAATTTTACTGCTACTCCGTATTATCCTATTTTTTCTACCCCCTTGACCCATGACTGTCCTTATGCCCTTGGAGCTGCATTTGTTATATTACCTCCTACACCTCATGAACCATGCAATATATCTACGAATACAGATCTACATTTGAGATACTATAAATCAGAGATTCTAACACAAAATTCTCAAAGCAGCCAGCAAAGCACCACACAGACCTAGTCAAAGGCAAAACTCATATTTTATAGGTGAGAAACACTGAGAGATAACCAATTAGCACAAAGCCAGCCATGGCAGAAAGCCTTGCTTGATCTATTTCAAATCACCCATAGATCTACCAGTAGATCCCAATCTTCTTTCTGCCTAAGAAGTGGGACGTTCTTCCTGTTGGATTTCCAGATGATACCAACTAACAGAGCAAAATTTGGCTAGAAATGTATTTATTGGATGTTTCCCTCTTGGGCTTTTTATTTTATTATTTCATTCAATCTCTTTCTCCCCTCCCCACCCCCCTCTCTCTATATTTGATTTCTTAATCAGAAATACGAATTGTTTTTTAGAAGTCAAATACTAACGTTTTCAAGGGGGGGAAAGTGCCATTTTGCACTGTTGCACTCACCAAGCTTCAGGCAGCAAAAAGGAATATTCATGCGGAGAGGTGGTCTCTGGAAAATTAGAGAGAATTGCCAACCGATGTGGAAGCAAGTCTGATCCATGGTATGTAAACAAAATCTCCAAGGCTCTTACGTTGCTTTCCTGCACAAATAGTTCAGTTTTAATAATCAGGAAACAGCTTATGGACCTTTCTATTTGATAAGTCACCATATCCCAAAACTATGGGATAATAAATAACCATAGCCCCGTAATCCTTTTCCTCCCTTAAAAATACAAGTCAGTGTTTATACTACACACTCTATTTATGACAACTAATCTGGCAAACCTATGTTATTTTTTTTCTGTTCAAAAAACCAGGAGATTTTCATGAATGTTTTGAAGAAAAAAACTATTTGGTTAAGATGGGAGAAAAAATTAGCACCAAATTACCTATTACATAAAAAGGAACCTCGTACATTTAGAATGTAAGAGCACTGCTGAAACAGACTAAAGGCTTATCTAGTCCAGCATTCTGTTCATAGTGGCCAACCAGCAGCCAATAAGAAGCCCACAAGGAGGACATGAGTGAAATAGATCTGTCCTGCTCATATGCCCCAGAAACTGGTAGCAAGAGAAACTGGTAGCAAGAGATACCTCGGATATAGCCATCATAACTAGTTGCCTTCTCCTCCATGAATTTGTTTAACCCTTTTTTAAAGCCATCCAAATTAGTAACTATCGCTACATCCTGTGACAGAGAATCCCACAGTTTAACTATGAACTGTGTGAAGAAGTACTTCCTGTTGTCTGTCCTAAATTTCCCACCAGAATATACTCCGGGAGACAGGCTGAGATTGGATTGAAAGGACCTGTACAACTGGCCGCATTGTCTAGTGAACCCATTTTTTTGCCAGATACTAAGCGCACAATCCTATGCATGCTTAGACAGAAAAAAGTGCTATAATTTCCAGCATTTCCCAGCCAGCCATGCCATTGAGTGCCATTTTCTTGGTGGAAAGGCACTGTACTCATAAAATGAGCTAAAATAAAGCTACAATACCACACCCACTTACCTGGGAGTAAGCCCCATTCAACTAAGTGGGACTTACTTCTGAACAGAGAAATATAGGATTGCACTATAATTGTATAACTAGAATGCAATTCATAGGATGACATTATAAAATATGTGAAATCATTTGTTAGTAATTTTCAAAAGAAATTATACCCGCACGTATGTTCTTGCAGAAAGAACAATGTTTTGATTCCGGAACTTCTTGAAGAACTCTGCATCGTATCTCTGCTCAGCATCATGTGGCCCTCCAAGGATCTCCTGAAGAAAAACCATGACAAAGTATTTCACAATGATTATCCGTTTCTCAGAGGCCCTCAACATGTGACATGGACAACATCCTCAAGTGATGCCACAAAGCAAAAACTACTTCGCTGGCATGCTCCCCCTCACCCCAACCCCTTGGCCTGTGCGATGGGAGATGGGTCAACTGTGGAAGGAAACACTGCGCCTGAATTGGAGGCAAAATCCAGTCTCCCATTACACATGCCATTGCCTTCTGTAGGGTATCTGCAATTTTAAGAGCCCAAAGGTCAGCTATCATGTTGTACTGTTAAGCCATGTGAAACAGTGTTCCAAGCAAGTGGACACTCCATACACAGCTAAAAGCTTTGTCTATTTTCACGCCATCTCTGTCTCATATAAACACACACACAAAGCATAAGCAGGTTTGAAGTACTGGAGGATTCCAAATATGGTTTGTTGGGAGGAAGAAGGCCATGTGGGAGGAAAAAAAAGGAGAGAGAGAGAAAGAGAAAATACACACAGCTGTACAAACAATAGGAATCTGCTGGTGCACAGCCATGATGCTGCATGCATAACTGTGCATAATAACGGAAGAGCTAACAAGACTGAAAATATGAAAACAAAGCTATCAGACGAAAAGGTCTTGAAGCCACTATATAATAAGCCATAAGCCAACAAATGCAATACTTGGTTTAAGAACCATCTTCCATACCTCGTAGGTTGCTAGCCGATCCAGATAGGTTAGTAGCTTCAATCTGCTTCGGCAAAGTTCTTTCTGTTCCAAAGTTAACCTGTTTTTCACGAGGGAAAAAAGCAATGTTCGTGTTTGTAAAGGTAATTAAACAAAACAAGTACAAAACCCACAGCAGTTGGTGTACAATTTTAAAGAGGGAAAACACTTATTGCAAATGTTATGATCCCAGTTCAGCTCTAGCTGTGCAATACACAACCAATTGTGAGAGAATGCACCATTTAGTTGTATGTCGAGATGTGCATCCAGCTGAAAGCCATGCAGTGCATAAAGAGGCACAAGTGTCTTTTGTGGCATGGAGCACCTTCTACCAGCTTAGGCAGGTACACCAGCTACAACCCTATCTGAATAGACACATCCTGGCTTCAGTGATCCATGCCATGATAACCTTTCATTTAGACTACTGCAATTCACTGTATGCAGGACTGCCCTCAAGGACGGTGCAGAATCTTCCATTTCAGTACAAACTGACTGGAATTGGGCATTGTGATCACATTATGCCAGTACTGAGTCATCTTCACTGGCTCTCGTTTAGTTTCCAGGCCCAACTGAAAATTCTGGTGCTAACCTGTCACAGTTAACCCTTCACAGTTTGGGGCCTCAGTAGCTCAAGGAACATCTCTTCCCATATATATTCCTATCTGAACCCTGAGGGAGTCATCGGAGACCCTGCTCCAACTGCTCTCTCATCCTGAGGTGGTTACTGTTGTGGCCCAACCACAGCGCTGCAGTGGGCCTTATAGTTTATAGCCAGGATCTGATCAGAAGTGGTCCAGAAGGGTTTGGGCCTATTCAGCCTGTGGAAGGTCAAAATCAGTGTGAGCTTATCTCTGTCAGTATTCTCAGAGGAAAGCAGGTGGGGGTTAAGTTATTCCCATCCATCTGCTAGCTTTGAATGTTTTTAGAAAGTTTTTATGATGTTTTATTGCTATTTTAATAATGTTTGCCAAGTTTTTAATCAGTTTTATGTATTTTATCATGTTTTATATTTCCTGTTGTTCCCCGCCTCGATCCAAACGGAGAGGTGGGTAAGAAATAAATTTATTATTATTTATTATTATTACTTGACCTTGACAAGGAAGGAAGCTGGCAGCCTCTCTGTGAGAACCTAACAGGGGTTGGAAGTATCACAGATTGAAGCATCACCCCTGACGGGTGATCCTCTGAATCTCTGCTATTATCTTGTTTTTTTAAGTAGTTTGATCTTTATACTTTGCATGCTGGCTGGGGAATGCAGGGAGTTGTGGGGCTATTTTTCTATCGAAACATGCTTAGGATACTTCTTCTGATGCCTGCTTCTAGCCTCGATGCTTTTAATAGATAGTTTATTGTGCACTTTCTACTTTTTAACATGAATTTTAGATTTTATTTTTATTGTATGTCGCCCTGAGATTTTTCAGCTGTAGGTGACTATTTTAAAATAATAATAACAATAAAATGAATAAAGAAAGAAAGAAATGACTTTCATTTGGATGCACATTCTCAGTTTCAAATTGGGACGTGCATCATGATGAGCATCTCTATGTGGATGTCATTTACCTATGCAGCCATGCCTGTCAATGAGATGTGCATTCATCTGAATGCCCATTCTAGAGTGGCCTTCCCCAACCTGATGCCCTCCAGGTGTTTTGGACCACAATTCCTAGGATTCCTGACCACTGGCCATGCTGGCTGTGTCTGATGGGAACTGAAGTCCAAAACAACTGGAGGGTGCCAGTTTGCCTACCCTTCTTCGAGAGAAACCAGTTGCAGTTAGAGTTGGATCAGGGAGCTGGTCTCCAAATTTAAAATCCCAACGGGATATTCAATAAGCCAGACCACTTTCAAAGTCCACTGACAGTTAAAAATGTGTAAGTTGATCTAATTAGAAGTACAATGTATTTTAAAAATATCCTCCCCTTTGGGGGCAATGTGTATAAACCTAGTAATAAAACAAGAGGACACTGAGCCTGATGTTTCATTTACTTGGAGAAGTTTACTGATTGAAGAAGTTCCTGACGCTTCACGGCTTCCCGCTCCTTCCTACTCTCTGCTTCTTCCTCAGGAGTTAAAAACTCTTCATAAAGAAGTTCATCAATGTCCACATCACCTGGCAAGATAAATCTGGAAGGAGAAAGGCAATCAATGAATGGGGAACTGGTTATTTGATAAAAAGGGTGTTTTCAAGCTACATTTTAGTTTGCAACAATTAAAAGAAAAAAAAAAGAACAGGAAATAGTACCCCACAAAAGTAAATGTCTTAGGATTTCACAAGTCTTTGCGCCCTTTTCAGCTGATGAACGTTACTCTTCATATTCCCCTCTTGAAATATATGCAATGGTTTTCATTAGTTTAAGCTTAGCATTTATTAAAGCAATATGAAACGTCTTGTACAAATAGATTGTACAAATAGTGTTACAAATAGGCTTCCCCAAAACATCTAAAGAAGCAATCCGTGAACACCCCTTTAACAGAGCATTGTTGCTTGTATTCTGCATTTCATCAAACCAGCTTTCAAATATGTTCTACTAGAGCTGTAATGTTAAACTCGATTAATCTGTTTAATTTATTAAAGATGTTTAATTGACTAAATAGGTCCCCCCAATTAATCAGGAAGCAGGTTTTTAAAAATAGAAATAAAAATTGACTAACATCCAATGCTGCACAAGTGGAGTAACAGGACTTCCCCTCCCTCCCCTCTCCCTAGCAACCTTCCTTGATCCCCTCTAATCTGCTCCGGGGGGTCCCTCAACCCTCAAGAACAGTTAGGCACTGCAGTAGCAGTAGAGAGGAAGGGAAAAGTGGAATCCAGTCCAATTCTGTTGAACAGACAGTTGGATGCAACCCATTATTTTAATACAAATGCTTATAAAGGCTATAGATGGCAAAATGTCATCTTAAAAAAAAAGAGAGAGGCCCTTCTCTCAGAGATTAGAAATGCCTTTTCTTTAAAAAGTGCCTCTGATGATACATGCATGCATCAACCAAATATAAAGAACTTGTGCTTCTCACTTTAGAAGTATTGTTTTTACTCATATGCAAAGTACATGCAAATTTAGTTGCTAGATTCATTGGTAAAACCTTTGGCCAGTCTCTGATCTACTGAGGGAAGGAGCAGTTAGGCATGTAGGCTGAACACCATGCCATAGTTAGGTCCATGGGCCAGCCACTGTTTCTCAGCCTAATTCTACCTCACATTCTTGTGTAAAGATGAAGTTATTCCGGGGTAGGGTGGGGGTGTACAAGAGAAGCATCTACCTCCTCTATTTTTTGTAGTATTTTTTTTTTAAAAAGATGCATATGATTAACTGATTAAATTTTGTTTCATCAAGTTACAACTCTACATTTTACACACACGCACGCCACACGTATGTACACACGTGCACACAAGGCACACAACAGTACACAGGGAGAAACCGTTTGCCAATCTGAACGTACCATTTAAAACTGAATGTTAACCAGCCGATAGTATTCGCCGCTATTGTTTTGCTTAAAACAGTAAGTGACACGTCCTCCTCCAGCCCCCAGTTTGACAATGCCCGAGTTTCAGGAAATTTATCTATTAAAAGTAATTCTTGCCTACTTTTTGACAGATATAGTGCTAATAAGACGGCTAACAGATGGTAGAGAACAAAAGCGACGTGAAGACCGTTTATGACGGGACGGATGGAACAGAGCGCCAGGATGCGGCACAGGTGCCACAAGTGGGAGAAAGCACAGGGGGTTATGGCCATGGCAATCAGGAGCCAGAGGACCCACGGGCTGAGCGGTGACAGAATCATAGCTGCACTGCTGCCTGGCCACTTCCTATCTTCGTAGTCCTGAACCACAGCGAGGGGAGCCGTGTATGTAGTGTAGCCTGCACTTGTGCATTTCTCTCTCACAGTTAGGACTTGACCTGTGACACATTTGTCACACGTGGCCGTGACCAGCTTCAAATTTCCACTGAATCCTACAATGTTCCTTCAGGTTTCAAGCCGGCTGCTCCCACCTCATTTTTTACACTGGGAATGGTCATTCTCCAAAGGGATTCTGCGCGTGCCCACCTCTTCCGCCAACCTGTAAATTCACTCTTCTGGAAGCGTACAGGTTTGTAAAGGAGCCAGCTACACGTCAACTTCATTTTCATATGGTATCAAGGCATGCAAATGCAACATGGGAAAGATCTGCATGTACGCACTTTATATTAATCCATCACAATTTATCTTTTAATCAAGGGTTGTTGCTGTTGTTTTTACAATCTTGGCTTAACATAGTCAGCAACATAAGTGAGCAGAACCATTAATCCACTCCCACAAACCTGCCACCATCTTCTCCTTTCCCTATGGCCACGAGAGCCTCCAGGTCGGTTCCTTTTAAGCCATATTGCAGCAATTCTTTAGCAGCATCCACATTCTCAGGAACTCTTTCCAGACACTCGTGTAGAACCCAAGAACGCTTATTAATTTTGCTCTGTTCCAAACAAAACAACGGGGAAAGGGTATCATTCACTGGAGAATTCTAATGACCAAGCAAGGAAGTGCAGTGACATTCATGAGGTCAGCCTGCTAAACATGCAGAGCTGCCTTATACGGAGTCCATTTACACATTTGACCATTTAAGCTCCGTCTTGTCTGCACTGTCTGGCAGTGGCTCCCAAGGATTTCAGACAGGAGCCTTACTCAGCCCTACACACCAGCCCTGGGACCTGCTGCCCTCCCACTGAGCTATGGTCCTTCCCAGAAAGATTACATTTAGAATTTGCCTTTCCCATCCACCTCTAACTATGACTTGGAGTTCAAAACCTATTGTGCTGCCCCCCCCCCCCCCCCCGCCGTTCAGGGTTCACCAGACAGCCATACCTTCTTCCACTGGCCCTGCCCTTTTTTCCTAAACCACTGATAGTTTGCTGGCTCCCTGGCTTTTGTGCATTCCCTCTGCCTCCTTCTAAAAGGCTGAAATGCCTCTCCTAAGGCTTAGTTACTGGAGATAAGAGCTTTAAGCTAAAATAGGCTGGCATTTTGGGCCCACCCTTTTTGCCTTTCGGCCCACCCCCTTTTGCCTTCAGCCCCACCCATCACTGAAACATGGCCCCCAAGAGCTTCTCTGAAATGGGATCCGGCCCTAAGGCTGGAAGAGGATCTGCACCTCTGGTGGTAAAAGGTCATTTTCTAAAGCCACGTTTAGACATTTTGTTCGGACGACACGCGAAGCCATGGTGGTAAAGCATCTTGAGTTTAAATGTTACGGCTTAGCGTGTTGTGCGAACCATTCCTAACCACGGTGGCTACATAACCATGGTTTAAACATGGTCACTAACCAGTTGCTGCAAAAAGGTTAGCAGCCTAAGCATGGCTTAGTGTGTTGTCTGAACAGGCCCAATAGGTGACGTTGTTACTCAGGCCATTACAATGGCTCGGATCCAGAGATGTCTTGTGTAAACAGAAAGGCACTTCTCTTTGTGCAAGCCCCTCTGAAGTATCCCGATTTCCCCCTCCTACTGCAGCTTCTCATGCCCCATCATACACCATCCCAGAGGGTCCCTCAACCCTCAGGAACAGCTTTGTGGGGCAGCCCCATTGCACAAGCAGAGTTCCACTTGTCTATCTCTCAATCCAACCCATAAACACTACCTTCCCATAAGAGAACATACCAGATAATCCTGGATAGAAGCAATGCTGACAGCAGATTTCCTCCACTGCCTCTGATAAACAAGGTCAGAATCAAGGTCATACGTTTGAGCTAATGCGAGAGCTTCTCCGTATTCTTCATGATCAATCTTAAAAACAAAGCATAGAGAAATTAAAGCAATCCATGTGGATCCATTACAAGAGAGTCAATATACTATCAGAAAAACAGCATCTATCATTTTTCAATTTGAGACAAGAAATTTAGGTTTATTTGAAGAATCAGTAAAAGCATGTTCCAAGCACATATAATACTTTGCGAGATAGCTCCCCAAGTCAAAACACAATTGAGTGATATTAAGTCCATATATAACGGGCAACGGGATACGTTGCAACCAATATATAATAGGTACCCATGACACTAAATTTTACAGAGCAATCGCATGGCAATGGGTGCTTAATCTTAGGGGGCAGATTCCCCCCTCCCCCCCCAGGTAAATATGTGTTCTGGAGACTCAGGGAGCGGGGGGGGGGGGGGAACAGCAGAAGTTTTATCTTGAAGAAAGACATTTGCAACAAACACCTGCACATTTAGTGATTGACCAGGCTTCTTCAATTGAAAGAAAGTTCCTGCTGTTCTGGCGTGATGACTTGAAGGTAGTTCCTACTGCTATTTCATGGCACATTATTTAGAATTCCCAATTCTCTTGTAAATATGGATATTGGGTGTGAAGATAAACCAATTAACTCACTTCCAATGATTGTACATGGAGGGAAGTTCTTTTTAAATCAACGCAACCCAAACTCAACAATATGAAACATGGAAGCAAGTTTAGATCCAAAGAAAGGGTCGGCCTACTGCCGGAAATTAAATTTAATTAATCTTGACATGAAAAAACATGTAAGGGAAGGGAAGCACATTATACTTTCACCTTTCTCTGGTACAGTTCCTCAGGAGTTGTGGACCTCAGGTTCACAAGGCGATAATTCTTTATAATAGTGCGCGGGCGTTTCCTAGGAGGAGCAAACCGTTCCATTTCAGTCACAAAATACAGGCCTTGCTTAAGGTAGCCAAAATACCGTGCTTTGGCAGAAGTTTCATCATCCGAATCAGAGTCATCTTCTCCTTCGTCTTCATCACCAGGTCTGCTATCCAAACGCAATCTCTTTGGAGCCAACTTCACCTCACACTACAAGGAAAGCAATTCTTACTAAACAGCACAATGTATCACACTTAAGTCTGTCAGGCTTCAGGACACAAAGAGGCAATAAGCCACCACAATTCTCAAAGCTGCTAGGAGCGAAAAACCAGAACCAGAAAATGAATTTCCTCTCAAGCATCCAGCAGCCAGGTTATTACAGCAGATGGGCCATTAGCACAACCCCACTGCAGGTACTTCGTACATTCATAAAGGACCGAAACCTGCTTAATAAGCGCATCTTTTAAGAATGAGTATGGTCTTAACTTACTTGGCACATGACTTCTGCTATAAAATTAAATACTGATTCTAAACAGGGGATTATGAAGGGGGAAATATCTAACATTAAATAGCATATTGTTGCATCACCATCTCCCACTGAACAACAATTAAAGATACTGGAAATGTTTTCATTGTACTTTTAACTAGGGGTGTGCACGGACCCCCCGGATCGGATCGGGACCTCCAATTTTGTCCCGGACCGGTTCGGACAAAATCGGAGGCCCCCCGGACCGGATCGAGTCCGATCCCGATCCAAAAATCGGAAATTTTTGGATCGGCCGCCATTTTTTTCCCCATAGACTTGCATTGCAATGCAAGTCTATGAGGAAAAAATGGCGGCGGGTGGGTAAGGGGGGGCCTAACTCCCTCCCCCCCCCCCGGGGCCGTCCGCTGTGGACGGCCCCGGCAGGTAAGCCCCCTCCCCCGCGCTCCCTACCCCCCCTGGGGCCGCCTGCTTCCATCCGCTGGCGCCCGCGGGCGCCAGCGGATAGAAGCGGACGGCTCCGGGGGGGGGGGTAAGCCCCCTTCCCCGCCACTTACCTTCTCGGCACGTCCGGCGCCGGCGGCTACTACCAGCGGGCTCCGCGGCCTACTCTCGAGTAGCGCGCCGGGTGATGACATCACCCGGCGCGCCACCCTGGAGCAGGCCGCGGAGCCTGCTGGTAGTAGTAGGCGCCGGCGCCGGACGGGAGCCGCCGGGCCGGGCAGGTAAGGGCCCCCCTCCCCCCTCCCCCCTCCGCGCGCCCCCTCCTCCCCTCCACGCACCCCCTCCTTACCTTTCCGGCCCGGCGGCTCCCGTCCGGCGCCGGCGCCTACTACTTCCAGCAGGCTCCGCGGCCTGCTCTAGAGTAGTGCGCCGGGTGATGACATCACCCGGCGCGCCATCCTAGAGCAGGCCGCGGAGCCTGCTGGGAATAGTAGGCGCCGGCGCCGGACGGGAGCCGCCGGGCCGGAAAGGTAAGGGCCCCCCTCCCCCCTCCGCGCGCCCCCTCCTCCCCTCCACGCACCCCCTCCTTACCTTTCCGGCCCGGCGGCTCCCGTCCGGCGCCGGCGCCTACTACTACCAGCAGGCTCCGCGGCCTGCTCTAGAGTAGCGCGCCGGGTGATGACATCACCCGGCGCGCCACCCTAGAGCAGGCCGCGGAGCCTGCTGGGAATAGTAGGCGCCGGCGCCGGACGGGAGCCGCCGGGCCGGAAAGGTAAGGGCCCCCCTCCCCCCTCCGCGCGCCCCCTCCTCCCCTCCACGCACCCCCTCCTTACCTTTCCGGCCCGGCGGCTCCCGTCCGGCGCCGGCGCCTACTACTTCCAGCAGGCTCCGCGGCCTGCTCTAGAGTAGCGCGCCGGGTGATGACATCACCCGGCGCGCCATCCTAGAGCAGGCCGCGGAGCCTGCTGGGAATAGTAGGCGCCGGCGCCGGACGGGAGCCGCCGGGCCGGAAAGGTAAGGGCCCCCCTCCCCCCTCCTCGCGCCCCCTCCTCCCCTCCACGCACCCCCTCCTTACCTTTCCGGCCCGGCGGCTCCCGTCCGGCGCCGGCGCCTACTACTACCAGCAGGCTCCGCGGCCTGCTCTAGAGTAGCGCGCCGGGTGATGACATCACCCGGCGCGCCACCCTAGAGCAGGCCGCGGAGCCTGCTGGGAATAGTAGGCGCCGGCGCCGGACGGGAGCCGCCGGGCCGGAAAGGTAAGGGCCCCCCTCCCCCCTCCCCCCTCCGCGCGCCCCCTCCTCCCCTCCACGCACCCCCTCCTTACCTTCCCGGCCCGGTGGCTCCCGTCCGGCGCCGGCGCCTACTACTACCAGCAGGCTCCGCGGCCTGCTCTAGAGTAGCGCGCCGGGTGATGACATCACCCGGCGCGCCACCCTAGAGCAGGCCGCGGAGCCTGCTAGTAGTAGTAGGCGCCGGCGCCGGACGGGAGCCACCGGGCCGAGAAGGTAAGTGCCCCCCTCCTCCCCCCCCCCCGCTGTCCACTTTCATCGGCGGGCGCCCGCTGGCGCCCGCCAATGGAAGCGGCGGTGGGCGCCAGTGGGCGCCCGCCGATCCGCCGATCCGCCGAACCGGTTCGGAGCTTTTTCGGACCGGTTCGGATTGGATCGGCCGATCCAGCTGCGGGATCGGAAATCGGATAATTTATCCGATTTCCCACTGGACCGGACTCGGATCGTGGATCGGGTCCGATCCAGTGCACATCCCTACTTTTAACTGCTGTTGTTCAGCGAGAGACTTATAGACCTAGTATGGTATGGCCAATTATATGTTAAACAACCCATAGTTAGTTGAGGCCATGAAGGAGCGAGCAAGGTGACTTCAGCCCACTGGCAGCTTCTACTTCATTTTCACTTTTGTAAACAAGCCAGGAATGCTCCATTTCTGGGTTGTTTGTCGTGATGTGCAAACCCAGAATTCTGGGTTGTTGTGGGGTAGACAACCCAGAATTTTAACATAACAACAAATCATGGGTTTGATGCATTCTGGCTATATCATCATTTCATCCAAACTTGAGAACTGATGTTAATTTAACTATGCTTTAGTTGAAACAAGCTGACTTCTTTCAACAAACCATAGTTAACATTAAATACAGTTTAGGGTCCAGATGCAACTCTGAACTGCGGTTAAACAGAAACAGAAGTGGACGTTTCTAACTTTCGGCTGCAGCCATGGCTCAGCTGCAGAGAATGCTAGACCAAGGGCCACTCCGATATTTTTCCATCATGATAAACCATAGTTTATTGTGGCATCTGAACTGGCTCACTGTCAAACGCACATTACTGTTTTATATCAACAACTGGAGCCTGTTTGAGATGCATTTTTAAAGCGTTAGGACATTTACACATTAGGAAGGTAATATTTCACATATATACAAATGAGACATTTCTTAGGTCTTGCAAGTGTTTCCTACCTCCAAACTTAGAAATCCTCCATCATGAGCAGAAGTGACCTGAGGGGAACTTTCAAACCATTCACAGGATTTCCCTAACAGGTTTTTCAAGGTTTTCACCGAGGACACTGTCAAAGCACCTGAACAGCGAGCCAAAATGACAGCATTCTCTGCCCACCAGTTTACGTCTATCAGTGGGTAATAAGATTCCTTGTCTGGGGAAAAGAGGAAACATTTCAAGCATGAGAACAAGAACTAGAACAGCTGCAGTTATTTAATAAAAATAATAATTTGAGAAACGAACTTTAACGACAATATATCAGCGTTGCATAGAGTCTTGCTCCACTACATTTTAATGGTAGTATTTTAATTAAAGCCATCTCTGGGTTAACTAAAGCAAAACTGAATAATTAAAGGTTCTGACAGTTTTCTTATGCAATATTTTTAAAATAGTGCAGATAAGCATATTGGGTAGATCTACTCACGCAAGACTGGGTGGAATTTTAAAAATTGATAGGAGATACGGTCTTATCGCTCCTCATGCTAGCTGTGAGACAATCTCTCTGGCAAATGCTCAGAACATTATTCATGGAATCCAGATGAAGCTATAACCAGAGTTAAGCAGCTGGAAAAGGTGTCACCGTCAGGTGGGGAAAGAATCTATGCCTTCTCCCAAGAGGAATAAAAAGTCCATAAAGGTGTAGGGTTAAAAGTGATTTCTACTTAATTATATTGTTTACTACTTAGGGCAGTAAATATTTTGTAGAATATTTGTGAACGATATTCGGTGAAGTGAAGAATTGCCTACTTTTGTGCCAAAAAGTCTTGCTTAAACATGGTATTTAGGGCAGATTAGTGTTTTATACATGAACTAATGTATATTTTTGTTTAGATATATATGTTAGGAGCAAATATAGTCCAGAATTAGATACGGATCCTTGAGATTTTTTAAGCACTACCTTTTCAGGGAGTCACTTAACTGGTCCACTCATAATAACCAACCACAGATTAATTAATTAATCCATGGTTGCCTGAGGCCACACAGGAGCGAGCAAGCATGCTGCCTCCCACCTGTGAACTCTTCATTGTTGGGGGGAGGAATAATCCAGAGTTTTAACCCAACAACATCCATCGGTTCAAAACCTAGGTTGTTTCCTCCTCAACAATCCAAGATCCTGGGTTTGCACAGCACACTGAACAAACCAGGAACAGGGCATTCCTGGGTTGTTTTCTAAGATGGAGGCAAAGCGGAAGTAGTGAGCGAACAGGCAGCAGCTCGCTCTCTCACTCCCATGTGGCCTCAACAACCCACAGGTTGTCATTACATGCGCAATGGGACACTGTGTGGGCTTGGACAACTGACTCTATCTCAAGCTCAGCATCATTCCCTCTAATAGCAAACTGAGGAAGCGGCACAGGGCATCCAAGAATAAGGTAGTCGCTTCTACATACTTGGGAAGTCTCTACACACATAGGAGTATGAGTATTTGTGAATGAGAAGGAAATTAAACACACACACACGTGAAAACTGCATGACAAGAAGCTGAGAATTTATAGAACGTTGATGACTATTGAACATATAAAAGAAAAGGACAGAGGCCAAAAAGGGTCTAAAGCAGATATCCTCCAACTGGAGCCCTCCAGATGTGTTGGGACTAGTCCAGGTTGGGGAAGGCTGGTCTAAAGAAACAAAAGGCTTCTGTTCCAGACTGACTAGGTCCATGTATCGGAATACTTCCTTTAGGGGGAGGAGGTGACACTGCAGTTTTATTGCAGGTCCCAAGTGTTCCATGTGTAAAGTGGCATCAAAAGTAGCCTACCTCACCGGGAGATTGTAAAGGTAGAGATAATAAACTTTGGAAGATTGAATAAAAAAAGGTCAAGTGGATCAGACCAAAGGTCCAGGTACTCCAACATCATGTTTTCCAAAGTGTCCAGCTAGACGCCTTCAGGAAGCCCACAAGTAGAACTTGAAGGCAATATAGCCTTCCCAGATTGGTGCTCCCCAGAAACAGGTACTCATGGTGCCTCTAAACCTGGAGGCCGTATATAGCTATTCACAATTTGCTTTTGCTGCGCATAAGGACGAACAAGTACATCAACTTAGGCATTTGACACTGCTCACATAACCCAAATTGGATGGAGAAGAGCGTGTTCTCATTGTCCCCGATACTTACTGATGGAAAGAGAAAGTGTGAATCACTCACTTGTACATGTACAAAGTAGCTAAAAAATGTTGTCTCCTAGCAATTGTAGAGGGTAGAATTTTAATGTAAGACTGTAAGCCTGCAGGGAGAAACTATTTTCTTTTACTGGTCATTTGTAAGCTGCTCTGTGGGCCTTTTTGACTGTGAAATGGGATACAAATACTTTAAATTAAAAAAAAATGTTGGCCTTTACACTATCTTAATACATCTATTGAAGGTGCTAGTTAACAAATCCTTCTTTCTTTTTCAAACACACACTCTAACTGGACTATGGCACCAACCTTTAATTTTCTTTCGCTTTTCAAGAGACAGTCTCCATTCTGGCTTGATTTCATCATAACTTGGCTAAAATAAAAACAACATTGCCCATTAAGTATCTAAGACATATAAATTCCTTCAAATATAATACACATATTGCCTTCATATGCCAGTTTTTTACAAAATTTGTGCCATGCCACTCTTGTCTGATGAAGTGAAAGAATGGAATAACCAACAAAATGATATGGAAAGAGCTTCTATTATGGCTTCATTCAAACATCATGCTTAAGCTGTGGTTTGCTTTAACCATGGTGTGCTGAAGAAGCCTGGATCTCACTGAATGATGGTTTGTTTCACTTGTTGTTGGCCGTTTTACTCCCGCACCTCCTCCTTTTCCTTGGCTTCAGCTGAACTCAGCCATGTGTCAGCTGTACAAGACAAACCTTTTCACTTAACTTTTACCTCAAGTGAAAGAAACGCTTCCCAACACTCATTCACTAGGCCAACTTTATTCTCTAAAGAATTTTGGGGGGGAGTAGAATTATTTGTCTACGACATTAAGGGCCCAATCCTATGCATGTTTAGAAAGAAAGAAAAGTCCTACAACTCCCAGCTGACTGGGGAATGCTGGGTGTCGTAGGACATTTTTTCTGTCTAAACAAGCATCAGATTGCACATTAATTCAATTAAACTCTTAGAATGGTAAACACACAAGAGTTAGAAACGTTTTGCTTGATTTTTTACACAAGTACATTGTTCTTCCCTTCACACTTACTTCTTTACAGCGACATAACCTCTCTGCTGTCATCTCCCACACTATTTCCATTTAACCACTTTGCTCCTCTACATTCACACTTTTTAGTGTAAAGACAACAAAAACGCTGGTCTTTACCTCTCCATCTACAAGAGAAAAAGACTATGGTGTCCTTCATTCCCACGAAAGAGGACATAGGAGACTTGAACCCCTGCATATTAGGCTAGCCTACAGCTTTGATGTTCTTACCTTCTTTTTCCCACATCTTATACTGTAGCATACTTAAGACAAGTATCTTAATTTGATTTACTTAGGGCTCAATCCTATGCATGATTAGACGAAAAAAGTCCTACAACTCCCACGGCTGGCTGGGGAATGCTGGGAGTTATGGGACTTTTTTCTGTCTAAACATGCATAGGATTGTGCCCTTAAAACCTCTTCTCTATACTGCAGGCATTTCCGATGCACCATGTCTTCCTTACTTCCAATTCCCGGTTGTTTAGGCTTCAGGAGTCATGCCCACGTTAGATTTTGCACAACTGAAGATTCTGCCCCAATGCAGAACTGAATGTACCTACGTCACCCCTCCGGGCCCAGAACTCTGCTCTGGAGGGATGCTACTGAAACTGCCAACCACTGCAGGGCTGGAATTTTAGGACAACCACCAACAAATCACCAACAGTACTGCATGACTTCTGATGCTAGTAGAGCAGCCTTCCTTCCTCCAACCTGGTACCTTCAAAACATTTAAGACTACAGTTCCTAGCATCCCTGACCATTGGTCATGCTGGTTGGGTCTGATGGGAGTTGCATTCCAAAACATCTGGAGGGAACCAGGTTGGGAAGGCTGCAGTGAAAGGCTGAAAGGGAAAGGCCTTCCCTTTCAGAAGGTTTTCTTCTACTGGAAACATGAAAAAGGTGCTGTGGAAGGGAAGTGGGACACAGCTGTAGCACAGAAGGGAATAGCATATAATAAGCCATCAATGCAATAAGCGAAGGTTGGTTTAACACCTCCTGCACTGTTAAAAACACACAACTGTTTGCAGGCATAATAGCTGAAACTAACCCAATCCCAAGCAATTTACACTGTCAGGAAAATGAGCCAAGTGCAACACACGACTTGGATTCAATTTTAGGGAACTTTAAAAGCTTGGATTCTTATTATTTTCAATAGTCAGTCCTGGATTGCCCAAACTACTCTTGAGTGCCCATTTCAAACACAACACTGCTCCAATACAGTAAGAGAAGGCCTATATAATTCTCAAGTTTCTACTGTAATTTGAATTTGAATTCAGCGTTACAACTACCCTAGACATTAAGTACCAGTCTCGTTGTCCTTCAGCTAGATTTTTCCCCCCACCTTCAGTCATTTCACAAGAATGATGCCATCCAATTAGTTTTTATTTGCAAAATGCATTCAACTGTCAATGAGCTCTTGTATTATCCGGAACTGATTTCTAAGCCTCCTACTACAATGACTACAGAAAGTAAGATTAGTATGACAAGATAGACATGCAGGGAAAGAAAAATTCTTTAAAAAAAACCTAACTACTCATAAAACAAAGAGGGAAGTGAGGCAGAAAATATTTCCACCAAGCAGGAGGAGGAGGGAATGTCAATGAATCTTAGAATTAGGTATGAGATTAAAATGATTTCATCTTAAAGTTTTGCATAAAACATATTGGACACCACTGAGAATTGCTTCCCAAAAGGTAAACCATCAAGACGCAACAAAATAGAAAGGAACCCTTTATACATACGTTTCTATATTACAAGATTATTTATCATTCTAGAAAGTAGTGATTACATATAAAACTTTGTGTCTGGGGTGTGTCTACAAGTGGCATTTACAATACTTGACTGCTTTAGGCTACTTAACAAACCAGTGTAGATGAATAGCAAAGGCTGGGGTTTAGCTAAAAATGATTACAGCCTGCTAGAGCTAATCAAGCCCAGACCCTCAATTTCTTTATAGTTGAACCAGATACCTGACCTTTCCTTCAAGGAGTGGGAAGACTATAGAAATGAAACAAAGAAGGTCTGTTTCTTGAAATTTGAACCATTTTAAAAAATAAAAGTGATAAAACATAGTAAGTGTGCATTTTTGAACTCTCCTTTCCCTAAACAACGAAACAAAACAGAAGGGTGGAGGAATATGTGTCTCTCTGTTGACTTTCTAGATGTACAGCAATATAATATTTTTATACAATCATCTAAATATTAACATTGCTATGTCAAGATGTACTTGAATGTGGGTGGGTAGCTGAGCTTGCCTAAACCTCTGTTTTTTAAACTACGCAAATTGTAGCACACTGCACAGATACTACTCTTTTTTAACTGCAGCTATTAAGACAGCATATACCAAACAACCGGGTTTAGGGCTGTCAGCAGACAACAGCATATACCAAACAACCGGGTTTAGGGCTGTCAGCCCACTGAAGATATATTACAGTGAAGACTTCAATGGGACTTACTCCCAGGAAAGCGTATTATCAGACAGTAGCCTTAATTAATGAATCACATGAGTTTTAAGCTGCAATCCTGTACACGGTTATTGCAAATGCCCCATTGAATTACTTTAGAGCAGACAAGCATAGGAGTGCCCAATCAATTAACTGATTAAATTTGCACACATTTCTGTATAGATAAAAGTTCTGATGGATCTAAAGCACACTTATTTCTCAATGATGCACAGACATATTGTTCATTTAAAGTCATACATCTTTTGCAGTCATTGCGTTCTGGAAAATTTCTCTCTCTCCCCCCCCCCCATCCCCCCCCCCCCCCAGCCAAATTTCATACACACAGGCATATTAAGCTACCAGGAAATCCCATACAAGTTCTATGTCATTCCTTAACTTTACAGAATATTAATAGCCACATACCTGGTCACTTTGTTCCCATTCTCCTTGTTGTTTGAGAGAGGGAATTCCCCAGATTGTCAACTTTCCAGAGAAGTGAATAGCTGCTAGCCGGGTGCCATCTGGAGAAAGGCTCATCTTGAACACACCGTCCTAGCCAATATTGCAGATAGTGATGAAAACAAAAACAAAGGCGTTTAGAAGTAGCATTAATTAACCTCACCAATCACAAGCCACATTTCCTCCCACTGTCAATATATCCATCCACTGCATGGTTTCCCTTTACAGATCTTCTACATGCTATAAAATCTGAGATGTTCACATTTGTACAAGCAGATACAGACCCACATCAGTAACATCCACAGCTCTCAAGATTAAATGTGTAATCATGAGCATGTCAAACTTGCACAATTGTTCCTAGCCCTTCTAATTCCCATGCTCCTTCAGGCCGACAAAGGCCAGCTTGGAGAAATTGGCTCAGTTGTTCAGAGAAGCAATAGCTATCATAAGGCAGGCCATAGCCATTAGGAAAGGGAGAATCCCATCAGTATCATATCATTGTTTACTTCCTCTTTTTATGGAAGACCACTGTGCAACTTAGATGCAACAGAGCCGTACTGCTCAGAAGACACAGACGTTCAAACCTTGGTCCAGCTTCTGACCATCAGGGGTCTACAAATACTCTTGCCAGCTCACCAATCACTGCCCTGAGTTCTAAATGAATTTCAGGAAACGTGGGGGCATGGGATATATCCCTTTGCACAAAGGTGATTTGCACTGCTTCTGCCTTCTGCAAAAGCCCCCTTCCCTGGAAATGAAAGAAGACCCACCTTCCAAGTCCTCGAGCCTGAGCAGAGAACGTGAAGGAAGAGCAGGGTCATGTTTTCACCTCTTAAGGCCAAGAATGCTTCTTTTGTCTCCCATTCCAAGCAACAGCAGCAGCACCCCCACCCTGAATCCTCCACAGGGGTCCCAAGCACTAGGTCAACAATACCGCTCTATCCATACCATCTCTCAGGTTACAGGACTAGCCCATCACCTCCAATGAAGACGAAGAACAATGCAAACCAGGCTTGCCCCTACGGCTGCCTCCAGTCTCTGCATCATATTCTCCTTTCTCTGACTAGGCAACTTGGTCAGAGTGAGAAAATGTGCCAGGCAAAATGTTAGAGCAGGGGTGTCAGATCTCTTTCAGCCAAGGGCCAAATTCGATTTTGGAGAAGCTCTCGGTGGCCACATTCCAGTGATGGGATGAGCCAAAGCACTCAAAATAACAGCCCATTTTCGCTTGAAGCTCTTACTGCAAGTAACTAAGCCTTGGAAGAGGCATTTCAACTGTTTAGAATGAGGGAGAGGAACTGGGCAAAAGGGAGGAGGCGCTGAACAAGAAGCAGCTGGGAAAAAGGAAGTGAGGCCAGGCAGGACGGATTTGGCCTGTGGGCCTGAGGTTCAACACCATTGCATTAGAGGGAGCCAGACACACAAGCACACCAGAAGAGAGGAAAGCAAGAACAGCTCTCCTTCAGAAGTTGGCACCATAGCCACTGGTCTCTATGGAAGGACTATGAAAACTCTGCTCCTCCGGAGAGGCCTGTTGACCTTTGCAACAATTCTGGAGCGGACAAAAAAGTGGCACTTCACTCCTAAATCAGATTGATTGGAAATCACATCCCTATCATCAATCAGCTAGAATGGCATAGACTTGCGCTAGCAGAAAGCCTGCAGGGAGGTGCAAATTGAGGCGCTCACCCTCGTGTCATTATTAAAACACAATCTGGATCTTTGTTGCTGGAGAGCCATCAGTTACTCATGCACAATCTTAACTTTCAGAAATAAACGAGCAATTGTGTTTCACAGCTCTCGCTTTCATTCAAAGGCACAGCCGCTCTTTTTCTATTGGGCCACTGACAGAAGGTGGCAAGGAGCAATTCAGCCTTTGCTGCACTGGAGCTAACCTGCGGAGTCCCACATGGATCCGCTCTGCCGGCTTTACTCTAGACAAAGGAGCTGCCAGGCCAGATCGCTGCAAACATGTGAGGTGTCATTATGCTGATGGTACCTGGCTCTTATTTTATTTTTCAGCAGATCCAAGAGCAGCACTTTCATCTCAGAAGCAGTGTGGAAAATCAGCCTCCTCAGTCCCAGCCAGCCTTAGTCAATCTGGACAAGGTAGAAGTGATGATGGTTGAAGACCCTTCAATTCCGAAAAGCCTAATATAGATGGAAGCCACCCTTCTTTAGTTGAGCAGGTATATAGCCTAAGAGGGCTTTTTTGGCACATACATTCAATGTTGAACTGCCCAGGTGGCAGCCATAACCCAGAATGCATCATTTCCTAGAGGCTCCTGTGCTTAGTAATCATCTTGAAAATTCAAGCACAGTCGAGCACACAATACTCTATTCTTCTTCTTCTTCTTCTTCTTCTTCTTCTTATTATTATTATTATTATTATACTTATATACTGCCCCATAGCTGAAGCTCTCTGGGCGGTTTACAAAAATTAAACCCAACTTGTTGCCCTCCGAATGTTTTGAACTACAACTTTCAGAATTCTTGACCATTGGCCATGCCAACTAGGGCTGATGGGAGTTGAAGTCCAAAATATCTGAAGGGCACCAGGTCAGGGAAGGCTGCTCTATGTAGAGGTTTCCCTTGACATGTGCTGCAAAGAAGGATACTGTAATCACACCATCCATTACCTGTTCCCTTCCTTCCCTGCTGTAAAATTTGAGATTCATAATCTTGAACAACGACCTTCCCTTAGCCTGTTAAAAAGAAAACTGTATCAAATTCACTCATCGTATTTTCCCCCTATGTCAGAAGCTAAAACAAACTGTGAAAGCAATGAATATGACAGTAACATCCTTCTAAAAAGATGAGAAGGCTTCAAGACATTTCTAAGCAATACACTCTAGATAGTAGTTCTGAGTATTGTTACAGTGAAACATCCTAGTTCATTCTAGACTCATTGGGTCTAGGACAGAGGACAGGAGTCAAACTTAGAGTAGACCTGTTAGAATGAGTGAGTCATGACATGCTTAAGTCTCATTAAATCACATCTCATTGATTTAAAGCTGGATCCAACCCAATACCTGGGTGAACTTTTCTGTTACTATGCTTTCTCTGGGCTACTGGAAGAGGGCATATGAACGAGGTCAAAATGGAGAGGGAATAGAGCACATAATATTAATTCTTTAGTAACAGTGCTGGTTCCATATTACAGCTCGATTACTATACTCTCAATAGCTGAATTCGACGACACAATAAGCAATGGGGGGGGGGGGACAATCGTCAGTTGTATTGACTATCGTGTTGTCCGAATTCAGCCAATCAGTAGTTGTGTTAAGCGCAGGTTGCTTAACCCTCAATTAACCTATAATGGCAAGGTTCACATGATATGCCACAACCACTGATCACCCCAATCAGAGGTCGCATATTCAAACCGTCAGCTGTACACAGCCCGCATGCACTGCAGCCAACCATGAGTTATTCAACCCATGGTAACCTCCCATGTCATGTGAACTGGCTCTCAGTGACTAGTCCAAAGCCACCAAGGGAGCTTCATGGCCTGATTGAGGACTAGAACCCAGATCTCCCATGTCCCAGTCCAACACTCTAACTACTACACCTCATTGGGCTCTCACACTGGTTTTGACATATATAACACTTCTAGTCTATTACATCCAAGTCTTACAGATTGTCTCTTCTAGTCACCAGATGCCTCGTATATGTCAGACTGAGGGAGACGCATCACCCAATCTGGCCCCGCACATGGAGGGGCGCAAGTGCATGCAGCTCCTCTCTGCCCCCTTGGCATATCATTCTCAACTCCACCATCCCTTATGAACTACACCGAACGTAAGACTGCCACCTAATTAAATCAGGAGAACAACCACACCATCCGCATGCGCATAGGTGGCATTTGGAAATCCATCCCCATATTCACAAGCCCATATGGCAGAGGCAAGGAGGCATGTCAGGGGCATGAGTAGGAGCTGTGAGCAATCCCTCCCTTCCATGCATTGGACCGGATCAGGGGGAAAAATAATCTGACCTGCCATTATAGTAAGATCGTATAGCAGGGGTGGGCAACTTGCGGCCCTCCAGGCATTGCTAGGTTGCAACTCCCATCAACGCTAGCTGGTATAGACAATGGTGAAGGCTGAAGACAGATGCAGGCCAACATCTGGTGGGCGACAAGCTGCCCACCTGCCATATGGGATAGTGCGTGAAACCTTTGATAATACAAGGAGAATAAACCTCAACTGTACAGCAGCACTGAACTGGTTTTAAAAGTGAAGCAGATGCTGAATTATCCTAGAACCTCTCAAAATGCACTCAAGTGCAACTTACCGTCCCGATATCATCTTCATAACTTGTAACCTCCTTGTAATAGGGCGCTCCTGAAAGGACTCTCCACGCAGACAAGCCACAAGTACTTGCTTTGGAAACTCCAGCTTTATCATCATCCGTTTCACAGCCACCTATGATCAAAAGTCTATCACAAGAAGGGGACGCAAAGTTTAGTTTGATACTCTCCAGTTCTCAAAGTCTGCTTTGTGACAACAAAAGATTCTGAATTTATAAGCAATTCAACACTTCCCGTCTTGGCAATTTGACAACGACGGAATGGTTCATATTATATTTAATAACCCTTGTCACTCAGAAATAACAAATCCCATTTCACGTTTCATAATTAAAACAGCTACTCAGAGCAGAGGGAACAAGTCAGGATCAGGATTATTTGTAAACAGCTATAGATGCAATGCTTTATCCACTTACCTGGGAGTAAGGCCCGTTTAACTCACTGACCGGGTTCACATGATCACAGGGGGGGAAATAAACTTTAGTGGCTTATATTCCCCTCCACCCCACGTATGCCAAGGCAATTTGCATAATTACCATTGCCAGTGCAGCTTGCTGTGTCATGCGAACCTGGTGGGGGTGGCTTGCTGCTGTGGATCACAAGCCACTAAAACCTATGGGCTGTTGCAGGTTTCTGGGATGACTTGATAGCCACAGCAACAAGCCACCCTCCCTGGCTTCACATGACACAGCAAACCGCTCCGGTGAGGGTAATTGTAAAAATACCCTTGGCACACACAGTGGGGGAAATAAGCCACTGTGGCTTCACAGTCATGTGAACAGGCCCACTGGGATGGAATGGATGGCTGATTCCAGAAGGTAGTGCTGGGGGGTTATTGCTCTGTGCCATGGGTTCCACAGGGCTATATTTTGTTCCCTATGCTTTTCAACATCTACATGAAACCACTGGGAGAGGTTATCAGAAGATGTGAGCTGAAGTGTCATCAACATGCGGATGTATCCAGCTCTACCTCTCCTTTTCATCAAACCCAGGTGAGGCAGTGGCTGTTCTGAGTCAGTGCCTGGGCATGGTAATGGACTGGATGAGGGCCAATAAACTGAGACTCAATCCAGCCAAGATGGAGGTACTGTTAGTGGGTGGTTCGTCTGTCCGGCTAGGTGATGTTCACCTTGTTCTGGAGGAGGTTCGTAGTTTGGGTATGCTCCTGGATTCAGAACTGTCACTTGAGGCACAGGAGGACTCAGTGGCAAGGAGCACCTTTTAACAGCTTAGGATGATATACCTATATATACTGTGCCCTTATCTGGACAGAGATAGCCTAGCTACACTTATCCATGCTCTGATAACCTCTAATCTGGATTACTGCAATGCGTTATACGTCAGACTGCCTTTCAAAACGGTCCGGTAACTTCAGCTGGTACAAAACAGGGCAGCAAGACTGTTAACAGGGACTGGCCAACAAGACCACATTATGCCAATCCTTTTCCAGCTTCACTGGCTGCCGGTCCAGGTCCTGGCCCGATTCAAAGTGCTGATATTAACATTCAAAGCCCTAAACAGCTTGGGGCCAGGTTATCTGAAGGAACGCCTCCTCCCATATGTACCTGCCTGGACCCTAAAATCATCTTCAGGGGTCCTTCTCCATGAGCCAACGGAGGTGAGGCAGGTAGCTACCAGGAGGAGGGCCTTCTCTGATGTGGCACCCCGGCTGTGGAATGAGCTCCCCAGAGAGGTTTGCCTGGCAGCTACATTATACTCTTTTTGACGTCAGGTGAAGACCTTATTTTTCCAGTATTTTAACAGTAGATCATCTTAATATTTTAACTTTGCTGTTTTAAATCTGTATTTTAAATCTGTATAAATCTCTGCATTGCTGCTCAGTTTTATCCTGGTAGTGCTTTTATACTGTAATCTTATATTATGTTTTTATACTGTTGTTTGTGTTATACTTTGATTGGTATTTAATGGTTTTAGCTTTTATGAACCACCCAGAAAACTTCAGCTATTGGGTGGTATAAAACTGCAATAAATAAATAAATAAAAATAATAAATTATGCCAAGTAGATATACATAGAATTGCACAGGCATATGCTGGAATCCTCTACCCACTTACCCAGGAGTAAGCCCCACTGAACTCAATGGGAATTGTTTCTGAGTATACAGGTATAGGGAATGCACTTCACCTAGCTGGCTATTTTTCAAAGTTATTTAATTATTTCATTTCATTTCGATATCCCCCATTAGAGGAAGCTGTTCAGGCAGTTTACAAGAAAAAAGCTTAATACCATAAATACCATAACACAGTAAAACTTAATATAAAGCAATTACCTGTTATAGTATTTTTTTTTCAAAACTCAGCCTCGAATTTTATATATATATATATATATATATATATATACACACACACACACACATAGATATACACACACATATATATAGTGAGGCTATATGGCGTTGTTCTATCTGAATGTAAGCATGAAAGAAATGGCTAGGTTTCTCATGGTTGTTTTCAGTTGGAAATACATCGCCATCTAGTGGTTAAGATATAGATAAATACAAAGGTAGATGATAGATGAAAGAAACATACATACATACATACACACATATATCTTTGTTTCCCCAAAATTACTAAACAGAAAAAGAAAACCAACAACAACAATAACAACCACAGTATGGATCTGAATGCAGAATGTCATGCTTTTCCTTAAAAGGTCTCGTTATCATATTGGAAGATATCATAAAAGGAACTGAATTCAATTGGGGAACAAATAACTGGCAGTACAGAACTTAAGTTTAAAATCTACATATATAAAATGCTAAGGCAATGTGTGGCACAGAGCAATGCGTGGCATGCAGGAGGTTCCGAGCTATGAGAAGAACTTTGCATTGCGTTGCTAAGCAACGGGACATATAAACACAGCTGATACAGCTAGCATTGAAACATATCATTGCCAAAGCAGGGATAAGCTGGCTTCAGTTATTTTTGCTCTGGTAACCTCCAAGTTAGATTACTGCAATGCGCTCTATGTGGGGCTGCCTTTGAAGATGGTTCGGAAGCTGCAGCTTGTGCAAAATGCAGCAGCCAGATTGATATCAGGAACCAGAAGGTTCAAACATATAAAACCGATGCTGACCCGCTTGCATTGGCTGCCTGTACGTTTCCGAGCCCAAATCAAGGTGCTGATTTTAGCCTATACAGCCTTACATGGCTTGGGATCACAATACCTCTCCCAACACAAACCTACCTGTACACTACGATCAACATCTACGGTCCTCCTCCGAGCGCCTACTCTGAGGGAAGCTCGGAGGATGGCAAAAAGGGAGAGGGCCTTTTCAGTGGTGCCCCCTCAACTGTTGAACAATCTCCCCGACGAGGCTCGCCTGGCGCCAACACTGTCATCTTTTCGGCGCCAGGTGAAGACGTTTCTCTTCTCTCAGGCATTTAACAGCATTTGTTGAGCTTTTTAACTGACCCCTGGACAGTTTTAAATGATAAGTAGATTGTTTTTAGACTTTTATGGTTTAAATTTTTACATATCGGTTTTTATATGTTCAATGTTTTTATAAATGTAATTAATAAATAAAAATAAATAAATAAATAAAAGCAATTGAACAGCTTTAGGCCAATTGGACCCAATGGCCAGCCACAGCCCCACACCCATTTTCGGGACTTACCTGAGGCCTCTGTGCCACCTGGCCTCCTCCTTTCTGGGCTCCACTGCTCCCAGGTACTCCCGCTACTTGCCCGCCGACCCGCAGGACTTACCTGAGGCCTCTGTGTGTGCCAGCGAGCTGCCCGACCTCCTCTCTGGGCTGCCAGAGATTCAGTGGTGTACAGGAGGCTTAGTGTAGAGGAGGCCAGGCAGCTCGCCAGCGCATGTAGAGGCCTCAGGTAAGTCCAGTGGGTCGGTGAGCCACTGGGAGGGGGGAGCCCAATGGACTCCCAGTCGGCCTCACGCCTGGCTTTCCTGGACGCCAGGAAAACTGCAGCGGCCACCCTTGTGTGAATAAAGAAATTTATGATACTGAGCAAGAAAGTATTAGCATGCGGATGCTCTGTTTGAGTCAAGCTAGTCGTTATTTAGTTAAAGATGGACTGTCAAGCAAGCTGGTCTTGAAGGATTAAGGTTACAATCCTATGACCACTTCCTTGGGAGTAAGTCCCATTGAACTCAGAGGAACTTATTTCTGAGAAAATCTGTGTTGGGTTGGGTTGTTAGCGTGTCACCAGAAAGCTCTTCAAAGAACTTGTTGGGGTTTCATTCCAGAAGATATTTGACCATCATGATGACAGAAGCATTGGAAAACATGAAAGGACGGGAAACAAAGGAGCAGGTAAGCAGCCTTCAACACCACCCTGGTGACCTCCATGTGCGTGCACTACAACTCCCACCAGCCCTCAGCTACTGGCCATGCTGGCTTGGGGATGATGGAAGTCGTAGTCCAATACCTATGGGGGGCCATATGTCCAGCAGTAGACAGCTAGAGTGGACGTACTCCCACTTGCAGTAATGGTGGGACAGACTCCATCTCCCACACAAGGACTGCCTCTCTGAAAAATCACCACCACCTGACGTGTTTACTCTACAGAATCCAGGAAGCCAGCCAATTTCCTTATCTACGAATGTCCGGGAAAAATGCCAGGTCTTACTTGTTTAAAGAGTTTTATTTGCAGTTCGTGAATCCAATTATAAATCGCCAGGGTCATGCCATTAGTTCCATCAGTCCAGTCGTCTAAGCCGAAGGTCAAACCAGGTTTCCGAATTCCAGGGTCCAAAGCAACAGTCAGCCGGGTGTTCAGTCCACAGATTCTGATCCAAGATCACGGAAGAGGTCAAGAGCCGAAAACGTCAGTTGTTCTCAACGAACCTTAGCTTCTGCCTCCCTCCCCCTATATACTCTGTTTGAGCCTGTTCACAGCTGCATGCAATTCCCTCGTTATCTTACTTAAGGCTTACGTCAGCTGTGCTCTGTTTTCTCAGTCTCATACTTCGCCTTGTGGGCTTAGCTTTCTCCGCCCGTTTGAGCTGCCGCCTTTGCTGGGGAGTTACTGGACAAACTCCTTCAGGCCCCGAGTCTTCCTCATTAGAAACAGGGGGTGGGGGAGGGTGGCTTTCCTGGGGCTCTTCTGAGGACCCTCCCTGCTGTTCCTCTTCCTCCGGTAAGTCCTGGGGAATGGGTACAGCTGCAATCTCTGCCCCTTCTTCCTCCTCAGAGGAAGATTCTTCAGCCTGCCTCATGACACCACCAATCTTTTCACAGACATTTTGGAAGATCCATCGCTTGTGTCAGTCGTTCTCAAAGTGTGAGGTGGGTCCATGGATTTAGAGCTTTTCTACACAAGGATGTTAATTGGCAATTTTCAGTTTCGTTGCAGAATTGAGATCCAAAGACTACAGAAGGAGTGTTTCGTTTCCTGCTTTTCCGCTACATAACCTCTACGTGGCACTGTGGTACAGCAGAATGGTGCAAATACACACGAGGAAATTGCACTTTCTTTCATGTTCATAATCAAATGCTCTATCTTACCTGCTCTAAAAAAAGACTTGCCAAACATGCTGATTAGACACAGAAGTGAAACTGGTGGGTCACATGTTCATCTAAAGAGCCCATAAACAACCATGAGTAGAGAATGATGAACGCACAATAAATGCCTCATGTAGAAAAGCCCTTAATGTCCAGAAACTCTACCAGAGCAGGCAACTGTAAGCAACACCTTCAACCAATAGGTAGTGCTGGTTCACATTCTAAGGGCTTAGCCTTGTGTCTTGCTATGTTTTTGTTCTGTCTGGCCTGAAAAGCAAGGCCTGTGCTGTATATCCTTCATTGAGTTCAGTTTGCTAAGCAAGCACTACATCTGGTGGCAGCAACTTAAAGATGGCATAAGCCTAAATGCCCAAGAAGATTTTTTTTTAGGGCAAAGAACATGTGGACGTTTCTAGGAGTTTCTTCTGCCTTTTTGCCAGGATGTCCGGCTTCAAGAGGAGGAGGTCTGAGATGCTATCTTCGTGATTTCTTCAAACCCCACTGCTGCTCAGTCTAGTTCCCCAATCCACACACAGCAACCATGCGAGAAGGGTTTGTGCATTTGCCTGCCATAGGGATGTCTGCCAGTGAGTTTGGGAACTCAGGTGGGCAACGCAACTTTAAAAAGAGGCTCAAGTTCAAAACAGTTGAGTTCAGAACACTGCCAAATACCACAACATTATTCATAATTTAAACATGTCTTCCCAGGATACATGAAACTTAATGACAGCTAGAAAAAAGCTGCCATATCAAGTCAGACAGAAACCCATTTTATAGAACTAAGGACGACATATGTATCATTGCAGCTCACATTTAAAATTTAAAAATAACCCTTCGCAGAGCTGGCAAAATGCAGCACCTAGTAGAAGGAGCTGAATTAAGTTTACAAGAGATACGAGAATCTTAAAGCTCCACTGAAAGCCACAGAAAAAGGTCTGCACTCGTTTAAACATTATTAACTTTTTTTCAGGACTGGTCAAGAGACACGATAATAAAAAAGAAGAAGTTGACAGATAGCCTGAGACTATCAACAATCCAGATATTTTGAGTCAGATATATTTACATTTCTACATCATTTTAGGGGATAGTACAGTGAAACACATATATATTTCTTCTCCCTTTATTTTGCAGGGAACAGGGAATCAAGATTTACACTGGAAAGGTTATTCAAAGGCTCTCCTTACTGACCTACTAAGAGATAAGCATGATATAAATAAAATACACACTGGCTCAATTTGGATGACACAATAAACAACTGGTGTGGGGGAAACAATCGTCAGTTGTTTTGACTATCGTATCATCCGAATGCTGCCATAGTCAACTCAGCGCTGATCCTAATCCACACCACAGTTGATTATTTATTACCATGTTGTGTGGGGAATACCCCCTAGATGAACAACTGTAAAGTTAATTATTACCCCACCATTGACTATCGTGTCGTCCGAACTGAGCCAGTGTGTATCAGATCTGATGCTGATATAGGTTCAGTTCAGACATAAATATCTTTGTGGAATAAGCCAAGATATGCATGAGCTTTGTGTTCATGCACAAGCCAGGATCAGAGAAACTGATGAAGCAATAAGGAATATATGTACAGCTATGATGAACAGTAAGGACATAAAGCAGTTAGGGATAACAGTATTGAACAACACTGCCAGCTTAATTAATAAAGAGAACAAGGTAAGATTTCAGGGTTGAAACTGAATTCATCATCTTCGGGTGAATAGTCACAATAAGAGCAGAGATGTCACTAAGATGTATTTTGGTATCATCTTTGAGAGAGTTGACAGAATAAGATGATACTAAAATGCCCTTTCCCCATCCTCCCTCTTTCACATGTGAGGGGAAGAGATTAGAAATTGTTAAAATGGAATGATTAAAACCAAATTGTTAAAATGAAATACTACATAGGTTACACTACAATAAGACTGCTGCATGCACCAAAGTGTTAAAACATGATACTGTAAAATCCATTATGAACTGGAACATGTCTGCAAAAGAAGTCTATCCAAAAATGTTATGGTTGACCTTTATAGGAATTCACTGTAGGAAAGGAAGGAAGGAGTGAGTTCATTTCTTTAGGATGGTTTCAGTCATTGTAACTTGACCCCTAAAGAAGTGAGCCAGGAAAAGGGTGTTAAAACAAACTACTCCAAATTAAAGCAAGTACGGCATTTAAATATATTCCAAATTCAACTTTCCCCCGTTCTGAATAGAAAGAATTGCTTTCTTAGATCAGGAACTCAGCCCATAGCCCCACAGCATGCCAGGTCTCCATAGCAAATCCTTGAAAACTTAACTTTCATCCTCCCAAAGTAGACTGCCACCACCCCTTTTGGCAAAGAAAACATGACACCAACATTTTGCCAATGTAAGTTTTAGTGTTATTCCATGAGAAATGTCCTAGCATAGCAACTTCAGTTTAGGAATAGCCCCTTATTTACAACTAGTAAAACATCCCTAATTTTGACAGGTATATTGTGGGAGGGCCTGTGCACTACAGGGACCCCTAGGGGTGGAATGCACCTGTGTGATCTCTACGCAAGGATACAATCTGCACACAAAAATCCTATCAATGACCTGGTTTGTACGACCCATGGTTAGTTGTTGGGTTAGCCACCCAGTTACTTAGCCTCTAAACAACCCAGAACTCCGGATTCAGACACTACAGTAAGCAACCTATAACAGAGCCAATCATGGGTTGCAAAGGAACAGTGGAAGTGGCAGTTGTGCCGCAGGCAGCGCACCAGTTCCCTCCCAATTATGCACAAAAGCCCATGGGTTAAACAATGCACAGCCATGTCGTGCAAACTGGCAGTGAAGGTCAAATTATCCAGAATCAGAGATATTGGGCAGGTTTTGCCCACACTGCAACATTTCCTCCAAATGCAATGCTTAACTCTTGCCCATGAGTGAAAGACAACTGCCATTACATATGAAAGAAATTAAAAGGGATTTACTATGAGACATCATTGGGGTGGAGGTTAAACCAGTCTTCTCCCCAAAGTGATCCCCACGACTAGGATGAGGAACAGGTTTTGCCCTCTGCAAAATACCTTTGTCCCATAGGCCCATTACCTTTTCCCCATAGGACTCAATGTGAGCTATGGAGTTGTCAAGAAGCCCCACTTTCTGTGACACCAGCCCACCTCTGTACACCTGTGCTGGATTCCAGAGGGTAACGTAACCCTGGAAACTGGCATTTTAGAAATGCTCTTCCTAAATTGGGGGTAATACCGAGTGTTGCTTTTGTTTGGTATCAGAGGATATGGCCAAGCAAGGGCAGGCACCGCTCAAGTCCACACAGGCGCAACGTAAAAGTATTCCCCTTAACATTTTCACTGGTAGGGCTGGTGCCATCTCTAGAGGATGTAAAAATTATAGCAAAACACTTTCTACCACACAGAATAATCAGCTATATCAATTCTGGAGAAAAAAAAATAATCCTTACTCCCTCTGAAAAGTGATTAAGCTGTCTATATGCTGTCAGCTGCCATCACTAAAGAAATCTTTGGGGAATGACAGGCTTGTTAAGAAGGAATTGAACATGAATGGAATATTTTCAGCAGAGTTCAAAATATTCAAAACAAGAAGGGAAACGAAGAAGAATTGTGAAACACAATGTATGTCCTACCTCTAATCAGTATAGTCTTAAAGCAGTTTATTAGTATGTCTTTCATACTCGCTATCTTAGCCTGGCATATTAGAAGAAAGAGGAGAATTGAAAGCTTTAGCTATTAAAGTTTGGCATTTCTGTTTGAGCAACAGGCAAAGCTCCAAAATACACAATCAAGCTGGCTTAAAAATAAATCTGTTTCAAACATGACAAAAGGACATTAAATAATTTGAGTATTATCAATGTTTTTGCAAAAGCTTTAAAGACCAACACACAAACACACAAACACACTGCTCTCTTCTTTAGTTTCTTCTGTTGCAAAAGTTGCAAAAGTGTGGGGAAAGGATTTCTTGCAACAATACTTATGACATTCAAAAAGAATATTTAGTCGTTTAGGCAACACAATTTTATCTTGCGAGAAAGGAACGCTGACCTTTCTGGATGATCATTTAAAAAGAAAAGGAAAAAGAGGACATATAAAACATAACAAAAAGTTCACCTGGGAGCTATCCCCATTGCTACAAATCCTCTATCCCAACTTCAGTGATTATACCCAGCAAGTTAGTTTGACATAAGGGGAGCACCTCCCTCAACACAGAGGACTATATGAGAATAGCATAAACTCGAGGAAACGCAGGTCGTGTGCTTATTTCAAGGTCGCAAAAGGTTGGATCGAGAGTTTTCATTCCGCTGGCGGGAGCGTCGCTAACCAGGTTTCGTCTCAAAACATTCCCACTGACAGGAAAGGAAGGGGAAGCAATTTTCACCAATACACCTCTCTCCCTGCAATGCCCAGCAACGCCAAGCAACGCCACCACCACCACCATTGTGGAGGGTTCCCCAAACCTCCGGAGCAGATTCTCAGAGTACATAGAGAACTGCAAGGAGATGGAGGAAGATTACTGGAAGCAGGTTTTGCCCTTGTTGTTCTTGGCAATTTTATTGTTACCTTTTATTGTTTTAACTGCTATTTTACTGTGCATTTGTTGCTTTTAAGGTTTAAAATTGTTTTTATGTATTTTATTGTTGTAAGCCGCCTTAGCAAGCCTTCTGCCCTGTAAGGCAGCCAAGAAATGTTTTAAAAAATAAATAAATAAACAAACAAATACACAATGCTCTATTGACATGTTTAAACATCTGGTCTTTTTTTTTTTTTAACCAACTTTTGGACGGCCTCAGATTGTTGAAGTTGAAATGTCCCACTGTTTTTTAAACATCAATATTGCATTCTGATGTTCAACTTTTAATATGGTTTGACGTTTCGGTTCCGTAATCTTGTGGTTTGTTTGTTTCAGGCACTTATGGGCAGAGAAATGGGGCATACGCTAAAAATATACATAATATGTAACAGGGAGGGGGGTCATTACTAATGGGGAATGAAGTTTAAATGAAATGACAGAATTTTGACAGAATGTTGCTACAAGCTTTTGTTTAGCTTAAGGTATGAGTTCTCCCTCAAGAATATTTGTGACGGTGCCAACGTTTAAAGCCTTGAATGGTTTTGGGAAACAGTATCCCATGGGTGTATGCCTGGACCCTTAGGTCATCTTTGAAGGGCCTCCTCTGGGTGCCCCACCAAATGAAGTGAAGTGGGTAGCCAGAAGGGACCTTTCTCAGGTGATAAGCCACGTTTATGGAATGTCCTTCTGAAGGAGACTCACCTGGCACCCATGGTTACCTTTTTGGCACCAGACAAGTCATTTCTCTTCCTCCAGGCATTTTATTATTACAATTTTATTTTCCAGGTTTTCATTTTTATTATATTTGCTGTTTTAAACCTGCTCGTAACCTATTCTCTTGTTTGAAAAGCCCTGAGAGTTGTTGTTTACCATATCTACTGAAGATAAGGTGCAAAATAACAGGCTTAAAAACTGAGAAGATATCCATCCTCAAACAGAACAAACAACCTTTCTTGGAAGGCTTTGAGCTAAGCCATCTGGATCTCTCTCAAATGCTTTAGCTTTTACACAAGAGGTGCAGAACATCTGAGGGTCTTGTGGAGAAGCTTTCTGGAACCACATCCAGTGGTGGGCGTCAGCTGGAGGGGCAGCTGGGGCGGCAGCCCACCTACTCGCAGGTAAGTGGGTTTAATTTTTTTAAAAAAAAAAATTGGGGGAGGTCTGCGGAGGTGGTGCAGCAAGCTTATGACTCACTGCTCCACCCCCTTCCCTGCCCAGCCTGCTCAACCCTGAAACAAGTCAGACTAAATGCCCAACTCTTTTAAGTGCGGAGCAAAGGGGCTTTGCCCCTAGATGGCTTCGAATTGGCGGCAGTGTCATGTAATCCAACTGCCGCCATTTCGAAGCCACCGCAAGGCAAAGTGCCCGTGAAGAGGTACCCCCTTTTAGAATGGGGGGAAGTGGAACAAAAGTTGGGAAACCATCAAACAATGGGTGGTTGGGGGAAATGGTATGTGGCCTTCTGGGAAAACACAGAGGACTGGATTGGGACACCAGGTCTGAGACTCTGCACCCATTTTAGACTCTGCAAACAGAACGCAATCAGATTTATATGACGAGCAGTGCAATCCTATGCATGTTTATTCAGAAGTAAGTCCCACTGCATTTAATGTGACTAACTCCCAGGTAAGTAAGCACAGGAGTGCAACCAAGGCTGTATTTCTTCTTGATTCTAGGGTAGGTGTAAAAAACGGGAACCAAATCAAAAGGAGCCTGAGGGCTGTATCAGGACCAATGGGAGTCAAGTAACATACAAGAACCTTCATCTCGTTCTCTCGCACTGACCCAATGATTTCAGAGGATCAATCGGGTAAGCATTACAAGCGATGGAATGCCTAGAACTATCCCTGTAATTGTAAACATTTCCCAGCCATCCAAAGGAAACAGAAGTTCACCAGTTCCTGTAAAGGCCATTGACCCCGTTCAGATGACATGCTAAGCCACGGTGGTTAAGCATTTTAAGATAAACATTATGGTTTAGTGTGTTGTATAAACCATTCCTAACCATGGTGGCTATATAACCATGGTTTAAACATGCTCACTAACCATTGCTGCAAAAGGGCTACCGGCCTAACCATGGCTTAGCGTGTTGTCTGAACAGGCCCACTGAATGATACCTTCCAATAATCATCTCACTGCAACTCAGAAGAGGGAGGGGTTAATGAGTTGTTGCAAAATGCATCCAAACTGCATAAAGCACGTTATTACTTAAATGAAAAAGTTCTTTTGACTAAACTTACCGGTGTGCAGGATGATAAATCACTGCCGTTATTCCATGGGTGTAATGGCCACTGAAGCTAAAACTATGGTTCTCTTGGAAGCGCTGATTTGTTCCGACGCTAGACCAAGAAAGAGCATATCATTTATTTGACTGAAACTGGATTCCCAATTAAATATTGGTGGGTACAGTAAGTTACATTTACCTCACAAGGTAGCTTTTTAGTTCACCTCGGTAATCGATAACTAGCAGTTCAGCCGACCACTGAGCGCTTGCTTTGTATTCCAGAAAGATCAATCCTGCAATAGCATAGGTTAGGTCTCCCGGGAAGCTAGTACCCTATTGTAAAATAAAATATTAAAAAAATCATTTAAAAGTTACTTCAGGAACTATAAAATCTTTTCTACACTGAATCAACTTTTTCTTTCTTTCTTAATCACATCTTAAATCACTCAAATAGGATATTAGTTCCAAACAGCAACTGATGCCATACCAATATTCAGCAAAGAATGCATATCCTTGAGTATCGCTGATTAGAAAGAGACTTCGATATATTTCAATCTGGACAATAAAACTAAACAAACATTGCACAGATATATGTTCAGTGACATATTAACGATGCTACAAGCAGCAAGTTAGCACAGAAACTGCCTTGTCTTGAACTTTTAAAAGTTATAACCGTGTGATAAACTGTCTATCAGAAAGTCTGATTGGCATATTCATCATGCAATAAAAATAACCGATTAAGCTGCTTCATCAAGAAAGATTTCTGACCCAAAGGAAGCAGTCAACATACTGGTTCAGGTGCAAAACCACACTCTCTTGGGAACTGCTGTTTTTGGAGGGTTGCAACAACGGCAACACCGGTCAATATATCAGCAGCATTGTTGGCCCAAATAAAATTAATGAGGATTGTTTAACCATCGTGCAAACACTGAATGCAAATTTACCAATAAACATGCAAAACAACTATTCAACAAAATGAACAATAAAGGGTTCATAATGCAAGCTCTCAACATAAGTGCATAATATTAAAACTATAATGGCTCAGAAGCTTCCACTTGCATACAAATTGGACTTGTAAGATCTGGAAAAGAAAAGTAAATACCGGTGAAATGACCAGGAGTTCACTGCCGACCAAATCGAATACTCTCACAGTTCCTGTGCTTTCACCGTAGGCAAGCAAAGTGCAATCGTGGCTCCATGCCACACGCCGCCATTGTGGGTTGGGATCCTTTGGGACTATGTATGGAGGGGAAGAAGGGGAGAGAAGGTAAGCTAATAAAGCTAGTGCTAAAGTTGTACATGATTAGCATTGCCATGTTTTCCAGACAGAGAGCTACATTTCTTGAAAAGCTGCATAACACAGAGTCGTTTAAATGGGTGCAGCTTTCCCTTTGGCATATCCATGCCAAAGTTATGCATTCCTGTCTAATTCTAGTGTAACACACAGCTGTTTGGTAGCCCAGTACAAACCTAATGATGCTGATCTCTCATGGTTAAGTGAGCAGAACTTACGGCTATCCATGGTGTCAACACTCCCAATACTTAGATAGCAACCATGGTGAAAGCTGCAGAAAGGGAAACTTATGGGGCCGGGAACTCTGTGTACACGTTTCATAGAAAGTAGTGACCTGGTTCACATGATTACTGCAGTTCACCGAGGCTTGTTTAAGTGACAATGAGCTGCGGATAGCTGTCATTCAAGGCGCAGCATGTTGTGTTGTCCAAACCCAGACAACAGGGGTTATTTTACCATTAATCAACCCTCAAGTAACCCATGGTCTGTTGAGGGTTAACCCTCAAACAACCACTGCTACCTGCAAACTTGCTTATAAATACTGAGGCAAATACCAATTCAGTGATTTGGTTTCCCTGTTTTGTACCACCTGAGTTAAAGTATTCCATGCGCTCACACAATCCCCTTCCTTTCTCTTTCCTTTAGTCCGTATGTTTTCAAATCTGGGAAGAAACTTGAGCACCACCAGCCAACTTAATCACTGATGAAGAAGCAATACAAACTAGGGCAAAACCTTTATTTAAAGACACTCACAAGGGGGAAAAAATAAGGACTTCTTAAATTCTCTGTCATTATCTACAAGAAATACGGTTCTGTAGCCTTTGGGCCTACTCAAGCAGCTCAGCTGGACAGGTTATTTTTCCAGAGAAGACAGTGATCCAATTTAGGAACTGGATGAATACTTCATTTTTCTTCTCCTGGTTAAACAAACTAGGCCCCTCCCTCCCTCCCTAATTCTTCTCTCAGGCTTCTTTTTTGGAAAACCCCACACACAAATACACACAGGCCTTCTTACTTCCACAACTCTCGTGGACCTGCCACTCCATATACACTTCTCCCACTAGTGACTACCCTTAAAGATACATAAAGCATACACTAACTTTATGTTACAATACTATATGGCTAACATGTTCTGGATGTCCTTTGTCTCATGGCATACTAACTATAGAAGCATCTTGAGAAACTAACTAGACCTGATATATTTAACTTTTTTTATTTCAAAAGAGGACGTAAACCATTGCTGAGGAACCTGCGGAAAAGTATACACAGTTAAAAAGTATTGTACTGATAAATATTATTTCTATAAATAAAATGTGTTCCTCAAAAAAATTCTGAATCATTTTCTATTTTTTCAAGGCAAGAGGGGCCCGGCTAGACATTGAGGTAGATCAATATAATTTTTTGTGTATACTAAGGGACACATTAGGCAACTTTTCCGCACTATTACTAATTTAATTTCTAAAAAAAAAAATTTCAGCCCACCCTCAGGATACAAGCCTATCGAACCTTGAACCATTGCTAAGTGGGCACGGAATAGACTGTCTGTCTGGGGAAGGACAGAAAACTGGAGGAGGAATAGAATGGAGTAAGTAGAATCCTGAACAAGGAGCATTCCAGACTGCAACATTTTGTTGTAGGCCCCACTTGTAAGTTTCTACTTTTTGTTCTTCAGTTGCTATTTAATTGGATATGAGAAGTTACATACCTTGACATTTCCCAATGACAGACCCGAACTCATCCTTTGCAGACCTGCAACGTTTGAATTTCATATATAAAACCTTACATGCAATACATGGTTATCCTAATTCAAGGCCATATTGTTTGCTCGCACACAGCTTTTGCCCATGAACAGCAAACTGAACTGCACCAAGCAGACTTTTTTTTTTTTTTGAGGCAAGTAAACGTACATTATCAGTGAGGAGTTTCTCCAGCTAACGCATGTGATATAGCGAGTCAGTAAGACAGGGGTGGGCAACTTGTGGCCTTCCAGATGTTTTGGCCTACAACTCTCAGCCAGCAATGGTGTGAGATTATGGGAGTTGTAGGCCAAAATATCTGGAGGGCTACAAGTTGCTCACCCCTGCATGGAGGGCACAGTGGAAAAAGTAAGGTGAATGAAGAGCTGCTTTAACAACATGCAGTGGAGAAATAAGACTAGTAAGGACTTCCCTATAGTAGGATTTCTGCAGGCATGTTCTGAACTGGCATTTCTAGCATGTCATACAGCAACTGTGCGCCTGCCCTTTGAAGTAACCTGGGGCAAATGCAGTGTCAGCTCAGGAAGCATAGTCCATAAAGGGAATATTGGTCTAAACTCCCTATAACCTGGCACCGCCCTTTTTCTTATGAAGGCCAATTCCAACATGTTTGGCTCAGAGCTGAAATACGGAACCATCTGTGCAGGAAGCTCGGGGATTCATATGCTTGAAGAAGGACTTAATTTTACAATTTGATGTCCACTAAGCAACACTGGATATATAACCACTTCAGCAATGTAGTCTGCATATTACTGAAGAAGATCTTCCTCTCCTGAATGGCTGTATAGCCTCAAACAAACCCATCGGGTAACAAAAGCATTTGACTTTGAACTTTACAGATTTAACACATAAATTCTACAAAGAAACTATATGATGAATGTGATGTGTATAAATTGCATCTAGGATGAACAAATTGCAGCTAGGATGAAGTCACAGACTCATAGAATAGTAGAGTTGGAGGGGGCCTATAAGGCCATCAAGGCCAACCCGCTGCTCAATGCAGGAATCCACCTTAAAGCATACCTGACAGATGGCTGTCTAGCTATCTCTTGAATGCCTCTAGTGTGGGAGAGACCACGACCTCCCTAGGTAATTGGTTCTATTGTCGTACAGCTCTAACCATTAGGAAGTTTTTCCTGACTGTCCAGCCAGAATCTGTCTTCCTGTAACTTGAGCCCATTATTCCATGTCCTGCACTCTGGGATGATCAAGAATTGATCCAGGCCCTCCTCTGTGTAACATCAAGTCCATAGATGTTAGTACATTATTTAATGTACAGCAAATTTCAAACTGTCCTTCAATTCAGCAAAAGTTCAGCAAGGAGGGGGCCATAACACCATGTGATAGAGCACATGCTTTGCATGCAGAAGGTCTCAGGTTTGATCCTTCTCCAAGTAATATAAGGAACGAATCCTGCCTGAAATCCTGGAGAGCCACTGCCAGTCAGTGCCAACAATATTGGGTTAGATGGACCAATGGCCTGACTCAGTATAACACAGTTTCCTATGCTCCTATGTTATAAGATATTAAAGTTCTACAGATTAAATATCAAAAATCTAAACAAGCCTCAGACCAGACTTCTCCCACATCCCCTTATTCAGAATTCATCTGAATTTCTACAGCAAAATTGGCTACTAAAACTCAAATGGCCTTGCAAATTGTGACTGCTATTATATGACCTTGCAAATTGTGACTGTTAAGACAAAAATAATGAAAGAGGCAAACACACTGAGTTCCAATTCTGGCTGCAATCCTATACACGTTTGCCTGGGAGTAAACCCCATTTATCCCAATGGGACTTATTTCTGAGTAATCATGCACAAGATCACACTGCTATTTACCTTACCTTATCTCTATACATTGGTCTTGAACAGCTGCTAACAGTTTTCCATTGCTAAAAGAGAAAGGCTTGAATGAAAACCCCAACATAATTATTGCTTCCAAAAGATCTCAGGAATAATTTTATAATTATTATAGCATCAGTAAGCTACTGGAACTTGAATTATATCATATAATATACAATATTAGAGCCACCATGACTCACAGTAAATGCAACATGCTAAGTTCCTTCTGGATGTGGATTATTGCTCAACAGGAAAGGAAACGTGAGGCGAAACAACCTTCTGTATACGTTTGAGATCTTTCATGAAACAATTTCTGACAAGTTATCCAGAACGTTCTTCCCTATCGTCCTGTCAGACTAACTGCCATTACTCATTTTGAATTCAAAGCCTATGGGAAATAAAATCCTCCAACATACACTTAGGCGCAGAGGTTTAGTGAAGAAATCTCTAAACCAATTCATACTCCCCAACCATTTGCCTCAGAGGACATCCCCACCGTAAGTAATTTCATTGTAACTTGACTTGAATGACAGGTGAAACACCTACTTTTGTGAAACACTTTTAATCTGCTCCCATCCCCACAAAAGAAAAGAAAAGAGTATTGCTTAGGAGAAAGCTTCTTATTCCTTTGCCAAGATACCTACACCAACTCTGAAACCATTACATAGCCAAAGATGTACTGGCAAGGGAGCTTAACTAAACACCATTGGGTACTTTAAAGTTTGCTTGGCAGGGCTGCCCTACGGCCACAGTGTCCGACCTGGTATGGAACAGAGCGCAAGCTGTTTGGTGAGGGCATTCCAAGTCTATTCGTGCATATGCCCAGCCATCCTTGAAAGTTTTAACAGCTCTTGTCTTCTCAGATTGCTGAAGATGCACAACCGTTGAATCAATCTTCGATTCACAGATGCTAATTGGCTGTTATGCCAAAGTACAATGGCAGGACAGATACGGCATGCAATTAGCAAGCCACTAGTCCACATTGTCCCACCGAGGCTTTGTTTATTGCCCCACCCCATAAGGGTAGTTGTTCACAATGGGTGGAACAATGTGAGGGGCTGAAAAAGAAGCCTGAGAGTTACAGTCTTTTGCCATTTTTAGGATACTTCCAGCATCGGCTAGGGATGGTATGTGGTCTTGCTGGATTCCCAGAGTGAGCCAGGATGATGGCACATACGCACTGAGTAGAATTGTAGCTCTTTATTTGATATATACAGTCGCATCTTTGTATATGGTGCCTTATAGAGTAAGGCAAAGAGGAGAGTGAAGAAACATAATTCTTTACAAGATACCCAGTAACAAATTCAGTCTGGATCCAGACATAGTTCTACTTTAAATAAGACTAAGCTGGGATCCAACTTAGTGTATGTCATATATATAATAAAACAGAAAACCTTTGCTAATGTAGGCACCAGATCAGATGTGTGACGACCTAAGCACACAGGGGAGAGGAGTAATTGTATAGCTGATCAATTCTGTTTTTGGCTTAATATGACTAGGGTAAGACCCAGAACTCATTTTCATTGGAAATTACTGGTATGAGTGGGCCCAATCTGGATTGGGGCCCTAGCTGAGAAGACAAAGGGTTAAACTCCTCTCTTCCCCCCCCCCCCAGCTTCCATGCTAGGGTCTAATCCAGATCAGGTCTACCACACTTACTTTTGAGTAAGAAAAAAACCAGACATTGCTGAATCCTCTGTATTAAAAGTTTGAACTCCTAACAACAAGATGAACAAAAGTCCAAATAGCAACAAGCGATTCCTCTCTAACTGATGTCGGAAAGCCATCTTCCACCACCAATACCAAGTGACCTGCACTTTCAATGGAAAAACACCACCACTTACCTTGCAAGCACCAAATGCCAATTGATCTGCTTACTGACCAGGCGGATGAGTCCACTGGGGAGGGAAGATTTTGCAGGACTGGAAGTACAAACATGCTAATGTTGAACTTTGAAAATCTCATACATCTGAATTTTAGAACAGGTACGTTTTATCCTGCCATTTTTTAAATGTTTGTCCATTTCATTAATTTCATTTCATTAATTTCATTTAATTTCATTCATTTCATTTCATTAATTTCATTTCATTTATTACATTTCTGTTACACCAAATAGCCAAAGCTCTCTGGGCAGTTTACAACGATTAAAAAAAACTTTAAAATTACAATAAAGTGCATACTATAAAAATTATTTTGCTACAAATATATGGACAGACAGCAGACACAAATATATACACACATATCCGAATAATATCCCATAATCTGATTAAAAATAGTATGCTGCCAAATGTCTGGGAATAGAGGAAGTCTTAACTTAGTGCCAAAAAGATAATGATGTTGGCATCAGGCAGGCTTCACTGGGGAGTTCAATCACTCCATAATTGGGGGGCTGCCAAGGAGAAGGCCCTCTCCTTTGTTGCCACCTTCCGATCCACCCTCGGAGGATGCACCTGGAAGAGGGCCTTGAATGATGAGCAGAGTGCATGGATAGGTTCATGCCAGAAGAGGTGTTCCGTCAGGTATTGGTTAACAATTGTTTTTAATGGAAAGATTTTTATCCTGAAAGGCAGGACATAGGTGACTATAACAAAATTAACAAATATCTGTACAATGGCAATTTTGTCAGCCCTGTACAACTTCTCAGATCAGATCTATGTTCCCAAAGAGTTTTTTAAAACACATACACACAGTTACAAGCAGACTCTTATAGACTGGCAATGATTCAGTATCCCTGGGATACATGCACCTCAAAACCCCCACCAGCGCCCTGTTTATTTAGCAAAAGTTATTTTCGAAGATGAACGTTTCGGAACAGAGGTTCGCTACAGCAGCCAAACACGATTATGGCCACCAACTGGGTAACAGAATCCTTTGCAATTGCCAGATGCTCTTACAAATTAATTTAAGACAATGCATTGGCTAGCTTGTGTTTAACAAAGTAACTTACCTGTACCACAAATATCGGAGTAAAAATGAGGCAGGGCCTATGGAAGAAGAGAAATATTTAGATACAAAAAAGCCCTGTGCAAATCTCTGAATGAAAGCATTTCTGTTAATGGTTTATACATCTTCTGTGGATTTGTTTTTCAGAGAAAACACACGCACACACCAAATCATTCAATGAGACCTTATGCTTGCTCTCTTCGATTTCCTTCCATTTTCCTTCTTCCTCTCTTTCCCAAATCCCACCTTCTTAATTCTCTTTCCCCACCAATCTTACATCTTCACAGCACTTTACTTAGTTCTATTATTGAGAAGCTCGGCCATCCGTTTTGTATTTCTATCAGCATCATCCATTTATCTGTTTAGATGTGGAGGGGTATATAAATGTTGTAACAAAAAAATAATAAAAATCATTTCATCAGCCTAGTATACTGACCAGGATCAAACAACAGATTGCAGTTCATCATGGCTTACTTAACCCACAACGAGCTGTGGTGCTTGTAGATGCCATTTTGAATATGCAACTCCCACTTGGGAGTTGTTGTGTCATGTGAACCCAAGCGAGTGTGGGTTATTTGAGGGTTAAACAACTCTCACATAAACCTAAAACAGATCATGGATCATGAGAGGTTGTATCTGGAGTTCTCATCCTTTGCATACTGCAGCTCCTCTTAACTCAGTTAGAGTAGAGGACATACAGGTCATGAACTTCCATTGCTATAAAAGTGGGCAGCCTAACATACTACTATCAGGATCCCTTTGCTCCTAGGTGCCATGCACCCTTTCCAAGAACAAACGTATCTCTCACATACATTAGACACTAGGGCTGTTCACACAACACGACAGCCCACCATGGGTTATTTAACCTACAGTGAGGCTGTGGCGTGGGCAGCTGCCTTTTTGGATATGCAACCCCCTGTACGGAGTTATTGTGTTGTGTGATCTCACCAAATATGTACAGAAAATGTTGACTAAGAGTTCTGGAGACCCCCAACGTAACAACAACAACAAAAAACCCTGGATGTTGTTTACATATCAATACCAATGGGACACAATCTTATCAGAAAAGATGATGGGGCAAAGGGATAATGCTAGGAGACAGAAAGGAAACTAAGAGTTCCCTGGTTACAGCTAGGAAGCCCCAAACTTGGAACTAAGGAGCTGAAGCCGGCAAGACACAATGAGTGGCTAAGATGACTTTTGCCTCCCGGTCTCCAGTATTTTTGCTAGATGGGCTTTTCAGCCCTTCTAGCGAAGGCACTTCAGATGGGGAGGGAAGGAGGCTGGAGGAGGTGCAGGATAAATCATATCCTAGCTTCTCCAGTCTCTTACATACCGGAAAATCCTTTCTCCCAGCCCGAGGTTGATTTTCTTACCTCAGAGAGGCAGCCTGTGAGGATCTCTCTGCACTGGCTGTGAGGGGCCAGGGGTCTGGTCCCGACTCCCCTTTCCGAGGTCAGCATGCTCTTTGACCTCAGAAGGGGTTTTCTGAACTATCCTATGGTCCCTGGGACGCTCACCCAGGATTGCTCTCTAAGGAACATTAAGAGGAAGAAAGTGTTTCCCAATAATTACTATGCAATACCAGTTGTACTTGGGCCCTCAATACAATAGGCATATAACAATATCAGACAAACCATAATAACATATCCACTGAATTCACACCCCATTCATTTCAGCCAAACAAAATCCACTGAGCAATCCATCAGAGCAAGCCATGCATATTTACCTGAAATTGCTCTAGTGATGATAAATGATGCACCATGTTTCTGGTTGCCTCTTGGCTGCAATTACAAGAAGAGAGTTAAGTTTGCAGTCACCGAACCCTTTTTTCACCAGCCTTCCAACTGAATATAGTTTATGAATTACCCATTGGGCTAAGCAACTCCTTTAAAAAAACTCTATTCCGATTTCAGCTGTAAGGGCACTTTCAGAAAGAGTGATTGAGTGCGCTTGATGCTCACAAGCCATATGAGAACTGTACCAATCCCTGTGTGTACAACCACAGATCCCAAACAAGTAGCAGGTTCAATAGATGTGATAAGTCCACAAGTAAGGTAATGCACACGCAGTTAGCACTTCTTTCCTGCAATACAGCCATATAGAGACCAATGGAGTCCTACAGTCACTGATGGAAGGTACAATCTCAATGCAAACCTAATGGCAGAAGCCAGAAATGAAACCTCCAGCATGATGGAAAATATAAAAGAAAAGAACATTGATTTGTGTTGGCTTCTGTTTAGCAAAAAGCCACCATACTGGTGTACTGATTGTGCTAACTAAGCAGCCAACGGAGTTTGTTGCAACAAGTAATAGAACTTGGTTACAAAGGTGATTAAAGACCCATTGCTCTAGCCAGTGGGTAATACTGTCACTCCTCCCTCCCACACATGGTGTTCACAGGCGTCTACACTAAAAGCAAACACTTTTGCAATTAGAAAAGGGATGTTTTTGCAAAAAAGGTTTATCAGCCATGCAGAGTCTAATAACAAGGATACCATTCATATTTACAGCTTTACCTACAACCCTGTAGGGCAAGAGGATTGTTTCCATACTATTTTAATGGACACATGGAGACTTGTGGGAAATTACAAAATAAAAGAACACATATAAAAATATATTTCCTAGGTGGCTATTACTGTTATTTTTACTATTTAAATTAAAAATTAGACACCATTCTCAAAGATAGACTCAGTATGATTTACAACTCCCTACTGAGGTTGCAGTCCTGTGCATGTTTAGAACGAAACAAAGACCTACATCTCCCAGCATTCCCCAACCAGCATCAGTGGCTAGGGCATACTGGGAGTTGTGGGACTTTTTTTTTAATGTAAACATGCATAAGATTGGATCCTAAGTTTATTTAACTTTTCGAACTGAATCTAGACCTCACCCAGTTTAGTATAAATATCACACTGACATATTATAGATATAAATGGACTTCAATCATTAGAAAATGCGTGTAAAACAATGTACCTGGCGTAATTTAGCATTTGTTGATCAAACAGCTGAGGAATGTATGGAATGCTCTCTTACCTAGGAGTAAGCTCCAGGGAACACAGTTGGGCTTACTTCTGGGTAAAGATGCATAGGATTGTGCTGCAAGGCTGTAGTCCTATGTCAGAATAGGGAAACTCTTTCAGCTTGAGGGCCAAAATCAATCTTAGAGAACCGCTCAAGGGCTGCATTCCAAGGTCGGAGGGACCCAAATTAGATAGATAGATAGATAGATAGATAAATATATATATTAAAATGGCATTTTGTATCTTAAAGCTCTTGCTGCCAGTAATTAAGCCTTACAAGAGACATTTCAAACTGTTGGAAGGGGATGGGGGACTGCACACAAGAGCCAGGAGACCAACAAACAATGCATTCTTAGAAGAAAATGTCAGAAGTAAGCCCCACTGTGTTCCATCAAACGAGAGTGACAAAATATAATAGCGGATAGGGATCCTGTAAGAAAAAAAATGCATGTAAGCCCTGTACAGATATTCAGTTATGTGTACAACCAAAGGCATAGAGGTGAGACCAGATTGGTGGCAGCGTGTGCATTGTCCACACGTTCAACACTCCATTTGCAGGAGTATGTGCACAATCCATGCTCACCACATATGGATCACTCATAAAGGGATTAAATACATAGGACACTGAATGTATGGGCCAATCTCAGGTTCCCAACAGGTATACCCGACTAACAGGAGGTTACTTGAGTTGTCTGTTTAGAGGAAAACCACACAAGTTGCTTTGCAGAGTGAGACTTTTGACTTAACTCACCCATTCGGTAACCCACTTGTTTGCAATTTTTTTACTGGCTGTTTATGGATCTGTTTTTGCCTTGGTTCTTTCAATTTTACAGGATTGTTTGATGTTGTATTTTATCTTATTCGTTGTTAGCAGCCTCAATCACCTTTGTGTGGAAAGGCAGAATATGTTTAAATAATAAATGTTGATTTATTTGCACCATAATGGTGTTGCATGTCAAAACATCAGAATAAAATTTTGCACACAAATTTAGGGCAGAAGTCTACAGTTGAAGTTCCAAACCTAACATTGGCCTAAACATAAACCCAGGTAGCCAGGAAAAGCTAACACAAAATACAAAATATTATCGCCTTTGAAGGCCAAACCATCAGAAAGAAAGTTGGCGCCCATGTTCAGGAAAAGATTTTGCATTTTATGTACCTGCCCCACTTGAGGTTCAGCCACCATACCCGTTAGCAAGAGGACCAGGAGCAAGCAAGGCTGTTGGGCTTTACCAATGCAGGAGTCTCAACAATTTCTACAACAGAAGCCCCTTCTCAGTTTTAGGTCCCCTCTACAAGGATTCGCTTTTGCACCCGGTTAGGCGATTATGCGCATAATCGATGAAGCACATTTACAACTAATACCTCTGCACGAGAGGCAGCGAGAGGCAGCGAAGCGCATTAACGGATGACCAAAATACGCTTTACAAGTTGTTAATGCGCATAAGCGCTTGTTCACATAGTCAAAATGCGCTTTAACGGCCGGAGCAAAATAAAACTCGCGATTTAACGCGCATTCGATAATGCGCATAATCGGAGAGATAACGCGCCTCTACGCCCGATTTGCGCTCCGTTCTTGTAGAGGTAAATTTTTTTAAGCGCCTTGAAAGAGCTTTAAACCTCTCTTGTACAGGCAGCCTTAGGCTGTAATCCCAGGGCATAATCTGAAGGTACACAATGCAGTCTTGCTGAAACTGGGCAAGTTTGGGTGTAGCCCGCATCTGGATGAGAACCCATCTGGGAAGCCCACAAGATAAAGAAAAACAACACATGAACCCTAAAACTTTCTTACTGAGCCCCATTAAGCACAATGGGAATTACTTAAGAGTAAACACTCATAGGGACTGCTTTGTTAGAGTTTGGGCACATGCACCCAAGCGTGGACCTAAGTGAGTTAATGACACACATTCGTTTCCCATGCAGCATCTACACTACTGCTTTAAAACGGTTTAAAACGGTTTAAAACAGTAGTGACAACTGTTGGGGCCCAGGACACACCCCATATACAGTTTTCAAAACCTTTTCAAAGTGTTGTATCCTGCCTATCTACACCAAGCAAGATACAACACTTTGAAAACGTTTTGAAAACTGTATATGGAGTGTGTCCTGGGCCCCAACAGTTGGCACTACTGTTATAAAGCGTTTTAAAGCAGTGGCCGTGTGGGCTCCACAGCGATCACTGGCCCCCAAGCAAGGGACTCAGCAGAACTGGCCCTATGGCTGCGGCGGTGGCGAGGGGGGAAGAGACCCACCTGGACCTCGGTCTCTGGCGGCCACTCGGTGTTGATCAGCAAGTCGTAGAGAATGTTCTCCTCCTCCTCCTCTTCTTCCTCCTGCTCCACGTCGCCTCCGCTCGCCTCCAACTTGTCTCCTCGGGCAGCAGCCATGATTACACGCTGTCAGCCCTGCTACAGCTGCTACGGCGGCCTGTAGCGGACAAACTCCGTCAAGGAAGACTATTTTTTTTAACTCTTTCAAGTCCGGGGCAGTACAGGCCGTTGAACTCAAGTTTGGCTTCTTTGCCTAAGTAAAGAGGGCTCGGAAAAACGTCAGGATCCGTTGCCGCTGTTACTGTTAAGGGTCTCCTGACTCATATTCACATCAATGCTCCCCGCCCCCTTTTCCTCCTCGAGTTTCCCACGGAGCATCTTTAAGGGGCCTTTTGTGCAATTATTTGGGTGGGTGCGTGGGTGGGGGGATACGTTTCACTGAACGAAGTGTAGGTTACTTGTCAGTAAAACGTACTGGATCAAAATGTACAATTGCTGGAAATTGACACCGAAATGCACCGTTTTAAAGATGGTTGTATAAAACTGTGCGTTTAATAATCATCATTTTACAGAGTTTCGTAAACATATGTTTATACTGGTGCAAAAATTAGTATACAGTTATTGCTATATAACCTCTGTAGGATAGAAAAAAACTGAGCAATTGATAATATTACATTACCACAGTTAAAGTGCTTTGGGTTCTTCCCCTTCCCTGTCTGTCGGTGTCTTTAATAGGTGCATGACAAACAGAAATTCAGCTAGTACTAGGTCAACCTTCTTCGGCTGAACTTCTGCCCTCCTCCCAGCAGTTAAAGACACAGGAACCATTCTAGAGGAAAGGGAGTAAAGACGCAATTTTATGCATGTTTAGACTGGGGGCGGGGGGGAGGAATCCTACAACTCCCAGCATTCCGGTCAACAGTACTGGCTGGGGAATGCTGGGAGATGAATGACCTTTTTTTCTGTATAAACGTGCATTGGATTGATCCCATAACAACTCTGTTACGAGTCCAGTTTAATCGGATCCACCTGCAATGAAATCAATGCACGTTACTTCTGAGTAAACATGGCTCGGACTGGGTTGCTAGAATCCTGTATCCGTGCAAAGTGAACAAAAGGGTGATTTAATCCAAAATGCTCCATCACAGATTAATGTAAGCAACTAGAAGGAAACAGCTGCTTGTGAGGGAAAATAGCTCCACGTGGGTTTGCTCAGTGTACTAGTATAGCCTTCAACTGAAACGAAAATAGTAATGACAGAAATAATGCGTTTATTTTTAAAGTATACTCTCCCCACTCCTTTTTAAGGCTGCGATGTTGAACACATTGTACTTAGTACTAATTTCTGAATGAACATGGTGCATAATAGATAGTTTTTGCAGCATTAACAACGCGATTCTATACATGTCTACTCAGATGTCAGTTCCATTGAGTTCAATAGGGCTTAATTGTAGGTTAATGGTACAAGAATGCGGCTTAAAGGTGCAATCCTACCCACATTTACTTGGAATTAAGCTCACTGAACTCGGTGGGGCTTCACATGCGTAGGATCAGTCTATATGCACCTTTACTTGAGAGAAAGAGCCTATCTACACTACTGCTTTAAAACGGTTTAAAACAGTTTTGAGAACTGTTGGGGCCCAGGATACACTCCATATACAGTTTTCAAAACGTTTTATCCTGCCTGTGTAGCTAGGCTGACCATATGAAAAGGAGGACAGGGCTCATGTAACTTTAACAGTTGTAGAGAAAAGGGAATTTCAGCCAGTGTCATTTGTATGCAATTAGTTCCTGTTGAAATCCTCTTCATCACAACAATTAAAGGTGCATACACTATACTAGAGTGACCAGATGCAAAAGGAGGACAGGGCCCCTGCAACTTTGTGATAAAGAGGGAATTTTACCAGGAACTAATTGCATACAAATGACCCTGGCTGAAATTCCCTTTTCTCTACAACTGTTAAAGTTACATGAGCCCTTTTCATATGGTCAGCCTAAGATAGGCTCTAAGTCCCATTGGACTCAATAGGACTTACTTCCAAGTAAGGATACAAATACATTACACCGCAGTCAATCAGCCCGTAAATTCCCCAGATAAGGTGACTAAAAACTACTAAAACTAATGTCAAGCAACGACCATTCAAATGCGTTGGTTCATTCCGAATGGCCATAGGAATGCATATAGTGTGTCCTTCTGCGGAAACGAATAGGACGTGCTGACGTGTCCGCCGGTTATCGAGTGGAAAAGGTTTTATTACTTTCGGGTGAAGCCTGAAAACAACATGGCTGTACAATAACGCAACCTTGCTCCAACCGGAACTTTAGCTGTCTGGCTAGCGCGCAAACCGGAGGACTGAAGCTGCGGGACTTCCAAGTGCGCAGGCGCCTTCCAGCTGAGGCTCTGACGAATTAGCTGCTCTAGGGCTTGTAGGCCAGAGGCGCAAGCATGGCGGCCTTCTCAGGTACGTGGCCCCAGTTGTGGAGGCTGGAGGACAGCGAGGCTTCCTGTTTGGTGCCGGCGAGGGAGCGCGTAGGCGAGAGGGAGAGCGGGACAAAACGAAAGGAAGGGAGGGGGCTGGGCTGGCGTGGGGCTGTAGCGGGCACTTGGCCAAAAGAGGGTTGGCAGCGGGGCTCCGCTAGGACCAAAGCCTCGGGATCCGTTTCTGGCTAGGGTTCAGGCCAAAACACTCGTGCAGAGGGAGCCTTAAAGAGGGTCTGTTGAAAGTGAAGCCAGTGCCCTCATAAAAACTCAAGCGCTTTACCATTGGCCAGTCTTTTTGATCCAGTAAAGGCACAATCCTCTGCAAGTTTAGACGGGGGAAAAGGTCCTGCAGCTCTCTGCATTCCCCAGCCACGCATGCTGGGAATTGTAGGCCTTTTTTTCCTGGCTAAACATGCAGCGGATTGCGCCCTAAATCGAACATCCAATGCAGATTTACTTGGGCGTAGATTTAACCGACTGACCTCGAAAGTATACATGACTAGGATTGTGCAAAAAATAAGCTTTCATGTTGTCAGTATATGTGATTTTTTTAAAAAATGTGCCCCTTGTTAACTGATGAGAAGTTTAGTTGATGGTCAATTAAACATAACTGTCCTAATAAGACTGCCTCTGAGCATGTATTGAGTGCTTTTCCTTTGTTCATCAGCAGAATTAAGAGTAATTAGAAAGAGCAGAATTAACGCAAACACTCAAAATCAATCTGGCTATTCTTCGTGATCACAACCATTGCTTAAATTATGGGATTACAAATGTTTGAGGCACAAGTGCATTCTAAAACGGCAAATGTTAGAGGGAAGGGTGTATTCTATTTCTTATATTTCTATCCCGCTCTTCCCACAAAAGTATCAGTTTAGGATGCTTAAGACAGAAAAAGTGCTACAATTCCCAGCATTCCCCAGTTATGTGAGGCTGGGGAATGCTGGGAATTGTAGGACTTTTTTCTGTCTAAACATGCGTAGGATTGCACCCTTAGAATGCAATCTTATGTGAGTAGTCTGCAGCTTCTTCACTCAGAGGCAACTATCCAATGCAGCACGGGAGGATAGCAGAGGCAGTCTTCACCTCTGTGCTGCATCTGTCCTCCATTTCTCCTAGATGGGTGATTTCGCCCTTCTACTGGCGGTGCCTTGGAGGGGAGGGAAGAAGGCTGGAGCAGCCACAGGATACATCATATTGCACCCACCCCAGTCTCCTCCACTGTGGGGAGTGCAATTTCCTGGCTCTGACCTCATTTTTAAAGTCCTAAATGGTTTGGAACCAGCATACCTAAAAGGATCATCTCTTCCCACGCAATCCTGAACATTTTAATGGCTTCTTCAAATTTGTATAGTTATACACAAGCAGGAGTTCTTGCATATGACATATTCAAAAAGGGTGAGAAACTTCTTGCAAACTTGTTCTTCCCTTTCAAAATATTCTTATTTGAATGTTCTCTTGTATGGAACAATATGGAGCAATAATGTATCTGACTAATACATTTGATTTTATTTGTTTGCAGAAATGGGTGTTATGCCAGAGATAGCTCAAGCTGTAGAAGAGATGGACTGGCTGTAAGTATGATTACTTTCATTTATCCGTAGCTTTGCAGATGGATACACAAAGGAATTTTCATTGACAGTGATGCTGTGAACTGTCATTCTGGAAATCTTTCCACGTTTCAGTGGAAGTTTCTTATGGAAGTGATATTACAATGCTGATGTGGGTGAAAAATAGAGATAGTAAGTATCTGAAATGCAGAAGAATCAGGCTCAAATTGTGTGATATGAATGTGAAATGCTGCTCTTAAGTTTTGTAGAGAGAATTCCTGTATATCAGCTCTGTACTGTTCAAGAGCATGGCTACAAATAGGCCCTTTTCTCCTGCAAATATTTTTCTGGTGCAAGCAACCTGAAAAATACAGTCTGCAAATAATGAATTTTTAAATGCTCTCATAAAACTTACGGGGTTCATTATTGGGGTTTTTTTTAAGTCTTCCCACAGATATCCAAGCAGAGTCTGTCCCATTGATTTTAGGAGGTGGCGATGTACTTATGGTATGTATTGCTACTGTCTATCTTGGGCCTGTTCAGGCAACACATTAAGCCATGGTTAGGCTGCTAACCCTTTTGCAGTAAATGGTTAGTGAGTGTGTTTAATCTGTGGTTATGTAGCTACTATGGTTAGGAATGGTTCACATGGCACACTAAGCCATAATGTTTAGCTCAAAATGCTTAACTACCATGGCTTAGTGTGTTGTTTGAACAGGGTCCTTATGGAATAGTGTTATGTTCTCTCATCCTCTGTACTAGCACAATCATAAGCATGTTTACTCAGAAATACGTATCACTTTGTTCAGTAGACTGACTCCTTAGTATAGCTTTCATTATTCTATTTGGACCTTTTACAGCCCAGGCCTATGCAGAGTGAGGTAATTTGCCTAATGCTGCATAGGATTGTAGTAATAAAGATTGTAAAACACTTTGCAGTCTATCTTTTATCAAACTTTGTGCTAGTCTTTAGTACAAACTTTATCTTGTATCATTGTTAGTACATGGTTACTACACTGTGGTAACGCTGCTTAGAAATATATTGAAAACTCACTGTTGAACCAAATTTGTTAGGAGTAGGGTTTTTTTGGGGGGGGGGGTCTTGTGTATCCAAGTTGCTAGGAAAAATTGTATAAGATGAAATCCTCTTTGAAATCACTCTTCTTAAATCCTATATGTATGTGACAAGTTATACCCTAGCTATATTTCTGCAATAAATTGCTTAAGCTACTACTACTCTCTAGATTATACAGTTCTTTATTTTTCATCTTCAGTGCCCATGCAGAATAGAATGTATACTTTAATATTGTCTTCTAATAACTATGACAGAACAAAATGTTTATCTGCATCTGATGTGTATCTACATCTGATGTTCTACTGTAGTTTTAAAGTTTTCCACCACTATTTTAATAACAAGGAAGGATTGAACCTTTAATAAGAAAAAATAACAAATGTATCTTTATTTATTAAATCTTATTTCTACATAGGCTGCAGAAACTGGGAGTGGAAAAACTGGTGTAAGTAAAATTTTCATTTTGTGTGTGTAAAATAATGTTCACATTTATATTGGGGTTGTGAAGACTTTTCAGGAGTTTAAAATATTTCATTTGTAAGTGACATCTTGAAGGTTAATATATACAGACATTGCTAATGTAGAGCACCAAAAACTGAACATTTGTTTTATTTCTCTTTAATCAAAAGTACATTGTAGCTCAACCCTAGAAGAACGTAATTGAGTCAAAACATATAACTTACATGGACAATTATATATTTCAGGCATTCAGCATCCCAGTTATTCAGATTGTTTATGAAACGCTAAAGGACCATCAGGAAGGCAAAAAGGGGAAAACCACTATAAAAACTGGTGGGGGAGGTAAGCCTTTATCTTTTGGATTGCTGAAATATATACTGCCTTGCTCTCTGGAATCTAATATAAATTTAAAAATCCTAATGTAGATATTACATAAGCTAGTAATTGGCATATTTATTTAACATTCCCTGTTGATAGCAATCTATAAATACTTGAAATATAAAAATTGCTCATGTATATTTCTTATAATTCTGTTAAGAATGATTAAAAGTAACAATATAAAGCAAGGGTGGCGACCTGGTGCCATCCAGATATTTTCTACTATAGCTCCCACAAGCCCCAGCCAACATGGCCAATGAAAGGAATTATGGGTGTTCTGGTGCAAAACAGTCAGAAATGCATCAGGTTTCATACCCCTAATGATATAAAGCACTGAGTCCTATAAAAGAATTTTTTCACCAGTTATGAAATGTACTGAAATTCAGTATGATCACAACTGGACAAACAGGATAGGCACATGTAAGATTACAGAAATAAGGGACATGTACAGCCAGAATTGTATATGTGGAACTGTGTGAAAATTTCCTCAAGATTTGGCTTCTAAACTTTATTATTATTTTTCATGCCTTATTTTTCAACTAATAGAAATGTGGGATGTCATCGCTCTGTAGTAAGGCAATACAGCTGGGTTTTTTTCTTTTTCAACAGTGCTCAACAAATGGCAAATGAATCCATATGACAGAGGATCTGCATTTGGTAAGTTTTATATTAACCTTTTGTGATTATATAGTAACTTGGTGATTATCGACTTGAAAACCAGATCCATACCTTGTGTGGTTCATCATTAAAGATGGCTTTCCTGGGCCAGGATGGGATATCTTCTGGGGATCCTATGTATATCACACTGAGATCAGTGGAGGAAGGGCAACATATAAATATAGTCAACAAGTTACATTTTTCCTATTGATGTCACTAGAGAAACTCAAGTATTTTATTTTATTTTAATTCCAGCGGTGCATGCAAAACATTAACAGGTGGGAAATTGGACATTTGTTACTGCAAGTCTTACCATTTATGCAAAAAAAGAGGAAATACTCACATGGATGTTAATGATAGCTTAATGCAGGGTTGCAAGTGACTATGTTTCAGAACTGTTCAAAGGTGATTGGCGAGTCATAGGTTATTAATGGCTACAACATGTTACCACGTGGATTCTTTATACATTAAACTTGATCTGACTGACTAAGGGTTAAAAGTGGTCCTCTTAACTAAGGTTTTTAGCTGTGAGCTACACTTATCAAAAAAATGTAGCAAGTAGTTTCAATGGAATTGTAATTGACAGGCACTTTTGATGTATTTGTTTCGTATAGGATGCTGCTGTAGATTTGTCAACACAGACAGAAAGCTACACAAATCCATAGCATTATGGCATAAATGCTTAACCGAATGGCTGTTGTTTTATTATGTTTCCTTAAGGAAGGCTTGCCGTCTTGTGCAAATGTCATACATTGCAAAGATGATTATAGTAGGTTTTTAAAGTTTTTAATTTGTTCTTTCTCTTCAGCTATTGGGTCTGAAGGGCTGTGCTGCCAAAGCAGAGAGATAAAGGAATGGCATGGATGCCGGTCAACTAAAGGTGTGACTAAAGGTATTAAAAAACACTGATTATATGCATATAGGTAAAGCTAACCAGAGGTTTTGAAATGGGAATGATCTGGGTCAATATATTTGTGTCTGCCTTCAGATCATACAAACTTCTGCTTATGCCTATGTATTAAAGTTATGTATTAAAGTTCAAAACACCTCTTTTCTTTACTATCACCAAGTATTCAAACTGAAGTTAGCTGCATCTACGCTTTTCTTAAATGTTCTAGGGAAATATTATTATGAAGTGTCCTGTCGTGACCAAGGGTTATGCAGAGTTGGGTGGTCTTCTATGCAAGCTTCGTTAGATTTGGGTGAGTATTTAGAGAAAGAACTGGGTTTCAATCTATGTGACCTACTAACAGTTAGTGGTGGGTTTTGCTCATTAAGGGCACACCTTCTGGTACATCAAAAGAACTTCTGTGCTAGGGTGGCAGGGGTCTCTATTCACGCTTAGATATCAGGCAAGAGGATATAAGATTTCAAACAAATTTTTAGTCCTGTTCCTTCTTCAATAACATATCAGTAGCACTGCACCAAATTTTCACATTCATATACTTAGGAGGCAAAGAAGATGCTTTCAAGGGGTGTGAAAACACCCTACGTTAGTGATCTTCCACACCTCTCAGATCTGACATGTTTGCTGCCATTATCAGTGGTTCTTTGTTGACTCATGATCCCAGCCAATTTCAAATCGTAATAAATGTGATAACATCAAAGTTGTGCATGACCGATCCAATTTAACTACCTGTTATAACAGGGTAAGCAAAGCCTGCACATTGTCCTTACTCGGAATGGAGTGGGTTTTTTTGCCCAGCACCATTGCATGGCAACACTTATGCCCGGATTCAGCTCTATTTATGCATGGCCAGTTGTGGTGGAATGTGGATGTGCACCCCAATCTGCACTCTTCTGTAACCAATAAACTGCACATGGGTAGATCGGGTAAGCGACTGTGGGCCATTCGTCCCAAACTCTGTGCATTTCAGATGCTTTGGACTCGTGTCATCCCTAGCTAGCATGCATGGTAGGTGGTCAGGAATCCTGGGGGGTCATAGTCCAAACCATCTGGAGGTTGGCTGGGAAAATCTATGGGCCATCAGGAATGTATTCCCTCTCTACTCTTTGTCATTCATCTGTGCATGAATATCCACCAATGTGAACAGGTACAAAATAATACTGGAAAAAGGTGCTTTTTGTGGAGGGACAAATGGGCTCACAAAAAGCACCCCTATTAGCTCAACCCTAATCAGCACTGCACAGAACAAAAACCTGCACTGTACTTGTCTTGGAAGTTTAGGGAATGAGAATATTGATATAAGGAGTGATGGCAATCCAAAAAATATATGTTTTGATGCAATATAACATAACTGCCATTGTGCTATAAAATGCCCAAATGTTAGTTGGCTATCTTCCAAAAGCATATTGTGGATTGTTTGAGAATAGTTAGCACCATGAGTTCTCATTCTGTTCCTGGAGGGAACTGGGATCCAGCACAGGCTCCCAACTGGAGGAATAGGAGGGAACACCAATTTTTTCTGATTCTTCTTTCCCTTTGCACCACCCCTCATACTGTTCTAGAATCCTATATTACCCAAACGTCTGGAACAGCTTTTTAAGGGGCTGTTTTTTAAGGGATTGCAGCTTTTTAAGGGATTTCAGAGGAAAGGAGGAATCAGCAAAAAATGCCCCCCTGCCCCCTTCAGTGCATACAAAGCTCCACTGAGTTCACATCTGGATCCAGCCCAATGTACTTAGTAAAAAACTGTTTTATCCTAATTATATATATATATATTGTTTGTTTTGTTCATTAGGCACGGACAAATTTGGTTTTGGCTATGGTGGAACTGGGAAGAAATCTCATAACAAACAGTTTGATAGCTATGGAGAGGTATGTGCTTTTTCCTTTGTATTAAAGAACACAGTGAATGAGTAAATATTGTAGTGAATCAACACTATCCAAAGTGATAGACAGCTTTCATGATTCAGCTGTATAGGTCTGTGAAAGTGAAGAAAGGTAACAGGCTTGGGGTAGATTCCAACGGAGCACTTACGCCCCACTGATTCTCTTGGGCCCCATCAATTCTGTTGAAAAAGCAGCCACCACCACTTGTGCAACAGCAGTTTAGCATTTTGGGGGCAATCTGAAACAAGTGTAAATGCTTGTTTCTGAAAAGAAGCAGATTGGTGGAGCAGTATGCAAGAGACATTTTAAAAAGCAAAAGATACCACAATATAATGCAATATAAAACAGTAAGAAAACGTAACTATAAAAATTCAAGTACAAAAACAGCAAAGCAAAACCAGCCTGTATTGAGTTGGTTGTATGCATCTCTTGCCACGTGCGGAATTCAGTTTCTAGCATACCAATGCGAATAGTTTTGGAGTGTTTGCAGTGGTGTTCTAAAGCAAACTCCTAGCAGGACAGCATATACTTGTGATTGTTTGGCTTACCATTGTTGAAGGCAGCATCAGAAAGGTATTTCCGATAGGTACCACATGCCCAGATAGTCATGTGCATCAGTTTGTTTTGGCTAGAAATCTGTATTCTCTAGAAATCTTCAGAAGTTGGATTACCTATTTGGAATATTTTTTCTGTTGTTGGGGTTTTGGGGGGTGGGAAAGTTTGTGACAGGTGGAGTGGGGTTCCGGCAACAAAATACAACATTAGTAATTATTTTGTATTTATTTAAAGATTTATGTAAGAAAGAGATAAGGTATCTAATACTAATCAAAGCAAGTATACAGTGGAGAAAAGAATATATGTTTTGCAATAGTATCTATCACTTATTTCTGTTGAGTTGAGTTTTTACATTTACTGAAAATAAAATGTGTTTAGCTAATCCATAAGCATTTATAAACGAAGGCTTGAATCCTGAGAAGTGCAGGCAGGCTGAAGGTGGCTTGTGGAAGGTGACTTTGCCACTCCTTCCTCCCTCCTGAAGCCCCCACCCTCCCATCCAGCCAAATACCTTCCTGAATGGGGTGGGCTGTGGAACAGGAGGACAGGAGGGAATCGCCAAAGATTGGAGGATTTTTGGCAATCCCTCCTTTCACCCTATGTCATAGCCCACCCGATTTGGGAGGGTCCTCCAATCCATAGGAGAGGTTTGTGGGAGGTGTTGGGCTCAGAAAGTCACGATCCCTCAACCTCTTCTGCTAGCATGTTTGAAGATCAAAGCATAAGATAATAAACCATTATGATGAGGTGGTCAGCACAGCTGCTGCTTTTTTATATTCCTGCAGGATATTGTTTTCAAAGAAGTTTCTTGCAATTTTTTTTTTTTTGGTAGGAATTCACTATGCATGACACAATTGGATGCTATATAGATGTTGACAAAGGGCAAATCACTTTTTCCAAAAATGGCAAGTAGTCTACTCTACTCTTTATTTCCATTAAGTAATTAAATTCATGATTGAGATAAAATGTTCAACATGCTGCTTTTCTTTCAGGAAAGGACCTTGGGCTTGCATTTGAAATCCCACAGCACCTAAAGAACCAAGCCCTCTTTGCTGCTTGTGTTCTAAAGGTAAACTTCGACCTTATGAAATGGACTTGAGGCTTATACTAATCAGTTAAAAATACATTATTCTATCCCTGTCATTACAACTTCCAGGTCTCACTCGCATTCTCGTATGTATTTCGTTGCATTAAAATTCTGTTGAGTAAAGGCAACACCAGTTGATACAAACAGTCCAAAGGTGGGCACCACAACAAAGTCTTGCAGCATAGAGTCACTCTATTCTATTCCCTCTCTCCCTCACAGAGAGACAATGTTCTTTGGCCACTGGGCATGCGAAGTCTTGTTTTGAGTTTACTCTCCATCCTGGGGGTTTTGAGAGTGGGTGAGGTGGACACACTGCTGCCCAAGCCCAGCTGTGTTAAAATCACAGATTTGTCCACTGGTTTCTATGGGTAGTCCTCATTTTTGTCCCTGTGGATATTTAAAAATAGCTTCGCAATGTGGTCCAGGAAAAGTCCTTTCCACACAAAGGTTCTCTAACCTTTTTATATCTCTTCCCCCTATCCTCCTTTTCCAATACTCCATTTCCCCCCATCTTCCTCCTTTTCTCCCGTCAGAATTCTGTAGCCATTGAACTCTTATTGGGCTTTTTTGGGGAAGAGCATGGGGCTTTAGTTTTTCTGCTAAAGCTCTCTTGAACCTCTGCTGATACCCATATGGAACTCATTGTTTTGTTCTTTTAGGGCCAGGGTCTTGGATAATGTCAGTGTGCTGAAAAAAGTACTCTAGAATGTTTTGTTTGTTTTGAACGATCAGTCTATGTTTTAAAATAAAACTACTTACTGGGGCTGTTCAGACAACACGCTAACCCACGCTCAGTGGTTGAATATTGGTTGTTGTTAAACAGTAGGTTATTTGTTGCACCATGGGTTAGCATGTTGTCTGAACATCTGCAGGGTGGCTTGTTAACCACCCTGATCAACCCAACAACAAACCGTGGGTTCTTAAATTTGCTTGTTTGAGAAAATAAGCTACACTGCATGGCTAACAACTCAAGCCCACCCTGCAGATGTTCAGATAGCATGCTAACCCATGGTTCAGCTACAACCCACACTCAACCACAAGTTAGCGTGTTGTCTGAACAGCCTCTCTGATGCATTAAAAACACATAATTAATGCAATGTGGGGAGAGAAAGACGATTTTAACTAATATTGGACAAAGTTACATGCACAATTACAGATACATTAAATGTCGGAAAAAATAAACTCCGAAAGTTACCCCAAGGAGCAATCCAAACAGCAAGCCAGTTGGCTTTCAAGTTTGGAGGGATGTTACTATTGGGGGTTTTCTTGGGAGGGTGGATTTAGGACACTGATACTCACAGAAAACATTGCATGTGGGTGTTTTAAAAAGAAATCCTCTTGATAATCCTATGCAAGTTTTTCCTGATGTATATTCTTTTAGAATGCAGAATTAAAATTCAACTTCGGTGAAGAAGACTTCAAGTATCCACCCAAAGATGGCTATATTGCTCTTGATAAGGCTCCTGAGGGTAATGCTGCAAAATCCCAGCACGCAGGTATGTTTCAGACATTAATATGCTAAAATACTCATAAGAGGATCATGACTAGCTTAAATCCCATTGATTTCAGTGGGTCTGCTCCACTATTTGAGACCTTCCCAACTCAAAAATTACATAAATGGAAATTATTCCCAATTACCAATTCAAAACTAAGGAACTTTTCAACGCTGTCATTTCAGGAAGTGCACAAGTAGCACAGGCGAAGCTTTTGCCAAATGCTCCCAAAGCCTTGATTGTGGAGCCATCCAGAGAGCTGGCGGAGCAAACTCTGAACAATGTGAAACAATTCAAAAAATACGTTGATAATCCTAAATTAAGGTACTACAACAAAATTGGGGGTGTAGAATTGTAATCCAAAATATCTGGAGGGCACCAGATTGGTGATAGCTTCTCTACTGGGTAAGATGATTATACAATACAAAACCTGAATCTAATGTTATGCTTCTTTTAGGGAACTTTTAATTATTGGTGGTGTTGCTGCAAGAGAGCAACTTTCTGTACTGGAGCAAGGGGTAAGTCTGAATTTTTCCTAAAACATTTTTTCTTTTAAGTACACAGATGAAATTTTGTATATCCCACCTTTTTATTGCATAGTTGTAAATGGCAAGTTTACAGCGTTTAGAAAAGAATAATAATAAATCCAAGATGAACATTCAAGTGCACGAGCAATTCAGAATAGCAACATTAAAGTTGTTAAGAGCCTGGAAGCCAGGCCAATTACAAATTACCTAAGGATAGGGAACAAACATTTTAAATCAGTAAGCTAATATGTGCATTCATGCCTTTTTAACTGGTGTAAACGAGATACGAATTGTAAAACATTGTGTCCAATTAATGTCTCTTGTAGTATTGATAGAATTTAAAAAGACCATTAAACTTGTACTCTTTCATTGTGCACACAACCCACAAACTTCAGACGTAATCTAAAAATGTTTGAAAGGCTCTTGCTTATGGCTAGATGCAGAAAATGTGGTGGTGCTTCCATTTTATTTTTGGAAAACATAACGTATGGGTGCACAATTCCATTTTACAGGTAGACATAGTTGTGGGAACCCCTGGAAGACTGGATGATCTTGTGTCAACTGGAAAACTGACTTTATCCCAAGTTCGGTTCCTGGTTCTTGATGAGGCTGTAAGTATAGAGAATGGTTTTGAACAGCATATTCCAAAAATCATATTATACATATTAGTGCCATGGAGCATTCTTGGTCCTGTGGCTCCATGATATGTTGACAAGGATTTCCATTGCCATGGCCAGACAATTTATGTTCTGTGGATGTGAAGTGAATGAGGGCATGCAAGCAACTACTTGAAAAGGCCCCTGCATATCCTTGCTTGATCCTTGGCTGGAAATAATCACAAAATCTTTTTATTGCAGATCAGAGATAAAAGGTCAGATAGATTTACAAAACAAAATATATCCACATAAATAACATCGACTCAAACATAGAACTATACAAAAACAGATATCCTAAGGTAACCCCCACAGGACCATCCTTCCAGCATCAGATAATTCGTTGCTTTTTGGTCCTCATTGCTATAGACAAGAGTTTGGCCACAATGAACATTATCTGACAGCAGGTATTTAACATGAAATTGGGTTGATCTGCCTGGCAAAGTGGCCAGTTAAGGGGGAAAGGAAATAGGGTGTCCCTTTTCAGAACGACAGTCCAGTAGTTGGTCACTTTGCAGCTTGGGCTGTATCTAGCGACTTCTGGTTTCCTGAGCATGTTCCAATCTGACTTGCACCCTGACAACGGGTGCCAACTTCCATCTTTTGTTCTCTCCTTTTTGTCTGTCAAACTCCTTCATGGGCTATCCCAACCAGAGGAGGAGTTGAGGGATTCAGAGGACCATTTCAATTAGAGGGAGGATTGTTAATGGAATAGCTGGACCTATGTGCTTACAGCTTAACTTCAAAATGAATGGGTAAAACATCTAATGAGGCTATGTAACACTTTTACTCCCTGCACAGGACGGCCTCCTTAGCCAAGGCTATACAGATTTCATAAACAGAATTCACTCTCAGATTCCTCAGATTACATCAGATGGAAAGAGACTCCAGGTATGTGGTTTGCTTACTTTACTATTTCAATGTAGGTTTTCCATAACTTTATATTATAGGCAGTGAACCTAGAAAACGTTGATCACTTATTCTTCTCTCTCTAGGGAAACCTAAAACCTGCACAGAAGTGTTTTTTTAGCTTTTGTGACTGTGAACTTTCACAATTTATTTTCTATCAGTTTAGCTGGAATATTTTGATTATGAAATACTGGAATGGAAAACAAAAGCACTGAGAACAACACCCATGTGTTTCCCCAGATCGCTATTGTCCATAGGCATCAACCCATTGTAATATACCCCCAGGCTAACTAGTCCTTATGGAAGTGTACCTAATAAAAATGACATTGGCAATGTTGCCTCAGACTACCCAAGGAACAGGTGTTATTCACAAGTCTTGCTAACTTCCTATCGCTCAGAGACCCTGTTCAGACAACATGCTAAGCCAAGGTAGTTAAGCATTTTGAACTAAACATTATGGCTTAACATGACATATGAACCATGACTTAGTGTGTTGTATGAACCATTCCTAAACATGGTGACTACACAATAACAGTTTAAACACGCTCACTAATCACTTGCTGCAAAAGGGTTAGCAGCCTAACCATGGCTTAGCGTGTTGTCTGAACAGACACACACATGCACTCCACCCCACACAAGACTAACATGTATGAGTGGGAGATTGCATGTGTACAGTTTAAAATAATGTGATTTCCCCCCCACCACCACCACCACCACACACACACTTAATTGTTTATTTATAGGCATTGCAGTAGAACAGAAAAAGTAAATTCCCAGAGTTCTGGTTCAGCATCACTATTCTAAGGAGAGCAGTTAAGTGGAGTGAAGTTGTGGATCCTCTGCCATTTCCAAAGTGGTGGAGGAAGGGTGGACTAATCATTTTTTCCTCTCAACCGGAGGGAAAATGCCTATGCCAGGCAGAAGCTAGTTTAGACAAGGCACCCAGTCCTGAGGCCTCAGAAAACTTTGGATTCAGTGTCAGTACCACTGCCCATAGATTTATGCCAATTGAGTCTTTCCCGGGTGTGCTTGGGGTATCTGGAGCAGGCATTCCTTCCCCAAGTGCTGCCCCCCACCACTGGAGCTCTGCCCCTGCCCCATCCTAATCTCTTTCAAATGGCCATCCCTGGGGGATTAGTATTGATCTGTAAATGATTTGTATAGGCTTCCTACTCCATGCCTCAGTTCTTAACATTGAAACGTGGCTTAGCTTTTCCTTGCCTATTCACCAGATATGGATGGTTGAAGAGCTGATGTTTGAACAAAGTGTAACAAATATTTGTATTGACTAAAAGAGCGATTTATTTTGAAGTGTGTGTGTGTGTGTGCGCGTGCGTGTGCGTGTGTGTGTGTGTGTGTGTTTACGCCTTTAAATAAAAGGCTGACAAGGCGACAAAAAGTTCTAGAACTACAGGATATCTACTTCTTGCTATGTACTAGCTGTGAAAAAACGCTTTTCCCTAAAATCTCTGTCTGTTTTTAGGTAATTGTATGTTCTGCAACTCTGCATTCATTTGATGTCAAGAAATTGGCTGAAAAGATTATGCACTTCCCTACGTGGGTAGATTTGAAAGGAGAAGATTCTGTCCCAGATACCGTGCACCATGTTGTTGTTCCTGTAAACCCAAAAAACGACAAATACTGGGAAAAGATTGGTAAAAACCACATCCGAGTAAGTAGTACATCACCCGTTACAACAAAAATTGTTGATGTTGTTGTTTTCCGTTTCCAGATTGAAGGTTCAAGGCTAGGGGACACGTTCAAGCTGGGGTGGAGAATTGTAAAACAAAGGGTGACACAAGTAGGATTTCAAATTGGAAATGTTAAACAGATTGTTATGAAATGTCATTTTCAGCCTGAAATACGTAATTCAAGAACTGGAAACTGCTTGGAAATCTTATAAAATGTAATGGGGATTATCTAGAGGTCTTGTAGCCTTTTTATTTTGATGCAGTGCTGTCCAATTTCCTAACCATGGTTGGAAGATTGGGTGTGGACTCCTCCCTTCTCCTCTTGAATGCAGATTTCCTCCTCTTGTTCATTTTGGAATTAACCATATTTGGCATGTCTGCTCTGGGCTTTTTGCTAACCATGATTAGCAATTCCATCAGGTTGCAACAGAGGGAGGGAAAGGTAGCAGGGCTATTCCATCTGTTTGGCTGACATCTGAATGAGGCCACGCTCCTGAGTACAGCCCCTGCCATGGTGAACCCTACATTCCCCTGATGAACGGTTGCTCCATTGCAGTGGGGAGAGAGCAGATTCATTCCTCTTCTCCCAGTCTACTAATTCCCTGTGGCATTAAACTGTATCAACTGCACTGGCTAGGAAAGTCTTGTCTCTAGTGTCTGAAGATCTTACTGCAAGCTTCAACCACACAGATGCATTTAAATTATTTAAACTTATTTTGTTTTAAAAACAAATTAACTCCAAGATGCACACCCCTAGGGTCCACTTAGTATGCATGCCAAGTTTCAGGTGTCTAGATTTTAAGATCTTGGCACTAGGGCACTGATAGACAGGCACGCTTTCCTCTATCATCATCATCATCATCATCATCATCATCATCATTATTATTATATTATAGATTATTGGCTAGGAAAAACAATTGCTTTCTGTAATTACAGGAGGTTTGGGGTCAGCTCCTGTATTCAAAGATTTGTTACTCAAACTCTAATGTAAGAGCGTAATGGAAGTACCCATGAACAGGGTTCATGCTTTCATAATCTCCTTTCATAAAACCTTGTGCTTGCAGACATCTGTGATGACAATAAAATCAAAATAACTGTGTGCTTCCGACTGTCCTGCATTCTCCTGTATCAGTTTTCTTACTGTAATGAATTACTTTGATCACGGTTTTAATTTTTCCAATTTTACATTACAGACGGATGAGGTGCATGCAAAAGATAATACAAGACCTGGTGCTAATACAGCAGGTAACTAATCTTTTAATAGTTTGTGATATGTGTGTGATATATAGATATAGATATATGAAACAAGTAACATTTATTTATTTATTTTATTTATTTATTTCATTTCTAACCCCCCTCTCCATCTAGATCGATCACTTTATTTTGGTTCAAAAATGCCTAAAATATGTTGCAGTCAACCCTATACCGTTTTCCCTTGACTAATGGGACAAAACATATTTCTCCAAACAAGAAATGTTACTATCATTTTTAAAAAATAAGTTTTGGAACATAGATAAAAATCTATGACTATTTTCTCAAAATGAACTGCTGTTTTAAACATATACATGTTGAATGCACTGTGTAGGAATAATTTTTCTTCTTCTTTAGAAATGTGGTCAGAAGCTATTAAGGTTTTGAAAGGAGAATACGCTGTTCGCGCCATCAAGGAACACAAGATGGACCAAGCAATAATCTTCTGCAGAACGAAGATAGATTGTGATAACATGGAGCAATACTTCGTGCAGCAAGGAGGAGGTAGTAATTTCATGCCTGTTAGGGTGCACTCTGTTCATTTACCGACTGATACCAGTTTGCCATTCTTTTCTCCAGTTTTTGGTAGATTAGTCTCAAATGGTAGTTTTTCGTGATGGATATTTTCCCAGTGGTAGATTTCCTGCTGCTTCAGTTGTGTACAGATTATGCTTGTTCAAAGAGCTGGAGGAGGTATTATAAAACTGCAATACTCTGCCATTCAAAAATCCGTTCTTATGTTTCTCTTAATTAAATTGACTAGCCCAGAAGCTGTTTGTTTCTATTTCATTCCTTCCCTTCTTTTCTGTGGCAATAGGTAGAAGAAATGTCCACAATTAAAACTTGGCCTTTCCCCTAGAGCAGCAGTGCAGAACTACTTTTTGGGGTGGGGGGGCACAGGCTGTATGACATCGGTCAGACGTGACCACGCCCACCGGTCATCATTTGTTCCCCCACCCAAATGCCAGGTGGATTTTCCACCCGACACTTGGGCCAGGGACTAGGTTGTGTTGCGTGTGGGCCCTGCGCACAGCAAAGCCAAGCCAGACTAACTCCATCTTGGCTCTTCCCCTCTGCACGCCCCACCTCCTTCCTGCAATAAGGGAAGGGGTGGGGTGCGTGAAGGAGAAGCAGCTGAGTGACTTCTGCTTCTCTAACGGAGGAGCAAAGGAGACTCAAGACGCTTTGCCTGCCCCTCCTCGTTCCTCCATTTCGGCTAAGCAGAAGGGGGCAGACCTGCGTGCAGGGAGAGCTGCTGCTTTTCCCAGAGCAGGCGAGTCCCAGTGACCACCGTCCCTCATTCCCACTGCAATCGCCGATTGGAAGTGGGGCTGAGGGGCATTGGGACTTGCCTGTATACAGGGAGAGCCGCCGCTTTCCCTGACACAGGTAAGTCCCAACACCACTGCCCCTCACATCCCACTGCTGTCTCCAATAGGATATAACAATGGAACTTTTGTTATAGCAATCCTCAATGTCATCTCAATTCAGAGATAGTAGCAACTGGGTGTCTTCTGTGGGGATTTCTCCAGGGGCCTAAGCCCAGCCCCCTAGAAGTATCCCATGAGGCTGCGTGAGCCAGATTGGGATGCCCCACAAGCTGGACGTTCTGCACCCTGGCCCTATCGAGAGGCTCCTCCACATTCCACTTGTTCCTCATTGCAAATTGCAGTACTAAATCAGGCTTATAACATCATGTTAGCTTTAAGAGAAAAGTCTCTTTCATTGTTCTTCTTCACTATAGGAATTCTAGTCATTATACATAAGAGTCCTAATATACTTCTGGGTTTTCTGCTCTTAAGGTCCAGAGAGGAAAGGACATCAGTTCTCATGTGTCTGTCTGCATGGTGACAGAAAGCCCCATGAGAGAAAGCAGAATTTGGAGCGCTTTAAGGTAATTGCTAGGGCTGTGATCTTTAATAGACTAACCAACTAAAACTGTTCGCTCAACAGGGGGTAAATTTTAATAAGTGAATCTAATAGTTAAAGGCATACTTGTCCATTGGAGAGAAGGGAAGAGAGTGTAAATATTTTCTTCTAAATATGAATAGTAGTTGCATTTCTTTCTTTTACATTGTAAATTACCTTGCATTTCCTTCAGCCTTTCAAAATGGCATCCATACTGAAGTGTTGACAGTGGCTCAATTCGGACGACACAATAAACAACTGGGGAGGGGGAAACAATCGTCAGTTGTTTTGACTATTGTGTCATCCGAATGCTGCCATAGTCAACTCAGCGCTGATCCTCATCCACACCACAGTTGATTATTTATTACCATGTTGTGTGGGGAGTGCCCCCTACGGTTAGCGTGAGGGTTAGGGTTAGTCAACCCACCATTGACTATCGTGTTGTCCGATAGTTTCAGTTTAATTGGTAAAAAGGCAGATGATCAACTAAACCTTCTTTAATTGGTGAACAGGCCTAGTAATTATATATTTTACCTAAGAGTCTAGGGGCTGGATTCAGACATGCCCCTCCACCAATGGAAGGGCTTCTTCTGTTTGCAGAGGAACTGGGATCCAGCAGAGTCTTCCTACTAGAGGAGGTTTTTTTGCCAACTCTCCTTATGGCCCCTCAGTGCAACCTTCTGTGCTGACCTGGAGGATCCCCTAGTCCTCCAGAGAAGCTTTTCAGGGAGCTGCAGCACCAGTGGAACTCCACTGAGTGCAAATCTGCATCCAACCCTAGGTCTCGCTAGTTAAACTATGGCTGAGCTTTGGACTAGATCCACAAACCCATTTGTACTGAAACAGCCATTCCTAATAACCAGCATATCTAGAGCCTGGAATGTATAGCGTCTCTGTTAGAGGTGGAAGCCAAGCACCATTGAATCCTGTGCACCAAGCCTACAGCAGCTCTGTTCTATACGAAGACTGCTGCGACTAACCTGAGCAGTCACTAGGAAATGCAAGCTCCTGCCCCCCTCCCCCCCTCTTAGATGGAGGTGATTTGCTTTAAATTGGAATCTTTGTATAACAATGAAATGAAAATATATGTGAATCTGATGAACTTCTTTGTTTAGAAAGGAGATGTCAGATTCTTGATCTGCACTGATGTAGCCGCCAGAGGAATTGATATCAGTGGTGTTCCTTATGGTAAGTTCTGTCATTAGCCAATAATTCCCAGTTGAAAACCCATTTAATTCACATTCTGTTTGTTTGTTTGTTTGTTTGTTTATTTGTTTTACAGACAGATTATGGGCCCAAATCCATCATAATGCAAACATTTGGAAGTCCCATAGATTTTAGTAGGAGAGTTGAGCGCATGCTTAACTCGTTCCCATTAAAATCAAGAGTGATTAGTTTAGGAGAAGAGCCCTAGGTCAGTGCCAGAGCCCGTCTCTGCATCCCTAAGGAACTAGATTGAGTCCCAGCATCTCCAGGCAGGCTGGGAAATACTCCTGTCTGAAACTCTGGAGAGCACTCCCAGCCTGTACTGAGATGGACCAGAAGTCTAACCTTGTATAAGGTGGTTTCTTGTGTTCCTAATGCTTATGCATCAGAGAGAGAGAGAGGCAAAAAGCAAACAAGTGGCAATAGGAAAATGAAATATGGGCTAAGTAGTGAGCCAGGCCTGGCTTCAGGTTTTGCAACAGGGGACTGCCCTCGGTATCCCACCCCCCACCCCCAGCTCTTGCTGCCACTTGGACACATACTAGTTGAATTCGGACAACACATTAGTCAATGGTGGTTTGAGTAGCAGCTCACAGTTGGTTATTTTGTGGGTACTCCCCATACAACACGTTCCAACACAACTGTGGGTGGTTGGGACTGGCGTTGAGTGGACTAATAGTCAACCCAGCATTTGACTAACACAGCCCCCGCCCCTCTCCCCACCCTCCCTCCTCCCTCAGTCCTCCCAGTTCTATCCTAGCAGCCTCTGCAAGTTGCACCAGTTGTAGCAGAGTGGCAGCCGTCGCTCTTGCCGCCTACCTCTATGGGCTTGTGTTTTAACCCACTCACCATACACCATTAACACACTCACCCCTCCACACAACACTTTAAACAACTGGCTTCAAGCTAAACAACTTGCAAGCCAGTTGTTTCTCTCAGTTACTTATTTGGGTGGAATAACATACCATCAGTAGTTTGTGAGCGCCGTGTTACCCTCCACACAACACAATAAGCAACACAACTGACGATTGTTCCCCCCCCTTCAGTTGCTTAATGTGTTGTCCGAATTCAGCCACTCAGTAGTGCTTCTGCAGCCACCACCTTTCCCCTCCCAACAGCCATGCTATAATGGGAGGGGAACCCAGTACACTTCTGCCATAGAAGTCCGAGGGCATGTGAGGGAGAGGCTGATATTTGCAGCAGCAGAGCTACCACCAGTGGATCACGTGCTGAGGGCGAGACAGAGAAAGCGACGGCCCTAGTGGGCCCTGTATGGCCCCAGCAAATGCCCTGAATGCTGACTCTAGTCTTTCCTATATCTAAGAAATGTTTACAAAACCTATCATTTTACCCATTGAACCGGTGTACCCATCTAGAGCACAAAAGGCATGTATACAATGGTGTCATTCTGCGAACTCAAATAGCGCTAGCAGAACCCTGCTGAATCTCATTGTGCCAGTGGTTGCCCGTTACACTTGCGCAAAGTAACTTTAGTTGGATTCTTCCTTTGCACATAGTTCAGAGCCTAGTTTCCCCTAGAGCAACGTCATTTGTGCTAATGGAATGACCCCGTCAGACACTACCCATGGGTTTATTTTTTATTTAGTTTTTACACCCTCGTATCCAGTCTTTTATTTATTACTTCTTCTTTTCTTCAACAGTCATCAATGTCACACTTCCTGATGAAAAACAGAACTACGTTCATCGGATTGGCAGAGTGGGAAGAGCTGAACGGTACATTCGGAACTCTTTCTTTGTCCTCTGGGGTGAGGTTTTTTGTCCCGTTGGAATGATTAACTAAAATAAATATGTGTCTTTCAGCATGGGTCTGGCTATTTCCCTAGTGGCAACTGAGAAAGAAAAGGTAAGCGCTGCTTCCATGGAACATGTTTGATAACTTTCTTAATGTTGTGCTTAGAAAAGACTCTTGTTTGGGTTTTTTATTGTGTATGTATCTCATCTATCAGATCCAAAGAGCGCCCATAGTGGCTCATAAAAACATGAAAAATGATTTAAAACATCCATTCAGAGTTTTAAGAAGCTTCGTGTACCTAATTCCGTATCGAGGCAGTTATATTTATGCTTTAATGTGGATTCCTGCATTGAGCAGGCGTTGGACTCAATGGCCTTACAGGCCCCTTCCAACTCTACAATTCTGTGATATTGAAAATGTCAGAAACTTGCTATTCCAACAACTTAAATTACATTTTTTAAAGGGATGATTAATAATGCTTATTTTAAAGGGATGATTAATGCTTAAACACTCATTGATTTTGTCTCCTAACATGTTGTTCGAAATTCTTACTTAGGTTTGGTATCATTCATGCCCCAGTCGTGGAAAAGGTTGTTATAATACTAGACTGAAGGATGAGGGCGGTTGCACCATTTGGTACAATGAGATGCAGGTAACTTTTTTAGTAGTACCGCTAAATCCCCTTGTGTCTAACTTTGCATTTAAAAAATCAGTCAGCCACAGTGCTTAGACCTCAAGAGTACAAAATAGATGTGAAATCTTCAAAACCCCCACTGTTAAAATTAGGAAAATTTGACATTCTGCTTCAGTGGAGGAGGTCATCCCGCGATGGGTACATTTTCCTATTTGTTCCACAGACAGGGCTATGTCAATCATTGCAGGGTTCTAATATTCATTGGAGGGATTGCTCAGCCAATTCCAGTCTTGTCTGCTCGACAGCAACAGAGTTCTTCTGGAGTTTCTCTGATTTCTCAGGCTGTTGCCCACGCGTGCTTGGGACACATTGCTTCTTTACCCATTTCCAGACTGCATTTCTGTGTTCAAGGAACAAGCCCTTCCGGAACCCTAGTGACTGGAAGCAATTGAACTGAAATGTGCTAGGGGAGCAGTTCCCCACTGCTACACTGGCATTATTCTGCTAGAGGACAGGCTGCCGTCTGTCTGGTAGAGCTGGCCCATTTCCAAATACAACGGAGCACAGCATGAGTAACTTTGGATATGTTTAGTCAAGGTATCGGAGTACTTTGGGGAGCAGCAGAGATGAGATCAGAGCTTTTCCAGAAATTGAGGGTATTTTGTTTTTTGAGCAGCTGTAACAAAATGGCCATTTAATAGTTGACTGCAAAAGCTATCCCAGAGAGAGGGGGTGAGAAGTAGGGCTGTGCAGAGGATTGCTTTGGCTTTGGAAGCAGGGAGAGGAGGGGAGGATTGCAGTGAAAAGCTGACAAGTTAGAAATCAGAATATCAACACACTGTCTGCTCTGTCTGAACACAGGAGGGGGATGTGGGGATCCTTAGTCGGTAGATCCAAAATGAAGAGGCTTTCCTTTGCCGCAGGAAGGCCTTACTGGGTGGAATACACTGGGAGTGCAGAAAAAGAGCACTCAAAGCCGGGGTTCCTGAGTAAGGCTATGCCAGTCTTCCCAATCTGATGCCCTCCATAAGTTTTGGACTTTACCTCCCTTCAGCCCTAGATAGCATGGCCAGTGGTCAGGTGCTGGGTGATGTAGTCCAAAATATCTGTAGGGTAACAGGTTGGGGAAGACTGGGCTATGCTTATCACAGTAAGCTACATCTCTGGAATCCCCTGGTGTGAGCAGGCACCCAGCAGGCATCTAGCCAGGAGTTTCCAAGGCTAATCAGGCAGAATGTTTGCCATTAAACCTACTTTTGAAAGCACATCGCTTATTTGACCTCATAGGGCCTCTCTGAGAATCTTAGGATCTAAGACCATTTATAATCTTGACAGCAAAGCTTACAAAAGAGTATGGTAGTCCTTGAACAGTAATCTTCAAGTGTACAAAAGAAGGATTGTCTTGTTCCTGCTTGATAAAGGCTTTAAGTGGATTTTCAAGTACTACTTGTGAAGGACACTCCTAAGGTTCTTCATCACCCATCGACAGGTGATAGCATGGCTTTCATTAGATTAGAAACGGAAGAGGCTTGTGGATTAAATTTCAGGAGGTCCCACATTAGTGTAAAGAGAGTGTGGGCAGTCCCTGATAGAAGGTTTCAGTGGGAAACTTTCAAATGCAGCTTGCTCAGTCTTTTCCAGACAGGATGTAGCCTTTTGAGCCAAGGTGCTAGTAAGGTGACACAAAATGGTGACAGAGTAGGGCTATCCATCAACAAACCTCAGTCCTTAAAATTAGTAGCAAATGTGGCAGAAGAAGTAGTAGTAATAGTAATACAAGAAGAAGAAAAAGTTTCGATTTGCAATTTATGTTTATGTAAGACTTTGCTAGCCTGTGGTGCTGAGTACATTGGCAGCAGGTGATGTAAGATTCCTTGTTTGTACTTGAGTGCAGCTTGCCAGTTTTATAGATTACTAAAAGATGAGGAGGATCCAGCTAAAGGTTTAAGCCCCATTGGTTTCAACAAAGCTTAAAGTTCTTAACTTTCTAAATTAGAGCCATTCCTCACGTGAGCGGAAGTTTACTCCGCAATAGGACTTCCCTCTCCTTTCCTTCCCCTTCAGCCAGCCCTTCACATGTCCAAAATCTGCTCCATAGGGTCTCCCAACTCTCTGGAGCAAATTTGGGAGGCATGGGGGTATGGATGCAAAGGGAAGGGGAGTTCCATTCCACAAGTGGTTCCCTTCCATTGGCAGAACAACATCACTGGATGCAACCCTTGAGTGGATCATGCTTGGCATAAATAAAACAAGGCCACGTTTCTTCATGAAATTGTGTACGTTCAAGAGCACTGGTGCCACAAGCTAACTTTTGATTTGGTGATTAGTTTTACCTCCACAGCATGTTGCCTGTCATGGTGAATCAAGAACCATGTTGTAACTGCATTTCTTGTGTTTTTTGGTTTACCTTCTCTTAGCTGTTGGGTGAGGTAGAAGAACACCTGAATTGTACCATTTCCCAGGTTGAGCCTGATATTAAGGTTCCAGTGGATGATTTTGATGGCAAAGTCACTTATGGGAAAAGGAGAGCTGCTGGTGGTAAGTGGAGAACTATTGAATAGAGATCTGGCTTCATTTTGGAACAAGGAACTGGGTTTTCGGGTTGATTGCAATACTTAATTAAATGGCCCAAATGTACTTTTATGGTGAACAATCATTTGTCTGGAATTGCACCGTTGCCACCATTGTCGAATTATTTTCAGAATATTAATAGGCATCTCTTTACACGGTACTTCAAAAAAAGTTTTTAGATCTCCTCCCTCCCCTCCTGTATATTAAAAAGTATCTGGTATGAGCCTTTCTTTTTAAGATATTTAGGAATGCCTGAGAAATCCAGTCTTTGTGGATTCCTGTATGAAGTTTCCTGATCTGCACTTCTCTGACCAACATGCAGATCAGAACTTAGCTATTTAATAGATTTTGCACTTTGTCTTAATTTTGGCAGCACAGTTAAAGGGAAAATACTATTAAAATACATATTTTGAGTGGGGGGTTTTGGAGAAAAAAAACAGCGGAAAAATGAAATGGAATAATGGGTATAGACCTGGGAAAGCAACATTGACCAGAAATAGAGAGATTGTCTATCCCTAAGGATAACTTACACTAAAACGTTATCCCTAAGGATAACGTTTTAGTGTAAAACGTTGTAATTTAACAGGTAATAAAAACTAATGAGGGTTGTCTTTATATGGGATGTTTTGGGGCATTTTAGCAGACTTAATTGAACCATGAGCAAAATCCAATGTCATGCAAACTAGCTTCTGCGCACACAGTGGGAGTTTCTCTTCCCTCCCCTGTAGTGCCCCCCCCACACACACACACACACGGACTCTCTGGAGCAGATTTTGAGTGTGTGCAGGGGGATGCAGGTATGCCAGGAAATCATCCCCTTCTGGGTCTACTGACAGAAGCTTTTCCATCAGTGGGGGAAAGGTTAACTGGATACCACCCAATGACTGGCTGAAGTCAGGACGCCTGAAAATGGGATCCATGCTTTGTGACCCTACAATGTCTTCCGCAGCCTCAAACAGCGATCTGTAAGCACTAATACAGAATTCCTTTTTGTATCAGGAATAGAAATGCATTCTATTCCTGGTGTCTTCTGGTGGTCAAAAAAAGGATCAACAGCAATGTGCGAGGAAAAGGAGTGCTCCAGCCCTGCCTCTCTCTCCTCCGTCGTGTTCGTTGCTGTGTATTCAAGGAAGGTGACTGACTGAAGAGGAGAGCCTCCTGTCTCTGTGGCACTCTCCACGGGAGGCCGAGTGTGGATTTTTTGCTGCTTTGGCTCACATGGAGAGCCCCTCACAGATTCAGGAGTCTCTCTTCTTCATACAGTTGTCTCCATGAGTACAGAACGACAAACACAACAGGGTGGGGGACTGGAACAATCCTTCTACTCATGTGTTGTTCTTAACCCTTTTTTGAATGCCTCAACAGGGCTAATGTAATCACAATCCAGATTGCCGCATACCCAGTGTCACAGCAACTTGCTTTGAAACTTCAGATTTCCAAAAGTGGCTTGACATGTATGCTACTTTAAAAGAGAAACTGAACGTCACACAAGTCTAAAGTTGCTCTAGATTATGGCCAGCAGGGGGGTGGGGATGACAAGGGTTTTTTTACAAGAGCCAGCAGGAATAATCAGTTTATTTAAATTATTTCTAGGCTGCCTTTCAAGACAGGAGCCCTCCCAAAGCAGTTTACAACAATAAAATAGACTGATACGATAATAAAACCGTACGAATTTCATAAAAAACCCAACAAACACCAGCAATAAATACATGTGGCCTGGACACTCCTAAAAACCAATATTCTGAGCCGTCGTAGCTCAACCAGAAGTACAGAGGACAAGCATAATTTAACTCTGGCTCTTTTGACAGGTGGATCTTATAAAGGCCATGTGGATATTTTGGCACCAACAGTACAAGAGTTGGCTGCCCTTGAGAAGGAGGCTCAGACATCGTTCTTGCATCTTGGCTACCTTCCTAATCAGCTGTTTAGAACATTTTGATTTGTGTCTCAGGTGAGAGTTCATTGCAAAGCCTCTGTCCTAAAAATGCTAAATTTCCTGTGTGTACTTGGAGCAGTAGGATTTTATTAAGTTAAACACACCAGTCTTGCATGTTGAGCAGTCTTTGAAAAAAGTAAACTTTGATGAACTAGCTATTACTATTGACCGAATAAAAGTGAGCTGCTCAAAGTCATATTTGTGTTTTCATTTTTTCCTTTGCCCTAGCAAGATTGGGGGGTGGAGGTGGGAGGGGTGGAAAATGCTGTGATATAAATCCAATATCACTATTGGAAGAAGAAATTGTACTTCTGTGCCACTGCCATGTTTGCTCAGAGTTGCCCTGCAGAGCTTTTCTGTGTGATCAGAAGCTTCTTACATTCTGACCAGCAAGAAGAGGTGGACCACTTAATAGTCCACTGTGACCAATTTGTGCAATAAAATTGCAGATAAAATTGATTATATCTGTGCCTACTTATATGCGATAGTTGATACAGATCTAGTATATGTAACTTTGGCTCATGGTTGTCCAGTTACAATGGATACTTTTTCATTTGTACAGCCCAAAAGATCCTTGAGCATTCTTGGAGAGGAGCACTTGTGTGCTGGACCCTTGCCCTTCCTAGTTTATGAATGCAGCTAGGGGGGACCGGCTGAGTGGGTAAGGGTAGTGGTGAATGTATGACTCCATCTTGCCTAGAGGAGGCAGTAATAAGACCTCTTTTGTTAAAAGAGGGGGAAACCCCAGTTGTTTTGGATCATTTCCGGCCAGTCTCCAATATTCCATTCTTAGATAAGATGTTGGAGCATGTAGTGGGTTCTTAGCTCCAAGGATTTCTGGATGATGCATATTATCTTGATCCATGTCAATCTGGTTTCAGGCCTGGTTATAGGACAGAGACTGGTTTGGTCACCTTAGTGAACAATCTAAGCCAAGAACTGGATAGGGGAAGTGCATCCCTGTTGGTTCTGCTGGACCTTTCAGTGGCTTTTGATACCATCAGCCATGGAATCCTTCTGAAATGTCTGTATGAAGTGGGATTGGGAGTCACTGTTTTTTGATGGCTCTGGTCCTTCTTGCAGGGGTGATCTCAGAAGGTGGTGCTGGGGGACACTATGGCTGTTGCCCTGTGGTATCCCTTGAAGTTATATCTGATCGCCCATGTTCAACATAAACATGAAACCACTGGGAGGGATTGTCTGGAGTTTGGGGATTCAATGCCACCAGTATTCAAATGACTCCCAACTCTGTCTCATATCATTAGTGGACTGGATGCAGGAAAACAAATTGAAGCTTAATCCAAACAAGATAGGTTTTTTAGGTCAATTGAAAGGCAGATCATGGAATAGGGATTCAACCTGGGCTGGATGGGATTAAACTCCCCCTGAAGACTCGGGCTCACAGTTTGTGTATGATCTTGGACTTGGCCCTGAACCTGGATGCCCAAGTCTCAGCGGTGGCCAAGAGTACAATTTCACAGCTGAGGCTAGTGCATATTCAGATTCCTGTCTGATCTGGCCATGGTCAGATCCTGTTTGCACTACTATAATTTGCTCAGCATGGAACTGCCTTCGAAAACTGTTGAGAAACTTCAGCTGGTCCAGAATGCTGAGGCCAGATTGTTGACCAGGGCTGGTTACAGGGAGCATGTGACTTGTTACAACAGCTTTACTGGATGCTGGTCTATTTCCAGACAAATTGATGGTTATGACCTATATGCTTGGGACCAAGCTACCTGCTGACAGACCACCTTCTCCCACACAATCCTCCCCGGTCCTTAATATCTGGAAATCATGTTCTTTTGAGACTGCTGCCTTCAGGTGCATGTTTAGTGGCAATTCGAGAGGGCCTTGTCAGTGGTCACTCCCAGGATGTGGAACTGTCTCCCAAGGAAGGCTAGCTTCACTCCCTCTCTGCTGCTGTTCTTCTGGCCTGCAAAGACTGCTTTATTGAAGACAGCCTTTGGCAAGTGGATCTGTTGGGCTGGGTGCTGCTTTTTACTTTCATTCTGTAACTATTGTGTTTTATTGTATTTTAATCTGCATTGGTGTTTTAATCAATTTAGATTGTGCCTGTAACCCATCCTGAGTGCTATTTTTTGGTAGAAAGGCAGGATCAAGTCAATCAATGATACACTGTGATTTTGTATAGCTTGATTTCTAAAAATGTTGACTGTAGCCTGTTTCTTTGGTCTTACGTAGTTCTTACATAGTTGCAGTTGCTGATAACTTCATTCAGATCTTGCCACCATGGAAATAAAAAGACATTTTGGTAAATGCAAAAGTGGTATGACTTATCAAATGTACATATATAAAATATGGCTGATTTATTTTAAAATGTTCCTGAGGGGATTTAATTTAAATGTTCTTGCAAGTTTAAACTGAAGGGAGGATGCCAAAAACAGAACTTTAATGGATAAATGAATTGCAATTAAATAATGAGCATTGTTTTTCTATTAAAGAACATGAGAAGCAATAGAAGAAAGTGTACCAGCCAAAATGAATCTAGCATCTTAACTTAATTTCATAAGTGGGAACTTAATTAATATTGATGAAGAAAGGCCTATTTCTCACAAATAGCACGCGAAGTTGTAAATCTGTTACTGGACTGTATCACTTCAGACTGTAAATAGGACTCTCAAAGCCTGCATATGCTACTGCTTTGCAGCTTCCTCCATACAAATGAGGGCAAGTGTGAACCTGAGCACTACCACGTGCGTGAATCACTCCCAAGACAGAGCAAGACTGTATCCGCCTATTTTTTATTCGTTGTGCAACATAAATAAGTGACTTCTGAAAGGATAAGGGCCACATTTTAATATGAGCCGCACTTGACACAATTTTTGCACCTATGTTAAATGCATCTTTCATCTGGCCCAAAATGGAAATTTAGCTGAGCCCAGCAATAGTCACTCTAATGCTGAAACTGGCTGAGTTTACAGATTGAGAATTAAGCCTATGAGATAACGTATGAGTTCTGTTCAGTCCCTGAGTTCCTAGCAGAGATGAATGTTCAACCAAGTTTCTCCCAGGCCAACGTCCAGATTTCTGTCTAGTGAACCACATCAATCCACTGTCTGGAAATGAAGAGACTGTTATAATTTACAGAATTTGTTCCAGCCCCAAATCAGGGCTCTGATTGGGGGGGGGGGGGGGGGAATGGATGTGGACAGACAATTTCTTCATATGGAATTTCATTTATAAGATGACTTTTCTCTAGGGTTCCATACTTCCAGGGGGAGGCACTTTCTACTCAACAGATCCCAAGTTATCTATAGTACTATGGTGTGTGGTAAAAAAACACAACCAAAGCACTTGCACAGCACACTTAATATCAAGCTGCATCGGTTAGTAAAGATAACTTTAAAATCAAACGAGCCAAGGTAGGACTTGCATCTGAAGGAGTCTGTGGGGAGTTTGTAAGCCTACAGTCTGAAATGTGTTCTTCATTTTGCCATGTTAATCTGATCATGATCTAACTCAAGATCTGTATAAGAACCCCAATGGTAGGCATGATTGCTTAACCCTGCTTTTGGGAGCCCACAGTATTTGTTCAATAAATTTGGTGTTACATTTCATGGATGACTACAATGAATTGAGGAAATGCGCAAAACATGATTGTGCTGGATTGAATGTGATGAAATGAAGGAATATAACAAAAAAGGAAATGAGCATTAGAAGACTCATTTTTCTCCAGCTGGCCAGTAGTCAGCCCTCATTCACATTCCTACCCATAAATAATAGTGCTTAAAACTCACAGCTCAGCTTGCCTACCTTGCTCAGCCTTATGAGGCAAAGGGTGGCCACTAGTGAGCCAGGAACTTGGATTATATGTAACTATGTTATGAAATAAGTAAATGGTCAGGTTTTGACAAGAAGGAAGAGTCCTTCAGAACTTTCCTTAAAAGAGGAATTTGTTAGTGAAACATCTTTCCTGTCCTCAGACTGTTAATGTCCTTGTGAAAAGATTTGGGTTTAACGGGGAAAGCCAAGAAAGGAAATGAATCCAGTCTAAAGAAACATTGTAAAATGTAGTAAAACTGCAGGGAAAAATATGGTGGTGCCTTAGGGTTAAATCCAATGTTATCCTAGCAAACATCCGCTGGTGCAACAGGACTTAACACCCTCCTTCCCCCTGTAGCTCTCCACATTACCTGAACATCTCTAATACAACAGGTTTCCCAGACCTCCAAAATAAAATTTAATGGTGGGGGGGAGGTGAATTGGCCCACGTCCGCTGATAGTGGAACTACACAACTGGATTCAACCCTTTTATTAGCAGCAGTCAAATCCTACCAAGATGAAAAGAAAACCCATACAAAGCCCAAATTGCACTGTTTTTAATTGCATTTCTCAGAATGCATTTCATCAGATTTTTTTGGCTGGTTCCTTAGGCAGAGTTGGATTTTTAAACCCAAATATTCTGGATTGTGGTTTGGAGCTAATATTCTAGGCTACCTAATTATAGTTTCTTTTTTTTTGCCTTCTTGCAATCTGTCACCTGCCTGTTGATGGCACTAATGTTTCATTTTTCCTAAGAGTAAGAACACTGTTTCTGAGAGCTTACTCACACTTGGTAACAATTCTACATTTCCTGGTTTTCCTCTTGTATAATAAAAGTATAGCTTCGAGCTATTTTTTTAATTAAAGAGCTTCTTGTATGTATGGAGCAAAAATTTGCAATGTTAACAATAAAATTTGGGTTTAATAACTGACTTGTTGAATCATGATGTAGCTGCCTGCAATTTAATTTACCTGATTTCTTCGATTCTAAGACACACTTTTTTCCCCATATAAACGTCTCTAAAAACGGGGTGTGTCTTAGAATTGATGGCGATTTCCCCACACTTAGAATCAAAGCTTTTTTCTGTTGGTGGTACTGAAATTAAGGTGTGTCTTACAATCAATGGCATCTTATAATCGAAGAAATACGGTAGTACACTATTTTATCTACTTACAACAACCTGTAAGCAGTTGCCTTTAGAAGACATGTATGTTATTTTGGGTATGTTTTCTTCCTGATGTTTATATTTACATACTTTCGTTTGCTAACTGCTGCATTTACTGTTGAAAGTTCCAATTGTCATTACTTCTTTGCAGCTGTCTCAAATAACCCTTCAGAAGTTATTAATTCAAAATTATGGAATACTCGACAAGTAACACATTGGTTGTTTAAGGATATTCCATAATAAAGAATTATAACAAAGAATTTGGAAGCCAAATGGGGCAATCCATAAATTGGAGTTGGTGGGTTCTCCATTCTTGCAAGACTTTCAAAGGGACTGTTCAGGCAACACGCTAAACCATGGTTCAGCCACTAACCCTTTTGCAGCAAATGGTTACTGAGCATGTTTAAACCGTGGTTATGTAGCTACCATGGTTAGGAATGGTTCACGCAACATGCTAAGTCATAATGTTCAGCTCAAAATGCTTAACCACTTTGGCTTAGTGTGTTATCTGAACAGGGTCTATATATGAGAGGTACATACATTTGTTTCTTTGTTTTTTAAGTTAACCAGTTCAACTAGGAATGAACATGCTCAGTAGGTTCATAAGCCATGGAATGCTCAATCAGTTGGAAAAGGATAACAGAGAACAGGGTGGGGGAGAAACTGGCCTGTTTGAGCTCTTAACAGCTTATCATAAACTGGAAGAGGGCATGGCTGCTAGCTGCTGGAATCCTGTATGGCAGCACTTCTGTTAGGGCAGGGATGGGGGATACATGACCTTCTAGATGTTTTAGCCTACAAGTGCCATCATCCCTAGCCAGCAAAGCCAATGTTGAAGGATGATGGGAGTTGTAGGCCACATGTTACCCACCCCTATGTTTAGGTCTATGTTGCCACAGGTTTCTGTGGTTGGTGTGTATGTGCTTCATTCTGAGCGTGTGCTTGTGCAAGCAGCAGAGGGCTATTAGTTGATTTCCAAAAATAGTCCACAGGCTGCAATCCTAAACATGCTTATTAGGTATTACGGGCAAAAACACACATTACTTCAAATGTGTGTCTATCAGCTACCTCTTTTACTTTTTTACTCTACAGTAGGGGCAGGAGATCTGATCCAGATCTTAAAAGCCTCCTATTCCAGGATCCCAAACTGGGTTGGGGGGGAGGGGGGTCGTGTACATCCTCTAAAATATTTTTTTTAAAGCCCCATGGGGCAGAGTTGGGGGTTGAATAAACAATGCTCAGGATTAGTGTTAATATAGTTCCAGTAGGACGGCAGTGTTCAAGGTTGAACGGCTATTTGGCCTCTCACAGAAGTGACTCCATCAGTGTCAGCTAGCAGCTGTCAAAAATAGAGGAAGAGATGATAATGTATCTTCCATTGGTGTTTGTGGACCAACTTCGTCTATATTTTTAACCAACCAGTACCTGCTTAAGGACATCTATAAAACCTTTTCAGAAGTCAAAATTAATCAAATAAAGCACTTCTCTAGAAAGCAGGTGATTCAGAGCTTGATAAATTTCGGGCCTTGCCCAAAATGACATTTGGGGCTGGGAACAATTTGAGACTGATAGCAAGGGAGGACTTGAGTTCAGTGTGAAAGTCCTAGCAGTTCTGAACTGACTGGCCTTGAGGGAAAGGTCTTCACACCATCCCAGCAGCTGTGAAGAGAACAGCTTTCACTGGCTGAGTGTGGCTGTGAGTAAAATGACCTGTGGCATTGAGTGGGAAGGAACAGAAAAACGGTGGTCCCACCTGCTAGAATCGTCCTGCTGCACTGTCTTTCGCTCACCCCCCATCTCTTGTCCTGCCTTGCTCTTTCCCTATGAAGAGTTAATTGAGTGTCTAGCTGGCTTGAGTGCCAATTTTTATTTTTGCAGGAAGAACGGATATAAATTAATTAACTCTCTTGTCCACTCATCTTCTGGTTACCCCATATTTGGGGATACTTGAGGGAGCGCCTCTCTCTATACATGCCTGACTTGAGATCTGTTCGATGAGCCTCCTCTGCATGCCACCAACACGAGACATACACTATGATGGGACATGGGAGAGGGCTTTCTCTCTCGTGGCACCCCGGCTATAGAATGCCCTCCCTTTGGAGGCTCTACTGGCGCCAGAACTGGCTTCATCTCGGCACCAAGTAAAGACACGGCTTTTTAACAAAGGCTTTGATGGCTAAACTCACCAAGCCTGCACATTGTTGAACTGTTTTAATTGTGTGTGTGTTTTTTAGTGCTTTTAAATTATATACTGGTTTCAGCTTGATCAATGGTTTAATTTGTTTTTAGCTGTGTATATTTACTGTTTTATGTTGTTTGTATAATTTTATCCGTATAATTTGAGATCCTAGTGATATAGGGTGGGATACAAATGTTTTTAATAAATAAATAAATAAATATTTCACCCATTGACCAAAGTAAGGATGTGTGGGAGAACAATGCAGCCATTGGAAGATGGTCAGGAGAAGATGGTTGATATTTCAACAAGTTTGGGCAGGGGAGCAAGAGCGGCCAGGAAGCTCAATTTCCTCGCAATGTGTGTAGGTTTCCAGTGTTTTGGAGATGAGGGGAGTAGTAAAGTCTCCCGACCCTGTTCATCTCAACCCTTCACCATAACTGGAAATTGCAGTAATCTCCCTCTCCTTCTCATAAAGAAAGAGAACATACCTGGTATTTAGGGGAGTGCAATGTAACCTGAGTGTGTGTGTGTGTGTGTGTATGTGCAGATGATCGAATCCTTTTAATAGAATTTCACAGGTCTCCCTACCTGTCTGTCTACCATCCCCATCTTTTTTGTAAAGCAAATGTAACTTCAGTGCATTTTGCATTTGCTTTTCCCATTTCCTGTTCTTTTGCTTTCCCGTCCACATTGTGTCTTTTTTGTTACATCTGTAAAGCATTCTGGTGAGGGCATCTTTTGATGGTTCATTCAGTCCTACGTAACATGTTGTTATAACCAAGGATGCTGGTGACAAACACAACAAAGAAATGTTTCCTCCAAAGTCTGATTCGGCAAATGTAAGACCAAAGTATAGAAATGAGTGTAGGAAAACCTCAGCCAATTAACAGAGCAGAGCAATTCTGGTGATGAACTACCCGGTTGAGTAGTTAGACAACTCTGAGTAGTTTTCTCTTTTTGAATGGAAAACAAAGGCTGCCTTTATGGACGGGAAAAGGATACAGATGGTGTTTGCTACCCAGTGTCTAAATGTGAGGAGGGGGGTTGCTTTTAGTGTATTGCGAGTAAGAGTTCAGTGGTCTCTTCCCTGCTTTCAAGTATGGTTTGTTTTACAACTATGAAAAAAAATGAATTCTTTGCTCCTGGCAATACCGCACATTGCTTCAATGTTCTCATGTTCATGGAATCTTACATGCAAATAGACGTGCCTGCTGAAGCTCAAAGGGTAATTTTAGTCCAGGCTGCCTTCCCTCTGTTGATCTCTTTCCATCGAGAGCCCTAGCCTAACTTTGCTCACATGCCTCAAAGTCAGTTGTCAAAAGAAGTTACTTGTTTATACCTGCACTTGCTAAATGAACAGTACAGGGAATAATGTTGTATTGACAACAGGAAGCTTGCATTATACTCTGTGCCGAAAGAATGTACCAACTCTTAACATGAAGACTCTCCTCTCCTTCCCCCACCCCCTTTCTTCTGAAAAAGGATGGAAGGCAAGTTGCGGTGCTGTTTTTTCAATTGTTATTTTTAAAACTATGTTTCACGTGTAATAGTGTTCCCTTTGGTATGCCAGATTAGCTCTGTGTGTGTTTGCTAGAAATGTCTGAGCTCAGAAAACGCCATGGAAGTTTTCAATGCATGATTAACAACCACTGTCTTGGCAACGTTAACAGCATTTTCTTGCCATCCTTTCAGGAGGATTCCACTTAGAAATAGAAACAGTGCAGCACAAGTTAAATCCAAGGACGGGAAACACCATCAGACCGAGACTGGCTTACACAGCCAAGTACATCTCAATTTCTTTGTACGCTTGATGTCGGATATACCTGGGCTCAAACGTTATGCTCTGTGTAGTTCTATGAGGGTCATCAAATGAGCATTTTATCACATACTCATTACTGCCTACTCACGGTTTTTCGCAGGTCCTCAATCCTTCTGGTCTTTTCACAACAAATAATAACCTGGTAAATCTAATATTTTTTGGAAAGCGAAACGTGCTGCCATTTCCTGCTGTGTAAATGGGCCATGTGGTCATTGTTTCCTTCCTCTTTGTTCTCCTGTGTGAAGAAAGAGGAAGTATTGCGGGACAGAAGTGGGGAGGGGAGAAGCAATGGTAAGGAAGCACAATTTTCCTCTGGCTGATGATGCTCTATGTTTCCTCTGGCCTTGAAAAAACAACAACCCAGAGGACCCTAGAAAGGCTACAAATCAGAATGGAGCAAGACCACAATGAGAGAGGCTACCTACCCTTTCATTCCAGTCCCTTTTTAGCTCAAAATCACTTCCCCCAAGCTCTGCCCCCACCGCACAGACCTATGCCAATAATAAAGCAATTGGATTGTGTTATTAAAAAGCAGTGGAGGAAGGAAGGAAGGAAGGAAGGAAGGAAGGAAGGAAGGAAGGAAGGATTTCCGTGTAACATCACTATGCAGGACCGGCCCTACAATGAAGCAGCAGGAAGCGGGCACAGCAGGCAGCGCAGGATGGGAATAATGGTGAAGTGTTCCGCCTTCCCTACCCAAGAGCCCTGCTGCTGCTTGGCATGCCACTCTCTTCCTCCTCCTGCCGCCACCGCTGCCTCCCTCCCTAGCTACCGGCTTGCTTGGCCAGCCTGCCAAAAACTTGCAGCCACCCAGTAGCGGTGGTGGCTCCTCCTCCTCCTCCTTCAGCAGGCAGCTCCCACTTTCTGCCCCAGCCACAGGAGTCCCGGCAGGGAGACTCAGCCAAAATATCACAAGACCTCTCGTGTTAGTTCAGCAGTCTCCCAGCCAGCTGATGAAGGGAGGAGGTGCCGCCGGCCCTGCCCCACAGGAGCTGGGAGCCACGAGCAAGGAGGGGGGGAGCTGCGAGCAACACAACCTCTTGCTGAGCCACATTTTTTGCGGAGAAATGGGGGCTCGCTGAAGGGCCAGGTGCTGCTTGGCAGGTGCCCGGGGGTGTCTGCACAGCTGCCATATGGTGAACAGGGCCAGGTGGCCAGTGGGGAATCGGCAAACTGGGTGGATATGGGTAAGTTGGGGTAAGCCTTGGGGGCTGTCTGTACATTCTGGAAGCCCCAACGTGGCTCTGCGTCAATTGTACGATACAGCAGCAGCCTCAAAGTCATCACGGAGCTTTCCAGAGAAGCACCACGTTTTAAAAGTCAGGGGCTTACTCCAACGTTTCAGGACGAAGCGAGGCAAACATGGCACTTCTGCTGTCTGACCTCATTCCATCCTCGATGCAGTGGCATGGCTGGGTGTATGGTGACCCGTGATTAGTTGCCATCCACCAGGGCAGGCCCAGTTGCCAGAAACCCCATGCTTCGCTATGCATTGGGATTAGCTACCGCCACCCTGACGCAGAATTATAGAGTCTGTAATCAGACACTAGGAGGGAACAATCCTATGTCCCCTAGACAGCATCTGGGAGGACATAGGATTGTGCAGTTTCCTGGCTCTGAGCTTGTAGACTGGTCCGAGCTAGGAGCCAGACAATGGTGCTCCCTGCCCCAACCACTCCCCCTCATAGCAGGCATGGAGAGAACCGCACCGGCTGCCTCTCTGCACTTGCAAAACAGAGGGCAGAGATGGTGAAAAGGAGGCATTCTGGGGTCAGGGAGAGAGGAGACAATGGCTGCCCCAATCTCCTTACCCTCCCCAAAGCCTCCACTAGTTGCTTAAATGCAGAGCGGGGGGGCGGGGTACTCATAAACCCATAGGATTGCACCCTTAGGTTGTAATCCTATGCCATTTTCCTGGGAGTAAGTCTCATTGAATTCTGTGGGACTTACTTCTGAGTAGACATGCATAGGTTGGCACTGTAAATGTCACTGGTGCCTGATGAATCACCCTGAGGAGAGAGTTCTATCAACAGGACACCACCTCATCTCTGACAGTGATGTCTCAAGGTGATGTTCTCAACCAGTGGGCATATTCCTGCAGGACAGCCCTTCCCAATTTAGTGCCTTCCAGATATTTTGGCTGGGGCTGATGGGAGTTATAGTCCATTCTGGAGGGAATCAGGTGGAGTAGAAACTAAGGCTATGATCATATCAGTCACTTCATATAGAGGTAATTCTGTTCCACTTCAATCAATATTTCTAAGTAAATGTGTAAAGGATCTGAATGTAAGGCAGTAACCACAGAAATGTTGAATTCAAGCTAATTTTGTTTCACAACTATTCTCCTTAGAGATAACAGATACATTGGAAGACTTATCTGAAAATGAACGGTTACACTTCATTCTATCGTTTTTCTTAAATTGGCCATCACCCACCAACTCTGTTTCTCTAACAGATGAAAGAAGCGAGCTGTGAAACAAACACTTCCAGTCTGATAAAAGAATGCTTAAAAGTTAATCACTTTTTAAATATTTTATCCTGTTTTGTGTGCAAACTGTCTTGACACATGTGGTATTCCTAGTTGTTTTTAGCTGCCTATTGCAGACTAGTAAATCAAACTGGCATGAAATGTCATAGTTACATTTAAATTACTGATTCTAATATTTGGGGTGGGGTGGATTTAGTTTGATGATGTCTCAAAACGTAGGATTTATAGATATACATCCACAAACAAATAATTGATGGTAATACTGTAGCATTCTGTGGCCAAGATGCCTGGATTCTCCGTTATATACGGCTTAGGACATGATCCCATCCCTTCCTATGTGCAAATCTCTATTACAAGCACACAGTTCTGCACCTTGGATGTAATCATCCTAGCACCTACTGGTTCCTTTTAACCTCACACTTTTTTTGCAACCACCCCTCAGCTGGGGTCACATGTGGGCTGTGACACGCCCAACCATGGAAGGCCCATAGAAATTGGGAAGAAATTTATTTGGTTCTCATTTTAATGCAAAAACGTTAAATTTTGCACTTTCGAGGCCAATAGGCAAACCAAAACTGTTTTCCTTCAATATTCTCAGTTCTGCAAATTTCGCAATAAAGTTCTCCAATCAAATGTGCATGCAAAAATCTGTGTATTAGGGAAAGTGGCATTGAAAATGCATTATATTAGGGAAAAGTTCTTGCAGAAGTGTATTATTAGGCACAATTTCATCAAAAATTGCCTGTATTAGGAGAACTGTGCTCAGAAATACACATGAATTTTCATGCAAATTTTAAAAAGAATAAATCTCTCAATTTGAGATGAATTTAAGATTGGAAAAATTCTCAAAGTTTTGGACGAGCTGAACCTAAGATTCGAAAAATGAGAAACTGAGAGAAACCCAAATTGACAGATTTGTTCATCGCTAGAGGACCATCAAGGCTGCTATTGCGTAATTCTCATCTTCACCACAGTGGTGTGTTTAGTGCCTGAGTCATCTCTGTAACAGATCCCTGGAGTAAACAAAGCCACTGGAGTGCCAATGGGCATCTCATTGTGCAAATTACAGTGTGACATATCCACTCAGGTATTAGCAGTAGAAGGTAAAGATGACCAACTAAGGAGCCCTTCTGCTTGATTCTAAGATATCGGCATTTGAAGGAGCAATAAAACATTGCTATGCTTTAAATGCCAGGATTTTCTGAAGTGGAAAAAGTAACTGTGGGATGTAGTCATGTGATATTAAAGAACCACTGTTTTCTCTGTGTTCTACAGAAAACGTTCAGTCTTCAGTCCAATAGCCATTAGCTGTATGTATTTGAGGTTTTGTCTAGAGTATTCTCCTTGAGAGGGTTCCACCCTTAAGAGCAGCCTAGGAATAATTTTAAATGATAGATAGAAGGATAGATAGATTAGTTGAAACATTTTGAGAGGAATTGTAAGGCAGCAGGCACCGTTTTGAAGTTTTGAAGTTCTAGAAAGAAAGATAATTATGCTAAACATTTATGCCTCAAACCAGTTTAAGTTGTTAGACAATCATTAGAGTAAGTGGATTTTCCTTCAGAGTCTGAAACCAGTGGAATAAGTTAGTTGTGACATATTCATTGCTTTCAATGGGATTTGGTCAGAAATAATGCAAGTTGAGTGGGGTTTTCCTCAGGGGGCTGGCCCTACTATTAGACAAAGTAAGGCAGACACTTCCTCAATGAGTGTAGGTGAATCTATAAGAATGAACTATAGGACAATAGAGGGAAAAGATTATTTAGAATATGGATAGGCAGAAAGTGAACCAATGTGGTATAGTGGTTAGAGTGTTGGACTGGGACTCAGGAGATCTGGGTTCTAGTCCCCACTTGGCCATGAAGTTCACTGGGTGACTCTGGGCCAGTCGCTGACTCTGAGTCTAACCTACCTCACAGGACTTTTGTGAGAATAAAATGGAGAGGAGAACTATGTAAGCTGCCTTGGGTTCCTTGCAAGAGGGGGAAAGGGATGATAATAATAATAATAATAATAATAATAATAATAATGGTATCTAAATGTTTTGGAGTTCAACTCCCAGCATTCCTGACTCTTGGCCATGCCAGCAGGGACTTCTGGGAGTTGAAGTCCAAAACATTTGGAAATGCTCTCAGACACCATTGTTTCTGTATGTCCAGACTAACACTTTTTATGATATTTGTACCAGGAAATTATGATAGAATTGATTGTGCCCCCAAGTCTTCATTGTGTAACCTGTATGAACTAACCTCCACATTTGCCATGATCTCCAATCTCTTTCCTGGGAATTTACATCCAGTTCAGATCCCAGCAGTATATATGTTAACTAGGTATTTATTTATTCCACAAACACACCTGCCCCAATGAGTATCACTTTACATTAAGTGGCATGTGAGATCTGTGACTGGATCTTCCTGCATCTTTTTTTTTTACACATTGAGCATCTCTACGTTAAGCAAAAATCTCTGCTCCCTTAGTGGGCTTTCTTCTTGCACAGTCATTCTGGGATTACAATGGACACAATAAACATGCCTCCCTCTTTCCTCCCCCCTTTTTTTGGTGGTTCCCATGGTGGGCAAGTTCCATACGTTCTATTTCAACAGCCAGCAGATGGCACTGCAACGTTACAGGACCATTTCACTATCTAGGAAATAGACCAGCTCTTTCACAGCTGTGTATATTTGTTACAGGATTTTCAGTGAGTTAAATTTCAGTGAAATAAACTTCAAAAATACTGGGAAAGGCACCCAAGGATGATGACGTCATGAAAAGGACCCGGAAACTTCCGTGACTAACCAATCTTGATCACGTTATATGCGCTCTATGTGAAGGAGCTCTTGAAAGCAGCTATCTCTCCCCTCACAAAAAAATTGGGTCAGGACTATGATGCTGGAAGGCATGAAGCCTTTACCTGATGGTAATCACACACAAGACCTACACACACACACACACACACACCATTCACCACAGAGGGAGGAGGAACAGATACAATTCATGTACTTACCTCCCTCCCCCTTCTTGGTGATTAACAGCATCAAAGCAGCAAAGTCCTTCAGGAACATGGCCTGGGGAGGAGTGTTAAAAATTCTCATCCCAGTGCCACAGTCAGGGGATACTGCATTTGCATTTAGGCAAAGAAAATGACTCCTGTGTCATGTCTTGTTTGGCCCTTACTGACACTGAACCGCATTTGCCATTTTGTGGCCCGTTCACCTAGTTTGGAGACTTAATTCCTGGGGCACTTGCCTCTCCTTCTCATTGCTTATGTCTGGATATACCAGGTAGTTTTATAGTTTGCACTTGACGTCTTACACAATGAATTTACTATGACTATGTTTGGGAGTTTTCTTTTAAATGACATTTGCTGATATCCACTTCCATATTTTTTATGTCACTCTCCCCAATCTTCTTTCCCTTTCTTTTCAGGGAATGCATTAGTTTATTTCCCAAAAAACAAAATTCTAATTCTGTAGGATGATTCTGATTTTCCAGATAAAAATGAAATGAAATGCAAAAATATTTAAAGGGTTGCATTTCTACCTGTGCCATTTCACTTTCGATTTCTTTATGCGCTGCCGTTACGTTTGTTCCTCCTCCTTTGTTTCCTTGTGCCTTTATAAATGTCTGAGACAAGTATCCGTTGTTTTGTCATTCTTTTTGTGTATGTGAGATGCTGTTACCCACCCTGATCCTATGAGATAGGGTGGGCTTCAGCTCAAAAATCAGCCAATGAACTTCCAGAGATAAATGTTGAAAACAAGTGCTATAAAAATCTGTCTTTGGTTGCTTTGATCACAGAATATTACCCTGTTCTAAAACCTGTTCACAGCCTAAAAGAACAAAATCATGGGCAACTGTGTTCCAGTCCAGAGGAAAGAAACCTGATCAGCCTGACTTTTGCTCTTGACAGCATTAGGGTTGGGGTAAACCTATCCCTGCCACTTATTTGCTGCTGTTTTTTCACACTCTGTTGGTCCAGAGCTCAAAGCAAACATCTGAGGATGGAATGCACCAAGGGGTTTTGTTTTATGGATGAGGTACACAAGAACAACCCGCATTCGGCTGTACCAGGGTTACGCTTCACGCTGAATAAAAATCTCCCAGACGTTTTATAAGGGGTGAAATTGAAAGAATGTTGATCTTAATTAACTCAAATGCAGACCGATATGTCCTTAAAAGACATGGGGAGGAGATGTCTGTTTGTACGGCCACCCATGTCCTCAGGTAGATTATGCAGCTGACCATTACCATATGCTCAACTGAGGATGTCATTACAGCCAGGCCAGGGGAGTGGAATGTGGCCTGAGAAACAATTTGTTCTAAATAACATTGTCCAAGGATGAAGATGGTGTATGTTTGTGTGAGTTGCTAAAAGAGCACTAAATATGAAGGAGAGCCATTTTTACAGGATCCAAATCAATTTTACTTCAACTAGGTTGTGCAGGCTTCCCCAGTTCCTATCACCCCCTGTTGTAGTCCAATTAAGCAAACATTAAATCAGCTTTAGGATGACATGGAATGAATTTGAAACACAACTTCCTGAAATGACATGAAGGGTGCAATCCTATACATGTTTAGATTGGGAAATGCTGGGAGTTGGAGGACCTTTTTTTGTCTAAACATGCATAAAAATGCTCCCTAAAACAAATTTCTTAATTCAGCAGTGAAAATACTGTGTTACTTTTCCCTATGTAGATTGTAAATACTGCCAAGTAACCCGGTCTTTTTGCTGCTGAATGAATCACTCTTTGATGATCTTCCTCTCAACCTTTAACAACACCAAGGTGGCTCAGGGACCACACAGCTTTCTTGTTTACTTATCAGGCTCCTGAGTTGTTGATAATGGTTGAAGTATTTTCCCTCCCTATAAATCTAGTGATCTCCCCCCACCCCTGTACAAAAACTAAGCACCTCAAGGCACTCAAGACCCTTCCAATTCATAAATATTAATCCTCCTATATGCCCAGCAGGCTATTAGTTTCGTATCTTTTTATGTTCCTCTTATTATTAGATAATGATTCTGTATATATTAAATGCCGAAATATTTTATAGCTGCAATCACAGCTATGTTTGAATACAATTAATGCCCTGGCATAAATGCATAAGGAACAACCACCACCACCACACCAGGAAATCCTACTATTGTATTCATAGTGAGAAAGGGAGAAAGAAAAGAGCAATCCAGAAAAGAGAAAGACAAGTTAGAAGGGAAGAAAGACAAGGGTAACCCAGATACCTCCTTTCATGTTTGCAACTGAAAGTCACCATTTGAATTGTAGAACTCTGATGAAGGTGTGGTGATTAGCACCTGACAATGCAACCCTATGCACATCTTCTGGGTAAGGCCCTTGGGATTCAATGGCACTTCATCCCAGGTAAAGCATCTGTAGGATGGCAGCCTTATCCTATCTCTAAATTACCTACTTGGCACTGGTCACCATCAAATGACATCTGGGGCTCCTTCACCTGGACTGTATGTAGCGCGGTCAAGATCGGTTATACACTGAAGTCTATGGGTCCTTTTCACAATGTCATCATCCTCTGTGTGCTTCTCCCATCATTTTTTAGCTTTATTCTGCCATGATTAAAATTATTAAAAACACAACAGTAAAAGAAATAATAGCACTGAAAACATTTTAAGATAGACTTGTTGACTAGTCTGGAACTGAATGGCTTAATAATAAGCCAACTGGAATGGAGGGGGTAGGGATAAAAATTCAAGTTTAGGACAGATGTTGAGAAATATTGGTTATTGAGAATTAAGGGTCCTTTAAAACTAGGTAATGATGTTCTGTAGCCCAGAGAACCTCAAAATTTGTACATATGTGAGAAATGTCAACAAATGGATGAAACAAAAAGACTGTCCATAACAGAAGGTAAAATGTATTAGACAAAAACATGATTCCATCAGCTCTCTGACTTTGCCAAGTGGTTTTTACCTGGTCATTTTCTGATGTTAATAAAAATGACTTCTCAGGATAAGAAAGAACTGTGCATTTAAAATCAAGTTTCCAGTGTTTTTTTTAACTATTTTTAAACTTGAATAATACAAAAGTGAATTTGTTCAACACTAAGATGCATCTCATTAGTGGGAGGGAGGCAGCTAACTTGCAGATCTAGTTGCATGCAAATGGCTTAATTTGAATATATCTTCATGAATATTGTGGCAGTAAAACCACGGCTGGAATTTATGGTGTGTATCTTCTGTGAGTTGAATGCGCATTGTCCCCAACCTCTCTGACAGCACTCCTCCATACACTGTGGGCTGAATGTCTGCAATGGGGAGCTAGTTGTACCTATGGGGGTGGCCAGGTGGCCTACTTTACAGAGGACAGTTCTCTATTGGAAGGACTCCTCTGTCCAAGTCTGGTTTCAAGTCAACAAACCATAAGGGGCCTTGGAGTTGTCCATTCAGAGTTTATACCTGAATGGCAGACTGAGTCGGCACACTGGTCACCCAGTCAGTTTTCCTCACTATGTGTTGTATTTCTATTTAAGTTATAGCTGTTGCTTCTAAATTTGCAATTCTTCATGTATATTACCATATGCAAATGTGATGCAAATTGTTGTCCTTTATTTTATTTTTTTGCAATGCATAAGTGGCCACCCTATCTTCATGTGTAGGCTCCTCACGCAATTGATAATACTGCTATCTGCTGGCAAGGAATTGGAGTGAAGCTCCAAGGGAGCTGTTAGCCCAGCAAAGGCCCGGGAGAAGACCAAGGGCTTTTATCCATGCTGCCAGCTACTTCTCTTCCTGGTTCAACAGTTGCAGCTGGGTCTGCTTCCTCATTGTTTGCCTCTGGTACTTTTTCCTCTCCCTGAGTTGACCCATGCTCCTGAGGAGACATTGGGTGAAAGGATCTTCTGCTGGCCAGGCAGGCATTCCCATGACTACTCTCCCACTTGGACCACCTCCACTGATGCCCTGAAGAGCCACAGAATGAGGGAAGAAGTACCAAGGTAGAGCTTGAGATGGGGTCAATGCTGTTCTTCAAGACTTCAGGCAAAGCATCCCTGTGACAGGACTCCTCAGGTTGCCTCACATCGTCTGTGGGGAGTGGGGTTTACTATGGAATAGTAATCTTCCTCTAAAGAAGAAGTCTCCTCTGAGGTTCAGTTGGCCTGGAGCCTGACACCTGGAAAGTCACGGTTCTAAATCACATGTAAAGCCTACACTAGTTGAGAAGGCCCCCACAGCAGGCGTTACTTCTCCAATGTGTGTGGAGGGCTACAGAGACAGGTGACTAGGATACGGAGGAGGGGCAATAGGCTCATCCCGGCTTTTCCCCTCATGTAATTCTAATCATGTGAGAGGTGAACATCTGTGTTTAGCCAAATACAAGAAGACATCTTAATAGCAGAAAACACAGGACTTCGGAACATTATTTTTAGATGATGCTTCCCATGATGGAAAAGTAGTGACAGACATATTAGCAGGACTATATAACACAACAACATTGTGACAGATTTGCACAAGATGTTGCTTTTGGATACAGAGTTAGGAGGATAGAACCTGGCAATATCCAAGGACTGAAATACACTCTTCAGGGAATGAGCCTGAAAGTACTCGATACCATCAGGAGTAACCACAATTATATCAGATACTGCTGCAAGCAAAGTACCATATGTAAAGTCCTTTGGGAGGAACTCCTGGAGCTACAAAAATGGGGTCAAAGTTACATACCATCATTAACAGACTGCGACTAACACTTATCACCTGTGATCAACAGTGAGATACAGGACATTCTGGAATTAGAAAAAAATATCCAGCCATTATAAATGTCTCTACATTTTTGGAAGTCTTTGTGGAATTTTAAACAAGAAAGAATGACTGACTACCCATGAGGCCACTGACAAGAATGTAACAGTTGTATCAACACCAAATTGAATAGTATCTTCATTCTATCCCTCTCTACTCAGAGATGTGGTGATTACGAGTTACATCTGCAAATAAATGTGGATCTTCCTTTGGCATCTAACTACCTTTTGTGAAGATTTAATATAATGGGCATTTCAATTGCTTGGGATTGGACCCCACTCCTGAAGCATGTTTTTAATAGTGAGCTGCATGTACAATTGCATACTATGAAGGAAGGGATGAGATCTTTAAACAAGATTTGGCATGTCAGTGAAAGACTTGAGAAGTTGTAGCTTGACCTCAATTGTATTCTTCCTTCCATCGCCCCTTCTTCTATACCAAAACCTTTGGGTTCAAGGGTCGTGCTTGGACATAGATTTCTCATGCAAGTCAAAAGCAGCATAGGGCATGGAGAGTGTGCTGTTCTTATTGTGGTGATCTCCTGTTGAGCAGATGTTAAACAGAGATCCATTCATTCATTCTCTGGCAGTATTTTAAAAGTGTAGTGATAACCTCAGCATCCAGCTGGCCTCCATCCCCTATCACAATAAAATGTGTTCTAATGGCCACAGCAGCACAAGAGGCACCGAGAAATGGTTAGTTATTGCAGAGTTGGGCTGCCAGGCCCTGCACTACCACCCTGGTTTAATTTAGGATGCTTTAAGGGGTTTCATGCTTAAAAACACTGGAAAAATACACTCTGTCTTCCAAGTTATACCCAACAAATTCAAGTGAGTAACAGGACTTCACTTTGAGTATTGCTGTCATATTTTGCCTGAAGTGGAAAACAGGGATACTCATTAACATCATTCTTTTCCTACCCACTTCTGAAGCACCCCTCCCAAACAAATGTCATAACAGGTTAACTTGAGAGACTGTGAAGACTCTCCCTAAGGTACTCAACCCTCAAGAGATCAAACAGGAAGTTGACAGAGCAGAGCAGGTTATACGTGATGGATGTGTGTACATAAATCACTTCCTCAAAGAGAAATTGTTCCAATTCACTCACTGGCAACCAACTGCAAAGGTTCTCACAGACATACAACACCTCCTCCCCAAAAGGTTCCCCAAAGGAGAATAATAGATTACGGTTTGAAAACTGCTGGGAGAAAATAGGCCCTGTGTTGACAAAATGGAGGTAGGGAAACAGCAGGCTGAGAGGGAAACAAATACGCAAAAGAAAGAAACAGAGCCCTGCACCACAATTGAGCTAGAGTTAGTTGTGACTAAGGCCAGATCTACACCTCGTGTCAAATCATTTCAAAGGTGGAATAAAAAGCAGGAAATAACACTATAAAAGTGGCATATGGAATGTGTCCTGTGCCCCAACAGTTATCAGTGCACTTCAATACCTCTATAAAGCAGTAGTGTGGATCTAGCTTAAGGCTTGGTACATACAGGAGTGTAAAATATTTCTAGGGAACCTACCAACTTGGATGCTGACTAGAAAATGGGTATACTCCTGGGCAGGATCTACAGTACAGCTTCATAATGGTTTATAACAGTATCGACAACGGTTGGGGTCCAGGGCACACTCCATATCCTGCTTTGTATAGATCTGGCCCTGGGGGAAATCTACACATACGTTTGTAACATTCCAAAATCTATATTATAACAATGTAAATGGCTACTTTTTAAAACGTAACAGGCCTTACCGTTGTAGGCTATAGTTTCTCCCGTTTTTAGTTCGTTTTGTAAGGGCACACTCACTCTTTTCTTCGTTTCATTCTGTATCGTTTCTTCTTCGCCCCGATCTTGACACGCCCACTTCCTCCTTCTGCCCCCTTCCTTTCCCTTCCTTTCAATTTTGATTCAACTATTTAAGCAAAGGAAATTTCCGTAAGGTGAGTCGAGCAGCAGACAACTACGACCACAAGGGAAGGCAAACGCAGTAACTAAGCATTTGGGCGCCGAAGCAAAAGGACATGCCCCCACGACTACGATTAGATAGCAGAGGTTTGATTTCAGCAGCTGTGAAACGGTAAGTAAGGGCACATTACCATTTCTAAAATTATTTAATGGGAAAAAAATATTATAAATCGCAAACAATCAGTGCATAAAACAACTCATTTGAACCGTAACAGTACGTGCGTCGTGTGCCCCAAGGCGCCCTTGAAACCAAACCTAAACATAACAAAGCTTCTGTGTAGATTCCCCCCGGACTGTTTTCAGAAACAAGTAGGCTTTATTTTGAGGATAGCAGGATAGGAATATTTGGGTGAACAGGTGATAGGACAGCAACAACATAAGTAGTGCATTTGCTTAAAGCTGAACTAGCACTCTACAGTTTTAGTTCTACTTTAAGCAAATGCATTATTTGTTTCCCTAAGGTCCCCTCTACAAGGATTTGCTTTTGCGCCTCGTTAGCCAATTATGCGCATAATCGCAGAAGCGCATTTACACCTAATCCCTCTGCACGAGAGGCGGCGAGAGGCGGCGAAGTGCATTAATGGATATCCAAAATGCAGTTTACAAGTAGTTAATGCGCATAAGCGCATATTCACACAGTCAAAATGCGCTTTAACGGACGGAGCAAAATAAAACTCGCGATTTAACGCGCATTCGATAATGCGCATAATCGGAGAGATAATGCGCCTCTACGCCCCATTTGCGCTCCGCTGGTGTGGAGGTAAATTTTTTAATGAGACTTCAAAGAGCATTAAACCTCTCGTGAAGAGGCACCCTTAGCCACTTACAACCTCTTCCTCTTTCCCTGCTGCCCACCTTTTTTCATGCCCCTCATAACCAGTTACAGTCACTACAATTCCAACCCCTCCCAACAAGATACTTCCCCCTATAATGTTCACTTATTTAAGAAAAACTAGTTTCCAGAAAAAATAATTGTTGAGGTGGGGGCAAAGCTCCGAATTAGGGGAGCAAGCATTCTGCTGTACACATTAAGTAAAAAATATACTGTAATACAATGGGGTAACAGGAAGACATTTGGAGGAGCCTTCCCCAATCGGATGCCTTCCAAACATGTTGAACTCCCATTTTGTTGAGCCCAAGAGCTGATTCATGTACATTACTGTAGTGGTGTGGTTGCCACATGGGAGCCCCATGTCACAGCTGTAACACAGCTGTAAGAGGGGTGCAGAATCTCAGACCTGGGAGCCAAATCCAGCTGTCCGATTTCAGAGTCAGAGTCCTCTATCAGCGTGTGTTTTCAAAACACATGGCTTCCTCTAACTGGGAGTCCTGCCAGCAGAGACCCTTCGAGGTTGTTGATAGTAACAAGCAATGATAAACAGCTCGTTAGGTGGTTCAAAGGAACTAAGCAAAGGAGACATAGAGACAAACTCAGAATCAGTCTGAGTCCAAATATAAGTCCAAATCAGGTGTTAAGGATACATGAAGCATGCACAGGTGCCAGCCACACATAACAATAGTTGCTGCCAATGATGATTCGGCCGGTCTTGCTGGCTTTTATACAGGCCCCAACCTCGACATGCTCAACGACCAGCTGCAGCTCATTAGAGACCTTTCCGGCGAAGCTGGCTATATAAGGACGGCATTCACAGAGCTGAGTTCCTAGCCTGTAGCTGGGAGCTTCCCCTAAGAGGCTGGAATTGCTCTCTGTGCTTCATTTGTCATCTTTCACAAGGGCTGGGAGGACACTCCACTACTGGCTCAGAATCTGAACTGTCTGGGGAAGAAAGAGGTGGACAAGAGAGGCCTCCACCAGACATTCCAGAGGGGCCTGCCTCCTCTTCAGCTGCATGTCTGACACCCTCCTGTGTCACTGCCATGGGATCACTCTCAGGGAAAGAAGAGACCTTGAGCTCAGGTCAACCAAATTCCTCCCCCAAGGATGATTCCTTGGGATGACAGTCTGACAACGGACCCAGCAGAATTCATCAGAATACTCCCATGCTCTCTTTCCCCAGCCCTTCCCCCAATCACTGCTTGTTTTGTGGTTTCTTGGCATTTGTGCAGCTCTCCACCCCCCACCCCCCCAATTCTAAAATGCCTCTCCTAAGGTGTAATTATTGGCAGTAAGAGCTTAACGCTAAAATATGCTGGTGTTTTTTAGCCCTGCCCTTTTGCCTTTGGCCCCACCCACCACTGGAAAATGGCCCCCCAAGAGATTTTCTGAAACGAAATTCGGCCCTCAGGTTGAATGAGGTTTTGCACCCCTGGTATAAAACATATATAGATGGGCTCCCGTGTGAAATGTTTTCCATACCAGTGCTGGATGTTTTTGAAGGGAAGAGTAGAGTGAAGACTTGAAGATCAGGGGAGGCGCTGAAATCACTTTCTTTTGGATTTTTAAAAGTGTCGGCTTAAAGAGAAAGGGGGGGATTTTTGAGCTAGACAAGCGCATGGTATGGCTGTCACAGAAAATGAGGCAATCATCGCGTTGCCTGAAAAATAATACATACCTAAGCCGCACTACTACTACTACTAAGCCCCTGCTGCCAACTCAAGTACATTTGAGCATGGCTGACATATTACCTTTTGTTCTCTCCACCTCTCCACTCTTTCTTAATTTTAAGTGACGTACATTTCTGAAAACATTTGAACGCTGGGTTTTGTTCCAGCAGAAGGAGGTCCAAGCTCACTGCTCACAAGGTCCACTTTTCACCATGTTCCCTTTCTAACGGCTGCTTTCCCCCCCCCACCTCCCCTCACCCAGTCTATAATGGAAATGCTGACAGATCCCTCCTTGCGACAGCATTAGCAAAGGCTGTTCTAATAAAGTGTACGTTTCAGTATGGATGTACACGATAAATTGCTATTCAAAGCCCAAGCCATGTCATTTCCTTCCCTAAACTGTAGCGAACATAAGAGTGCCTTTGTGCTCGGGACAAGCAGCGATTTGGCTCAGTTCATTGTGTGGGTAAGTCAAAAATCTTTAGTCAGCCTCTTGCTCTAGCAGTCCTACTTAGCATTAATGCCAACAGTTGCTGCAGCTTTGAAGATTTCATTCCAGAGGTTCAGACAAGTCAATCCAGAGTGCTACATATTTCTCACACTTGATACACTGGGGCTTCTAGATTTTTAAAAACATTATCAAACAATAGTGCAAAATCATTGCACAAATGCATATACGAATACACATTTCACATACACACAAACACACACACACACACACATGATTTGGTTGAAATGGCTATGTCTTCAAAAGCTTACTTCCACAAAAGCAGAAATACATTTAGGAGCATGTAATGTTTAGCTGGAGGCCAGCTCAGTATGTTTCTGATTACGTGAATGACCCTCACCCTGAAATCCTTTTGTAGAGGAGCCTTTATTCTAGACAACCTACTGACTAGCAAATGATCTAACAGATTTCACAGCACATAAATTAATAGTTAATATGGTATTCCGAATTCAGACTCTGTCATTCCAAAATCGGTTACAAAACTTTAAATTTACAAATAGTGGCTTTTGAAACATGAATAGACATAATGAAAACTAGGTTATATAGGAAATTGATTATTTTTTTAAGTTAGTGGCTAAAATGTTTGGGCTGGTGGCTATTTAAATCTTTTTCATGGCTACCCTAAAGGTAAGCCATTAATATTTCATTTTTAGCCTTATCTGACTGGAAATATTTGTTGCCATATATAGAGAAAGAGAGATTAGAGACAGAGAAAATGGATTTCAATAGCTTTTTCCATTGTGTACTATTATCACATATACCAAAGCCATTCATTAAGTTTGGAGAGCTATTACTTGAGCTTATGCTGACTGCCAACATCTCTCCAGGGTATCAGATGGAACACCTTCCCAACCCTAAGTGGAGATGCTAGGGACCAAATCTGGGACCTCTTACATACAAAGCATGCGCCCAAACATAGAGCTGCATCCCAGAATGCAGGACATGGAATAGTGGGTTCAGGTTACAGGAAGCCAGGTTCCAGCTGGACATCAGGAAAAGCTTCCTGACTGTTAGAACAGTGTAGCAGGGCTCTCCCACACTAAAGGCATTGAAGATGCAGCTGTCAGGTATGCTTTAAGGTGGATTCCTGCATTGAGCAGGGGCTTGGACTCGATGGCCTTATAGGCCCCTTCCAACTCTACTATTCTATGATTCTATGATCCTAAACCTCCAATACATCTCAGTTCTCAAGATCTGAACCTTTGCGAGAACACCGCAATGGATTTCTAGGTGATTTCTACTTGGCCATGACTATCCCTAGTAAGTTAGGGTGGGCTTATTATTTTTATTCATGTATTCCGTTTATATAACACCCATTAGCCAAAGCTATGGGTGATTCACAACAATTAAAAACACAAAATACAGCATACATTATAAAAAAAATTAAAGTTTAAAACTGCAGTATAAAATAAAAGTAAACACCAGACTAAAACCTAGCAGCAATGCAGATATTTAAAATACAATACCAGAAAACAACAGAACTAAAAGACTATTGCCATTAGGGGTGTGCACACCAAAAAAATCGCCGTTTATCGTTATTGTCATTTCGGACCAAAATAATTATCGTCTTCATTCATATAGGTGAACCGTATCGTCTTCACAATAATTATCGTGAAAAATGATATTTTTGCAGCCCTATTTTTAAAGAAAAATGCCTATAACTTCTGTATTTTAAAAGTTAGAGGCTTGAAACTTGGTCACAGTGCTTATGGGGTATGCCTAAGTATGTGTATGAAATTAGAGATTGATCCCTCCAACCCTCAATTTTATATGATTTTTTAAAAGATCGTTTCCGTTCTGACAGGTCTGAATGAACGGACATGGTGAGCTGTCATTCTGATCTGTCAGAAATGAAACGATCTTTAATAAATTCATATAAAATCGAGAGTTAGAGGGATTGATCTCAAATTTGGCACATATGTGTAGCACATGTTGCTACACATATGTGCCAAATTTGAGATCGATCCCTCCAACTTATAGGTATATTTATATGGCAGTCTGATAAAACAATAAAATCACCCGAAAATTATCATCTCTGATCATTATCATAGGTTTTTGTATCGTACCGTCATCGTTAAACACATGCACGATGATGACCCTATTGTATCGTTATCGTACATTTTAACGATACGAAACGCATCCCTAATTGCCATATCCATTATACTTACAGAGACAGAGAGAGTTCTAGATGAACAATATTAAATATTTTGTATATTCACCTATGGTCAGACTAAAGATGTAAAATATCCAGCCATTTTAAAGCCACAGGGATTCCCCCCCCCCCCCAATTCCATCCAGCGCAGAATGTAGAAAAATATGCAATATCTTTATGTGTGTGTGTGTGTGTGTGTGTGTGTGTGTGGTGGTGGTGGTGGTGGTCTTTACAAAATTACAAAAATTGCTCATAAAATTATTAAAATCAAAAACATTAAAGTAAAAACAGTTATTAAATTTGTAATTATTATCTGAATAAGCTATATTTTAAAATTTAATATACCAGGCATGATAATCTTATGAGCAAACTAGGTTATAGATTTTAGGCTCCTATTTAAGGTCTGACCACAGGGAATGTCAGCAAGATAATCTCAGAAACATCCCCATCATCCTAGGAGCTGGAAGAAGCAGGAAGAACTGGAGGAAGACTAGTGTTCAGAACCTGTTCCTGTTTGTGAAGCTTAGGGAACTTCCTAAACCTGTTCCTATTTGTGAGGTGGAATTTAGGGAAAGGTAGTCTGAAGGAAAAGCTACTCAGAGCTTATTTAGCTGTGGAAGGCTCACTTAGCTATTAGAAATGGAAACCAAGCACATTCAACTCTAATAATTTTTAAGCAATCTCAACCTCTTGAAAAGTAGCATTTTATTCCCCTTTGTAAATAATTCCCCTTAGGGTGACCATATTTTGCAAACCAAAAAGGAGGACAACATGGCCGGCTCCCAAGGGGGCATGCCCACCAACATGTCTGGCCCCAGGGGGGGGTGTCCAGCACCAAGGGGGTGTGCCCACCTGACCATAGCCATGGTCACATATCTGGTTTTACAGCACACAATTAAGACAAATCTATTCTACATAACATATTACTGTTAAAATCACTGAAATAAAGAACAACATATCTGAAATTAACTTCACTTATTCCTACTTTTGTAGCTTTTGCTGTACTTTGAAGCTTTTGCTATACTCTGTGTGATACATTCTCCCCTTCTCTCAAATATCTTTTCTGACTGTATCCTCACTCCGCTGCAAACTGCTGCTGCTTTTAACAGGGCTTGCTGGCTGGCTTTTTTATTTTTAAATTTCAATTTTATTTTAACCTTGTGTATGATTGTCACAAGTTTCTCTACTCTAACATTAGGGTGGGTGTTATGGGTAGCAGACACTACTTTGCCCATTCATACTTCTCACTTGTATACATTAGCTTCTCAAGGCTTGCGCATTGACACCACTTTTCACATACAGATTTTGAACTCCTGTCTACTTCCTGCACAAACCTCTTTCTAATACCCTGTATTGCCTGCCAGCACTGTAGGGCTAAGTTACAACAGGTATCTCTGGGTTGTCTGTGCAGCCTCTGTTGTCTCTCTCTAAGTCTTTGCAGCCAAACCAAAGCCTCCAGCCTCAAACAATCCCCCCCTCTCTCTGCCAAAGTCTCCTGATGGTCCAGCTGAGCTGCACACTTGTGGCCAGGGGTATTGCTTATTGTTTGGTCATGTCTGGTGACTCATACTTTTAAAAAACTCAGCCGTCAGCTGCCTCCACCTCCTGTCCTCCTGCACATTTGCTCGACTCTGATGCACTCTTAAAACACTCTGGGTGGCAAGCCACCTCTCAGGGCCAAGCTACAGGTGAATCTGGGTTGCCTTCAGCCTCTCTCTGCCTTATGCCAGACAGCCGACATCTCCAGATTCCAGCCTCAAACAATCCCTCCTCTCTCTCTGTCAAAGTCTCCCAACAGTCCAGCCAGGCTGTGCACTTGTACCCTGTGGCTGGCGGTAGGGTGCCAGCTTATAGCCTGGTCACATCTGGTGACTCTTGTTTTAAAAAAACTCCACCACTAGCCACCTCTGTCTGCACCAACACTGGACTCTGAGATGCTCTTAAAAGGCTCTGTGTGGCACGCCAGCCTCTCAGGACTCAGCTTCAGCCATCTCTGAGTTGTAACTCTGTCTGAAACTGATGCCAGCCGAAGTCTTCAACCAGCCAACATCTGCACCAACACTTGATTCTGAGACTCTCTTGAAAGGCTCTGTGTGGTTTGCCAGCCTCTCAGGGTTCAGTTACCAAAAATCCTGACAAATCTGGGTTTTTCCTGTCATATGGTCACTCTATAAAAACATCTTATTTTGAAAGATTGTGTATTAGATTATGAAGATGTCTTTTAAGTACCATGTGGTAATAGAGAAGTCTTGGATTTATGTGTTTAAGAAGCTGGGGAAAGGGAAGTTTGAGATGTGGGCTGAGATGATCTGTCTTAAAGGAGTGGATCTAAGATAGGCAATTCTGCTGTTCTGCTGCCTGTGTGGTCATTACAAAGTACGAAGTGATGATGAAAGATACTAGGAGCTCCATCACACCAGTGTTTTATCGCACCTTCGTCCTGCCTTTTTTTACCATTTTGTCCCGTGATCCTCACACAACATTGTCTCTCTCCTGCAGTCATCTCGCCTCTTCCCCTACATTTTCTATGGCCTCCTCCACACGAGACGTTTAATGAGCCTTAGAGGCTCATTATAAATTTTACCTCCACACCAGCAGAGCGCAAAACGGGCGTACAGGCGCGTTATTTCCCCGACAATGCGCATTTTCGAATGCGCGTTAAATAGCGACTTTTATTTTTCTCCGGCCGTTAAAGCGCATTATCGCGGTGTGAACAAGCGATTATGCGCGTTAACGTCTTCTAAAGCGCTTTTTGGACATGAATTAATGCGCTTCGCCGCCTCTCGCCGCCTCCCATGCAGAGGGATTAGGCGTAAATGCGCCTCCGCAATAATGCGCATAATCCCGGAACCGGGCGCAAAAGCGCATCCTTGTGGAGGGGGCCTATGTTTTTCTAGGGTGGGGAAAGTGCAGTATTTTTTTCTCCACGTGGGATAAAACTGCCCTTCCATCCCCGTGTATTGCCGTCCTTGCACTATGTCACAGAACATCACTTCTTGGGGGCGTGTGCGTTGAAGGGCGGTGTTGCTGATAAAAGAGGAGAGCGGGGCAGTTATCCTCCAGTTCATTGAACCGCTCAACTAGGAAGGGAGAGAGGGCGTGCGAAGACCCTGCACAGAAGGGAGCTTCATCAGCGCCCAGGCGATGAAATGCTAAATCACTAAAATGCTAGACAACAAAACCAGAGGGGGGAAGGCGCCCATGCCCATCACAATGTCCATCAACCACAAGAACCAATGAACTGGAGGGGCAAGGAGAGAGGATTGGGTGGGGCAGGAGCAATAGGGGAAGAGTGAACAAGAGATTTTTGCCAATACAATGGAGATGCCAGGAAGAGACATGAAAGGGACCAGCGCTTGACACGCCAATGAAACGCTAATGAAATGGAGGTGGAAACAGCGGGTCGTATCTGGGAAAAAAAGAAGGTGTGATGGACCCCTGATAGACCAAAGATAAGGAGCGTCATCACATGGGGAAAATCGCATTTCCTTACCGTTGCTTCTCCGCCCATGCTTTTGTCCTTTATTAGTTCTTCATGTGAAAGAGGAAGTAAACAACGTGCACGTGGCCCATTCAGTGGGCTGTTTTGATTGCGCTGCTTCTCCTGTACACAGTAGGAGATAGTGGCAAGTTCCATCTCAAAAAAGAAGTCAGGGTGTTTTTTTTGTCGTGCGAAGAAGGCTAGAAGGGGTGGGAGGCATGTGGCAAGCACAAGGGAGGCAGACGACATCATGAGAGGGACCCATGAAAATCCATGTGTGCTCAGTAACGAGCGTGCAATAGAACACTCATCTGATGGAGCTTGAGATCTATCAGTTCATAATAAAAAGCATATTTGCCCGTTGGAATTTCATAGTTATTGCTGTTATGAAATACTAGTAATATTCCTGGAGCACTAGACAGGTGCACTGTAACAATAATGAAGATTAGATCCATTTGATGTGCTAGTGCCCATTCCTGTTTCCCATAGCTCAAGGCAGAAGTGTGCCACCACTCCACCTATATACTAGGCCCGGTCGTGAACACCCCTTCTCCTGACAAATCCCACCACTTGAATAAGCCTGAGGGAAGGGCAAAATAACACTACCTTTCCCCTCTCTGTAAGGGAACAAGGCAAAGACTTTGGGAAATAGGTTCTGCTTGTGGATGTTGTGAGCTAACGTTTTGTTTAGGTGTATCTCATTAATACCTATGTTGAAGCAGGTGAGGAATCTGAACGAACACATGGTTTTATGGTACAAACCAAAGAAAAGTTTATTGAACATGAACAGAACTTTGTTATTGTCAATATAAACCAAACCTGCTTATTTCTTTTAATATCACATCCATTTTAGTCCCCTAGTAATATAACGTCTTTCACTCCTCATGTAACTCCTGACCAGCAACTACCCTTTACTCTCCACACTCTCCTCCAACGATCTCAAATAATAATAATAATAATAATAATAATAATAATAAATTTATTACCCGCCTCTCCCAACGGATTGAGGCGGGGAACAGCATCAAACATAAAATACAAAACTGATTAAAACACTTAAAACCAATACATCATTAAAATACCAATAAAACACCAATAAAACACTTTAAAATTCATCTGGGTAGGCCTGCCAGAAGAGATCAGTCTTTATAGATCTTTTAAATTCCTGAAGACTGGTGAGTTGGCGAATCTCTCCCGGCAGGTCATTCCACAATCTGGGAGCGGCAGAAGAGAAGGTCCTCTGGGTAATGGTTGTCAGTCTAGTTCTTGTTGACTGTAGTAAATTCTTCCCAGAGGACCTGAGCGTGCAGGGCGGATTGTATGGGAGAAGGTGATCCCGTAGGTAACCTGGACCCAAACCATGTAGGGCTTTAAAGGTAATAACCAACACTCCACTCTCTACCAACAGTTTTTATCTTTTATAACTCCTCCCCCTCTTTCCCCTGCAGGAAACAAGGGATTCCCAGCTGTGTGTCTGCCGTCACTATTCAAAGTGCTGGGTTTGCTGGTGATGGAATTGGCAATCTATTTAAGTCCTTCAATCCTTCCCTGGCTCTGCCTTTGGCCTGACCACCAAAAGTGACTTAGGAAATTGTGGATGTGGGAAAAATGGCCCGGAGAGATGTTGCAGAGCAAGACCAATGGGTGCAGGATGGGTTAAGCACCCTTTCTTCTTGCCACTTCTTCCAGGAAAAATCCTGGAAATCCTACTTGAGAATGAATGTATCATTTTTGCTCAAGCACCCTAACACTATGGGAAACAGGGCTGGCGTCAAGGGTATGCATGGTTGGGCATCTTTCAAGGGCCCACACCCCAGCAGGGACCCAATGACAAGAGCTTCCTTGAGTTGCTCTTTCTCTTACCATTGCAACCTGCTTGTTCACCTGCCTATTGCTGTTGCTCAGACAATGGTGGCAGTGAGAAGGAGGACCAGTAGACGCTACTGCCGACTTGCTCACTGGACCTCTGCCTGTCAAACAAGTGGCAGCAACGATGAGAAAGATGATGAGTAGCAGCTGGTGATGATGGTGGTGAGAAAGTAGACTCCCTGAAGGAGGGGGACCAGCCCATTGAGAGTGTCTTGCCCAAAGGACCTCAAAACACTGGAGTCAGCACTGCTGCGAAAACAATAGAATTGAACATCCTATTGGATGCTGTCTATGACTCAGCATGAGTCCTGGGGATTGGCAGTGAGGAGGAAACAATCAGCTATTGATTGGGTAGTGTTGCTCATCATAGATATTTTTGGTTTTATGGTGGACCTATACATTTTGTTCACCAGAAATCCATGTGTTCACTCAATCCATGATGCCAAGAGTGTTCCACTCAAATGGACTGGAGAGTTCAATTCCTTGCCATTTCAGACTCAATAATCCACCACCAGCCCTTTCTTTTTGTTCTTGCACATAGAGCACATGACATATTTCATAGCATGCTAAAAAGCAGCTATAACTCATAGATTAGTGCCTGGATATCATACTTAGAAGATGCGATAGATTTCATTTGCCAAGGAATTCAATTTATTTTGCTAGATGCAAATATAATTGCTGCACTCCTATTCATCTACTTTGTTTTTAATCACTGGCCATGTCTTAGGGATGCACATAGATTCCAGCTTGCACAAAGAGGCAGTGTACACTCATAGTATCATATTCCATGTCTCTGTGGAAATGACATTTGAAGTAATGTTCTGCATCATAAAACTGCAACATCCTAATTCCCATAAGTCTTCAGCTCATTAAATGCAGTTGCTGGATCCAGTGGTTAAAACAGATTATTTGAGACAGACAAATGGAAGCTCTCCTGGGGCCAACCAAAGCACAGGGAATTTGTGAAGAAAGTACTGCTTACCCAATAGCTAGGAAGACAAGGGAGCTTTTATCAGAAAAGCTGTGGTGAAGAGTAAAGGGGTAGTTTTCTAATATATCAATGAATTAAAATTCAAAGTAATTTAAATTTGGCATACTTTAATAAATCTGAAGCCAGTTGTTTTGAATGTATGTAAAATTAATTCAGACAATCACTAGCAATATTATGATGTTGTATTAATCCTACTTAGCACCGCATTAAATGGATCTAATCTTTGTCTCATTCATTTTATAATAATTCTGTCATATAGGTCTAGCTTTCCTCCTTAACAGATAGGGGAACTGAAACTGATCCTCATTTAGACTTAGAGCTTCTCTACATGAGCGATTTTTTGCACGCTCATGATTGGCCACTCATTGATGTTTTTGGGTCCTTTACATGATGCCCTCAACCTTCAGAATGTCTCCCAAGCCTTTCCCTGGTAATCTCGCTTGAAAACAACAACAACAACAACAACAACAACAACAACAACAACAACAACAACAACTGAGATAATGTACTATTTTAAATAACTGTAGGATTAATTCCACCACTAGATTGCACTGTTTCATTTAACTTTATGGAGCATTGCCCAAAGGGGACGTTTTCAATTACAAATCACATGGTAGCAAGTTGTCACCATCTAAAAGAGCTTCTAGTGAACATGGAAAGGCCTGAAGAAAAGAAGTCTGGTAAGGATGTGGTTTTTTTACTTAAAGTAGAGAGACCTTTACTGAAGGTCACCCATTGAATATAGATTTGAGCTTCTTGGCCGTTCTTAAAATTCATTAGTTATAAGACAAAATAATTTCCAGGCTCCAAACATTACATTTTATATTAGGAAAACCTACAAAACTGCTAACAAAAAGTGCTAGGTAAAATAAACTATTTATTTATTTATTTATTTATTTATTTGAAGCATTACCCCGCTCTACAGCCAAAAAGGCTCAAAGAGCATTCAGTCAATACAAAAAATACAATTCCTTCCTGCACATGTACAATCTAAAAAGATACTGCACAAAAGGAAAAAGGGATGGGGAAGGAAGAGGAAACTTGTATCTTCCATCATAAATATGGATTTTCAATTGTAGATGTTTGTGGATTATGTAATACTATTTGTCTTCTTGCATTTTAAATAGGAAGTAGTGGATCTTCCTCAATGACACATCTTGTTTGGCTCTTAAGCTATAAGTTTGGGAGTCTGTTGCTGCCAGGGAAAGCCTATAGCCAAGGGGTTCAGCCTCTTTCACTATGAGGACCAAATACCCCAATTAACAACAAGTTTTAGCTTAATATTTTAGCTCTTACTGCTCTTGCTGCATTTCAACCTTTCAGAATGGGTGAAAAATGCACAAAAGCTGGGAGACCACTAAATGATTAGCAGTCAGAGGGGAAAGGGAGCATGGCCATCTGGGGAATCCTGGAGGGACAGGTTGGGTCCAGAGGCAGGCTGGATTTGGCCCACAAGCCTGAGGCTCAATACTTCTGCTATAGCCCTTGGTGGTTCACCAAGTGGAGCAGCAGCACGCAGATGTGTGGGTTCCTTGTTTTGGCTCTGCCACTTTTTACAACTCGTTCTGTAACTCACACTGCTTCATAGCAGCAACATGGTAAACATTAGGAAAACTGTTCTTGTGAGTCTTCTTTCTATTCTTGGGAGCTATTTTGATATTATTTTAATAAGAATAGTGACACTGTTTTTTTGTTTTTTTAAAAAAATCAATACAATTAATAAAGTTGGTATGATTTTGATCAGTGGAAGCTGAGGTTTGTCTGGGATACAGAGCGTCTCTACATTAAGGAAATTGTGTTGTTTACCTGGGGCTGTTGTGCTTCCTGGTTCTTGGCGCGAATGATATGAGCTGAATACATGGGGAAGAGAGGGACGACAAGCGAGAAGATCCCGTTTCCAGGGGCTCTATAAAAGGTTGTAATCGAGGGAGTGCCTCCCTCCCTCGCTGGCATGAGTGCAAAGGAGGCAAGGGGAAGTCTCATTTTTGTAGGTTAACTTGTACTGTACTGTTTCTTCACAGCCCCCAGGAAAGCCAGGATTTACTTCTGAGTAGATGATGTAAACTGCAACTCTAGGCACAATTACTTGGGAGTAAGCCCTACTGAACACAATGGGTCTTACTTCTGAGTAGACATAAGATCACTGTAAGTTTGTAACCCTTGGTACACTCACTTGGGAGTAAGCCCCATTGAACTTAAAAGGGTGCTCTTGATGGGGTGGGGGATCAGATCTGCCTCCCATTGTTGCACGGAGGCATTTTATCCTGTTCTCCCTTGATTGCAGACACCGAAGGTCTTCCGTTGACAAGTTCATATCGCAATGTCACCTTTACACACTGCTGATTTCATGGCATTAGGGTTTATTCCAGTTTACCTCTGATCTATTTTAAAATGGATTAAGGAGGGGAAACGGCATGAGACATCCTGGCTGTTGCCAACGTCATCAAAAGGACCTGCAAACGTCCGTGAGTGACCAGTCACGAGGATGCTTTATTTTGTTCAAGTGCTGTCAAACCAATACATATTATATTGGTTTGACAGCACTTGAATTTATAAATGTCGTCATCACTCGGCGCGGCTCTGTACTGACGAACAGGCCAGAAAGCCTGTTTAGAAGTAGTACAGGGTGGCGGCGGCGGCGGCGAAGGCCACAGGTAAGGGGGAACCCCTGGGGACCCTCCCTCCCACCCTTCTCTCCCCCACTTGCACTCCTTACCTGTAACCTTTGCTGCCGCTGCCGCCGCCACACCGTACTACTACTAAACAGGCTTTTTGGCCTATTCTTCAGTACAGAGAAGTGCCGAGTGATGTCGTCATCACTCGGCGTGGCTCTGTACTGATGAACAGGCCGGAAAGCCTGTTTAGCAGTAGTATGTGGCAGCAGCGGAGGGTAAGGAGAGTGAGTGGGGGGAGGGAGCATGAGTGGGGGGAGGGAGTGCCGGTCCAGTGTTTTTCCCCATAGGCTTGCATTGGGGGAAAGCTTTCTTTCCCCCAATGCAAGCCTATGGGGAAAACACCTGAAATGGCGGTCCTAATATCTGTAATGTTCGATAGTTATCAGACATATGGATATCGGATCTGATCAGATAGGGCCTCCTTAGGGAATAATCGTAATCGGTAATCGGATGTCCGATAACGACCTTATCAGTTCATTATCGGACATTGGACCGATACGATACACATCCCTAGTTTCAATCAGGACCAGCCAAAACTCTAAAGAAGCTATCCAACATACTGAACCTATTTGGGAGAAAGGGTTCAAGACCTTGGATAGCTCCTTCAGAGTTCTGGCTGGTTCTGACTGAAACCCATAATGGATTCACAGCCTCATCAAAATTGGAGCCACCAGCCTCCACTGCTTGGACTTCCCTCCACTGCTTTTGTCCCCAGGGCTGTCCCAAAACATTTTGCTGCCTGAGACAAGAAGGCACGCCATCCCTATTCCATATATAGAAGCCGACTGGGCTGGCAGTTACTTCAACACTGGCAATAGGACGATGTCCTCCACTGTAGCTGAGGGCAACAACGTAGATTAGGAAGCCCAGTTCAGGCTGTGTGACATATAAAGCTGCCACTGCTGCTCCCTACCACGTGCTGCCTGAGGCAATGGTACGGCTGACCCTGTGTGTCCCGATTCTGCTGTGAAGGATCTTTGTACGGAATGCAGAATTTATTTGGATGCATGTTGATTATCATCACGAACGGCTGCCTATTTGTTTGCAGGTGGCAGTAAATAATGCTGTTGAATTGCTAAGTCAATTCCTGAAGCTGCTTGCACGGATAGAAACATGAAAAAGTTCTTAATGTGTGAAATTGCTTTTAGAACTGCAGCTCCAGTCAAGCCGACTCAATGAAAAAAATAATTTATTGGCAAAACAATCCATACAACTTTTGCCAAAAACACTGCTGGTACAGCCATGTATTTTGCTCAAGAATCCCTAACGTACTCCAACAACTAGATATTTGGTTAGCATCACTTAGACTGAAGCGGAGAGCCTATACCCTTGCCAGCTACAGCAACCATGTGCAACTGAAGTTTGTTTTATTTCCCCATAGCTCTATGTTTTCAGTAGGCTTCTGTTTCCAGAACAGATTGCAAGACTTCCTCTGTGGCATGCAGAGATTGGTTTTACACATTTGCAGAAAAAACAAAAAGGTTACTAGACTTTACACATGTCCAGGGGTTAACCTTGAAAGTTTAGGCAGGTTTCGGCTCATGAAAGTCCAAGGCTCAAGCGACCATCTGAGTTTTCCTCTTAGAACATCTGGGATACTATAGATGTTTTTTTAAGAAGTGGGAAAAAATCACCACAAGCCTCCAGTTCATCAGGCTAGTGTACTTAAGGCCAGTTCTTATGGTGTATGATTAATGGACTATGGTTAATGATCTGTGGGGTCCAGAGGCTGACATCAAAAGCAGTTTATGGCCCATGGCACACAAGTTGGAGATGTGGCCAGCACCACCATGTGCCTGCTTATAGCTGGATCCGACTTCTCAGAACCTCGCTGAATAGCCAATTCTATGCAGAGTCAGCTGATGTCGATGGGCTTAGATGAGTTTAACTCAGACTGTAAAATCACTGATTGCAAAAGATGTTTGGGCCATTTCTCTATTATTCCACTTTTTTTTGTCCAAGTGACTGATCCAACTGACAGCATTGACGTCAAAGGGCTATGGGGAGCAAGCCATTTCTGTCAAGTTGTAAAATGGGACACTTTAAAAATACACTAATATTTTATTCCAACATCCCTTGAAGGAAAAAAAAATGTTCAACAAATGAATGGAAGTTTCAGTTTTATACCTCTGAATTATTTTTATTCCCTGCCTTCCCAATTCTTGGGCTTGTATTTAGGGCCAATTTCATATAATGCAGGGATAGACACCTGGTGCCCTCTAGATGTTTTGGACTGTAACTCCCATAACCTCAACCAGATTGGCCAATGTTCAAGAATAATGGGAGTTGAAGTCCAAAACTTCTGGAGGAGAGTAGATTGCCTGCCCCGATATTAATGTATTCTGTCAATGGCACCCAAATGTGGACTGTTCATCATGGCTCTGTCTCCTGGCATTGGTACAAATGTCACACATTCTGAAACCTGTCTTTTTCCATTCTTCTGTTCCAGCCTCCCTCAACCTAGGGTGACCAGATCGCCCGGGGTTTCCCGGTCCTAACCGGGAAACCTGGGGCGATCTGGGCCAACCGGGAGGCGGCAGGGGCAAACCGGGGCTGTGGGGGGTCACGCAGCGGCAGCGAACAGCGGTAGACCCAGTAGGTCCAGGCTGGGTTTTGGGGGGGATGGGTGGCTTGGTGGTGGGGTTTCGGGTGGGGGCACCCCCCTGCCACCACCTGCTGGGGTGTCCGCCTCCTCTCTACTGAGAGACAGGCCGCAAAGCCTGTTTCTCAGTAGATTTGAGCACCGGAGGGAAGCGGATGCCCCGGCAGGTAAGTGGGGGGGCCTCCTGCCTCCCGCTTCTTACCAGCTGGGACCGTCTGCGGGCGCCCGCGGGCGCTCACAGACTGCAGCGGACGGCCCCAGCAGGTAAGCCCCCTCCCACCTCGCTGTGTTGTTTTGGGGGTGTGTGGCTTGGTGGTGGTGGTGTTTGTTTCGGGTGGGGGGGGTGGCGGGAGGGTTCAGATCTCACATGGCAGGTGGCCTTTTTAAAAAATATATATGTGTTTTTGGGGGGTGGGCACGCCTCCTTTGGGCGGCCATTTTGGGTGGCTATTTTGGACCGGGATTTTGGGTTCCAAAATCTGGTCACCCTACTTTAACCCCCAGCATTCCTGACTATTGGCCCTGCTCACTGAGACTAAGGGGAGTTGTCCAAAATATCGGGAGGGCCCCCGGCTGGGTTAGGGTGTTCTCTACCATTCATTGACTGAATTCGGACAACACAATAGTCAATGGTGGGGTAATAATCAACTTTACAGTTGTTCATCTAGGGGGTACTCCCCACACAACATGGTAATAACTAATCAACTGTGGTGTGCTGAGTTGACTATGAGTTGTGGTGTGCTGAGTTAACTAGCACTGAGTTGACTATGGCAGCATTCGGACGACACGATAGTCAATACAACTGATGATTGTTTCCTCCCCCCCAGTTGCTTATTGTGTCATCCGAATTCAGCCATAATGTTACTTTCTGTTGTTCTGTGTTGATAGAAGTCCAAACCCAGTATTTCCTGGGTGTTGTTGACCTCTTTCAAATCTATCCTCTTTCCAAAGTCTGGCCTTTCCCTGCTGCTTCCTTTCGAGCTGAAGCAGCTTCTAATGAGTTGGCAATAAGAAGTGGCCACAGGAAGAAGCAGAGCTGCTTTTAACTAAGGAAAACTGGGTTCTACAACCCAGATGCTAGAATACATCGTGTGCTGTGACTTGGCCGCACATATGAAAGCATTGGGATATATCTTCCCCTGCCGGAGTCGCCAGCAAATATATACCAAAGGGAAAGGGAGTCTTAAACAATTCATATAACATATGGAAGCTTTGTATATTGATCTGCTGGGAAGGACTGAGCAAAAGTGTTTGTTTGAAGGACCATCCAGTTTCATAGGTTCCAAATGTTCCATGCTGACATGTGAAAAATGTTTGTGATTCTCCCCCCCCCCCTTTAAAGAGTCACACTGCTAAGCTTTTTAAAAAACACTTCCAGTATTTACTTAACCTAGTAACTAGGTTTATTAGGGAGGTCCCATTCTTTGTAGTTTAGGTAATGGATTCACCACATGTTTATGCTTTTAAGGGCTTGGGTAAGACGGCTAACACCTATTTCTCCACCTCCTGTCTCAGAGGTTAAGACCCTGATGTATTGCCCGTTTACTGCTGTGGTCCTTTCCCCATGTATAATTACATTCTACACCCAGAGTGAAGCAAATCCCAGGATTTTTGCACTAACTAAAAAATGGGAGGGGGAAACACTTTTTTAAAAGAAAAAAAGTAATAAAACGTCAACATTATTAACTCCCCCCATTTTAATAGAAGACTGAAAAAAACCGCCATTGTACCACATTAAAGGCTTTTGCATAAGGCTCACCATTGGCTAATGAGCCTTGGTGTCCCCCTCTGCCACATGCAACTGCCTTCAAGTGCTGCTTTTAACTTAACCTTGATGTAGTGCCAGGAATGTGTAAAGGATATACTTTGATAGTGGTGGGGGGAGGCTAATTTTTGTGAACATGCTTTGAAAATATGTGTGAGATTTATATGTTAATGTTAATTAATTGAATGAAGCGCCTTCTGCAGGAACAAGAAGCCAAATCATCTGTTCTTAATAATACTACATTACACATACTTTCCCCTTTCACACTGCCTTTCTTCCATGACTCGCATTATTGACTGTCTTGACACAACCTCATTTGGCCAAATGGCTTTAGATGGACATCATGGGAGGGGCTGTGGCTCAGCACCTGTTTGGCACACAAAAGGTCCCAGCTTCGATCTCCAGCATCATCAGGTAGGCCAGGGAAAGACTCTTGTCCAAACCCTTGAAGAGCCACTGGACCAGCTTTTCCCAACCAGGTGCCTTCCGAATGTTTTAGACTACAATTCCCATTAACGATGATTTGGAATTGTAGCCCAAAACATCTGTAGGCCACTTGGTTGAAGAAGACCGCGTTAGACAACATTTGTTTATTTGCGATTCTTATTCCCGATCCTTCCTCCAAAAGGAGCACAAAGCAGCTTAAAATATGAATAAGACAAGTGCCAAGAGAGCAACCAGAAAATCATACTATCTCACTAAAGAGATTAAAATGCAACAATAATAATCTAACACAAAACCCACAAAATCAATGAGTCAAGAGCCAAATACTTGTGTAAATAAAAAAGGGATTCAACCTACATTTAAAAACAATCACAATGGGGGCTAATCCCACCTTTCCTGGGTGGAGGTTCCACAAATGGGGGGCCACAACTGAGAAAGTGATGGGATTTTTGTTGTTGTTAGTAATATGCCTGTTAGTAATATGCCTCCTGTTACAAAGGCAATTAGCAGAGAAAAAAAATGAAAAAGCAAAACAGAACGAGAGTTTATCTGTCTCACAGGCTGTCTTAGAACAATAAAAGGAGAACAGTTTTACTCACAAATATTCTTGCAAAGGCAAGGCAGGTACAGCATCCAGTTTCAGAGAGTTTGTTCAGTCCATTTTGTGTTTCATTACACTGGCAGGAGCGAGAGAGCAAATGGAAGAGGTCAGAGAGAAAGGGGGCGGGGAGAGGAGCAAACAGAAGAAATCACAAGAAACCAAATTGTAGGTTATGTAGCTAGTTGCGCCCCCTTCCAGTAGCTTGTAGACAATGTTGCAATATTACCAACAGAAAGCACTCTGGGGAAACTAGGGATGATGGAACTTGTAGTCCACAATCTGCAGGGCCACAGGTACCATACCTCTGGTATAAGGTGTGTTCCTATGACTGCCCAGACAATGAGTATGAAATCAGGCATAGGCAGAGGACTACATGAGGAACATGCAGCAAAATTAGAAAAGGCTGCTTTCTATGCAGGTGTCCTGAGTGCATGGGGAGTTGCCATACCAGTTCCAGAAGCATTTCCCAGACTCTGTGATCTATGTAGGCTGACCATATGAAAAGGAGGACAGGGCTCATGTAACTTTAACAGTTGTAGAGAAAAGGGAATTTCAGCCAGTGTAATTTGTATGCAATTAGTTCCTTGTGAAATTCCCTCTTCACCACAGCAGTTAAAGTTGCAGGGGCCCTGCCTTCGTTTGTATATGGTCACTCTAGTATAGTGCCTGCGACTTTAACTGTTGTGATGAAGAGAGAATTGCACCAGGAACTAATTGCATACAAATGATACTGGCTGAAATTCCCTTTTCTCTACAACTGTTAAAGTAACATGAGCCCTGTCCTCCTTTTCATATGGTCAGCCTAGATCTATGTGGTGACTAGCTCTTCCATAGTACGGCCACTGTATGGAGCCACTGCCATATTAAAGCATATCCAACCATAGCTCAGTGAGACAGCACATGCTTCGCATGCAGATGGTCCCAGGTTCAGTCCCCAGCCTCTTCAGGCAGCGTTGAGAAAGACGCCAGCTTGAAACCTTGGAGAGCGGCTGCTAGTCAGTGTTGACAATTTGGGGCTAGATAGCACAATGGTCTGACTCCGTAAGAGGCAGCTCCCTATGCACATGTGCTACACATGTGCTGTCTACATTTTCCTAAATAAGATGCAACTAATCTAAGTGTAACACAGGAGATCTGTAAACAGGACCCCCCGGGTTTTTGTTACCAAGAGGCTCCATCTCACTGTCATTCTGAGCACCTTCCTAGCACTTTAACTCCCAAAGTTTCCATTTTGTCTGGAAGCGGAGATTTAGGGCAGGAAAACTGCCAAGACACAGTGTGCACTGGCTGTCCTCCATTAAGACAGACGACAGGAGTGACCCTCACACTATACAAGGGACATGAGACCTCTGGAATGTGCTGGCGCCTTACTCTCTACCATGGTTATTCTTGAACTATTTTTGGAGGGCTTGAAAAGAAACCAAGTTTTCTTTTGTTCCAAGATCTGTGCCATCCAGAGCATACAAGGGCTCAGCTTGCCCTCAGTCCCACAGTACCCTGAGGGAAAGGCAATAGGAGCTGATAAATATCTAGTCTCTCCCTCTCAATCAACTAAATTGCATGGAGAACACAATCACAAGCAGAGCCTCTATGGACGCAGAAGGTTCTCCTCTTCGCTTAGTTGTTCTCCACAAGTAGGATGAGGAAAAACAAACTGAAGCTGAATCCAGACAAGACGGAGGTGTTTACTGTCAAGGGCCACAACCTGGGGTTGGAGGTGTGTCAACCAGTTTTGGATGGGGTTACACTCCCCCTGAAAGACTGTGTTCGCAGCTTGGGGGTACTCCTGGATCCGTCGCTCCAAATGACAGCCCAGATAGATGCGACTGCCAGGAGTGCCCACTATCAGCTTCAGCTGATACACCAGCTGTGGCCCTTCCTAGAGTTGGAAGACCTAAAGATGGTAGTGCACACGCTGGTAACTTCGAGGCTCGACTTCTGCAATGCGCTGTACATAGGGCTACCTTTGTGCCTAGTCCAGAAACTTCAATTAGTTCAAAATATGGCAGCCATGTTGGTCACCGGTACACCTAGGGGTGACCACATTACACCAATCTTAAAATCACCCCACTGGCTGCCCATTAGTTTCCGGGCGAAGTATAAAGTGTTGGTTATTACCTTTAAAGCCCTACATGGTTTGGGTCCAGGTTACCTGCGGGATCGCCGTCTCCCGTATAATCCGCCCCGCACACTCAGGTCCTCTGGGAAGAATTTACTCCAGTCAGCCAGAACTAGGCTGACGAGTGTTACCCAGAGGACCTTCTCTTCTGCCGCTCCCAGGCTGTGGAATAGCCTGCCGTAGGAGATTCGACAAATTAGCAGTCTTCTGGAATTTAAGAAAGCCGTGAAGACTGCTCTCTTCCGGCAGGCCTATCCAGTTTAATTTTAAGATGTTTTTAATAATGTATTTGTTTTTATCTGTTTTAACGGTTTATCTATTTTATTGTTTTTATATTTATTTTTGGTGTTGTTCCCCGCCTCGATCTAGATGGAGAGGCGGGTTAGAAATGAAATGAAATAAATAAATAAATAAATAAATAAATAAAGGGCAACAGACATGATGAAGGAGGGGAACAGGGCTAGAGTGCTTACCCATTTATTTTAACCCCTTTCTGACCATCTGAATGGGGTTATAGATTCTTCTACTTCCTGTTTCTGAACCAGTGGCACATGGGTAATCAACATTTAGGAGACCTAGAAAAGCACTCACATTGAATATAAACACTATCGTTGTAGGATGAGAAATGATTGATCTAATACAGCCTTCCACACATGGTGTCTTCTAGATGTTATGGACATCAGTTCCCATGGCCAATGGTCAAGAATCTTTGGAGCTGTAGTCCAAAACATCTGGAGGGCACCAGGCTGAAGAAGCATAGTTTAATAACATCGTGTATTATGCTCTTCTAATCCCTTTTGTCATTTTTTTCCTTTTGATCATATTTGTTATGCCTTACTGCATCCCCAACCCCCAACCCCGCCAAAGTGGAGCTTTATGGCATCCTGCCCCTACTGTGCCCAGTTCAGGACATAAATACTGGTTTCAGGCAGTAGGGATGCTGTGTCATCATGTTCAACAGAGTGAGCTAAGCTGAAAGGCAAACGAACGGTTGACCAGTTTGATTGAACCAGTCAATGCTTTTGACTCAGATTTTCAAGATAGTTTTGTAAAAACAAAATACTTCCTAGTTAAGCAAAGAGGTGACTCAAATTGTTTCTCCTTACCCACCATGCAATGATCTTGACGCTTTTGCTTTCAGTGACCACTCCAAGGCTTAATGTTTTATACGAAAGGCTTTGTGTACACATTTTTCTAAATTCTGTTTTGTATACAGAAAAGAACTGGCTTGCCTAGGCAGGTGTTTTCTTGTTGTTTCTGTAACCTGGATCCTGTTTTATTTCTCATTCATGCTTGAGGTATGGGAAGCCTTTCAACAGACACAACGTCACCAAAGGATTTAGTGCTGAATTTCTGGCTTTGGGCCACCAGGGACATTTTACAAAGAAAGAAAGAAAGAAAGAAAGAAAGAAAGAAAGAAAGAAAGAAAGAAAGAAAGAAAGAGGCCTACAGCTACTATTGTACTCCATCTATAGGGCTATAACTTTGAAGTAGAGAGGCAGGATATAAGTCAAATGTGGGTTGCTCTTTTACTTTCAGCTGTGATTGCCACTGCATTTTTTTCCACTGGCAAGGCTGCCACTGTCATGGTGGTAAGGAGAGGAGAAGCAAAGTCCATTGCTGTTACTGCTACATAGGCTGCATTTGGACATCACAGTAGTCAATGGTGGGTTGAGTAGCCAACTCACAGTTGGTTATTTTGTGGGTACTCCCCACACAACATATTCCTACACAACTATGGGTGGTTGGGGCTGGTGTTGAGTGGACTAATAGTCAACCCAGCATTTGACTGACACAGCCCCCGCCCCTCTCCCCACCCTCTCTCCTCCCAATTCTATCCCAGCAGCCTCTGCAAGTTGCATCAGTTGTAGCAGAGTGGCAGCCACTGCTTTGGTCGCTCTTGCTGCCTGCCTCTATGGGCTTGTGTTTTAACCCACTCACCCCTCCACACAACACTTTAAAGAACTGGCTTTGAGCTAAACAACTTGCAAGCCAATTGTTTCTCTCAGTTGCTTATTTGGGCAGAATAGCATACCGTCAGTACTTTGTGAGCGGCGTGTAACCCTCCACACAACACAATAAGCAACACAACTGACGATTGTTCCCCCCCTCAGTTGCTTAATGTGTTGTCCGGATGCAGCCATAGTGCTGCTATATGCTATGCTGAGACAGTTTGCTTGCCATCAATTGTCCCTTTTGTGTGGTTTTCCTCCAGTCCTGATTGCTCATTAGATACTAATTGCTCCATTTCCATGCCTCCACCTCCATTATTTACTCAGGCTGGTGCTTTTCAATGTATGTTACCTTTTGTCATGGAAGACATAGGGGCAACACCCATCAGGAAGGTAGACAAGAACTTTATTGCCTCTCTTAAACAAGAGCAGGACAGAAAACTCCTGACTCCACCCAGCTACAACTAAGTCCAGTGCCACCTAGTGACTAAACAATATAATGACACTGTCCACACACATCCACCCCACCTTCGTTTAAAGAAACACAATTAAGTCAGCACTGTAGAAACATTTGATCATTCAGATATACAGTCACCCAGTTTTAAATCTTGAAGGCTTCCTGAAGAAAGTGATGATCTGACTAATAACATTGTTGTAAGTCTTACAAGATGGCCCAAGCAGAGTTTCTATAGATGGACTTGAGTTTTCAGGTACTGCTCAGGTATTCAGGTATTTTCTTATGGATTGTGATACAATACAGTACAGTTCATTTTTGTAATTAGGCCAGTTCACTCAGTTGTCCATAGTTAGCAAATTACTTTCTCATAATCTCTTGAATATTGCTAATGTATTTGTGTCATCTGATATACTGCAAGATTTCTTGAAGTTCTGGATCTCTATGAGTAGGCTTTTGGATCTGATTTTTTAAAAACACTGGTAGCAAAGCATCTTGCTCAAATTTGTAAGTGTCTACATGCATTATGGGGCTTCATGACAAGGAATCTGCTATGACCAAATTTTTTCCTAGAACATACTTTGTTACTGGCTTGAACCTCATCATTCATATTAGAAGAAATTGGGATAGTGATGGTATTTGGTCTATATCTGACTGTAGCTCAGTGGTAGAGCATATGTTTTTCATGCAGAACCTCCCAGCTTCAATCCTGGCATCCCCATGTAGGGCTGCAAAAATCCATACCTGAAACCCTGGTAAGCCACTGCTTGTCAACATGTAGTATCCTGGGCTAAATTCGCCAATGGACTGACTTAGTATAAGGCAGATTCCTATGTGTCTATGGTTTATGGTCATTGAAAGTAGGCAGACAAAATAGGTAAAAAACCACAAGTTATTCTTTTTCAATGCTTTGGTAAGAGGTCTGGAGTAGAATTCAACTGGCAACCATTGTAGTAGTACTCCATAGCTGCTTGTATCAGTGTTAACCATTGTGGAGGTTTGGCCCTTTTCTTCAATGTCCTATCTCTACACTTGATCTTAGCCAAAAGTCCTCAGTCCTCTTTTCTATCAGAACTCTGCATTATATAGGTGGAAAAGACTGTAGCTCAGTGGTAGAACACATATTTTGCTTGCAGAGGTCCCCATGTTCAATCCCAGGATCTACAAGTAAGGCTGGGAAAGGGCTCTGTTTCAACCCTTGGAGAGTTGCTGCCAGCCTGTGTATACAATACTGATCTAGATGGCTCAATGGTCCATGATTCATTATATGACTGCTTCCTGTGTGACTTTTCATGCTTCTGTTACACAGTACATTGCCTAATGCTCCTTCTTCCTTTTTCAGCTAATCTGCTTCAGATGTCCCTTAACTTTAGCATCTCCCCTGATACTTCCTTTCACACAGCTTTCCAGTCCACAGTCCCCTAATCATGCTAGCATAACATCTCCTGCCTGTAAGGGCTTTGCCAGATGGGGCTTATATTGTGAGATCAACACTGGTTACTCATGAAAGTTTGTGGGTTATTTACATGAAATCATTAACCTCCAGGGCCCTTCCCTTATGATCTTTATCCTGCCATTGTAAAGTGCAGTGAAAGTCCGATTTTCCTCTAGAAAGTGTTAATGAAGCGCTTTACTTTCTGGATGTACTTCTATAAAGGTGTATAACAGCAGCACCTTGTGGCTGTAAAATGAAACATATAGAACTTACTGTGGGTCAGCCTATGTAAAGGAGCTGATTTTAATCCTGAAAAGAATCAGGAAGCAGAAGCACCGGTAAGGATGCAGGATTTTATCTTCGTGTGGTGAAGCCTTAAGTCTGTCTGAGGTTTGTCCCCCACCCTCCAAACACAGGAATCTCATGAATGCCCAAAGGCTGTCAACTTTGCTTAGCAGATGGTAACTGCAACTTTAACTGTGGTGATGAAGAGGGAATTTCACCAGGAACTAATTGCATACAATTGACACTGGCTGAAATTCCCTTTTCTCTACAACTGTTAAAGTTACATGCGACCCGTCCTCCTTTTCATATGGTCAGCCTATATTAGTAAATTCATAATAGCCACTTCCAAGAGACCCCTTCGTACATCTTACTATGCCATATACCTTCCAATTGACTGGGCTGCCTTATTGAACACAATATTATAGAGAATGACAATAATGGGTCTTTTCGTTCCATTAGTGTGTATAAAAGCAACAGAAAAAAGGGAAGAACTATTTCTGTAGAGGGGCAAGAAAAAGAAACATGCTACCCTATGTGTTCTATTTTTGGTATGCAAGGTTCTTGAAGGAATATTTGTGAAAGATCTGGGGACGGAGTCATGTTAACAGGAAAGCACATTTACTTTAAATTACAAGATGCTATAGATTATTTGCCCCCTTTTTTGTTTGGTGTTATGTCTGTTTTTAAAAAGTATTAATAATCTTAATATAGCATCCACAAAATACTTATGATGAGATGTCAATGCCTACTAAGAATGAAATACAGTTACTAGTACATTGTAAAGACTTCCAACGCTCAGACTTATTCACATGGCAGTATGATTAATATAGGTAGAGTTAACCTCTGAGGCAGGAAGATTGACTGGCAGATCTTTAGAAGTTACTTCCTCGTGACTATCCAAAGATGCCCAGAAAATTAAGCTTATCCTTTGACAAAGATAGTTTTGGATAGTGCTCTAAGGGCGGGGGGCAGGAGAGACCTGATGACCCATGAAGCGCTTTTCAGCTCTATGCTCCTGTGATTTTTATGACCTTGGCTTGGTTTTAAAATGTGTGTTGATTCAAATAGATCTGGGCATGAGATAAAGTAATCACAGAGCCTTATCACCAACTGGATTAAAGTTCAATTTGTATCATCTTCATACCAAAAATTTCATTCACTCCTCATGCCAAATTTCTGCATGACTTCACCCAGTAGTTTCATGTAGATGTTGAAAAGCATAGGGGACAAAGTGGAATCCTTCAGGTATCCATAAACTGAGAACCCAGTACCACCTTCTGGCACCTAGCCTCCTGGAAGGAGTCGAGCCACCTAAATCTATTCTTGCAAGCCGGCCCAGAATGATACCATGGCATTATCTTCATCTGTGAAATGCTGGGCAGTATGGATTTGAAGTCCTACTGCAGACTCTTGCACAAGATTGGAATATTCTGAAATATCCCTTTGAACAAGGTTTTTTTTTTTAACCAAATCCAAATGTATTGTTAAGGCAACCTAAAATAGGTTTTAGCCTGATCTGAACAAGTATTTAGAACTGTCGGTCTGATCAAAATTATATAATCTATTTTTTTGAAATTACTAATAATCCAGATTCATTATAAAACTACACCAAGATCAGAATCAAAATAAGTTTATAGAAACTGAGCTCCCTTTTTTCTTGCCCAAAGATTGTTTATTATTTACATGTTGTATAGTATTCCTAATCAATTTCAGGTAACAATGAGCTTCTCTACATGAACGATTTATTGCACGCTCGTGATTAGTCAGTCACAGAAGTTTGTGGATCTTTTACATGACATTGTCAACCTCCAGGATGTCTCTTGTGCTTTCCCCCCTTTATCCCGCTTTCAAAAAGATTGGAGATAAGCTGAAATAAAATAAATGTGGCAAATTAGCATAATGCCAGCATAATGCTATAATACCACAATTAAATAGTGATGTTTCATTGAATATATAAAGCACTGACGAGAAAGGAAGTTTTCAATTCCAAATCACATGTTCACCACATGTTCACCATCTAAAGGAGCCCACTGTAAAACTGGAAAGACTCCAGAAGAAGAATGCCCAGTAAGGGTGTGAGGGTTTTGCTTACCGTAGAGATGCCCAATGTCTTTGCCTACACTTTTCTGATCAGAAGATGCTTTGTTCCATGTCTTGAGCACTACCAATGAATTGGCAAAATTAGGGTATCTATGACTATATCTTCTATGTAGGAAGAAACATGTAGCATATAGGAAGAATCCACATGTATCTACTTCACCATGTATACAAACATTGCAAATCTATAATATATGCATTTAGGGAAAATATCATATAGGAAGCAGCCCTAAGGCAACAGAAAATGGTGAGAAGTTACTAGGTTTAATGAGAACATTTACCATGAAATTTTATGCATGTCTACTTGGATGTAAGTCTTAGTGATCCTGTTCAGACGATGCACTAAGCCACAATGGTTAAGCATTTTGAGCTAAACATTATGGCTTAGCATGTTGCGTGAACCATTCCTAACCATAGTGGCTACACAACCAATTAAACACTCATTAACCATTTGCTGCAAAGAGGTTAGTGGCCTAACTATGGCTTGGCATGTTATCTGAATAGGCCCATTGAGTTCAATGTGGCTAGGCTTGCAGCCTTGTCATAATGAGAAAAATGGAACAATAAGAGAAAGAGAGGGGGGAAGGAAGGAAGGAAGGAAGGAAGGAAGGAAGGAAGGAAGGAAAAGATGGGTTAAGTCAATTCTTAAATTGAACTAGCACCTCTGAGAGAGTGCAGCCAAAAGGGAAGAACGAGGTTAGAACTGCTTCTGAGAGGTCAGTTTGACTTATGACCTTCATATTATTAAAAAAAAGTTTTTTGTTCTCTTGTGGCTATTAGGCAACAATAAATTAAAAAGTTCCAGCTATGGCACTGAAGAAGATAATAAGGCAATTAGGTGTGTTAAAGGTAGACCTAGATGAATTACATCTTTGAGTAACAGGGAATATGAATGTGAATGCTTCTTGCTGAGAACTCTGACATCTCACCAAGAAAGGATACAGCTCCAGAGTTAGAAAATGGTTAACTGTACTACCGAATTTCGCAGAAGAATAGAGAGCAACACAAGGCTATCAGAATGATAGTCTGGGATCATTAAAAAGGTCATACAAATATCAAAAATTCAAAAACTTGCCTATGAGATTGTCCCCTCCCATCCTTGAGAGAATGGGAAGAACGTCTCTTGAGTACTACATGAGGGCATCGAGCATATGCGAAGAGCTGTTTTTATTATGTTGTGTTCTTTTATTCATTACTTCATCTCTACATTTCTATACTATACAATAGCCAAAGCTCTCTGGGTGGTTCACAGCAATTAAAACCATAAAATACAACATGACAAAGCATAATACAAAAGTTTAAACGTTTAAAACTGCAGTATCAAAGAAATATATAACCAAAACCAAAATTCAACCTCGCAGCGATGCAAAGATTTAAAATACAGTCAGAGTGCAATCCTACCGCCCCCCCCCCCCATCCGCATCTGGGTTAATGGCTGGAGAAGGTGAGGATGTCAAAAGGTAACTCTCCTCTCTCCCAGGATGAATGCAATCTGGGCCCATCGGCTATGTCAGTCTGGAGTGCCATAATGAGGGAACGCAGCAGTGGATCCGTTACTCTGCTCCTCCCTGCCGCCACTTGGGACTACTCTGCTCATCCCACTGTTTTTAATGTGTGCATAGGATTGTGACAAGTAAGATATCAGATGCTGTGAAATACTAACTGCTGTTCCATGTCAGTAATCAGATATTGCCAAATGTTGATCACTATATGTCTGTTACTATTAAATGTGGATATCTACATGCCAGCTGTCAAATATTACTAAATGATGGTAGCTAAATGTCAGATACATGTCAAATGTTGACTGTTATTGCATACTGGCTGTCAAATCTTGTCAAACCTGCACTACAAATAAATAGAGTGCAAATATTGACTGCGACATGTCAGATGCTATCAGGTACTTATTGCTGCTGAATGTCAGGTTTTAGATACTGCAAAAATGATGACTGCTACATGTCAACATACTGACAAATATCTATGTCAATTGTCAAAGCTGCTGTGTATCAGATGCTGTCTCTGTGGATTTTTCAATGCCCTGACTCACCTATTTTGTCTTCGTTTTGCGGTGGGCACACATCCAGCTCTTTGGAGTCTCTCTGGACCAAAACAATTACAACCAAGAAGAAACTCTCTTCTCTCTTTACTCTTCATTTTTCTACTATAGCGTAACAGGCATATTCAGGTTGCCCAAACAAACAAACAAACAAACAAACCATCCCAACTAGTTTACTGAGTACTTGGCTACTTCGAAGACAAAAAGATAGAGGGCTGGTTTGCACATCAGGATAAGCCACATTGAAAACAAACCATGGTGGGTTGGTTACTTGCTCACTAAGCCACACTGTTGCCAACAGACGATCAGGCTCTTGCTGGCTTCCCAGGGCTTCTTTTCCCCTTCGTCCTCCTGCCCACTACCAGCATATATCCCAGGTGCCTTTGTGGCACAACTCTTCTACACTCCCGCTGTAATGCGATTCTCCCCATATATATGCCATATTTTCCAGAGTGGTGGGGAGAGTACCTTACTTTTTAGGATGAACATTTATTAATTTTCTTCCTTTAACACTTAAAAAAAACAGCCTCCTTGTCTGCTCCTCACAGATATGCGTGTATATCTGATTGACTTACCTTGTTTATATCATGTCCTTGGACTGAAGCCCAGCTGTCTGTCTTTATGTGCCCAGAGGAGTCTCTTCCCTGGGTGTGTGCCTTTGTGTTTTGCTTTCCTCAAGGGATTTCTCCCTGAAATTTACCTTCTTGAAGCCAGACTTATCTCCCAGACTTTTCGAGACTACAGCCCACCATCATGTACACGCGTTCTGTCAGGTAAATACATGTCAGTTTCCTGGATTTGGGGGGGGGGGCATTCCCCCCTGTTCTTAAAGATTGGAATGCCTCTCCTAAGGCTTAGTTACTGTCAGTAACAGCTTTAAGAAAAAATAGGCTGGTATTTTTGGTATTGTGGTGCCTGACCTTTTGCTCTTTGCCCCGCCCACCTCTGAATACACCCCCCCGAAGAGCTTCTCCAAAATGGAATTCAGCTCTCAGGCTGAAAGACGTTCAGTGCCCTTGTTCTATATGGTTAGGGTGACCATATGAAAAGGAGGACAGGGCTCCTGTATCTTTAACAGTTGCAAAGGACGGAATTTCAGCAGGTGTTGTTTGTATGCATACATAATCTGGTGAAATTCCCTCTTCATCACAACAGTTAAAGCTGCAGGAGCCCTGTCTCTTGACCATGTACAAAAGAGGGCAGGGCTTCTGCAGCTTTAACTTTGTGATGAAGAGGGAATTTCCCCAGGTTCTGCATATATACAAATGACACCTGCTGAAATTCTCTTTTCTATGAAACTGTTAAAGATACAGGAGCCCTGTCCTCCTTTTCATATGGTCAGCCTATATATGGTGGAAGCACAAGAGCTCACAGGGGCAAATCATTTTGTCCCTTATTTGCTTCCCTTAGAGCCTCATCAGACCGGGGGAGGGGAGAGAATCGCATTTCCCTACCGTCGCTTTGGCCTCCTGCTCCTGTCCCACAATAGGGATGACCAGCTTCCTCTTTACTCACATAGGGAAGAAAGAGGAAGCAAGCAATGACCACATGGCCCATTCAGTGGGCATTTTATCGCACTGTATCTTCTGCACACAGCAGGAAATGGTGGCACGTTTTGCCACAACCCAAAGTATTGGATTTTCCGGGTCTTTTTTCGTGACCGAAACATGAGCTGAAAGTGTGGGAGACAGCTGGCATTGTGACAAGGACCCGCAAAAAATCGTGAGAGGCCAGTAACGAGAGTGCAATAAAACACTCCTCTGATGACACACTTAGTCTTATTTAAATCCTTTTCAGGCAGGATTGTGCCTTTGTGAGGCGGCTGTAACTTGTACAGTCTGTGAAGCCCTGATTGAGGACTGTGGCTTTAGAAAAACATTAAATAGTAATTGTCGCTTCCTTGAATATATATGTGCGTGTGTGTGTGTGTGTGTTGTGTTCTTCTTTATGGAAGAACTGTCATGTTCTCTTTCTGCATATGGCTATAATGAAGAATGTAGGCTGCATGAAATCTGGCTTCATAGCTGTAGTGGGAAAGAGTTCTATTGAAAATTTAAGGGAAACATCTGTTGAAAATAACATAACAGTATAATCACTAGCTGTTCTGTGAAGATAAAGCAACGTTGAAATGCAAGAGCTTCATTGCCCCAGTTTTTCGTGTGAAACTTCCAACCTGGAAATCTTGTGGCTGTTCCCAAGCAAATCTTAGAGAAACCTAATTTGTACCAAAGAAATGTGAATGTCTAGTGGAATCGTAATGGTCTTTCCCTCCCAGCTCTAATTGAAGTACTTGCAATTACTGATGTATTTATTTTTAATTATCACTTCCCTCTTGTAGAGAATGGCTGTATTCAACTTCACTCCTGTAAGAGCCATTTAGAGATATTAGATTTAAATCTCAGAATTGTGGTTATGAATTTAAGAAAGGAATAAAGGAGAATTAGCTGTAACAATGTCAGGAAAAGCTGTATCTGTGAAAAAGCATTACCTTACATCCTTTCATCCAAATGTCACTGTCTCGATACTGAGGCCTTCTTCCTGGACCATGCCCCCTGCCTTTTAATATGTCATACCTGGTCTTTCCCAACATTATCCCAGTTCCTAAAGTACACACACAGCCCTGCTTCCACAAATGTATAATCAACAACACTAATTTTCACAGTGATTTGTGTTTGTTTTATTAAAAACACTTGGAAATATGATTGACACAGTGAATAGTTTTGGGTGGAGTTGACATGCTTGATCCAATATATGAAATTACAATTACATGTTATATTTGTAAGCTAAATATATAGAAGGAATGTTGCTTCCTCACGTAGGTGGGAAGCAAAATCTGTATTTTCTGTTGTAGCATTGTTTCTGGTTCATTAAAGCTTGGATATTGAAATATTGCCATGTGAATCACTAACTTTATAAAATAAAGTTTATTGGAAAAAATATAACTTTATTTGGGACCATTTTCAGCACTGCGTGTTTATGTATTAATTAAATGTATATCGTCTTTTAAACAACAAATTTTTAAAAAGGAAATTCTTCATTTTAGTATATTGAAGGAGTTCACTAGAAGTGCTCAAGAAGCCACTGAGTATATTCAGAAAAAAAACTAGTTTATCTTTTGTCTTTTAACACCTTCTTCTCCTTAGTACCTCACGCATATTGACTTAATTTGAGAATCCTACAGCTCAAAATAATAATAATAATAATAATAATAATAATAATAATCCTTGTTTGTGAAAATGACATAAAGAGAGAGTTATGGATCCACTGATGTTGATAAGCATTTCAATGGTGCTAAAAGTGTTTCATAAACCCTACAAGGAACCTGAAATTATGCCTATATTACAGAGGAGGGCACTGAGAAAACAGTGGTTTGCCTAAGGCAGAGGTGCAAAACCTCAACCCCAGTGGCTAAATCTGGCCCTCCTGGGTCCCAATCTGATCCTCTGGGGTTACCCAGAAGGCCATGCACTTCCTCTGCCTCAATCCCTTTTCTCTGACTACTTATCATTTGGTGGTTTCCTGGTTTCCAGGTGAGCATTTTATCGCATGCTTGCGACTGGCCACTCACAAATCTTTGTGGGTCATTTTGATGATGCAGTGATTCTCCTGCACATCTCCTGCTCTATTTCCCCAGTTTTAGCATTATAAATTAATCCACAGAAAAGCCTTTTGTTTTTGTTTTTTTTTTGAAATAACAATGTATTTGTTGGAATTTCATGCCATGTGAAGGAAATTTGCACTATAAAATGCCCACTAGAGAACACTGTTCCCATTGGTCTGTATGGGCCACCTGGAATCTACTCTCTTTCCACGTGTAACTTCAGCTCGTTCCCAATGCAGAAAGCAGGAACAAGAGCGATGGTACACAACGGTAAGAAAACATGATTTTCCCGTCTGAAGACGCTCAAAGGTTGAAATATTTCTTCTAAATCTGAGTTGCTGGTAGTAAGAGTTTTAAGCTAAAATATGCTGCTATATTGTTGGTATTTTGGTCTTTGGCTTCCCCCACCACTGGAATGCAGCCCTCAAGAGTTTCTCTGAAATGGAATTTGGCACTTGGGCTGAAAGAGGCTCAACATCACAGCTCGGGCTTTCATGGAACTTGAAACTTCCTGGATCACAGCTCATACTACGCTACACTGTCTCACACTTGCGACCTGTGGTTTAGGGGCTAAAGCAGCCTTCCCCAACCTGTAGCCCCCCAGATGTGTGGACTACAAGTCCCATCATTCCCAGCCTGCATGGTCTTTGGCCTTCCACACATTGGGGAAGGCTGGGTTAGAGCATTAGACTAGGGCTGTGGAGATCAGGGTTCAAATCCTCACTCAGCTATGAAGCTCACTGGATGACCTTGGCCTAGTTACACTCTCTCATCCTAACCTACCTCACAGGATTGTTTTGAGGATCAAATTGTGGGGGAGGGGGAGGGGGAGGGGGGAAAACCATTAAGCCACCTTGAGCTACTTGGAGGAAAGATGGGATATTAAGTGTTACAACCACCTATATCATACCTCCCAACCAAGGCAAATGATTTGTTTGTACATATGGAAACCTGCTTGTTTCCTATTAATTACCTTCTCTTTGGTGAGGTCAACTTCCTTGAGGAGAAATGCGTTTGTCTTTTAACAGAGGAATCTACAGCCCTTCCTCAGGACTTTAATTTAAAGGGAGTCATTAATTTCTATCCAACTTTCTCTTTAAACCAAATAAGCCTATAGCATTAATACTCGGACTTCTCTTAATCCCCCAGATGCCTAAGAAAGAACGAAGCCATGGATTATAAGACATATGGATTTATTTACAATAGGTAACTTCTTTATTAAAACATCTTAACACAGTCATTACACGGCTTCTTTCCCAGGCCCCTGCTGTCACACATTCGGCCTTGTTCAGGTACATTCACCACATCTGCTTTTTACATCTGCATTCCAGCTCTAGACCACCTATTACACAGGTCACATTAACAGGAATATGCCCCGCTACACAAACACACGTCGTGGACACAGCTTCGCAATTTCTACTTCAGATTAGCAGTTATTTGTCCATGAGTAGGCCTACAGTGGGCATATGCCAATAGACACATTGCCCAAGCAAAGATCTTTTGATGGCCAGACTTCGCTCAAAGCACTATGTTGACCATGTTGGTAAAAGTAGAACAATATATAAGAAATGGATTCAAGATAATAACCAAAACAATGCTGCCCTTTAACAGTAGCCCCGCATTTACTATCTGAGGGATATGCATGACCCTGCTTAATGGTGGAATTGGCCTTGTTGATAGCAAATGTCATCTTCAAGACTGAAGGTAAAACTGGAAGACAATTCCAGGTTATTCGGGGGTTATGTAACCCAACAACATTAAACTTGTTAGCTATAGTGCTTTATATCACAAACTACCCTACTCAAATCCCACGATGTATAAATTTGGTTACTGTGCTTCAACAGCAATTTTCCTGTATGTGCATGTTTCATTAATAGTAACATGTGGACTTCCAGTAATAAAAGAAGAGCCCCACTTGACCAAACCAAAGGTCCATTAGTCCAGAATCTTGTTTTCCATCATGGTCAAACATAAGACTCTTGGAAGGACACAAACAAAGCATGCCATGAAGGCAAAAGACCTCTTCTGCCATTACTCCCCAGTATCTTGTAGTAACTTTGCAAGCTGTCTTCTACAAGATCAGACCATCTAGCTCAGTATTGCCTACACCAAGGTTAGGCAGCTTGGGACCCTCCAGATGTTTGGGCCTGTAACTTCCCACCAGCTCTTCCCATCAGCCCTAGGCAGCATAGCCAATGGTAAAGGTTAGTGGGAGTTGTAAGCCAAAACATCTGGAGGGCCACATGTTGCTCACCCTTGACCTATACTCACTGGCAGTGGTTCTCCAGGGTTTCAAACATGGGTCTTTTCCAGCCTTACCTGGAGATGCTGGTGATTGAACCTGGGACCTTCTGCATGCCACTGAGATATTGGCCTTCCCCATTCCCCCATCTTGCGTCCAGAGGTTACTGCTTCTGATTCTAAAAGCTCTAATGAACTGTTGTTGTTGTTGTTAAAAGTATTTATTTGCCACCTTTCCATGAAACACTGAATGTGATCGATAACCATTTGTAGCTGTTAGTAATGACTAACTGCCATTGGTAGACCAAACTTTCTCTAAGAATCTATCTGATCCCCCTTTATAACCCTCAAAGCTGTGCCTTGTAGCAGTAAATCCCATAGTTCTACTCTGTCTTGTGTGGAGGACTTCCTTTTGCTGGCTGAATCTACTGCTAATCAATTTCATGACCACAAGTTCTAATATTTATATGAGGGTGAGAAAGATTTCTCTGTATCCACTTTCTCTCCTCCATGAATAATATTATAAACCGTTGTAATGCCCCCCAGCTGCATCTTTTCTAAACTAAAAAGCCTCAGCTATGCCACCAAAAAGCAGCTGTGTCCATTAATTATGCACGAGCTCATGCGCCTCTATGCCTCAAGTGCATTTATGCTCCTACAGAGAAAACTGCCACTGAGGTTCCCGAATGACTATGCAGACCCAACCTAAAATGAGAATGGAAGACAAACAACTTAATTGACTTTTCTTATAAGGCATTCACAACACATTGCCTTAGAGCTACAAAGTGGCTCAGTCCAATGAAATTCTAATCTGAATCATTTTGTTATGGATCCAAGGCTAAATACAGAAAGAAAGTCAGACATTGTTGGGCATCTCTACATGAGGCTTTTATTGTGTGCTCATGATTAGTCACTCACGGTAGTTTGCAGGTCCTTTACATGCAGTAGTCATCCTCTAGGGCTTCTCCGAAGCTTTGTAACCTTTATCCCGTTTTTCAAAAGATCATAGAAAGTCCAGCATTTTCTGAATGCAGCTATAAAAGGAGCACGTATTTCTGCAATTTTACTATGCCACAGTGCCATCTAGTGGCTGTATAATGGAACATATGGCAAGGCAGAGAGAAAAAAATCCCCAGAAAAAAAGCATGTGTAAAGGAGCCAAGTTTAAACCTGCAAAGAATCTGGAAGCAGAAGCCCTGATAAAGGTGCGGAACAAAAGCCTCATGTAGAAATGTCCACAGAGTTGGAAGAGACCTCAAATTAATCTAGTCCAAACTCCTGCCCATGCAGGAAATCCGTTGCTACACCATCCTTGATATGTTGGCCTCCAGCCTCTGTTTTAAAAACCTCTCATGAATTCCTGTTGTTTATTCCAATCAGTGACTCCCCTGTATGTCACTCACCCTCACTTGGGAGGGGGAATGCTGTTGGAGGGGGGATCCCTGCTGTTATCTCTCATCATTGATCAGAAATAGCAGTTGGAATTGCTCTTGGCATGTGCTAAGTGTCGGATGTCAGGTGCTTCATGAACAATTCACTAGGCTGGCCTAGTGAATTGTGAGTTGATAGCTTGGCAATTGTTGTGAGAAAGTCTGTCTTTGTTCTGTGCTTATCTGTGGCTGCTGGCCGAGGCCTTGAGTTTCCTTGAGAACAAGAGTATGTTTTGAAAAGGTGGGGGCTATCTTGCAAGCTGTCTCTCACATAGTGTCGTTATCAAGAGGAGGTTGAACCGTGCCGCCCTGTTGGCACATGAGTTTGGATTACAGGCCTGAAGCCCTGACTGTCAAAGTGGCTTGGAATTAGCCAGCCTCCATCCTATATAGCTACGAGCAAAGGGGAGGCCCTCTGCTAGGAATTCATCTGTTTGCCTGTTCATCTGGTTCTGTGCTTGCCAAGAAACTCATGTTTGGGATTCTATCTGGTTTGGAGATGTTGGATGCACTCTGTACATGTTCTGTTGCTATTTGGACTTGGAATTTCTAAGAACTATGCCATGAAAAGTGCTCTGAGGCTTTTCATAGATTTGGACTTGCAGATTACTGTTCTGGATTTGTGTTCTATAGCCTGTTTTTCCCTGCATGGAGGCAAAGTACGGGCACAGGGGAACTCTGAGGCTGATCATTGCTGTTCTGGAATTGTGTGTGTGTGTGTGTGACCTGCGAGAGAACCTTCCTCAGAGCCAAAGCTACGAGCAGGGAAGGGTTCCTAGGTCGAAGAGGTTCGTCCCCTGACATCTTGCTTACGTGATCAGCTCAGTGTCCCTGGCAGGCTGAGTTTGATTTGGTTCAAGATGATCTTGTCTACTGTCAGACTTCATGCACTGCTGTGCTGGGGTTTCTCCTTTGAGTTTTTGCTCGTGTTCCTGATGAGTCAGTGTGTGTGGCCACTCCGGACCTCATGGGACAGGGGCTAACTCTAAATGTCTCCCCCTGAATGATTTGCTGTTCACATTTAGCTGTTGTACCTGAAAGCTATCTGGTTCATCTTCAGCTTCAAGTGTGTGTATGCAGAAATGAAACTGTTATGCCTTGAATTCCGTGTGATTTTACAATAAAAGAAGTCTCACTGTTTTTGGAGTGTGTCAGTTTGCCTAAAGTTCGTGAGCAGAAGCCTGGGGTGAACTTGCGTCACGACACTAAGTGCTTTGTCTGTCCCATCATCCCCAATGAGGAAAGACACAGGGCAGGTGAAGCTGTCCGGATAGAGGCACCAGCTGGAGAAGAACACTCCGTTTGGTGCTTTGGTTGGGAAAAAACATCACTGTGAGTCAACTCGCCTCAGTGGGGAAAGCCTGTGCACAGCGAAGCCAGGTGTCCAACTGAGATGTAGGCTGGAACTCCAGCCAGCACTTCTGCAGAAGGGCATAACACCACCACCTGATTTCATCAGCCCATGGAGGGCTGAGTTGAGAGGCAGTCATCTGGCCCCCCACCAACAAACAGTTCGACATCCCTGGTTTAAACCCTTAAAATTGAGGACATTTCCCTTTCCTGAAAGGAGCCATTTATTGTTCAGGAGATTTTAGCACCATTCTGGACAGAATCGTAACAAAACGTCTGTCAACCTGTTTGTTTAATAATAATAATAATAATAATAATAATATAATTTGTATTTATATACTGCCCCATAGCCAAAGCTCTCTGGGATGTTTACAAAAATTAAAAACATTGAACATTAAAAAACTAATATACAAAATTTAAAAAGCATAAAAAGCATAAAAACAGATTGTAAATACAATATCCATTTAAAACAACTATTCTGGGTCCAACAGCAACAACAACAAAACCCCTCAACATATGCTGTTAAATGCCTGGGAGAAGAGAAAAGTCTTGACCTGGCACCGAAAAGATAACAATGTTGGCACCAGGTAAGCCTCGTCGGGGGGGGGGGATCATTCCATAATTGGGGGGCCACCACTGAAAGGCCCTCTCCCATGTTGCCATCCTCTGAGCTTTAAATATCCAAAATTTCCTACTTGCCATAGTTACTTTGCTCCTTTATGTTTAGGGAGATCTCTGATGTTCCCCCCAGACCTTTCAGATAAATCGGGGTGGACAAATTTTTCAGCCTTGAGGGCTGCATGTGTCGCCATGTACACACACACACACACACATGGAAGTTGCCCACCCCTGAGATAAATGAAAGAGAAATAAATGTACTGTATATAATAATCATTTGAGGAAGGCAGTGTGGTGTACTGGTTAACGTGTGGGATTAGGACTGGGTGACTTTGGTCACTGACTCTCAGCCTAATCTACCTCACAAGGTTGCTATGAGGATAAAATGGAGAGGAGGATCATGCAAGCTGCCTTGGGTTCCTTGGGAGAGGAAAAATGGTGGGATATAAACGTAATATTAATTAAATAAATTTAAGTTACAAATCTTTAACGGTGAAATCAAATATTGTACAAGTGGAAGACAAACTTGCACAATGGATATTTTCCTGTCCCTCCCCCCAAAACACCCCCCATTCCCCTCCAAAAAGACACATTATGAACTGTGTCTTACAGGGTTACAGAAGGAGGAAGGAATTGCCAAAATCAGATTTCCCCTTCAATGTAGTATATAACCTTTCTAACTAGTGGAAATCCCATGTCACCACAGAAGCAAATAGTCTGAAAATGTTCTTCTCCTTCTTCTTCTTCTTCTTCTTAACCATTTCTTGAGGTTTGAAGTCGAAAACCTGTGAAGTAAGACTTATCAAGGGTGACCATATGAAAAGGAGGACAGGGTCCTATACCTTTAACAGTTGCATAGAAAAGGGAATTTCAGCAGGTGCCATTTGTATATATGCAGCACCTGGTGAAATTCTGTTTTCATCACAACAGTTCAAGCTGCAGGAGATATACTAGAGTAGGCAGATACAAAAGAGGGCAGGGCTCCTGCAGCTTTAACTGTCCTCCTTTCTATATGGTGTCCCTATCTCTCTCTTCTCCCTCTGGTGCCCTTTCAGCAATGAGCTTCTGTTCCTCCTCCTCTAACTATCACAAACTGACCCATTTCCCAATATTCTGTCCTTTCATTGGCCCAGCATTCTAAGGCCTCACAGGAGTAATAATAATAATAATAATAATAATAATAATAATAATAAATGTATTTCTTACCTGCCTCTCCATTTGGATTGAGGCGGGAAACAGCAGTAAATATAAAATATGATAAAATACATAAAACTGATTAAAAACATGGCAAACATTATTAAAATAGCAATAAAATATCCTAAAAACATCCTAAAACATTCTATTACATGAGCATATGCACACTGTGGCACATGTTGCATTACATGCACAGTATGAGGCACATGCATTAACCTCCCTTTTGCCTCATCCCTCTCCCTTCTCCCTTCCTGAGCTTCCGAAAGCTTAAGCTTTGAACTTTTTCAAAGTTTAAACATTTTCTGCACATCTCAACTGCTCCAGCTTTAGTTTAAAACCAAAATGAGCAACATTGGTCTGGTAGATCTCTAATAAAAAGCCTTACTCTACCATATTTTTATATCAGTTTTTTTTTTAAGAGCAAGATATTCTGGGGCATAGGCAAGGTTCGATAAAACATCACTCACTCAACACATATTAAGAGTTAGCAGTGAAGACTATTTTTTTCCACATATCTACCTCTGCTTTATTAGAATAATCTTTCTGCTTTCCGCACTCTCTTGCCACCATTTTATTGGAAATGAAAAAAAGAGTGACTCTCTGAAATATATATCTATATCTATCTTATATGAAACATCATATATTTTTTAAAAGCTGTTGAAAATTACGGTGTAAAGAACAAGGAAAGATTTTTTTGAAGTAATAAATATTTAAATACTTGTCATTCAGTTAAATGATGGGCGCTTCAGTAGACATTTCCTTTGGTTCTTCAGAAGGTTTAGTTTTTTTAAACTGCTTATAATTTTAAATAAACAATCATTACCATAGCATATCAAGCTCCCTTCATGTACATTAATGTATTGTTATGCTTTACTGTATTCATGTATGGTTATGTTTTAACTGTACTGCTCTGTTCTGTTTTAATTAGTATTTTTCTGTTTATTAAATTTATATCCTATTTTCCCCTCTTGCAAGGAACCCAAGACACCTTACAAGGCTGAGAGTCAGTGACTAGCCCAAAGTCATCCAGTGAGCTTCATGGCTGAGTGGAGGCTAGGGGGTTGTCTTGATGAGGGGTTTGCCCTGGGCTGGATCTGCAGTGACAGCAGGTCATTTATATGACGCAGTCGCCATCGCAGAGCTGTTCCGAGGCATTCCCCTGAAGCTCCGCTTTAAAAAAGTGGGCTACTTACCATGACTTTTTCCTGTCAGCAAGGCACAGGCGCGCATTTGCCATCTGTTGCCTTCTTCTGGTGTTGCACCGGAGGCATGTCCTGGCCAATAGTGATCTCTGATTGGTCGCCATGGCCGGACAGGAGGAGGGGGAAGGAGAGAGCAAACCAGCGAGCCTTGGCGCTCATGAAGGTAGAAGAAAGTTAAAAGAAAGATTAAAAAGGGTCTCTTGTTTACTCACGGGCCAGCCGCCCAAAGGGGAGGGGCGACCCTTGCTCAATTTTTTAAAAAATGTTATCTCTAACTGCGCAGTGTCACAGCTATAGGGAGGCTTGGAGACGGACCGCCACCTCCCCACTGTGTACGTTCCTCTCCATTTGCTTCCTTCCTTTCCCTTCCTGGTGGAACGATGCACTTGTTACCAGTAACGTCCAATCTGGCCGCAGACAGAGTTCTCTCAGCCCCATCAAATAGAAGTTTAGATTCTGCACAGATCAATTGCGGGTTGGGAAAGGGGTGGGGAGGATGGAGAGGGAAGGGGAAATCCAGTGCCCTTTTTATTATTAAGATTTATATTGTATCCTTCAAAGAAGTTATCAAGGCAGCTTATACTGCTACTGTAAATGAAAGAGGAAGAGGAAAAAGGTGGAGGTTTATAAGGGAGAGGAACGGAGCGCATGGGGTGATGGCGGCTCCTCCGCCTCCCCATCATTTTTGATAGCCCACATTTGCAGTCCTTGCCATGGGGATAATGCTAAGGAATACAAATGCAGGGGTTTGAGGGCTCGCAGCGCAAACGTGCCGCCGTCAAGATACCCCCTAGAACTTGGATCTCCCGAGTTCCAATCGCGCACTCTAACCACTACACTGCACTGGCTTTCAAGAGATGTTTGAGAGCAAGTATTGCCCAGTGAACAAAACAGATTAGGCCAGCCATGTGGGGGAAGGTTCCAGGTGTATTGGACTGCAACCCCCATCATTCCATTTATACAAGTCTGTCGGAATATTTGCTTGATTAATTTTTCATCAGCAGGAATAGTATCTTCTATACTTTTCGAATCCAAATGGATATATTCATAGTGTCAAGCTCTGCATACGGGGCCAAAAAGGAGAGTTAGGAATTTGGTCTTCCTAATACTGCAGATGTGATTAACTATGTTGAGTCAATACCAATGGATTTTCGGAAGATGAAGCACTGTAGGTCACATGTGTCGTATTGGTAACTTGCCAGCATTTGCCATCTCTGTAAATACTAGCCAAAGTGTTAGAATTAGCGTCTAACTCAGACCAAATGTTAGCCTGCAAGAGCACTGGCAGCATTCACATCAACGGGCTTTCGAAGTCAATAGTAACCATTTTTCATTAACAACGAAGTGACTTGTCACTGAGCTGGTCTTCTGGCACTGACAGATACTTCTACATTGGGACTTCCCCATGTGGGCTGTGTGTGTGAGAGCCTATCTACACAAGCAGGATAAAACACTTTGAAAACGCTTTGAAAACTGTATATGGAGGGTGTCCTGGGCCCCACCAGTTGTCACTACTGTTATAAACCGTTTTAAACCGTTCTAAACTGTTTTAAAGCAGTAGTGTAGATAAGCTCTGTGTGTAGGGGGCATAGAGGATGCAACAATTTTTCTAAGCAGATTAATTCAAACAGTTTATGGTGTGCAATGTTATGTTTAGAATGTGGTCACTCAGCTGAGGGTGCAGTGGAGTGGGGAAGAGAAAAAAAGGGGTTGCATAGGTTTGACTGGTTGCAGAGTTTAAACAATAGGGAGCAAAGAAAAACAAAAATTAAAGTGAGAATGTTCCCCTTCCCAGCGTGTAAACATATCATTTTCCTAACGGTCTGCTGCACAAGGGCAACGATTACTTTTGTTTCATGGCAGTATTGTTATATTTTTAAAGCTTGACATCAACTGGATCAAATCATAGCTTGAGGAAATCGGTTTGGAGGATCATCAGGTTTTAGAGATGGGATTTTCCTGGGAAGACCAGGCACCCGTTCTCCTCTGCTGAAGTAGATATCATAACGACTTAGCTGTTAAACTCACCACATACAGGAACATCTCCTTTTCTTCTTTTTACTCTACATAATACCTCCCACACAGTATCATCCCCAGCCCTATATTTACAGGCACTTCACCCTGATCAGAAACCATATTACACTGAGGTCATCAGATGGGATGCTTCTGGCGGTTCCACATGGACCTATGGCCTATGGAATCCAGCTGTGTAGAGCTTTCAGTGTGGTGGCCCCATTTTGGTGGAACTCCCTGCCTTTTGAGATCAGGCAGGTACCAACATTGTGTTGCTTTCGCTACCTGCTGAACACATCTCTAGTTCAAGAAGTCTTCCTCAATTGACCAGTTACGGTTTTATTGGTATTCTGTTTTCTTGTTGTTTTTTTAAATTTAATATGGTATTTTATTCTTTTTATAAAGAATTTATTGTTCACCTCTCTGGAATCTGTTTAGATGTGGAGTGGTATATAAACGTTGAAATAAAATAAAATAAACAGAAACAGAAACCTCCCTTCCCACCCACCCCTGCCCAAAGCTGGCCAAGTTCCCTGAATTATTTTGGCAACTAAGGCCAGAAAATCCCTCATGTGCCTCTCTTTTGTCTTGGCAGTAAAAATATAATAATGAAAAATTAAATAACTAACCATTCACTGCCCTTTCATGACATCTTAAATCTTCTGCCTGCGGAAGCCACCTCAGTTTGCCTAATGGGAGGGTTGGGCTCTTGATAAGCATTCTTTGAAAGGGTGAAAAAATATTTTAACTATAGTATTAAGTAGACACTGAATGAGAGAACATGGAATGCAGAAAATCCCTTCTCGTCCTTACTAAACATGCCCTCTTACCTGCTTAGTTGGCCCTGCCCCCCAAGCTTCCTTTGGCATCTGCTTCCTCTGTGTCATCTTCCTTCAGGCCTCATACCTCAAGCCCTTACCTCCATCTCACCAGGATACCAATTTGCATAACACTTGCATATGCTGATTTATATGTAAAATGCAGATTCAGAAATCATTATTATAAATAGAAATACAGTTCATACTGTGGAAGAGTATGGTCACATGACCTGTGCGCTGCTCAGTCTGCTTTCCAGGTGCTAACTCTTGATGGGCAAGTTCAGGCCCTCTGCTCTCCCTTCAGCTTTAAACCACACTTGGAGGCTCCCCATACGGTGCCACCTTAAGCAAACCCCTACGCTTTCTCTGCAGCAGGATGGTAGTAGCTAATCTCAACACAGAGGGAGGGTGCAGGGTTTCTGGTGGCCATTGGCACACCAGGCACAGCCCCTGTCCTCTGCTCGGGCAGATGGTGACCAATCAGGGGTCGCCATCCGCCCAAGAATGCCTCCGCTGTGACTCTGGAGCGAGGATAGATGGCAGATGCGCCATATTCACCTTGTTCTGGGGGGGGGGGGGATCAGGGTAAGTCCCTGCCATTTTAAAGTTGCAGCTTTGTGGGAAAGACCTGCAATGAATACGAGGTGGCTGCTGCATTGTATAACTGATGCAGTGCCGCCACGCACCCACCATACTGTCTAGGCAGTCCTTTGGACTGGACAGCCCTTAAAATAGAGGATGCTTTGAAAAAAGAGGACAGTTCTCTGGCAGCCCTTCTAATAGAGGACTGACTGACCTCTGCAAAAGAGGACACATGGCCACCCTGCAAGTTATGCCCTATAGGTGATCATTAGGACTAGGTTTCCATCCATTTTCCTATTGGTGTATGTATGGAAATACCACCTGGGTAGGGTGACCAGATAAAATCCAGGTCACCCTACCCTTTTCTCTACAACTGTAACTTTAACAGTTGTAGAGAAAAGGGAATTTCAGCCAGGGTCATTGGTATGCAATTAGTTCCTGGTGAAATTCCCTCTTCATCACCACAGTTAAAGTTGCAGGGGCCCTGCCTTCTTTTGTGTATGGTCACTCTAGTATAGTGCCTGCACCTTTAACTGTTGTGATGAAGAGGGAATTTCACCAGGAACTAATTGCATACAAATGACCCTGGCTGAAATTCCCTTTTCTCTACAACTGTTAAAGTTACAGGAGCCCTGACCTGGATTTTATCTGGTCAGCCTACACCTGGGGTCAGTGAGGCCTTTCCTAATGTGCAAATTTAGCTTTTTGTGATGATTTTCCCACCCCCGCCCCACTGTTTGATGAAACCTTTGAAGAAAGTATCCCTCCTTTCCCCTTTCCTTCCCCTATCACTCAGTTGTGTCTTCGAGCCATAACTGTGCTGGAGTTTGCTCATATCTGTGTGCCTACAGTCATTTGTGAACTTGTTTTCTATGTCTGGAATGCAGGGCAGCTATTATCTTCTGCCTGAGGCTTCTCCAAGCAGAGTTGTTTGTTACCCAGTTTCCTTCTCCCTGGCCTCTCGCAGTGTACTGGATACGTAGCTTCCCTGAGTGCTGCAGAAGTGCCACTTTTGAGCAGCTGAGGTGCCACTGAAAAGCTCAGAGGACAGGCAGCTTAACAATATGCCTCCACGACACCTCATAGAAGCTAGGGTGACCAGATAAAATCCAGGTCAGGGCTCATGTAACTTTAACAGTTGTAGAGAAAAGGGAATTTCAGCCAGTGTCATTTGTATGCAATTAGTTCCTGGTGAAATTCCCTCTTCATCACAACAGTTAAAGTTGCAGGGGCCCTGCCTTCTTTTGTATCTGGTCACTCTAGTATAGTGCCTGCAACTTTAACCGTTGTGATGAAGAGGGAATTTCACCAGGAACTAATTGCATACAAATGACACTGGCTGAAATTCCCTTTTCTCTACAACTGTTAAAGTTACATGAGCTCTGTCCTCCTTTTCATATGGTCAGCCTACATGCTGTGAAGGCCAGCAGCATTGGATTAGTCATCCATTAGTTCAGCCTTCCCAACCTCATGCCCTCCAGACATGTTGGACTACAACTTCCAGCATTCCCCAGCCAGCATATATGAAGAAACAGAGCACAAGCATAGTGAAGGAGGGAGGCTTTGGCTTCTCTCTTCCATGCAGTTATTTTCTGGAGGGAAGATGCTCCTCCACAACCCCACCCCACTTTATGTGACAGGAGTGTTGTTGAACCTCTTTCAGCCTGAGGGCCAAAATTATTTTTGGAGAAGCTCTCAGGGGCTGCATTCCAGAGGTGTATGTGTGTGTGTATGTGTGTGTGTGTGGGGGGGGGATGAACGCAAAATGGGATGTGGCCAAAAATACCCACATACTTTAGCTTAAAGCTCTTACAGCTGGTACCTAAGCCCTAGAAGAGGCATTTCAACCACTAAATGATTGGCTGACAGGAGGAAAGGCTTGGGGGGAAGGAGACATGGGTATCTAGGGAACCCCGGAGGCGGATTTGGGACCTCAGGTGGGACAGATTTGATCTGTAGGCCTGAGATTTTGCACCCTGTTATATGAGAATTGAAAAGGCACACAGATCAATGAAACATAAATAGGTAAAATGGCAAAGTATCTAGCTTGGCTTTTGCTAAAGTTGATAATACCCATGACTGCCTCTCACAGGTACTAATCTTATAGCATGATCGGGGACTAATCTCCTCTCTCTGGTAGACTTCCCGATCTATTTCTCCAATCACAAGGACTGGTTAGGGCAGTTTCTATTCCTAGACAGTTTCTATTCCTGGTTGTTGTAATAGGGCACAAGCACCATGAGTAAGAGGATCAGGGCCTAGTGTGGTGGGGGCACCCAAAAGATTCTGGTGAACTGCCATAATAAATAAATAATAAATATGAAACATTCTGGAATAGTTTATGGTTACATTTTTGCACCTAACCTCATGTGAAGGTTAGAGGCCTGCAGTTTTTCCCGTTGAGAGGAGTACTTTCATTTCTCCAGTTAAATATCATTTCTTCAAAACTGGAACAGTCCTTTCTGTTTTGGGAGGGTATAAAAGAGTGAGAGAGCTAGCCAGGCCATAGCCACGAAAGACCAGACTATAAGGAAGGAGCAGAAAGATGCAGCTGGAAGACGTCTAGGTGCAGCTTAGGTAGGCTGACCATATGAAAAGGAGGACAGGGCTCATGTAACTTTAACAGTTGTAGAGAAAAGGTAATTTCAGCCGGCGTCGTTTGTATGCAATTTGTACCTGGTGATATTCCCTCTTCATCACAACAGTTAAAGTTACAGGGGCCCTGCCTTCTTTTGTATATGGTAGGGTGACCATATTTTGGAAACCAAAATGGAGGACAACATGGCCGCCCCAAGGGGGCATGCCCACCAACATGGCCGGCTCCCAAAGGGACATGTCCACCCAAAGATGGCCTTGGTCACATTTCTGATTTCACAGCACACAATTAAGGCAAACCTGTTCTACATAACATCTTAATGTTAAAATCACTGAGACATTCAATGTATTTGAAATTACCTTCACTCCTACTTTTGTAGCTTTTGCTGTACTTTAAAGATTTTGCTATACTTTGTGTGATACAGTCTCCCTTTCCCTCAAATATCTTTTCTGACTGCAAATCCTTCATTGGATGACCATAGTCTCACCTTTCCTAATATTTAACACTCTTTCCCCATCACCTTTCTCATATTCATACTCACAGCTTCAGCATACTGCTACCACTGAACAAATGAAGCAGTTGACAAGTACAGAAAAAGCTAGTACAACAAACTAGCAACCTAGCATTAAGAAAGAGTATAAAATACTATTACCCTGCAAGCATTAGCCATGGAATAAAATGGACTAAAGGGTTGTTGTTACTGTTACTTCTCACTAGCACCTCTTAGCTTGTTTCAACTTCTGATTTATCAATGAGAAACTAATCTAACAATGTGTCATTATATCTCTGGTTCATTAGCCATGTAAACAAGACCATGGTCAGTAGCAATACAAAGAAAGGCCAGAACAGATGCCCATTAACACAATGCTAGACAAATATCTCCTGAATTTACACTGTTTCAGTGTGCAGAGAACAGAAATCTCAATCAGGGACCCAAAGAAAACTGCCCAAAGAAACCTCAGAAACAAGTCCCATTGATTTCAATAAAGCTTACTCCCAGATAAATGAATATAGGATTGCAGCCACGTCACATATGTTCAGCTTACTCTAGCAAGTGCAAGGCCTTCCTGTCAAGAAGAACTATGCACTCATGAGAACCTGGCCTCATAGATCATGCAACCAGCAGGTGCTCTCCAGAAAGACGCTTTTAGAGCCTAGGAGATCCAGACACACTCAGACAAGCCAAGACAAGCCACACTATGCACTCACATGTTATCTTGCTGGGACAGAACAATTTTGAGAAAAGACAATACTTTGTTATCGACCAGACATTACAATAATAAACAAGAAAAACACACCTACCTCATTGATTTAGCAATACCTAATGGCAAAAATGTTGCAGAAAAGGAATAGGAAAAGAGAGAAAAAAATGGCTATGGAAATTAAAGAACTGTGCAGCAGGAAAAGGTTACAATTATTCAGTTCATCACATCAGTCACCAGCAACACACACACACACACTTCAGAAAACCTTCAGAAACTGGGCCTACCAAAATAAATCCACACCAACATCCAGAAAGCAGTCATACTTAAAACATTTTTAAGAAGGATGAATAAGTATCAGCAATTGTTACAAAATATACATCATGCCAATTATCTCAAAGCAAATTGGAGAGGAAGGTCTATGGGTCAAAATGCATTATTAAAAAAATGAATTGCTATCTTCTAGCACCAGCTAGAGACCCACCTCTTCCTTTGCACTCTGGAAGCAGGTGGGCACAAACAACTCAAGCAAAGTAGGTGTCAGCCAGACTTCTCTGTGGACAGTATTCCACAGCAGGGGGCTACTACTGAAAAGTCCCACTCCCAAGTAGCCCTGCACCACACCACAGCGTATGAGGGCACTTGGAACAGGACTTCCAATAACCACCAAAGGTAGGATGACCATATGAAAAGGAGGACAGGGCTCCTGTATCTTTAACAGTTGTGTAGAGAAGGGAATTTCAGCTGGTGTCATTTGTATGCATGCAGCACCTGGTGAAATTCCCTCTTCATCACTATAGTTAAAGCTGCAGGAGCCCTGCCCGCTTTTGTACTATGGGCTCCTCCACACGAGACCTCCACAAGCACGGAGCGCAAAACGGGCGTACAGGCGCGTTATCTCCCCGATAATGCGCATTTTCGAACGCGCGTTAAATAGCGACTTTTATTTTGCTCCGGCCGTTAAAGCGCATTTTCACGGTGTGAACAAGCGATTACGCGCATTAACTGCTTGTAAAGCGCTTTTTGGACATGAATTAATGCGCTTCGCCGCCTCTCGCCGCCTCCGGTGCAGAGGGATTAGGAGTAAAAGCGCCTCCGCGATAATGCGCATAATCGCGGAACCGGGCACAAAAGCGCATCCTTGTGGAGGGGGCCCTGGTCACTCTAGTATAGCTCCTGCAGCTTTAACTACAGTGAAGAAGAGGGAATTTCACCAGGTGCTGCATGCATACAAATGACACCAGCTGAAATTCCCTTCTCTAAACAATTGTTAAAAGTTACAGGAGCCCTGTCCTCCTTGTCAAATGGTCACCCTAGGGAAGCCCCAGCAGGTAAGTGCCCCGCGCACCCGCCCCCCCGCCCCGCACTCCTTACCTGCTGCTGCTGGGGCGTCCGCTTCCCTCCATGCTCGGAATCTACTGAGAAACAGGCTTCCTGGCCTGTCTCTCATTAGCGCGCCGAGTGATGACGTCATCACCAGGTGCGCTACTGAGGGACAGGCCGCGAAGCCTGTTTCTCAGTAGATTCCGAGCACCGGAGGGAAGCCCCAGCAGGTAAGTGCCCTGTGCACCCGCGCTGCCCCCCCACCCGCCGCGCGCACCCGTGCCGCCCCGCCCCGCGCCCCGCGCACCCGTGCCGCCCCCCACGCTCCACGCGCACCTGCACCGCCCCCCGCCGCGCACATCTGCGCCGCCCCCCCTCGCGCCCCGCGCACCCGCGCTGCCCCCCACGCTCCACGCGCACCCGCGTCACCCCCCCACCGCGTGCATCCGCGCCGCCCCCCCCGCCCCGCACACCCGCGCTGCCCCCCACGCTCCACGCGCACCCGCGTCGCCCCCCCACCGCGTGCATCCGCGCCGCCCCCCCACCCGCCCCGCCCCCCCGCCGCGCGCTCCTTACCTGCTGCTGCTGGGGCGTCCGTCCGTTTCCCTCCGGTGCTCGGAATCTACTGAGAAACAGGCTTCCTGGCCTGTCTCTCAGTTGCCGAGTGATGACGTCATCACCCGGCGCGCTACTGAGGGACAGGCCACGCAGCCTGTTTCTCAGTAGATTCCGAGCACCGGAGGGAAGCAGACGGACGCCCCAGTAAGTGCCTCGCGCCGCCAGCCTCCCGCCACCGCCGCGTGACCCCCCGCCGCCCCGGTTTGCCCCCGCCGCCCCCCAGTTGGCCCGGCTCACCCCAGGGCCATCTGGTCACCGTTTTGGGGGGCTAAATTTCCAGATTTGGCCCCCCAAAACGTTTTTTCCGCCCGGATGCGGATTTGCTCCCCATTTCCCAGGCATGTCCGGACAAATCCGGGCGTCTGGTCACCCTAGTATATGGTCACTCTAGTATAGTGCCTGCAACTTTAACTGTGGTGATGAAGAGGGAATTTCACCAGGAACTAATTGCATACAAATGACACTGGCTGAAATTCCCTTTTCTCTACAACTGTTAAAGTTACATGAGCCCTGTCCTCCTTTTCATATGGTCAGCCTAGCTTAGGGTAAAAGAGCTTGCATTTTTGCAACTTTTATTTTCTTTTAATGCCTTCAATATCACTCAGCTATGTTAGCTAAATAGTTTAGTTGTTAGTTGCTTGTTTTACTTTACTAGTAAACTGTTGTGTTAAACCTAAAGTCTCTGGAGTGTCGCTCACCCCACATCTACAGCTTAAATGCTACATTACTGGGAAGGGGAAGATAAAAGAAGGAAGGCAGGATTCTTAAGGAGACAGAGATCCTTAAGAAGGTGCTCAGGGGGTCCAGGTTATAAAAGGAACATTGACACCCCACCACACAAATTATATGGAATAATCACATCCACAAAATTTGTTGTAGCATATTGTTTCTCTGAAATGAATTCCCTTGGGAGCTTTGCCAACCGCTGTGGCAAGGGCAATGGAATTATATCACTGGTGCTGTGTTCTATGGTGGCCATGTAAAGAAAAGATCCATATCTGCATGGAGTTTTCCCCCTTTCCTTTAGCCAACAATGGGAAATCCTTAGTAATTCCCAGGGATAACCTGGCTTCAGTAGTCTATGCTCTGGTAAACTCAAAGTTGGATTACTGCAATGCGCTTTACATGGGGCTGCCTTTGAAGATGTTTCGGAAGCTGCAACTTGTGCAAAATGCAGCGGTCAGATATTACAGGAACCAGAAGGTTCAAACATATAAGACCAATTCTGGCCCGCTTGCATTGGCTGCCTGTACGTTTCCAAGCCCGATTCAAGGTGCTGTTTTTAACCTATAAAGCCTTACACAGCTTGGGACCACAATACCTGACGGAATGCCTCTCCTGACATGAACCTACCCATACACTCAGACCCCCCTCTAGATGGATTCCATTTGACGTCTGGTTAGCCGATTATGCGCATATTCACAGAAGCGCTTTATCATAAATGCTTGTATGCAGGAGGTAATTGAGCACTCATCTGGTGACCTTACCGGTTGTTTCAAATGTGCTTTACAAGTAGTTAATGCGGAGAATCGCTTATTCGCATAGTCAAAATGCGCTTTAACGGCAGGAGCAAAATAAAACTCGCTATTTAACGCGCATTCGATAATGCACATAATCGGAGAGAAAACGCGCCTCTACGCCTGATTTGTGCTCCGTTCTTGTAGAGGTAAATTTTTTAATGTGCCTTGAAAGAGCTTTAAATGCCTCTTGTAGAGGCAGCCTATGATCAACATCTAAGGTCCTCCTCCGGTTGCCTACTCCGAGGGAAGCTCAGAAGATGGTAAAAAGGGAGAGGGCCTTTTCAGTGGTGTTCCCCCAATTATGGAATGATCTCCCTGACAAGGCTCGCCTGGCACCAACATTGTTATCTTATCGGCGCCAGATCAAGACTTTTCTCTTCTCCCAGGCATTTAACAGCATATGTTGAGGGTTTTGTTGTTGTTGTTTGACCCAGAATAGTTGTTTTAAATGGATATTGTATATTGATTTTTTAATGTTCAATGTTTTTAATTTTTGTAAACCTCCCAGAGAGCTTCAGCTATAGGGTGGTATATAAACACAATTAATAATACTAATACTAATAATAATAATGTAAGAGTGTTAGCCAGATTAATAGTCACTCCCAACTGTTATGTCTGCTATATAGAAAATACTTTTAAAATTTGTTTTTAAGATACTGAGAATGTATGCTTAGTATTATTCTTAATGTATCCATTTAAAAGAATCAGATATAACCGTCATCAAATGCAAAACAGAAGGTGACACTGTAAAAATGTGACCATAAGCTTTTCTGAGATGATGATAATGATGATTTTATATAACACCTTTTCTACTATAAAGCCATCAATATTTGCATTTATAAATGTATTTATATGTATAATTCATAAAGCCATCAATATTTGTATTTGTATAGATGCTACTCCCTAAATTAACCTCTAACTTAATTATTTATTTTAAATTCAATGTTCAAGTCAGAGAGCTTTAGGGGTGAGTTCACTTTGCTCATAATAATTTTAATTACCATAATTGTTAGATGTGTGTGAAAAGGGCATTATACTAAATATGTAAACAACCCTGTGAGATTGGATAGGGTCACAGAGGGATCGCTGCGTTAGCCTGCTGCAGCAAAACACAACATGAGCTTTCATGGACTGAAGTCCACTGCATCTGATGAAGTAGTCAACAAAAGCTTATGCAAAGGCCCTTGGGTGTACACAGTCATTGGCCAACCCTCCTGAGGTGACGAGAGAGGACCAACTGCCATCGGGGGATGCCACCCTGCTAACTTTCAGGAGGACCTCGTTTAAGCTTAAATTGAATGCACTCGGAAAAGCTATTGTAGCTAACTATGAAAAAACAATAACAGTGCTAGAGTGCTATAAAGCGAACACAACTTTCATCTGCAGTTGTTCCCAGTTATTTATACTTGGTTGGGAGCTCTTTTGAAAGAAAACTGAGGACCACTCACAGAGGCCTGATTTTAAACAGGAAGGGGGGAAAGGAACGGAAAAGGACATGGACAAAGAATTTAAACAAAAGTCCACGCTGTGTATTATCGAAGGCAAAGAAGCAGGGAAATGCAAGGAGTCCTACCCTACCGCAAAACATTATTAGAAAACGTGATTAGAATCTCCATAATAGGGGAGGGTTAGCATTTATTCTTGGCCAGAACGAAAAACAAAACCAGCCAATCCTGCTCATTCATTCTTTGTTTAATTGATGGTCAGACACAAAAGGTGTGGAAAAAACATCGCTGGAACAATCCCAAAGATTCATCGGGAAAAGAAAGAGAATGAAAAAAAGCAGCTTCTCAATGGCTGCTGTGTGTGTGTTCGCACTGCCCGCGGAACAAAACCTCAGCTGCTGCTCTCAGACATTTGCGTGTGCCGTTTTGGCCATGGAACAAACAAGACAGAGACTCAATTGCTGCTCAGACACTCTATACAGCTTCATTTCAAATTAGGACTTGGCTTCCCAATTGGTTGGGAGACAATTTCCCTAGTAAGAATGAGGTCTTTCTCTTTCCAAGCAGAAATTGCCTCCCTAAATTTTAACCTCTATTAGTTAAAATTCAGCTCAGTTTTGTATCTTCAAAGGGGCAACAGTCCTGCTTCTTAGGGTGCCTCTAGATGTGGGTTTTTTGTTCCTTATTCGTGGAATTTTACTGGGGTCAAAATGTTTTCATTTTTCATTTGTAACCTCTATCAGGATCAGGCCCAGTCTCCTTGGTGTGGATCCCGAATTGGACTCAGAGGCTGAAGAAGACCAGCTGAGACAGGAAACAAGGGAGGAAATCCTTCAAGACTCTCCAGGAGTCAAGGTGGAATCTTCCCTGGAGCTTCTCAAACTGAGGCTCAGGCTCAGAGATCATCTTTCCCCTCCTCCCCTTCCCTGGGAACACAGATTTTGTCTGAAGGGGAAGGAATATCAGAATTGACAGGTCCCAGAAGCTGCCACAGAGTCATGCAGGCAAAGTTGAGAGGAGGCAAGGGGCAGTCCACTAGACTAGCCTCACGGCAGAGGTTACAGTTTGACGAGCCTCCCCGAAGCACGGGTCCAGTAAACGCCTGCCAGGTACACCAGGAATAGGCTGGCCATATGAAAAGGAGGACAGGGCTCATGTAACTTTAACAGTTGTAGAGAAAAGGGAATTTCAGCCGGTGTCATTTGTATGCAATTAGTTCCTGGTGAAATTCCCTCTTCATCACAACAGTTAAAGGTGCAGGCACTATACTAGAGTGACCATACACAAAAGAAGGCAGGGCCCCTGCAACTTTAACAGTTGTGATGAAGAGAAATTTCACCAGGAACTAATTGCATACAAATGACACTGGCTGAAATTCCCTTTTCTCTACAACTGTTAAAGTTACATGAGCCCTGTCCTCCTTTTCATATGGTCAGCCTAGATCACAGTGCCTGGGGAGGGGAGGTTCTAATACCATGCAAGCAGGAAATGCCCTGCTCATTCCCATTCCTTCCCCTTTCGGTTCTCCCCTCCCCTTACCCTTTATTTATAGAGCAAAAGTTCCGTGTCTATAAATAAAAGCATGAAGCAAAATTTGATAATGTAATAGTTACATAGAAACAAACAAACAAACAGATGGGTTGTGTCAAGCATGCCTCTTTGCTGCCCTACACTGGTTTTGCGGTGGATCACATTACTCTGCATTTAAGAAAATGTCCTCATATTAATTAGATTTATTTTTAGTAATAACTGTGTTTTAGTTTTTATCATTTCATATTGCATTTTAATTTGTAATTGTTTGTCAGCCACAAACTTGTGTGGCTCGGAAAGTGTAAAAACCCAGCAAATAAATTAATCCTGCATCCCCTAATATAATGTAAGTGTTGTAGGAAAACATCGAAGTAGTAAGATTGTGCAGAGTAAAAGGAATACTTTGCTTCCCTTAAAAAGAAAAAAAAAAAGAAACGAAAAGAACACCCTGGATTAAAACTATCCGAGGAAGATATACTGATTCCAACTCATCTTTTCTGTGACCAAAATGGCTGCTAATGGATGACAAGGCTGCTGCTGTTGCTGCCGCTCAGCTCAGATGCAATATTATCATTTTAGGCATCAGCTGATGGAAGAGCTGGCTGCTAGCCCAAGTGACAGGCAGTGATAGGATAGCATCCCGCCCCCGCTGCCAGCACAGACCGTCTTTGATTTCCAATCTGAAGAGAAGAAAAGAGGACTGAAATGATGTCGGAGAAATGTGGGCTGGCCAGTTTTTTAAAAAAAATAACAAAAAACTTGGGGGGTGGGATGGAGAGAGGGAGAGAGAGAGAGAGGAAAAGCTATATGATTAAGCAAAAAAGAGGAACTTTAAAAATACAGTTCAGAATCCCCATAGTTTCTCCTGCCCTCCACCTCCACTTTAAACACAAATTGAGAGCGTATCAAGTGAGGCCACAGGGAATAATAGGCTGAAGAAGAGAGATTAATTGGTGTCAAGTAGGAACTGGTAAAGGATCAGCTGATGCTTGAAAACATTGGCTGCAGGAAGCGTTTTATAGTTGCCTTTGCTGAAAGCTCCACGTTGTTGTACTCCAGCCTACTGTCCCCCCCTCCCCTTCTGCTGGCCCCGATGAAGTTTTTAGCTGGGGTGGGGGGGGATGGAATGAATTACTAACATTCCATTTAGGTGTTTGCAGTCCTGGAGTCCAGAATATTAAACAGCTGTGCAAAATGGATCTGGTTTGAAAAGCTTTGTAGTGTTTCTTTTATCTGAGGTGTTTCCAGAAAAGGAAAGGAAAGAAGGGGAAAGTGGGGTGGGGAAGAGCGAAGGGAGAGGGACTTTTGAATTGGGTTGGGGTATTTAAACCCCCATTTTTACCCTTAGCCCCACATCTGTTTTTGATATGTGAAACTAATCCCTACTCTACTTGACAACAAACTTCTAAAAGAGGAGAGATAAAAGTACTTCTGCACATGTTCTAGCAAGTATCTGGTGTCACACTCCATGCTTGAGCCTGTACCACAAAGATATGGAGCTGGAGGATAGTAATAATATTGACAATCAAACCTGTGTTGGCAGTGCTGTATTTTCCCCTTGAACGATGTTTTACACAGGTATGTAAGGTTACATCTAAAAAGACTCTTTGATTCAATGGTTCCCACACTGTGTCTGCACCAATGAAATCTTGCCTGTCCTAAGGACATGAATTCATCAGCCACATCCCCACTATAGCTAATTACCATTCATGCTGCTGCCACAGTCAGACAGTTTAACTATTAAGTAAAAGACACACTAGAGCATCAGCCAATTCAGGTCGGTAGTAGTACCAGAAAACAGACTTTACTGGAGAATCTTATTTTGCCTTCTTCCATGCTGGGAACTTTATGGAACATACCTTGCATAGGGTTCCTAAGCAATTGCTATCCATGCACAGACCAGGCCAAGATGCACTTACCTTCAGCAAGGTTGTTGCATCATGTGTATTTCCTTCAGACCATATCTTGGGAATATATTTCAGGGACATACGGGGTAGAGTGGATAAGAATGGCTTATCGGAAGTTGATGTCTGAAAGGACATGATAAGGTTTAATTGCTAGAGCTAACTGAGTCTGTCTATGAGCAGTTCTTGGGTAGAAGACCAGGACTTTTTAAAAAGGAAAGTTTGGAACTGCACAGTGGTGTGGGATTGTAATTTGCACATGTAGCATGCGCTGCAACACCACACTTGTTCATTTTCTTTGTGTGCCGCACATACTTTGTTGCTTAGAGTTGCAATCCATGATGTTTAGAAATCGACTCAGAGTGGGAGAAAATTCCCAGGAAGTATTTGGCAAAATCTTTAAATGGCTTCAAGGTTGCCTTTTCTTTTTCCCCATTAGGGATCAGAATGGCTGCTGTACTGTGATGATAGTTTGAGATGCAAATGTTTAATGCAGCTGTACTCTAGTAAGATCCCTGTGAGGGATGTCAGATTGGGCATTTGCTGGCATCATTGCTCTTATCTTGACATTGACAAGTTCATCTGACTAGTTAGGAAAGGTCTCTCCATATTCTAGAAATGGGGGCGTATGTCTTTAGCTTCTGGCAGGAAAGCAGCGGCTTTGACTTTAAGGACATGAGGGATTGGTTGGTTGGCCAGGCTGCCTTGCACCAGGTGGGCAGGGGGCGTGGGCAGGTGGGGGGCTCTGCTTTGGGGGTTCAGGCACATCTTGGCAGCAGGAAAGTGGCTTGAGTGGGTGGCCTTGATGCCAGGAGGGTATGGGGCCCATCAGCCAGTGCTATTGGCCCACTGGAATCTGGCACTGGAACCTGGGCAAGATCTACACTACTGCTTTAAAATGGTTTAAAACGGTTTATAACAGTAGTGACAACTGTTGGGGCCCAGGACACACCCCATATATAGTTTTCAAAACGTTTTCAAAGTGTCGTATCCTGCTTGGTGTAGATCGGTCCCTGGTTAGGATTGCTCTGCCTAACACATTTATTTATTCATTCCTTTATTTGAATAGCCAGCCCACAACATAGGTTTTTCTGCAGATCACAAACAAATACAACATTAAAGTACAGTATAAAGCAGTAAAAACTATTAGAACCAATGCAATCAGTACCTCCTAACAATCCTGCAGATGTTGCTTATGAATCCGTATTGGCTGGAATGCAAACTTTCCAATTTAGTTGCAAAAGACGGTGTATCTATGACCAGGAAGGCCATCCATCATTCTAAAGACTCTTAAGAAGGGAGCAATCAAAGGAGGAATATGTCTGGGTCTTTGGTCTCTACAATCGTTACACAATAGTAGCATGTGTAATACAGTTTCTTACTCTTCACTAGCCCTGTGCAGGCATTTGGGTTGGATACACTAGGGCTAAAAGGGTGGTAGGGGTGATTTTGTGTACAAACAAGCCTCATACCAAATGCCCCCAGACCTGGAGGCACCTCTAAACACCTTCACATGTTTAGCACTAGAATCTGGTGGGAGGTTGTAAACACTTCCCCGTGTTCGGGAATCCTTCCCAGTTCCAGGGAAATTTGTAAGCATATTCAGCTGAAACACACTGACATCCCCCCCTGCAGAACTTTATGCTCAACACACAAAGATCTACAGAGGAGTTGGGTGCAGAGGAATGTTCGGGGGTTACCTGCATGGCCTCACTTCTCTCACACACTTTTAACCTTCATGTGCGCAGGCTGAACAGCTGCATAAGACTACTACCACATGGACATACACAATCCACATATGGAATGGCATTAAATCTTCCTTCCAAAAGAGCTGAGGGGAGAACATTGAAGTGAATTGGTGTAAATGCTTGCCTATAATGACCTCAGGTAGTAGTACAGCCTCCTTGTGGAACCATAGCAACCCCCAGAGGTAAAGGAGAACAAATCTTCATGGCGGCTGTTGTACAGCTCTGATCGTCAATATCTTTGATCCATTGGGTAAAACCGATTTTGCCATGTTGTGGCCCAAGGAATGGATATATGGTACTGAAATGCCATAAGAACAACTTCCCTAGCTGTGGCAAATACTAAAAATATCGGAAACTTGAATTTCATAAGCAGAATTAAGCAAAGTACATATACTCAATTTGCATGATATGGATATCTAGGTGGGTGAGTTGTGCAGTGTCCTTGGTGCAGCCCCAGGCCAGGCTGGAGGGCCAGGGAGGGGAATGTTGCTGTAATCCAGGAAACCTCTCCATCCTGAAATGGGCTGTAAGGGCCTGTACCTTGTGTTGGGCCGTAGAGGTATGTTGGGGATGCTAATAGTGTACTGCCCATCTTGCTGCCCAATGACCTCCCTGAGCTGGCTGAGGTGGTCTCAGATGTGGTGTTGGAGAACCCTGGGACTCTGGTCATGGGGGACTCTGACATCACAGCCTTAACAGGACCAGCTCATGTCCTCCATGACAACCATGGGTCTGCCTCAGTTTGTCATTGGCCCAGCACATAAGGCAAAGCATAACCTTGAGCTGGGCTTTGCCGTGGGGTGTGAGGAGGTGGTCTGGATATTGGGTGGTGGTGGTGGAAATCATGCCATTGTCGTGGTGAGATCACTTCCTGGGGATCTCTGGACAATGAAAAGGATAGGAAGACAACCACATGTAAGCACATGTAAAGAGCACATAATCACACCTACTGCCAGTGGTGAAAGTGGTACATAAGGCTTACTTTGCTGCCTCCATTGCATCCTTGGGTAGGTGTCTAGCTGAACTTTTTCGAGTGTTTTAAGGGTTACTCTCATCTTCCCTAGTGGCAAGTTTGCAAAACATGTCAAGGACCAAAGTGGCCACCTTCCTGCTGACTTGAATAACACTATTGAAACTGTGTTTGTTGAAGTGTCGAGTGTAGGACCAGTATTTGTAGGACCAGTTTTTGAGATCTGAAGATGTGGACAGGCTACTTGCATCCATGTGACCCACCACATGTTGGCCCTTGCACTTCATGGCTTCTTCAAACTAGCCATGAGAGATTGGCTGGCTGGATTGGGGGAGTGGTGAATGCAGCATTGCATGATGGGATGGTCTCCACAGCCTTGAAGGAAGCAGTGATGTGGCCACTCCTGAAAAAATCTTCCCTGGATCCAGAGATTTATGCTATTGTCTGGTCACAAAGACCCTGCTTTGAGCAAAGTGAACAAAAGGAAGGTGGTGATCCAGCTGCAAGCATTCTTGGATGAAACTGATCACCTTTATCCACTCCAGTCTGAGTTCAGATCTGAGACTGGGATAGGATCAGCCTTGGTTGCCCAGATGGATTACCTTCTTAGGGAGTATAATCCTGTTCTTCTTCTTGATCTCTCAGCAGCTTTTGATGTCATTGACTATGGAATCCTCTGGGACCATTTCTGCTAGTTGGGAGTTTGGGGCATTCTTTTATGAGGTTTGGATCTTACTTATGATATCAGTTTCAGAAAATAACATTGGGTGACTGCATCTCATCCCACTGATATATGAAATGTGTGGTGCTCCAGATCACTATTTTGTCTTGTTCAACATCAATACGAAGCCCTTGGGAACAGTCATTAGGAGATTTGGGTTGATGTTCTATTTCTCTCTAATGTCTGAGTCAGGAGAAGCTATGCACATTCTGGATGCAGTAATGGATTGGGGGATGGCCAATGAACTGGAACTGAATCCTGACAATACAGAGACCATGTGAGTGGATAAGTCTCAGATCCAAGAATTGGGTTGTTTACCCATTCTGGAAAGTTTGTTTACCCATTCTGGAAGGGGTTACACTCCCTCTGAAGGAATAGGTCCATAGTTTGGGCATGCTCCTCGGTCTACCTTGGAGGCCCAGATGATCTCAGTGGCTTAGGGCACCCATTACCAACTTTGACTAGTGTGACAACTGCTCTGTCTGCTGATTAGCTACCGAACTATGTTGACATACAAAGCCCTAAATAGCTTGTGAACAGGATACTTAGCAAGAAGACTGGGATGGTAAAATGTTAAAATACTGGGAAAATAAAAAGGCCTTCACCTGGTGTTGAAAAGAGAATAATGTAGGTGCCAGGCAAACCTCTCTGGGGAGCTCATTCCACAGCTGGGGTGCCACAGCAGAAAAGGCCCTCCTGGTAGCAACCTGCATCACTTCCTTTGGCAGGGAGCCCAGAAGATGATCTTAGGGTCCTGGCAGGTACATATGGGAGGAGGCGTTCCTTCAGATAACCTGGTCCCAAGCCGTTTAGGGCTTTGAATTTTAAAACCAGCACTTTGAATCGGGCCTGAACCAGCAGCCAGTGAAGTTGGAAAAGGACTGGTGTGATGCCCTGTTTTGTACCAGCTAAAGTTTCCGGACCATTTTCAAAGGCAGCTCCATGTATAATCCAATGCAGTAATCCGGACAAGAGGTTATCAGAGCATTTTATACTGTAGCTAGGTTATCTCTGTCCAGATAAGGGCACAGTTGGTATATCAGCCTAAGCTGATAAAAGGTGCTCCTTGCCACCGAGTCCAACTGTGCCTTATAGTTATATTTCAAACAGTGCTTTTTAATATCAGTATATGTAAATGCTTAGAGATGTTATTGAATTAAGTGCTATTCAATCTGGGACATTGTGGAGGGTGCAAAATGGGGGGAGGGGTCAGGCTTGCAGTGCCAGCAGCAACAACAACAACAAAACCCTTAGGAAAAAGGGGAAAAGCTATGCTACTCCACTGCTTCTGGTGAGCCCCAGCCCTGAGAATCTGTTGGAGAATTTCATCCCCCCTCAAGGAATTCATTGAAATGGTCCCCCTGATTTCTCTGCAAACAACTGAGGTGGAGATTTTTGAGAGGTCACAACTCCAGCGCACAGCTGTAGTCAATGCGATGTTTCAACATCAACTGAATTTTTTTTATAATGACAGCAGAAAACTCCCCTGCAGATGTTATGTTTACATAGTCACGGGGCTTCTCAGCCACCTACAATTAAACATATTCTATGTTTTATATGATTGATTGCCTTCAAGCAGTTATGACAACTAGATATCTTGTCTAATTGGTAAGAAGAACCTGCGCTTAAGGAGATTATTTTGCTCTAAAATTCTATCACTATCACAACTGCTTTTTGGACATATTTGAAAGCTCAGCTCTTCCTCTGATGTTCGAAGAGGGCTCAAAATGTCAGAGGTTGGGAGGGCAAGTGAGATGATTTCTCCCCCCCACACACACACCATGTTTGTTTTTATCTGGCAGTTCTTCATCAGGATAATTAGGTGAAATGGAGGGATTCATACACTAGAGGAAAAATCACTTTTTAAATATCAGCATGTGTGCCTGGAGGTCTGGGCAGGAGGTTCTTCCTTATCTTGCCTCCTTTGTGCTAGTCAATGAAAATAAACAAATGCAAATAAAATCATAGCCGTAGTGGCTTGTGGTGTAAAATATACAACTCACAATGGATCCGCAGGATCCAGATTGTGCTAGTGTTTAAAGCAAGCTTCACGCTGTCTAGACAAGCAAAAATGTATCTACACCTTTCCTTTTTCCTGCCTGAATACCCATGTTTGAAGAGAGACATCCTGAGACCCCTTTTTTCCAAGTGAAATTTGAAAACATCATGCGGATACTTTTCCAGTGGGGGAGTGAAACAGGCTTTTTATCACTCTGAGCTCCCGAAAGGACCATTTGAGTGTAGGCTTCCTGTCCAGGGAGGAAATGGCCCTGTCAGTAACTCGGATGGACTCTGATTTTCAATAACTTTCCATCCTGGCAAACCATGATTCAGTTTCCATTTATAAAGTGGAATGAGTGGTTAAATAATCAACAGCCAAAAGGCAGCAGTAGGAAATGAGCCATCCTTCAAAACAATTCTTTGTCTGTTTAGTTTGGACTTCGTTCTATTGTTAAAGGATTTCCTTATGTGTAAGGTATTGGAAATAATCTATGCATGTTGCAGATTTGTTTTTTTGTTTTCTTTAAAAAAAATCTTCTTTATACCATGCAAGGAAATTGGGCAATGATTGTCTTGATTTTCAAGAAGGAAACAGAAGATGGTAAGATGGTAATGCAAACCTTGCCATCGGAGAATAAACCACTAGGTGTTATAGAGGCAAGAATCCTGTTATCACAGACTTTTGGAAGCCTGGAACAGAACTAGAGTCCACCAGGTCTTTCCAGTTCCTCCATATAAGCATGCGCTTTGGTTCCTCCCCATTATGCATTATAAGCTACATGGTAGGCATGCTTCTGAAATTCTCCTGAACTAGAACCAGGACTATATTTTGGAGTTCCAGTTTCAGAATTGTTTGTGAATCAGCATGTGCACTCATCAGCTTCTGGCAGGAATCTGGTCCTGATATGGGTCACTGCAAGCTCTGAGAAGCCTTGCAGCATATGTGCAGGAAGGCTCCCACATCTGCACTGATGTGGTGCAATGTCATCACTGTGGCACCCAAGAGCAAAACAGAGGCTTGTCACAAAAGCCTGCCCCCAGTGGTAGGAATGCTAATATATATTGTCTGTAATATAGAAAGAGGCAAATTAGATTACGCTAAGGAGTAGGCTGACCAGATAAAATCCAGGTCAGGGCTCATGTAATTTTAACAGTTGTAGAGAAAAGGGAATTTCAGCCAGTGTCATTTGTATGCAATTAGTTCCTGGTGAAATTCCCTCTTCATCACAACAGTTAAAGTTGTAGGGGACCTGCCTTCTTTTGTCTATGGTCACTCTAGTATAGTGCATGCACCTTTAACTGTTGTGATGAAGAGGGAATTTCACCAGGAACTAATTGCATACAAATGACACTGGCTGAAATTCCCTTTTCTCTACAACTGTTAAAGTTACATGAGCCCTGACCTGGATTTTATCTGGTCAGCCTAATAATGAGGTCAGTGGTGATGGAAGTTGCCTGTGTCCAAAAAAAGCTGAATAGCATAAATCCTCCCCAATCCACCATAACCCCTCCCCACAGCTAATGTGCTTGGATTCCACGTGAAGAACTCTCAAATCTTTCAGGTGCGGTCCTATCCATGTCAGAATCGATGTGCACAGTCCCTAATCCAGTTGAACTCACAGCGGCGGCAAAGAAAGTGGTATTATAGCTCAGCATACTAGGAGCTAGGGTGGCCACTTACGCATTGCACTTACGTTTGCATAACGTTGGCATGTGGATGTTTATATGTAGATGGAAATTTAGAAATCAAAATGCAACACATATTATAGTGGAGAAGATTGACCAGGTGACCTGTGTGTCCAGGTGCTCAACCAGCAGGCCAGGTGCTCACTGTTGATAGGCATCCTCAAGGCTCCTGCTCTCCCCTTCTTATGGATCTTTGACTTTAAACCAGATTGAGACCAGACAGCCAATCAAATAGGTTGCATCACACAAAACATCATCTTCAAATAGAGGACTGTCCTCTGCCAGCTCTTCAAAATAGAGGAGTGTCCTCTGCAAAGGTTGACACCTGGCCATCCTACGGGAGCCCAGGCTGGTCTGAGCCTCAGCAAGTGCCTGACCTTGCCATCAACAAAAGTGTCAGCAATGCACCCTATCAGTATAAACTGTCGAGCCTGTTTCCTACTTTTATAATGACTAAATTTTCTTGATGTTCAGCTACAGTAATTTGAATTCCATTATATTTTAAATCTGTCAGTGTTCCTGACAGACAGACTTGTAATTTAGCTCCCACAAGCACTGATCTTTGTAGTTTAGATGCAGACAGACTTGTCTCTCTGCAATTCCCTTTTCTCATATTATGTCTCTCCTTCCTCCCCACCCTTTGTTTGCTTGTGGCACACACAAGAGACAGTCCATTTGATCCCACCTCCCACCTATTTCGTGTTTGGTTTTTATGCAATGCCTATAGCACAGACTGCATATCAATTTTCAAGTACCTGCATAGTGAAGTACATCTTCCTGCCAAAACGGTAATACTGTCATTTGAAACTATCCATTAAGGAAGGTTTATTTCACTGTCTAAGATTCCAGATATTCAGTACTGGCAGTACTTTAGATAGGAATGATCAATTAATTAATTAATTAATTAAATAGTTTGGGAGGAGGACATCTCCCTCTCTCTCTGTCTCTCTCTCTCTCCACTCTATCATTTTGATATTTTGCTTCTTAGATTGAGGATAGCTAGATTAAAACTAGAGTGGTTTGTTGTTGCTTGCATGTTTGCTTTCTTATCCTGCATAGCTAAGGTGTACATCCGTTTAGAAGCTTTCAACCCATGCACTGTGTTGCGAACTCTGTAATCATTTCAACCATTCAGGAAAAAGAAGACAGTACAGTACTTCCTAGACCATATCATTTCAGAAAGTTGCATGTGAATGCTCCCCTGGACGAAAACTCTCTATGCACAGAAATCTAGTACATCACTAAATCTAGTAAAGATAGTAAAGAAAAGAATAATTTGCTTTCATTTACACATTATTAAAGGGCATGATTTCAGGCAATGCATGACACATATTTGAAACCTGGGAATTACCAAAGAATCCTTGGAATTGTTGTTAGGGGTGAAGAAATCTGTCAATTTCATTATCTCTCAGGTTCTCATTTTTCTAATCTTAAATTCAATTCATCTTGAAGTTTGATAATTTCTCCAGCCTTAAGTTTGGTTGTTTCAGAACTTTGAGATTTTTTAAAAAGTTAACATGACAATTCATAAACATTTTTTGTGCACATTTCACCTAATACATGTGTTTTTGTATGTATTTCCTAATATACACATTTTGCAAGCAATTTCCCTAATATAATGGATTTTTAAATGTCATTTCACCTAAAAATTCAATTTTTTGTATGTACTTTTTGATTGGCGAACTCCATCATGAAATTCGGAGAAGTGCAAATTTTGAACAATAACCAAGTTTCATGGATTCGAAAGTGTGAAATTAGGTGAATTTGCCTTCAAATATCAATTTCTCCCCCATCCCTAGCAAAGGTATAAATCTTTATCCCTAGTAGTCAATTGTTCCCCCAGAACTACAGTTCCCAAGATTCCTGGGGAGCGATTTATAGTGTAGATATGCAATCTATAGTAATCTATAGGGTAGATATGTCCTTAATTTGGTAGTTCATTTGACCTACAGTTCTATATTCCAGAAATTAAGTAACCTATTGACAAAATGTACCTATAGAGCTACAGGGCTTACTTTGAGTAGTCCTACACAAAGTCATTGGGAAACTGCCAAAATTAGCAGACATATGCTATAAGCTTTTAAAAACTGCGTACTCAGACAAAGCCCATCAGCATCTGTGCTTCTAGAGCCATGAACTGTTTGCACAACTCAGCAGCTGTTCAACATTTTCTGCAGAAACGAAAGCCCCCCCCCCACAGCATCACTGACAGTACATAATTCCTGTGCCTGATTTTAGAAGTACAGTACAAGTGGAACTGTAATTTCACAACAGCCATCATTACAACTCATCACATTGGCAAACACAGAATGTTGTGGATTGGTTTGTAATCCTATTAAGTCTGTATGTTCTGGGACTGATAGTCATTCTCTTCTCTTTCCAGCTGTTGCAAAGGAAAAGGTTGCCAAAGATTCCATGCAAAATATTGGAGAGAGAGAGAGAGAGAGAGAGAGAGAGAGATTTGAATATATCGCCATTGTCAAATTGCATTTCCTAACATTTCTTATCATCATTTGAGGAATCATTTTCTACAATACAATACTGTTGTATACATGGGCCATGCCGCACATAGATTTTAATTATACTGTACCTCTACTGTATTTCCTCTATTTCCCTCCAACCCTTCCTGTTGCACAAGCCATATTCTTGGCATTAGTAACCCCGATAAAGGATGTTATTTTTGATGTATAATCAGAATGGCACAATTTATCACTTCACACTTCATTTACATTCACGGCGTAACACTGCACGGCATGTCCTTTTATCAGCCACAACAGAATCTATCTGTTGACATAAAGTTATGTCATGCATTTTAACATAGCACTGGCTATGGACCTTCATTTTATCCATTTCCTTTCTTCTTTGAGAATATTTTCTACTGGCTGTAATCCAGGCAAAGCTAGGCACCTTTAAGTCCCAGAGATTCCAACTGTTAAGTATGTGCTTAATGCTCCTATTTTTAAAATTTGATGATGATGATGATGATGATGATGAAAATGGTGAATTCTCTCTGAGTCCCTGAGCCAAAATGTTATAATAGCCACTCAACTTGACAATGTTTTGCATCCAGATTTGCCCTTCCATGAATGGAAGGGGTCCTTCCACTCATGGAATTGACTGAGATCTAGCAGAGGCTGCCATTGGAGGAAGGGAAAGGGGACAGTTTTCACCAGTTCTCCCTGCTGCCACCCTGCATCACCTACCATACTGTTTTGGAGGATCTCTCAGCCCTCCAGAACAGTTTGGGGAGGGGGTGGAAGGAGGATGCAGGCATTTCAAGAGAAATGGGAAATCAGAAAAACAACCCAAAATCACTCCCCTTTTCTTTCAGTGGAGCATCCCACGGGTGGAGTTTTGGCCACATGGGTGCTTCCAGATAATACTTTTTTGTGCTATCAACCTGCCTCATTCATGGAATTTTGGTGAGTCCAGATGTTGCCCATTCTTGATCTCTCCCATGTTTTTCAACAACTTGTTCTGTCTTTTTTCTTACTACAGAAAATCCATTAAGGAGAAAGAGACAGAATAGATGCAAAATAGCTGCCTGAAAGGTGACCTAGAAATATTATAAATAAAAATAAAAATAAACTATTGGTAGTGCTAGGAGCCTTCCTTCTGGAAGCACCCACATATTTATTTATTTAAAAGGTTTTAAACCCACCTTTCAGGGTACATTGCCCTCACAAGTCAGCTTACAGTATTACAAAACATTAACATACAAATTACAATTAAACACACACTACTACCACCAGCAGCTAATAATTTTTAAGCCCCAAATGCTGACTGGAATAAATGAGTATTCAGTGTGTGTGTGTGTGTGTGCATGTGCGTGTTTTTTAAAAAAGTCAGCAGTGATGAAACCATGTGTATCTCTCTGGAGAATGAGTTCCAAAGGTGTGGGACCACCATTAAGAAAGCCCTGTCTGTGGTAGCCACAAGCCTAATGGCTCTTGATGAAGGGCCAGAAAGTTGGGTCTCTAATGCTGATCTTAATGCTTGGGCTGGCTCATATAGGTATAAGCAGTCCTTCAGATAGTGTGGTCCCAAATATTTTGGCTTTAAAGGCCATAGCTAGCACCTTGAAATGGGCCCAGAAAGTAACAGGCAGCCAATATAAATGTTGTAGATTATTTATTTATTGATTGATTGATTTTATTCCATTTATATACCACCCCATAGCCGAAGCTCTCTGGGCAGTTTACAAAAATTAAAAACATTGAACAATTAAACAATTAAAACACCAATATACAAAATTTAAAAGCATAAAGCATAAAAACAAGTTAAAATTACAATATCCTTCTGGGTCATATAATTTGAATGTCTAGCTCCCAGAGGCATTCCAGTTTGGATTCAAGCTAATATGATTTGCAAAATCTCATAGTTGCATTGATTGTGTTTGTTGTTAAAAGAAATTAAAATCCTAAACTAGGCTGACCATATGAAAAGGAGGACAGGGCTCATGTAACTTTAACAGTTGTAGAGAAAAGGGAATTTCAGCTGGCGTCATTTGTATGCAATTAGTTCCTGGTGAAATTCCCTCTTCATCACAACAGTTAAAGGTGCAGGCACTATATTAGAGTGGCCATATACAAAAGAAGGCAGGGCCCCTGCAACTTTAACTGTTGTGATGAAGAGGGAATTTCACCAGGAACTAATTGCATACAAATGACACTGGCTGAAATCCCCTTTTCTCTACAACTGTTAAAGTTACATGAGCCCTGTCCTCCTTTTCATATGATCAGCCTACCTAAACATACCCAGAAAAAAAACAAAAGTATTTAAAATATATTTTACAGCAATACAGAAGTTACATTTCCTTTCTCATTGTTTAACTGTATTAGGTAACACATACACAAATGGAGTTACAATCATAAGATGGATTTTGAAACTTTTTATGTGGCAAACATGGCTACCTTTCCTTTTTATTAGTTACATCAGAGGGAGGCAACGTGTTTCCCGTAGGCACCAATACACCCCTGGACACTTTTCTTGGCATCTACCAAAGTGCCCTACACCTCCCACGTGAAAAATAATAGACACATTTAACTCATCTTCTTACTGGCTGCTGGGATTGCTGTGAAATTTGTTTCTGTTGGTGTGGAAAACAGTGGCTTCAAAGGAGTTGTGGGGGCTCAGACCCTACCTCTGCCTAGTACTCAGTCTTTAGGGCAAGTTACTTGTCCTTTGCCATGGCTTCCATGGTGGCCATTTTGTGGTGTCCCCAGGACAGTTTCTCAATTTTTTTTCTATGTCAACACCATACAGTTATCCCAGGGTTGTCTTGAGGTTATCCCTGTGCATCCAAATGACGCACAGGGGATCCCAAGGTCAACCGGGGATGACCAGAGACTTTCCCAGGGATAACTGCAACCATGGATGTCCCAGTTTTTTCACAGTCCTGGGACAACCCCGAGGACTGCGAGCTCCATGCCCATGGGGTAGGGGCAGCAAATTCACCATCCCTGGGATGGTGGGAAGGGTTTGGGTGCGGAGTTTGGCAGGGGGATTTAACTTACTTTTTTGCCGGATCCTCTTCTTTAAAAAAAAAAGGTGCCCGCAACATCCCTCTTCCCTTTTGGGACATTGCTGTTTAGAAGCTGGGGGAGGATCACGGAAGCACGATACTCCCCCTTCCTCCCTCTAGGCCTTTGGGTGTAGATGAGCCCATAGTCATATAGATTACATTAAGTAATGGTATCAGTAAAGATGCTTCATTTGCTGTCTGCTCCTATGCAGTAAGTTCCACTTCATGGGCTTTCTCCCAAATATAGGATTGTGTGTTGAATCGTATCCATTTTATACTTGTCTCTGAAGAGACATGTGGGAACATGAAATACAAAATTACATTTAAACAGTGATACCTTTAAAGCAAGGTTTCTGTGTTCTTACCTAGAATATATCATTTGATGAAGCAAAAGTCTTTTAAAACTTCCAGTTGACATTATTATTGTATTTGTTTAGATTTGGAGCTAAATCTCTCTCCTCTGTCCCCACTTTTCATAGATATTGTATTCATGATTTCAATAATACATATACCTCTATATTTATATGCAGCTTTAATCTCATTATTTTTACTGAATTATACTACAGTGCATTTAAATATGTGTTCTTATCCAGTTTTAATATAGTATGCTGTTACATGTTACTCTGCTGTTTAATGTTTATAATTATGTTTTCTTATGAACTATTTCAAAATGGACTCAAACAGGAGAAGTTCATGTGTGTGTTTTAAATTTTAGTTTGCAATTAAACAACTCCATTTATTACACCGTGCCTAATCAGCAACAAAGCCGGTACCATGAGGGTGACATCATAATAAAAGAATTTGACAATCTATTGGATTGTATACATATCCTAAATAAACATTTCACGCTGGATCAAGGCAAAGAATTATGTGGGTATCATATTTGAGCCATGAACTGTACACCAGTTTCAATTATCCTTGGCAAAAACCATGAATGGTTTCATAAGTTCCCAGAGTCATTTTGTTTCAGAAAGTCTAGAAATGTCACCCCAAAATCCTCAAATATTATCCACTTTTTGTGGTTTCTCTCATACATTAGCCTCTTATAGGCTGGAGTTGGAATTTAAAACCCCAAAGTACTCCATACTGCAACTTTTACAGCAAAATCCTATACTCAAAAGTAAGTCCTATTGAGTTCAAAGGGGTTACTTCCAGGTAAGAGGCATAGTTGCAGCATTTGGCTTCCAAAACAACCAAACATGCATTGTTTTCAGACTTGTGCCCTGATCCAGCAAGAGAAATCAATAGGGATGTGTATTGTATCGTTAAAATGTCTGATAACAATACAATAAGGTCCTTATCGGACATCTGATTAACGATAACGATACGATAGAAAAACCTCCGATAAATATCTGATCCGAAAATTTTCAGTCCAATTATATCGGATTAAAGGACAGCCATGTAAATAAACCTATAACTTCTGTATTTTAAAAGTTAGAGGCTTGAAACATGGTCCCAGTGCTTATGGGGTATGCCTAAGTATGTGTATGAAATTTGAGATTGATCCCTCCAACCCTTGATTTTATATGGATTTTTGAAAGATCGTGCAACTTTTTGACAGATCTGAATGAACGCACGTGGCGAGCTGTCATTCTGACCTGTCAGAACTTAAACGTTCTTTAATAAATTCATATAAAATTGAGGGTTGAAGGGAGCGATCTCAAATTTCATACACAAACTTAGGCATACCCCATAAGCATTGTGACCAAATTTCAAGCCTGTAACTTTAAAAATACAGAAGTAATAGGATTTTTTTCTTTAAAAAAAATCAGCTCTATAGGGCACAATGGGGCTGCAAATTAAATATCGGATTTCCGATAATTATCGTGAAGATGATACGATTAACCTACGATATTATCAGAGACTATAATTTTTTTTGGTCAGAAATTCCGATAATGATAAAATATGATATTTTTGGGCGTACACATCCCTAGAAATCAGTGCCATGGTTTATGCTCTGATTCAAGTATGAAATTCGTAAACTGTAGCTGCATGCGTATAATGCAAATGGAACAATTACCAATAATGACGCTGTCCTTAACCAAACTTAACAGAGAACAAAACAGGTGTAAAGAAGCTTTTAAGAATAAAAAAAATGTAACTGTGATAAAACAAATTTTAATATAATGACTAATATAACATCTAAAGTTTAAGAGGAATTTTAAAAATAACAAATACATCATATAAAATTATAAAAGAGCAATGAATTAACAGTCCAACTTTTTACGTACAAATATAGTGACAATACTGGTTTTCAAAAAATGCCATTATTGTAGCACTTTGTTCAACAATCAATTTAAAAGATTAAATTCTCAAAATGGAACCTGCAAAGCAAAAATGCACAGTGTTAAGAATACCTGTGATGTTTACCTGCTATCTGTATGGTCTTTTTGAAAACCAGTATCATCACTATGTTTTTATGTAAAATGTTGGACTGTTAATTCATTGCTTTTATAATTTTGTATGATGTATTAGTTATTTAAAAAATTCAATTTAAATTTTGTATGTTATATTAGAGTATTTCTACATTAAGGTAGTTCACATTGCTTACCTGGGGCTTCGTGCTTCCTGGTTCTTTGGTGCAATTGTTTTGGGCTGTATTACATGGGCGGAGAGAGGTGATCATGTGCTTTGAATTGAATACTTCCCCTCCCTTACTGGTATTAAGACAGTGTCATCTAATGGCAGAAGATCCCTCTTTTTCTAGAATATTAACACATTAAAGGTGGTTCTTTTCATAGCAGGATTTCCAGCAAATACTATGGGAGACATCCTGTTTATTGACGACGACATGTAATAGACATGAAAACTTCTATGAGTGGCCAATCACAAGCGTGCAATAAATTGCTTGTTTAGAGGAGGCCTTAGTCATCGTATAATGCAAATGGGCCTGCACATATGTCACCTTCCAGAAGGAGACACATGTGCAGCTTTCAAAGTACTAGTGCCATGGTTTGGAGAAGAGTTGTTGTTAAACTCAAAGGCTTGCCACATTTTGTTTTCCTTCAGATTGGACATAGGCCTCAATATTGATTTGTGGAATATCTGAAGTTAATAATAAAGACAATAATCACTGAATGCCTCCAATGGGTAATCTTCATGGTCAGATTCTGGTGAAATGGAATTGCTGCCAAGTAGGAGAGTTTTCAGTGGGTATCTACGGCAAGTCAACATTATTGGAATCTTCTGCCTCATCCTCATCCAAGTTTGCTTGTTTTGGCTCCAATCTTGTAGGAAGAAGGCAGCTGAGGTGGTGGTGTCTTTCCAAACCCAACTAAAGAACCAGTGGCCCCAAAAACACTAGTTGGCTGCTGAGTGAGTTTGGGTTCTTCCTTCATTCCACTTGATACTAAAAAGTCACCAAAACCAAAGCCCTGTGCCCTGTGCTCCCCTCATCCCTGAACAGCCACAGCCTCTTCCAGCCCACTTTGGATCAAGAAGCAGGAATTTCACTGCTGATGACATAGCATGGCTTGGCTTTCAGGAAGGCCAGAAAAGCCAAAGGCAGAGGTGGAGATAGCACAGGAGACTGGCATTTGAGGAGGAAACAATACCCATTACATTATATTAAATTGCCCTGAAGAAGGACCTGTGGGTCTGAAAAGCATTAGAATTGTTTTCATTGAATTAAACATCCTTTTTATCTAGCCCTTTGATTTTTGGCCTTCCTGGCATTCATTGTGGGGTTCCCTTTTTGTTGGCTTTGGCTTTCAGGAAGGCCTGGACCCTGGCATGTATCTTTTAAAGAAATATTTTGACTCTGCTGTTCAATTGGAAACTCTGGGATTATGTATCATAGAATAGTAGAGGTGGAAGGGGCCTAGAAAGCCACCGAGTCCAACCGATACATAAACGGCCTTTGCTAAACCATGTGAATAGGCTACTATAAGGTTGAAAGCTGGGGCATTCTTCCTTACTTTTAAATCTACTGCTCAAGCTATTGCTGAATGAGCTCCACCTATCTTTTGCTGCCTGTCTCAGGGTCTAATGTGCGGCATTCTTGGGTGTCTTTGCTACAGAGAGAGGGAGTGGACAAAAAGACTGCTGGAGCGAGTTGGGGAGTCCTGCATTTAGAGATTTACCTTTTGCAGGAGATAATGTAACATTGAGACAATTGTTACCCTTCCAATGTAGGGAGCTTCATTAGAATTTTATCTCTGGTTATTTCTTGTTCTGCACCATGTGTCTTGTCTCTGATCCTATCATAAGTGTTTGGTCAGCAGTAAAACTTAGTAGAGTGGGTGTCAGTGTTCGCCAACAGCGGTGGCTGTGAGTGCTGAAAACTCACCTGGGCTGGTGGGTTGTGGACTATGCCCTCCTGTCTATACCGTGCCAACGTCCAGTGCGTTTCCTGTCTGCAAGACACTTCTACAACTTGTGAAGTAAGAGGACATTGCTAAGCAAGTATACATGTCCCTTATACTGCAGGAGCTCAGAGAAACACCCAGTAGCCCTGGATCTTCAAATGCTCTGTATATCTTGGGATGCTTGAGGAGACTTGGGGTGTTCAGGAGTCCTGATTTGAGACTTGGGCTCTCCCTGATGAGGCCACTCACTTTGCTTGCCTGAGTGAGGTGCCTTGAAGCCCTAATCGCAGCAGTGGAATGAAAATGCCTGTTGGGTGTTTGTATTTGGAATCCTGCGGTAGAGTCCCAGGAATGGTTGAGAAAAGACAAGCGTTGTTCATCTAGCCTGCTGATTTTGTTGTCTATTTATTGTTTCCACAGAATGCTTTCTTTGTACTGAGTGACCATTCACTAGCATTCTCACTTGTGTCACTGATCTGTGGACATTGGGATAGAGGACAATGTAGCTCCAAGTTGCATTGTGTCTTATGTGATTTGCACTCTATCGCTGGGGCATATATATATTCCTGATAATGTACCATGCTTATCCACTGAGGAATTGGAATCTTATCCATCAACATAGGTAGGAGAGGAGGCTAGCCATATGAGGCTCTCCACTGATTCCAATGGAAACGGTTGATTTTTTTGGTTACTGCTACCACCTTTGCCAGAGTAAAATTATGCCACTATTACACCAGGACATTGAGTGTAGGATCTCTTTTAACGCACCCAACTTGACCCAGTTTTTCTCCTTGTGCTGGCAGTGCCCCATGGGTTTAAGGGCTTCACTGGTTGTATGTACCACCAGCATCCCAGTGGCTCAATGCCACCTTACATTCACTCTGCCAGTATAGCTTCTCATTCTGCCAGCACAACAGAATTTAGTAGCAACTTTAGCCCTGCCCAACGGGCATAACTCCAGGATAGAATTGCATGGGGTTTTTTTTCCCAGTAGTTATTGCTCATTATACTTGAGATATAAAACATGAAAATCTATATGCCATGAAGGCTATAGATATTCTCCATACCCTATAAACAAAAAGGGAAAAAAACGCTTATCCCTAAAACTGCGACCTCCAAGAGTCTTCTGTATAGGCTCCTAATAACCGATAAGCCTGTGAAATAAACTAGTAACAAGTCTAAAGAGCGAGACATAGAAAGAAAGACACACCCTAATCACCACGTTCCCACGGTATATATTTATTGGCTGCTGCTGGGGTGCTTGCAGTTGGACTGGCACTACAGTCAAAAGACACTGTGAAGCTCTTCTGCCTCCTTATCCCAACTTAATGGGTTTTTGTTTTTTGTTAGAAAAAAAAGATGGAAGAAGTAGTGGGGAAAACATGAGAAGGCTACAAATGGAAGACGATGACATCTGAAAACCCTGTCAAGTTCTGTGAATGAGGGAAGGCAAATGCATGAGAAAAGCCATTTGTGGGATCACTCATAGATTTATTGAAGGAATTATTGTTTCTCTCTGAGAAAGAACTATAACACTTGAAAGACATGTCAGACATAAATATGAATGGTTTTAAAAATAAACAAGCTATGGGATGTATTTTTTTTCTTTCTTGCATCACTGTGCAACTTCTTCACACAACGCATAAACTATGGAATTCACTACCACAAGAGGTGGCGATGGCCACCAATTTGGAAGGCTTTAAAAGGGGGTTGGATAAATTCTTGGAGGAGAAGTCTAACAATGGCTACTAGCCCTGATGGCTATGTGCTACCTTCAGTATCAGAGGCAGTAAGCCTATATACATCAGTTGCTGGGGGACATGGGTTGGAGAGTCACTTGTGTCCTCTTTGGGTTCCTGGTCGACAGCTGGTTGGCCACTGTGTTAACAGATTGCTGGGCTAGACGGACCCTTGGTCTGATCCAGCATGGCTCTTCTTATGTTCTTATTACTGTAGTCTTTCATTCCCATTTGCACATGGACATGATCTCTAGAGGCCATAGTGGATGAGTGATGAACACAGGTGTTGAACTAACACTCATGAAATGGTTTCTCAGAAGTACATTGGCAGTGTAAAAACTGAAGGTATATAAATTGCAATACATTGCAACATGTAGAGCTCTCTGTCTCAAAATGTTCTTAAACAGAAGCTGCAAAGTCTAACAAGATTTTAGAAATAGAAGCTGAGGAGATCCAGCGCCAGGGGTTGACATGATCAGGCACTTGCCAAAGTCCTCATTCTATAAGCGTCATCAGACAGGTGGATTTTCGCATTTCCCTACTGTCGCTCGGACCTCCTGCTGCTGTCCCACAATAGTTACAGTCTCTTTACATGGGGAGAGAAAGAGGAAGCAGCAACGACCACGTGGACCATTCAGGGGCCATTTATATCACACCGCTTTCCCTGCGCGCAGCAGGAAATGGCGGCACATTCCTTTTTCCTTTTTTTCAATACAGATTAAAAGGGGTCTATTTTGTGATGGAAAGCGAGCTGAAGGAGCAGGAGGCTCTTGGGAGGCAGATGTCATCGCCTAAAGGATGTTCGAACATCTGTAAGCGGGCAGTACCGAGCGTGCGATAAAATGCTCATTTGATAACACTCTATAAGGAGCCCACTGTTAAGCCCTGGATCGATCGCGTAGGAATACAGGAAGCTCCCCTATCCCAAGCCAGACCTTTGATGCATCTAACTCGTTATTGTCTACACTGACGGGCGGCAGCTCTCTGGAGTTTCAGACAGGGGACTTTCCTTGCCCTGCCTACCAGACTAGCAGAAGATATTGTGACATAGGACAGCAGAAGACCCATCTCTCCCCCCCCCCCCGCTTTTCTTTTCTTTTGCCATTGCATCGCTAGCGGCACCACAGGCAATCTCACCCATCAATGCCTCGCTCCAAGGAAGAGGCCCTTCTTCATAGCCAGGCATTGTGGGAAAGGTGGCTCAGAGACTGTACTGCTGCTGTTTAAAGCAGGATTGTCTTTGGTCGATGGTTTAAAATTTGTTTTTAGATACAGTATATGTCGCCTGTTGTGTTGCTGTTACGTAAAATTTGGCTTTTGTACTTTGTATAACGTATTTTAACGGTTTTTAATTTTTTAAAATTTTGTGAATTGCCCAGAGATCTTCAGCTATGGGGCGGTATAGGAATATAACACATGTAGAAATTAAATAAATAGTGAAGTATACACATCGGGTGAAAATATCTCAGTTTGGCGGGGGGGGGAATGCTCATGTGAGTAATTTAAAACGAAAGGAACTCTGGTACACACATTAATATGACCTGATAAACCTTTTCTGTCTCTCAGCATCTCAGTTCCATCTCAATTGAGCACGATACCATCGTGAATGAAATATCCAATTCTACAGTAATTGGGTTTAATCTTTTCTTCTGCTCCAGAGGTTAATTGATAAGTTTCTAACTTTTTTCTTTTTGCTACAAAACATGGTCATATTATCTTGATCTCCAGATAGTTGGGCATTATGGGTATCCTCAAAGGCTTGAATAAATTTTGCACATCAGATGTGCGTGTGTGTGTTGCATTTCTAGCTCTGTAATGCCTGTGTAAAATCCATGGGATGGATCCAAAGGATCTCTTCCTCCAATGGAAAACATTCACTTTCATCTTCATGTCGTTGTTTTTTGCCCTCTCTTTAGTTGCCCACAGTGATTATTATCAGGCAGCCTAATCTGATTGGCTACAATATGTAGTCATCTCATCCCATTCACTGCATGATACCTTTATTACTTTGGATCATTCATGTGACTAATCCACGAAGCACCATTTTCATCTTTATTTTCTTTGCCATCAGTGACATCATTTTGTAGTCACATCAAGAGCTCACAATTGAAAATGGAAACAAAGTGAGCCAAGCTTCGAGGTGGAACTTGGAAAAACTTAAACCTTGTTGTTTCTCCCATCCCTACACCAAAGCTGCAGATATTAGTGGAAACAACATGGTTTTATTTTAAAGGTAATATTCATAAAATCAAATTAGTTTTCAGGAAATAGTTTAGTTCTCTGAGAATATGGGGTATGCTCTCCACTCTGGAAAAATCTGATAATTGTGAACATCCAAGGAACATTCGATTTTTAGGAGCGGAGATTGGCTGCTTCTAAATCCATTGAATAATCTCAGAGTAGAGATGTGCCAATCAGTGCTTCTAACATCTCCGTAATTATTCAACTGTTGTGTGTGTGTGTGTGTGTGTGTGTGTGTAGTGTGTCTCACTGAAAACCTCCCAATAAGGAACATGGAGTGATGGGGTGGGGTAGTTTTGATTTTTTGATATTGACATCTGTGGCTAGCCAATTAGGAATTGCCACAGAGCTGTCCATGACCATGTTCTGTTCTCCTCCAATCATGGTGCTTAGGGGGAGGGATTGCAAATGATATACCCCATTTGTCCTCACCGTGGAACTCATTCCGTTGCTAGTTTGTGGAGTGTTCAGAAGAGAGAGAGAGTGTGAGAGAGTAAGAGACAGAGCTGCAGTGTCTCTCTGCTTTTCTTTGTTTCCCAATTGTCCTTACCCTGGAACTTATGCCTTTCTCATGGAGCATTAGGACTTAGGAGGAAGGAAGATTGTAAGGGCTCCATCACACCAGCACTTTATTGCACTCTCAACATGCCTGGTTTGCTGTTTTGCAGCATGGCTTATTTCCTCCAGGAGGACTTTCACTGCTCCAACCCCACCCTGCCTATGGGAATTAACAAAAATGCTTACATCTCCATCATTTTTTAAAGATAAAGAGATGAAACTTGGCACCATGATAGCTCTTATGTAGGGCTTTAGGCATGCCAAGTTTGAACGAGATCCCTTCATCGGTTGATTTTTTTATGAGTTTCTTTTTTTAAAATCCCTCAAACCATTCACCCCTCCCCCTCACACCTCTGATTCTGTGTTAATCCACATAATTTATGGAGGATAAAAGCTCCCTCCATAAATGTGCAGGCATGGATTAAAGCAGAATCAGAGGGGTGTGTGTGTGTGTGTGTGTGTGTGTACGTGAGTGAATGGTTTGAGGGGGGAAATTTAAAAATTTGTAAAAAATCAACAGATGAAGGGATCTCTCTCAAACTTGGCACACCTAAAGCCCTACTTAAGAGCTATCATCGTGCTAAGTTTCATCTCTTTATCTTTTAAAATGTCTCTTTCTTAAACTTAATTTTAAAACCTGAAACTTTAAAAGAATTCGTAAAAACAACAACAGATGAAGGGATCTTGTTCAAACTTGGTATACTTAAAGCCCTATTTAAGGGCTACCATCATGCCAAGTTTCATCTCTTTAAAAATGACAGAGATGTATGCATTTTTGATAATTCCCATCGACGATAATAGCATGGTTCTCTGAAAACGGAGCGGTTTTCCCATGAGTAATCCAGTGGTGTGGAGAGACGGAGCCCATCCAAAAATCAGATTGGGGAATCGCTTCATTGGAGCGCTGCTCCGAATTTTGGGGTGGAGAAGACCCGCTCTGCACACCCCTATATGTGTGTGCGTGTATGCGTGCATGCGTCTGAATAGGAAAGTAGGAGAATGTTGTGTGTTGCCTTGCAAACGGGTTTGGTGTTCTAATCTCACCCTTAGCAAATACAGAGCATCATCAGATGAGCATTGTATCGCACACTCATTACTGGCCACTCATGGTTTTTCACGGGTCCTTTTGATGACGATGTCTGCCTCCCACACATCTCCCACTCTTTGTGCTCTATTATCCGCAACAAAATAAGACCGGCTAAATCCAATTTCTTTTTGAGGTGAAACTTGCCGCCATTTCCTGCTGTGTGCAGGAAAAGCAGCGCAATAAAAACACCCACAGAATGGGCCATGTGGTCATTGCGGCTTCCACTTTCTTTCCCCGTGTGAACAAAGAGAAAGCTGCCCATCCCTATTGTGGAACAATAGCTATGGTAGGGAAATGCAATTTCCTTCCCGACTGATGACGCTCAAAGTCTTCAGGTCTGACCCATGCCCGTAGTTAACATTCAGAGCTGCTGTAGTGTAGTAGGTAATGCTGCAATCCTATATCCAGTGCCCTGAATGTAAACTCACTGGTGTATTGTATATGACCATATGAAAAGGAGGACAGGGCTCATGTAACTTTAACAGTTGCAAAGAAAAGGGAATTTCAGCCGGCGTCATTTGTATGCAATTAGTACCTGATGAACTCCCCTCTTCATCACAACAATTAAAGCTGCATGCACTATACTAGAGTGACCAAATACAAAAGAGGGCAGGGCCCCTGCAGCTTTAACTGTTGTAACGAAGAGGGAATTTCACCAGGTACGAACTGCATAGAAATGATGCTGGCTGAAATTCCCTTTTCTCTACAACTGTTAAAGTTACATGAGCCATCCTCCTTTTCATATGGTCAGCCTAGTATATATCTTAATGGGCCTGTAATGGAACGACCCAGTTCCCTCTCTGATACTTGCCTTGTGTCGTTAAGCCCCATTGGGGACAGTTCTACACCAAGCAGGATATAACAGTATGAAAGCGGTATATAAAAGGCAGGAGCCACACCAAGCAGGATATAGCAGTACATGTTATGTGTCAATGGACCCCAACAGCTGTCACTGCACTTCAATTAGGGTGACCAGATAAAATCCAGGTCAGGGCTCATGTAACTTTAACAGTTGTAGAGAAAAGGGGATTTCAGCCAGAGTCATTTGTATGCAATTAGTTCCTGGTGATATTCCCTCTTCATCACAACAGTTAAAGTCGCAGGCACTATACTAGAGTGACCATATACAAAAGAAGGCAGGGCCCCTGCAACTTTAACTGTTGTGATGAAGAGGGAATTTCTCCAGGAACTAATTGCATACAAATGACACTGGCTGAAATTCCCTTTTCTCTACAACTGTTAAAAGTTACATGAGCCCTGACCTGGATTTTATCTGGTCACCCTAACTTCAATACCACTATAAAGCAGTAGTGTCGCTCCTTCCTTTTATACATTGTTTTCATAGCGCTATATCTTGCTTGGTGTAGGTCTGGCCTGGGTGTGGTTGTCATTCATTCCATCTCTGGGCAGTATCCAACACTAGTAGTATGTGCTGGTGTTACAGATTCTCCAGGTGAACCCACAATGCCAGGAAACACTATTGGTATTGCACTAGAGGTCACTTACGTTAGGATGACATAATTTATGTTGGCATGAGTGCTGAATTGGATATCGCCCTCTCTGTGTTTGTTAGAGGATGTGGAAGTTTGCATGAGTGGTTTTGCTTTGCTACTAGAAGTTGATGTTCCCATGTGGCGTTCTTCATTAAAAGGCTGTTTTATCATCCTACCTCAGTGCTAAGCTGAGAGCACAACCTATTGGAGCCGGCAAGCTTGAGTAAGTACTCCACCCTTGGAACTTACAGGCAAAGAGGAAATGTGATATAGTGTCAGCAGTTGGGCCTGTTTCTCATTTTGATCTCCAGCACACTGAACTGGAGCACTGGGGCTTTCACTCCTCAGTAAACAATGAAGCTCAGCATTTCAAGCTTCCATCAGATGTAGCTCTCATGGGAAATTTAGGAGAGAACTGGAGGATGTTATCTCTCACGTGCAATATGGGGGATGATTATACCAGTCTATTTTATAGGCAGTAGTGGGCTGTGAGAATCGCTGAGATATGTGATGAGCTAAGAGATATGTGATGTGTTAAGTGTGATGGTGGTGATGATGATGATCTTGATTATATTTGCCAGAGAGCATAAATGGCATATAGTCCAGGCATGATTAGAGATGGATGAATCTGTCCATTTCAGATTCTCTCAGTTTCTAATTTTCCCAGTTTCTAATTTCTCCAGTTTTAAGTTCAGTTCATCCTGAAATCCATTTTTTAAAAAGTTTGCATGAACATTTATAACATTTGTCCTAATACATGGAGTTGTGCAGGCACTTTTGCTTTAATATACCCATTTTTTGCAAGCAATTTTCCTAACAGAATTCATTCTTCAACATTCCCCCCCCCAACATACACATTTCTATGCATTTCCATGGGAAAACTCCATTGCAAAATGTGGAGAACTGAGTATCAGTTTGTGTAATGGCTCAAACATATATTTTTTTTAAAAAAATTACATTGAAATATGAATTCAGTGGATTTCCCCCCATTCGTTGCAATTATGTTGTTATACATGCCAGTTTCTGGAGGTTAATTCTCATTGTGTAGATTAACATTTTTTAATGCTATATCGCCAAATTGCTCTTCTCATTAGTGTTTTAGAAAAGGCTGTGATTTGTGTTCCTGTGTGCACCTTTTCATTTTCTATTGGTAGGTAGCTAGCATTTATTACATTTATGTGGAGCATGAAGGTGAAAATCTATTCCAGGAGCAAGGCCTGCTGGTAGATTCCAGAATGCCATCTGTTCCCCGTGGGGCACCTTGTCTGCCTTGCCTAACAATTAGAAAGTAGCAGATGAAGGCTTGGGGCAGAGGAAAAACTCACTGAGGCCCTGGAACCAATAGGGAGAAAATGAACTGAGAAACAGGACGATGTTCAAAGTAGAGAGATGCAGTCAAGAACAAAAGATCTATGTTTGAGATCACTTCACAAGAACACCCTATTCTCGCCATCAACAGACACTGATTGACTAAGTCACTCTAGTGACATACGTTTCTGGTGATCTTGAATAAAAAAGGATAGGCACCCCAAGCATAGGTTATGGGAAAAGTCCCCCTTTGAGCTGTCATACAAGTGTTTCTTTATGAACATGTGCAACTTTGATTTATCTCCTGTAGGGTTTCTTTCTTTCTGGATCATTGTTGTTCCTTTTCTAGCCTGTGACCCTTGATACAATTATGAGACCCTTGAAAGGCTAGAGAAAGTATTATATATAATTGTAACAGAGCTAGGACTTTCAGCGATGGCACTTTTTTTTACAGTGCTTTTGGTTTTCCCAATTGTCAGATTCTTACCTCACTTTTTCGTGCAATTCTATCAATGGTTTTGGACGAGTGTGGTGTCTGCGTAACAGACATAATGATACATAACTTTCTTATGACTGCTCATATCCTTGATCTTTGACATCGTCTTTCAAATTCCTTCATTTTAACTTTTGAGCAGGAAAGCAGGACAGAATCATGTAGAACAGATTGTTGCTGATTTAAAAAAAGAACGGATGGAAGAAAGAAAGAAAAAAGTTTCAGAATGAAAAGCTATTAAAACTCTTTGTATAAGCATCCCAGTGTTAAAACTCATTACGTTGTCAATGAAGCATTATTGAGTCGTATAGTTGTTACAACCACCACCAACAACATTGCAATTTCCTTTGATCCAATCAGTTTGTTTCCTATTTGGAGCACCAGAAGATGCAATCACTTTTAAAAGATGGATTTCCTGGCATTTCTGCACAGCTACAAGCTTAGGGGAGACCCAAGGACTTTAATTGGCTTCATAAACACAGTTGCCATAATTAGTCATAAACATTGCTGTCACCACCATTCAGTCACAAACAATTAGGTTGAAAATAAGCCAGGAAGCCTGTATTCCTCCCCTCAAACATATGGAATTTCTGATGGTATACATTTATATCAATAACGAAAAATCTTTTTTTTTCTTTACTCCCTGATACCTATGCATTCAGGGCAAACTAATTAATCATGATTACTGTTATGACAATGAATGTTGTTGTGTGGGTGTGAAGGTCTCTTTTCTTGTGGAGTAAAAGAGAAGCTTACTTTTATATACTGGGCATGGCTGGAGCTATTCATAATATCGCTAGCATTGTGTGAGTGTCTGGGGGAAAGAGAGAGACAGATCATCATATGGGGCTGCACATCACCACCACCACCCCGCCACCGCCACCACCACCATTATCATCTCATTTTATGAGTCGCCCAATAGTAGAGGCTCTCTGGGTGACACATAATAAAAGGAAAACCAATAAAACCAATGCTAAATCCAATAATAAAACAGACTAAAACTATTAGGCAGTATCCAAGGGTGGCTGGAAGAGGGAAAGAATGATTATAATTTAAATAGATAGACAGTAATCTGGAAGATGTGGAAGACTGTTACGAGGTGACCTGTGTGCCTTGCCCAGTCTGTGTCCAGGTGCTGTTGATGGGCCATGTCAAGGCCCAGCTCTTCCTTCTTATGGTTCTTTATTTTTCATCTGGACCTGAACTCAACAGCCCTTCAAACAGAGAACATCTTCAAAAGTGAGGACAGTTCTCTGGCAGCCCTTTGAATAGAGGAGTGTCCTTTGTAAAAGTGGATACATGGACACCATAGGTACATGTGTGTAGGATTGTAGTCTTATGTCTCATTCTCTCTTCTAGGGCAACTTAGAAACTGTAGTTGTGTGAGGACACAGTAGGAATGCCTAACAGAATTCACAGCATCTTTACTTAACTCAGTTTCCCAGGCATCTTTGGGGGAAGCCATGAAAGTTTAAATGGTAGACAGCCAATACACATTTGTAGTAAGCATACTCACTGCTTAGTCCTAAAATGGTGGTATGAATTGTCTTGGCTTTTGCTTTTAACCTTATTTTTAGAAATTCATATGATTTCTGATCTCGCTCTGTTTGTGAAGAGTCCAGTGCAGTATCCAGAAGGCTCCCATCTACCCTCTGAAATTACATCAGGGTCCTTCAAACCAGCATCTGGGCAAAACATCTGAAAACAAATGGTGCACAGTGAAACCCAAAACTTTTTAACATTCATGCATCACTAATTGGGACATAAAGTGTTATACATGTAACCCCTTTCAGCTGTTCCTAAGTCCATCTTTGAAGTAAAGTTATGGTTAATATAAAAACAGGGAAATGAAGCTCCCAGTCATAATTTTCATGGCAAATATGTGGAAGTAGCTCACTTCACAATGATCCCTCTGATCCTTCAAATGGCCAGACTCCTATTCTACAACAGTTAAAGGTATCTAAAGGTGAGTCTGGATTTCATTTTCCATCACACCTGTATAGTCCTATCAACAGTCTGGAGTTACAGCAACACAGGTGAACACATATTTTATCTTTATGTGTATTTGTTCTACGTACATGCTCTAACTGCCTCTATTTTCAATTGATTCCTGGATATGTTAGGAACCAGAAGGCCTTTTAAAATATTCTTACTATTCACGCAAGCAAATTAGAGTTCCTCCTGCCAGTGAAAGGCCACCACTTTCTCCTTTTTATGGTAATAGCTGCCATTTCCCTCTTTACAATCCTGTAATTGAAGTAAATTAAATGGTGGTCAGGCCACTGTGAGAAGAGCTTGGCTAGTGAAAATTCTTTAAAGGAATGGAAGAACCACCCTCTCCAGCTGTTATGACTGAATGGAAGCCCCCCCCCCCCGCACCCAATGAAGCTGGTGGCAAATTTAAGCAACATTGCTTCTCTTTTGCTAGCTGAACATGAATTTCAAGGGACCATTTGGATTCCGTCCTCATAATTACCCATTTGTAATGGCATTTTTACATATTGGAAACTGAGGCTCAGATATAATTTGGGCTGCATTGAACTATATTCTCAGTATTTAAATGGCTTGTTTTCTGCAGCATGATCATAAACATGCATGCACACATCCCTGGATTATTCACCATCGCTAAATTACTTAGCACTTGATAATAACAATAATAATAACAATTTATTTCTTACCCGCCTCTCCGTCTGGATCGAGGCGGGGAACAACAACATGATAAAATACATAAAACTGATTAAAACATGACACATATGATTAAAACTGCATAAAAAATCCTAAAACATCCTAAAAACATCCTAAAAACTAAAAACATCCTAAAAACTTAAGTGCACTACGTTTGAAGTGATGTGAGAGGATGTGAAGGTGTATCTGTGGTGTTTGATCTGTGATGGCTCCTTCACACTTGCGAGCCATCACTGCAGTCATCAAATAATGAACTGCATATGTAAAGAGGCACTGAAGGCTTTTTCACATATTTCCACATAGAATACGTCACAGCTTGCTTGCTTGTTTAAACCACTTGTGGCTACATCTGTTCATTGTTGTTCTTCAGGCTTCATAAGAGGCCTCATATGAGAACATTCAGCATTATGGAAGCATTATATATTAGCATACAGGCATGATTTTATTTATTTATTTATTTACTTATTTACAAGATTGATATACTGCTCCTCATCCAATAAAATTGATCAGTGGTAAACAATAAAAAAGGAAGGGGGAAAAGGATCAGAATACAGATTTAAAATCTTTAAAATCAAATTAAAACTGTGGCTAGTCAGAGTAGCTGGTTTAAATAAAAATGTCTTCTGCAGGCACCTGCCTGACATTGACAGGCAGGGACTTCCAAACAGAGGGAGCCAGCACACTGAAGGTTTTGCTTCAGGTGGACTCCAAATGGTCCATAGGTCCATCCAGAACCAAAAATGAGTGCCACATCTGTGACCAGGCAGGCATTCCGTCATACTCTACATAGAACAGTGGTGTGCAAATTGTATGGCCCTGAAAGCCATGTGGGGTGCGGGGTGAGTGGCTGGGGAATACACATACACACACACGGATGCATACACTCACACAAGCCTCCTGCTATTGATCGCTGGTTGATTATATATATATATATATATATATATGTATACATACTGTAGTTGGAAGTGGATTTAATGCTGTGTTTTAATGTTGCATTTTAATATTGTATTTTAATATTGTGAACCGCAATCTTTTTATGAGCGTCATCACTCAGGGGAAAATCGCGTTTGCTTACCGTCACTTCTCCGCCCGTGCATTTGTCCCTCGTGACTTCCTCTTTTGAAACAGGAAGTAAACAACTTGCATGTGGCCCATTCAGTGGGCCGTTTTGATTGCACTGCTTCTCCTGCACATAACAGGAGATAGCGGCAACTTCTGTCTTTAAAAATAAGTCAGACTTCCTGGGGGGTTTATTTGTCATGCGAAGAAGGTTAGAAGGGGCAGGAGGCACGCGGGAGGCAGACGATGCCATGAGAGGGATCTGCAAAAATCCATGAGTGCCTAGTAACGAGCGTGCAGCAAAGTGTTCATCTGATGGAGTTCTAGATTCAGCAATATATAAATGCCACAAATAAATAAACAAACAAACAACTAAAAAAGATGAGGCAGGAATGGTGGGGCTGGAGCAGCAGAGTGATACCTGAGTAATGTGAATGAAGTAGAGAAGAGGTAAGTATTTTGGTGACATCCAGGCTAGATTACTGGCATGTGTTCTTTGTGAGGCTGCCCTTAGAGACTACTTGGAACCTGCAATGGATGGAATGTGGCAGCAAGAGCATTTGAGTGAGCTAAGCATTCAGACCATATTACACTGACTTTGTGCTGGTTACACTGGCTGCCAATTCATTTCTGGGCCCAATTTTAAAGTCCTGATTTTAGTCTTTAAGCCCTACATAGTTTGGGACTAAGTTATCTGAAAGACTGTGTGTACTGGTAAGAGCCTGCACAGCTGTTAAGACCAGCATCTCTAGATTGTTAGATTGCCAGCGACCAGGGGACAGAGCCTTCTCAGTAGTGTCCCCACCCCTATGAAACTTCCTCCCTAGGAAAGTACACACAGCCATGCCCATGTTTTGGTTTAAGAGAATTCTGAAGGTGTTCTTATTTCAGTCCATGTTTGGTTCATGCGTTGGGTTGGGTGGGGGGGAAGAATTATTAGCCGCTGCTGGTTTTATATTGGTGGTTTGGGGATGTTAATTTGCTGCATATTTATTTGATTGTGCTTATAATGTTTTTATGTGTACTAAAAAAATAAATAAATCAGGAACCACCTGGATGTCAGGTTAAAAAAAAATCAACATAAGAAACAAATAAGCAATTTGCTGGCAAGTTTAGGTTGATTTGGGAAATTGTTTTAAGAAAAAGTGGGTCTTGAGGAAGAAGGCAATAAAGGGAAGGGAAGGAAGGAAAGAAACCTCCTCCTTCTATATTTCCATCTGCTCCTTTTGTGCTTGAGAAATGCTTTCTATTCATATAGGTGGCACCTTATAATTAACAGCATAAAGTAATGCCAAAGGAAAAAATCTCAGCATTACCACCACCACCACACACACACACACACACGAGTAATTCAGGAAAAGAGAAACAAAATGCAAAGTCAGGAAACAGCTCTGCAGCGACTTTCCCCGTCAGGAACACTGGATGGTTAAAGAGTTCACAGCAAAATGTCACCATTCCAGCAGGAGTAGATTTTTGTGGTTTGGCACTTGTTCAGCGGAGTTTACAACATGTCAGACCCGAGAAGGCTGAACTGTGTGAGAAAAGAGCAGCCATGATTCAAGATGATCTTCTGGCATTTTTTTTTATCCCGGGGGCTGCTCTGCAGCGCATGCATGAGTGCGTGGGGCTGGGGGGGGGGGGGGTGGACGAACTGTGGATGATGAATACTATGTGAGCCATGGTACGGAGTTAAAAGGCACACCGTCTTTCTGGAGGCTTCCTGGTGTCTGTACCCTTCAGTAGGGAGAAGGACCTAATCAGATTGCCTCTGCCTGTCCAGCCAGAGCAGACTCGGAGGAGGACCCCATTGCTTCTTTCAGAGGGCCAAACCGACGGAGGACGGCTTTTTCTGAACATTGGCTATCATCAGGAAATAATAGTAATCCGCTGCTGATAGAGCAGACAAGGGATAAAGAGGGAGAGGCTTTAAGGTAAAAAAAAAAACTGGGATGAAAGATGTCTTCGGAGTTTATCTTCAGGGTGTGGGAGAGGCTGCTGCATGCATCCTCTCTGTGCAAGCTAAAACAGGGGAAGGAATCTCCAGCTACGGATGCCCATCACTGGGAAATCCAGTTCTTTTTTGGCTTGACAGAGTTCCGCAGCATGTATGATCTCTTTGTATCTGTGAGCTAATCTGTGTGGTGTTCCCCAAACTTTAGGGACAGACCGTAAAAGGGGCATCTCCCCCGCCCCACCCCAGCTAAGAATGATGTGATAAAGGCCTCCTCCACACGAGACGTTTAATGAGCCTTGAAGGCTCATTATAAATTTTACCTACACACGAGCGGAGCGCAAAACGGGCGTACAGGCGCGTTATCTCCCCGATAATGCGCATTTTCGAACGCGCGTTAAATAGCGACTTTTATTTTGCTCCGGCCGTTAAAGCGCATTTTCGCTGTGTGAACAAGCGATTATGCGCATTAACTACCTGTAAAGTGCTTTTTGGGCATCTTTTAATGCGCTTCGCCGCTTCTCGCCGCCTCCCGTGCAGAGGGATTAGGCGTAAATGCGCCTCCGCGAAAATGCGCATAATCCCCGAACCGGGCGCAAAAGCGCATCCTTGTGGAGGGGGCCCTAGATAAGTTGTATGAAAAGAAATAATAGAAACTGCAGTATGAATCATGGACTGAGGCAGATTTAAGGTGCAATCGTATGCATGTTTAGACAGAAAAAAGTCCTACAAGTCCCAGCATTCTTCAGCCAGCCTAAGCCAATCATGAGGAATCATGGGAATTGCAGTCCAACAGCATCTGGAAGGCCACACGTTCCCCATCCATGCTATATATAAACATAAATATTACAAAATGCCGTAAGTCTTCTCTCCTAAAGGAAAGCCAGCCTAGGTAAGTGCTGCACCCCTGGAACTCCTCAAAGCTTGGGGGAGTTGGGGCAAGCATAACAATATGAACGGATTGTTAACTGGTCAGAACAAATGAACACATGAATTGCCTTGCTGTGTGAGTATATAGTAAGTCCATCTAGTCCAGCTGTCTGCCTCCAACAGCCAGATACCTTGTTTGTGGAGAGCCAGATACCTTGGGTAGTATCCAATTAAGTCTTCCCACTGATGGAACTGCTTCCTCAGCTGAACAGTTTCCCATCCCCACTAGCTCGCCAAGCACCCTCTAAATCTGTACATACTAGGGTTGATCCTAAAGTAATCACTGTCAACAATTTCTCTTTTTCCCCCCAGTGACTTTTGAAAGGGTTCATTTGGTCTTTTAAATTACATCACTTGTCCTCACTCTTACCCTAAGTGACATCAGCACACAGCAAATCTGCTTATCTGTGTAGCATATCCTAATTTCGTTCTGCTCACCTGTGTGATCCCTGATAGGTTGGGATCACTCTTATGGCTAACATCAGAATGAGGAACAAGCATCCGCTAGGGAAAATATTTCCGTTTATTCAAATCAGATGTTTAAACGGTGTATATTATTTTTACAGTCTAAGTATTTGGGAATGGTATTTGGGAACCCAATTTTTGAAATTACTAGTTTTTACTAAAAAAAAGAAAAAGGAAAAAAAAGAATGAAACTAGGGAGTATTTGATGTAGCCCTAATTTATATCTGGAACACCTAATTTGAAAAAGGCGACAGAACCACACTGGCCTCCTCTTGGCTATGATTTACAAAAGTAATGCAGGAAGGAAATGTAGCTTATATCTTTGAAATCCCAGAATCTCAAGTCTGAGATAAACCATCTGTTCCCTGGCTGACAAGCTAAGAAAGATCCCATCACCAGTGCTTAACAAATGATAAATAATAACAATATCTATACATTTCAAGGGGCTTCCAGTTTGTAACAGCTGATTGTACTTACACAAATGAAAAGGGAAGGAGAAATAAAATGAATCCACCCAGCTGTGGCACTTAAAAAGGCAAAAAAAAAAAAGTGGTGAATTCAGGGTTTATTTTATTGCCATTGCCATGGAAACATGTTTTTAAAATCGAAAACAATATTCTTTAAATTTAAACAGAAGAAGAAGAAGCAGCTTTCAAAGTCTAGCATTCTGAAGGACTTTAAAGGGTCGGGCTGTCCATATGGCTGGTTTTGAGTTCTTGCTTTTGTAAAATCTTTCCCCCCTTTTAGATGCATGTGAGTATGTGTGTGATGGTGGTGGTGGGGAGACTGCATATATTATACAATTATACTTTAAATTCGATCAAATTTCCATGTCAGAGGTAATCACTTTCTCTCTCTCTCTCTGTCTTCTAGTAGCAGAGGCAAAATTGAACTATATGGAACCAACGTACTAGATAGGAGACATGTGTTCATTGGAGAAAGTCTTCCTTCCTATTCCAATAAAAGAGCATAATTTTAGCTCCAAGGTCTCTTGGTGCCTTTGCTCTTTTGCTGATGCAATTAGAATATCAAAACTCTTTGTGCAAGAGCCATAAATCCAAGGCCCTTCTGTATGTACCTTGAAACAAAGGCATCATCATAGACCCAAGGTCCTTGTACATCTCATGCACATACAACAACTTCAGAATAATGAGGCCTCTCCGGACGTCAGAACCGTGAAGCAGAACGGTGGTTTCAAGGCCTTTCCTGTATGCTGCGATGGTGCTTCACTGGAGAAGATGCTAAGTAACCAGAATGATTGCAGTCCAGCAAATTTCATTCCAATAAACTGTTTGACAATCATTCGCTTGCCTTAAATTCTTATGGTAATGAAGTATAAGGAGCCTCCAAGACAGTTAGCACACATTCTTATGGCCCCTAATGGCATCTGAGGGGCCATATGATGCTGGGGATTTCCCGCTCCGAAGCCGTAGACATCATCATCATCATCATCATCATCATCATCATCATCATAAATATTTCTTACACGCCTCTCCGTTTGGATTGAAGTGGGGAACAACAGTAAATATAAAATATGATAAAATACATAAAACTGATTAAAAACATGGTACACATTATTAAAATAGCAATAAAACATCCTAAAAACATCCTAAAATTCCACTGGATATGCCTGCCGGAAGAGATTAGTCTTTATGACGTTGGAGGGGAAATCAGAGCAGGGGTCTCTCCACCCCCCACAGCCCCTCCCAGCTGAAATGGAAAGCTCTCTGGTGGCTCCCTGTCCTGAGGTTGAAGCTCCAGCCTTGGGAAGGAGAAAAAGAGAAAGGAAGAAGGGCCCATGCCCAGGGGATGTGGAGGGAAAAGGCCATTGACCTGCTGGAACCGATGGCCTCTCAGCCCCAGCAGCATGCCTCGGCTAGACAGGCTCAGAGGCCTATATAAAGTAAAATACTGCAAAGGAGGATGAAGAGGCTGTCACCCCTCCCTTCCTGTTGGTAAAAACTCAGCAAGACATAGGATGATAGGAAGCCTCTGATCTCCAAGGCTTCTATTGTTCAGGCATCAATCCCATAGGATGGGTCGTAGCCTGAAATGATGACCAAAGAGCCTCTCTCTATAAGCATGCCAAATGAAACTTTTGGAATACAACCTGGAGAAAGAGGTGAAGGTTGAAAGCAGTAGGACCTGAGCTAGCATTTGCCATGCTTCTGATAGCTGAGACACATTGTTTTCTCTTCCTGAATTACAACTGAAGGCACACTTTGCTCTTATACCAGAAAATGTTTTGGGATTTTTTTGAATTCACAAGACTAAGAAATTCCCATCCTCAGTTGATCCCTCTCACCATGTTTCTGTGTGAATCAATGTTCTGGACATTTTATTTATTTTTTCCATAGTAAATTTATATCTTATCTTTCTTCCATCATGGAATTCAAGGTGGCTTATGTTGAGTTCCTATGTGGTCTCCCATCCAGGCGCTGACCAGACCTAGACTTGCTTCGCTGTGGTAGGGTAGATGAGTCATGTAGGAAGCAATCACGCAGAAGTGAATTATGCCAAACTGTATAGCTATAGCCCTCCCCACTTTACAAGCAGGATCTTGATTGTTCACAGGAACTTCTAATTAAATTATTTCCTGCAGCTCACTGCCAATTGTCTCATGGCACACTTGATGCACATAGTTTGAGAATGATTGACGAAAGTGCCTAACGGTGTGATGATCTGATGGCAATTGAATTTTTAAAGTAAGTGTGGCTTTCCCTAAAGTGGACTTGGCTTGGCTTGTAAAGCCTGATCCAAAGGTGCTCCAATGCACACTTAGGGCTACTGTCCAAAGTCTTCCCCATTCATTTCCATGTGCAGCATAGTTTATTCGTTTTATTAAAATATTGATATTTCACTTTTTTTTAGAAAGTTTGAAGGAGTTTACAATAACTACTATTCTATGATTCTATGATTGAGAGCAATATTGTCGACCAAAAACCCTGTGGAAGAGACACCACCTCTAAAAAACATTTTTCCTCTCTTCAGGATGGTGGGGAGCAACCCACAGATGGACAATTGCTGCAAAGGCTCAATTCCTGACAGTCATATCTGAACCTGCTGCAAAGAGGGCGTGGACAGGTAGGCCATGCATCCTCTTTTACAGATGACATTCCTCTATTTGAAGAGCTGCCAGAGGACTATCCCCTATTTTGAAGGCATCCTCTATTTGAACAGCTGTCTAGTCCAAGTCCATCTTATTTATTTTATTTTTATTTATTAGATCTTTATGCTGCCCATCAGCCGAAGCTCTCTGATTATCTTATCTATTTTAAAGATAAAGAACCAACAGAAGGAACAGCTGGGCCTTGGAGCTGCCCATCAGCAGCACACAGGACATCAGACTGAGCAAAGTGCACAGGTCCCCTGGTCTCAGCCTTCCATGCTATGGGGACATGTACTGCATGTCTGGTTAAATTATATTTATTATTTAAAATATTTCTTGGCCGCGTTTCAGGGCAAAAGTCCTCACTAGGCAGCTTACAACAATGATAATTATTTCTAAATTTCCTTCTATGCATATAAATTAGCACATGTAAATTATTTGCAAATCACTGCTCCATTTTGTCTTCTTTTTTGGCGATTCTTAACCCTAATAGGGGTTGGCTAGGCCGATCACAACACGTTTGGATAATAAGAGCGAGGGCATTTTGGGAAGCTGCTGAATGCATCGGAAACTTCAGCCCACACAGTCTAATGCCCGGGGCTGCCTAAGAACATGGCCTTGGTGCTTATCCTGTGCCCCCCTTGCTTATTTATTTCTATCAAAACCAGTTAGGAAGCGACTCCCGGGTCCACCATAAACTCGGTGCGCACTTCCTCTCACCTCCAGAGGGAAAGGCCTGCTGCTGGCCAAACTTGATTTCCAGGGCTTTTGAAAGCGTCTGCTGTGCTTCATTTTGTTTTGAGTGGAGCAATTATCAGTAATTATTGGGAAATGAGCAGGAGTCAGAGGCAATTCCAAACCCACCCCAGAATAAGCTGCCCATTGTTGAAGCAGGGCTCGCGGAAGCCCCCGTGCTTTGGAGAATTAACATTCTGAAATAGTTAGACCTGACAGCTTCCTCCTCAGGAATGAGAAGGCGATCAAGCTTTAATGTTGCAGCTTTAACGTAAGAAAAACAAAATAAAACCCACATGTCTCACTAGGAATGCTATAGATCTTTCTTAGTTTGCATCTTAATACAACTTTATCTGATTGCATCACTCACCTTTGAAAAGACATTTGAACTGCTTTTATAGGAGGCCCCATACTTTTAAAATCTTCAGTTTGGATCCAGAATTTGCCTCTGGTGGACAGAAGGGCTCCTTCTGTCCGAAGGAGGCTTCATTTCTGCTGGTAGAATGTGGGAGTATGTTATTTTCATTGATTCCTTCCTCCTCCTCCTCCTCCTCCTCTTCCTCCTCCTCCAACAACTCTATGCCACCCAAAAATCTGCTCCAGAGGACTGGGGGACCCTCCAGAAAAGTGGGGGAGGTGGTGCTGGGGAATGCAAGGGGAGGAGCAAATTGATGGTGATTGCCTCTTCTCCTTTTCTGCTGGAAGGAGCAATCTGAGCATATCTCCACTCAGTGGATGTTACCACCAGCAAAGGAAGGGCTGGAACCAACTGTTAGAGTTTGCCTACCAATCTTATGCTAGTGACGTCCAAAATGTATCTTAGAGCTAAGTGTTCCTCCTTATCTAGGGGCAGGGAAACACTGAGAGCCAAATCCCCTTTTGGAGAAGCTCTTGAGGGTCACATTCCAGTGGTGGTTGCGGCTGAAGATCAAAAGCGCAGGGCCAGCAATACAACAATACCAAACCAAAAGCCAGAATAATGTAGCTTAAAACATGTACTGCCAGTAACTAACCGTAGGAGAAACATTTCAAGCTTTCAGAGTAGGGAAGAAACGACACCAAAGTCAGAATGTTGCAGCATCTACACTGCCTGGCAGTAGAAGCTCTCCAGGCTGTCGTTCCTTCCCAACCCCATCTGGAGATGCCAGGGATGGAATCTGGGACTTTCTGCAGACGCAGCATGTGCTCAGCCTCTTAACTACAGGTCCTGCCTTCGATGCCGTTTCTGGTACTGAAGCCTGAGGGATACTCCTTGTTGAGCATCACCATCTAGGCTTGCAGCTGGCCCCAAGGAAACCACACCTCATAGCTCCCTTCTCCCAGCAATACAGTACATGTCACCCAGGAAGCCGTTTGGAGGTTGGGCTAAAGAAGGGCATGATGTGGTTGACTTTTCCATAATAAGGTCCACTTGGAGAGTCTGGGTAAAGAAGTTAAAGGCTTAGTTGGGTTGAACGTAGACTTCTTTCCAATGGAATGCAGTGATCTTATATAGTGAATATTTCTCAATTTCCTCCAGTGCAATGAGTTGCTATTTCCCTAGTTGGCTCCACCTCTGCTGACTCACCCTCTGTCCCATCAGTCCCATTGGCCACCAGCCACTACTGACACTGTCCATGTTGCTTGGAGGCTTTTTGGCCACGTTCTTTTCGTCCTGGCCTTGTGTAGCTGACTCTTTAGGTTGGTGGCTGCTTCTGAAAACAACCACAACCCACATTTGTCCTATGGGCCGCAATACTACAATATCGCACTTACAAGCCTTACATTTTCACCCATCCTTTTCTGGTTTCAGAAGAGGACATGTGAGAATGTCAGACTGTGGGGGGAAATAGACTTCTTCTATACTTGATGATAGTACCCACTGCTGCCTGTATCAGCAGTGGGGATGGATTAAGCTGTCAGTCTCATTCTCACCAAGATTGTTGTATTTGAAGTCATGCTCCTTCTGGCCTGTTTCTGCATAAGTCTACAATCATTTAAAAAAGAAATCTGTACTTTTTTTGTGCACATTCCCCTGGACATATGCAATTTTGGTGCACATTTTTTTAATTGTACAGATTTTTTCCCCAAGTGCTTTCCACTGCTGTGTACTGTTCTCAAATATGCACAATTTGTGCACACTTTCCCCTAATATGTGCATTTGGGTTGTGCATACCCTCCCTACTCCCATAACCTGCTTCACCAAGCTCAGAAAAGTGCAGATTTAACTAAACAACTCCATCTCAGGCCAGATCTACACCAAGCAGGATATAGCACTGTGAAAGCAGTATGAAAGCAGTATGTAAAATGCAGGAGCCATACCGAGCATGATATAGCACAATGAAAGTGGTATATGGTATGTGTCAATGGGCCCCAACAGTTGTCAGTGCACTTCAGTACCGCTATAAAGCAGTAGTGTGGCTCCTGCCTTTTATATACCACTTTCATATCACTTTCACAGAGCTATATCCTGTTTGGTGTAGATTGGGCCTCAGTTCACATTAAAGACTTGACACAACCAATTTCTCACCCATCCGTAGTCAGCAGTGCATGATAAAGGCACACACAATTCAGGCTACTCTTTGGTCTTCATTGCACCTACATTTCCCCCCCCCCCCTTCCCGGTTTGCTTCTGTGGGCTCCCCCCTCCGTTTCCTATGCGGCTAGCATTTTAAATTACACCTTATTGGTATTGCTGTCCAGAGGAGCAGTAACCTCTCTACAGAGATAAAGCCAATACATTAGTGTTTTGCTAGTTAAATTTTATGTTAGTCTCAGTTTAGTTTGCACACTCTGGGTATTGCTGCGATACCTGCAATACCTTCCTGTACCTTTCGGACGTTGCCCATTCAGGGATACATCGAAACAGAAACTAAAAACCCCGACCTCAGGACGAGAGAACAGCAGAACGGGGACGACATCATGCGAATCCAGCGCTGAAGAAGTAAAGCAAAGGCAAGGTGGGTGTGCATCAAACCTCGCATGTGATAACGGCCTTAAGAGAGGCTGCAAAGATGTTGCGTGCAGATGTCTACCATTCTGTAATCGCAATAAAATCAGGTGCATCGCACGGTTGGGACAAAGAGAGGTTTTGGTAAAGTTTAGCCAATGTCTTCAACACATGAAACAAATGCAGGCAATCGCAGATATTCGATTCAATGGCACTTTCTTCACTCTTTCCTCCTTGGCTACCTCCACAACGGCGCTTTAATGCTTTTTGAAGGCTCATTATAAATTTTACCTTCACACCAGCGGAGCGCAAAACGGGCGCAGAGGCGCGTTATCTCCCGGATTATGCGCATTATCGAATGCGCGTTAAATAGCGACTTTTATTTTGCTCCGGCCGTTAAAGCGCATTTTCGCCGTGTGAACAAGCGATTATGCGCATTAACTACATGTAAAGCGCTTTTTGGACATCAATTAATGCGCTTCGCCGCCTCTCGCCACCTCCCGTGCAGAGGGATTAGGAGTAAATGCGCCTCCGTGATAATGCGCATAATCCCCGAACCGGGCGCAAAAGCGCATCCTTGTGGAGGGGGCCCTTGTTATCTTTTCCATTGGCACAATAAGCACAGTAGAGAGAATGGAGAGCAGTTATTTTTTAACTGAGTGTCGCCTCGCACTTACATGTGTGAAGGATCTGTTTACAAAATGCTCTTCACATAGATCATTCTTCTCCAACCTGGTGCTCTCCAGATGTTTTGGACTTCAGCTCCCATTAGCCCTAGCCACCATAACCTGGGAGTTATAGTCCAAAATATCTGGAGGGCACCAAGTTGGAGAAGGCTGACATAGATAGATTATTCCTCTGTACATCCCCTCTGAACAGTGTCCTTGCATCCTGGCATATCATTCATACTCGAAGAGCCTATCTACACAGTCCCTTGGAACGTTTTAAATAGTATTTTAAAACATTCCAAATAGGTGCGTTCTAAAACGTCTTAGGCCACACTACTGAGCACTCACGTTACAGGAGAAAAATTCTTCAGTCTTTAAAGTGGTGAGTGCAGTCACACACTCTTCTGCCCCATCTCTTTCTGTTTCATTTTTACAATGAGTTTAGGGCAAGGCATTGTGGGTGTTGTAGTTCAGTCACCCACTTCCTCCTTAGTTCCTCTGTCATTCCCTAGCTTTCAATGAGTATAGGGCTAAGAATTGTGGGTGTTGTAGTTCACTCGCCCACTTCCTCCTTAGCCCCGCTTTCTTCCCCACCAATCAACTGCTAAGCATTTGGGCACCAGTAAACGAAGCACTGCCCCCATGAATCACAAACGGTAAGGAAGGACACATTATTTTAATTAAAATTATTTATTAAAAGTGAAACCGTTGTATATAGCTGAAGTGAGTTTTAAAAAACCTCAGGTATACAACATTAAAGGGAGTGCGTCATGTGGCCCAAAGAGTTTTCATAACCCTTATAAAACGTCAAAAACCTAGCGTGTAGATCGGCTCTGAGTCCCCGGTTTCTCCTTCTGTCTTTCTAGCTCTAAACAGGTGCGTTGCAACTTATTCGGCTGCTTCTCTGCTTCCCCTTGAGGAAAACTGGCAGGCTGCCTTGAATTGACTATTCACAATTGCTTGCCTTTGCTTCAAATACGAAAACCAAAAAAAGCAAGAAGAAATCAGCAGGTCAAATTCTAAAACCAACTAAAGCTTCCTCAATAAAATCAATTAAAATGTCTGGGTGAATGTTGTTGCCTGGTGCCTAAATTATATTCATTTTATTTTTTTTAAAAAAAATCTGTATTCTGGCCAACTGATGTTTTACAATCATAAAAAACCCCCAAATGATGACAAACAATAATAACCAAACCAAAAAAAATGCAACGATAAAAGAATTAAAATAATACAGCCTCAAACATTAAGGAGCTAGCAGTAAAAATAATGATCAGAGCAACATTGTTGGAAGAGGAAGGTCTTAAGTTGGCACATGTAAAGATGCCAGGTGGATCTCTCTGAGAAGGGCATGCCTCAGACTGACCACCAGGGTTGGCATTGGGCAAAGCTCTTTGGAAGGTGTTCCACAGCTACTGCTGATAAAGCCCTCTTCCTTGTAGATGATCTTCATTCTTCTGATGGAGCTTTCGAGAGATCCATTGGCATTGCCAGCTCACTCCATCCTCGCCTAGTTTGCATAATGAGGAGAACAGTGTTTCAAATCCAATTTTCCTTAGCAATAAGACTGAGCATAAATTATAAAACAATGTTGTGAAGAATATCCTCACCTGGGCTGTGGTTCTGCATGTTCACCCCCTGTGTATGTAAACAAGTTAATATTGTGATGACCCAGAGTTACATACAATAAAACTGAACTGAAAGGGCAAGCAAGTCAGAGCAGTGTCAGGACTTCTATTAACTAATGTGCCAGCTGAATTTGTTCCCTAAGAATTATTTTGCCATCCACAATCAATGAAATACAGCTTATCTTTTCCTGTCCCTGGCAAAAAATAATACTAAAAATTTTTGGGACAAGGATGGAGAAAACTGTTTTCCAGACTGGCTTTCTTGCCACTGAGGAAGTCTCTTCCCCTCTGCCTCCTAGCTGAGGGTGCCTCTACAAGAGCGATTTAAAGCTCTTTCATGGTGCATTAAAAATTTGACCTCTACAAGAGCGGAGTGCAAATCGGGGGTCGAGGCGCTTTTTCTATGCGATTATGCGCATTATTGAATGTGCGTTAAATAGCGAGTTTTAATTTACCACGGCTGTTAAAGTGCCTCATGACCATGTAACAAGCGATTCTTCACATTAAACACCTCTAAAGCCTGTTTCATACAACTGGTAAGGCAACCTGTTATGCACTTAACCTCCTCCCGCGTATAGTGTTTTGCCGTAAAAGCTATTGCGAGAAGATGTGCATAATCGGACAACCAGGCATCAAACCGAATTCTTGTAGAGGGGACCTGAGCTTCCCTCCTCTTAGGCAATGGAGGAACAAACACAGTAAGATACTAATGCTAAAGGGAAATCTCAGGACATTTTCTGAGATTTTATTATTAGGGCCACAGAGATTCCAGAACCTTGATATGGAAAAGAAAAAAAGAAGAAGAAAAGACATCCATCCTTCTCTAGCAACTTCTGATGCCTTAAACAGACATTGCTTTAAATCCATATGTTGCAGTGATGTCTTCTTTCCACACCATTTTATTAGGGGGAATCCACACAGTCCTTTGGAACGTTTTAAATTGTATTTTAAAACGTTCCAAATAGGTGCATTCTAAAACATCTTAGGCCACATTACTGAGTACTCACGTTACAGGAGAAACAGTCTTCTGTCTTTAAAGCGGTGTGTGCGATCACACACTGTTCTGCCCTGTCTTTTCTTCTTTCGTTTTTCAGTGAATTTAGGGCAAGGCATTGTGGGGGTTGTAGTTCAGTTACACACTTCCTTCTTAGTTCCTCTGTCATTCCCTAGCGAGTATAGTGCTAAGAATTGTGGTTGTTGTAGTTCACTGGTCCACTTCCTGTTTCTTCCCCACCAATCAACTGCTCAGCATTTGGGCACCAGTAAAGGAAGCACTGCCCCCATGAATCAGAAACGGTAAGGAAGGACACATTATTTTACTTAAAACGATTTATTAAAAGTGAAACCGTTGTATATAACTGAAGGGAGTTTTAAAAAACCTCATATATACAACGTTATAGGGAGTGCGTCATGTGGCCCAAAGAGTTTTCATAACCCTTATAAAACGTCAAAAAACTCGTGTGTAGATCCACCCTTATACTGTAGATGCAGGAGGGGCTGATCTGGGTCAGGACCCTCGTGTGTGGGGTAGCTGAGCTTTTAAGATCTGGATTGGGACCTCTGTGCCTAGAGCTAGAGTTCAGTTTGAATTCAGATTGAGTGGGCTGGGAGCATGTAGTTGGAGTCAACTAAAACATTCAGCCTCACAGTGCAGTCTCGCGGTTGGCAGAGTGCAGCCTCACAGTTGGCTGAAATTGTAGTTCTCTGGGACTCTTTCGCACCTGCGCTACCTGATGCAGGAGATGTGCTGCTTCCACTATGCTCTGCTTGTGCATTAGTGATGAAAACACCATGGATTGGATTGAGCTTCTTTTCCATTGGTAGGAGCATTCCCTGCACAGAGTTCTACCCAAGATGCTCCTGCCAGCAGAAAGGGAAGGAGGGGCTGAGTCCCCCTCTCTCTGCAATCCTCAGTGTCACTTCCCCCTTCTGTTTCAGAGGATCCCCCAGTTCTCTCCAGGGTATATTTGGGGAAGCACAGGAGGATGGAGGAGATCCAAATTTGCCACCTACATGTCACTAGTGAGTTTCTACTGCTGGATCAAATGCCTCCTGTGGACAGAAGGAGCACTTAGGCCCATCCGTGGGCGGGGGAAAAGTCTAGATTTTGTGTTGCTTTTTCATTCCATATTCTAAAAGGTTGGAATGCCTCACCTAACCCTTAGTTACTGGCAGTAAGAGCTTTAAGCTGAAATATGTGTGTATTTTTGGTATTTTGGCCCCATATCTTTTGCCTCTCCCCTTTGGCATTTGGCCTTGCCCACCACTGGAATGTGGCCCCCAAGAGCTTCTTCAAAATTGAATCCAGCTCTTGGGCAGAAAGAGGTTCGACACCCTCAATGTAGTGCAATCATTCAAATACATCTATCCTTAGGTGAACATGGCACCATGGTCTCACTTACCTTGGGCTTCTCTATATGGTCTATATACCCTGTCGTGGCTGCGCAGTTGTGCCCCGTCGTTTATACGATGCAGCCGCCATCTCGCAGCCACATTATGCTCTTCCAAGTGAAGCTTTCATTATGTGTCATTTTATCATGACTTTTTACATTGCTCCAATGTCACCATGGTTGTTTGTTCATCTGTCAGTGGTGGCTTCAGTTTGGATTAAGAGAGTGGCCATGGTTAAGGGTGCATCCCAGTGCAGGGTAGGCATGAGAATACAGGGCAGGGGGCAGAGGGTGGGCTTGACTTAGTAATGGCCGCCATGGCAATATTAAAGTCTGGGAAACAAAAGGACAGTTATGATGTATAACACATACATTCAATGAACTGTAGCAGTACAGATGTGCCGCTAGAGGCTTTCAAAGCTACGATGCTATGCAGTTGCCAAACAACACCCCCCCCCCATTTTTTGCAATTTTCAGTCCCTCAGTGTCTGCTGCCCATTACCGCCATCTAACAACAGTGCAGCAAATGTTCCTAGCTGGATAGCCTGTGCTCACTCCTACCACATAACCCTATCGATGGTGCTTTGCAGTGGCGATGCTGCAGGGTTTTGGAGAAATCAATAGGCATAGCGGCATCATAATCCCTTTTTTTGCCTCCTCAAGACTGATGAGCAAGTTTCTATCAACTCTTGAAAGCAAATGCTGGGAAAACCGAGCATCTTTGCACTGTACGTCACATCAGCACCTGGAACTATTTTACCTTTCTGATTTTATCCTTTGAGGCTCAAAATGTGGCTCAAACAGCTGTGACTCAAATGACCCCAGAGTCATTTTCGAGTCCAGGATTTCTTTGGAGAAGCGATTTAATAGCATCATTAAAAACTCTGATGGCTACCCCTGGAATATATTTCAGCTTTGGCCTATGCTTTTGGGTCTCTTATTACGCTGGACATAATTTGCTAATGAATAGCATTTCTTCTGCTTGGCAGGCAGAGTTCAAGTGTCACAGCGATGGGTGGTCAGTGTATATTTTGTGAATTAATCCTGTTTTATCCTCCAATAAATAGCATGCTTTGCGAATGACATTTTTAAAAAATGAAATTAACCAGTGAACTCTGTTCAGCGTTAGAAGGAACACACGATCTTTAGTGAAAATCATAAAATAAAATGAATCTTGTATTTTATAGAGGGTGCCTTGAATTGCAAATTGGAATGAAGCACTTCCATCCATTTTGTGACTCACTTTGGCTCCTCTTGACATGTCATATAACCAAACAACACAAAGGAGAGAAGCGCCCTCACTGAGTGAACAAAAGCAAAGCAAAAGTAGATCCAACCAATTGGTTAAAATTGCATTTACAGCACACAGGTACACTGTATCAGTTTTTACAGGCTTGTTCCTACTTGTTGGATCGACTTTTGCTCTGCTTATATAACCAAACAAGCCATTTAAGATAGATTTCTATTCCCCCCACCCCAAATAAACTGTGCCTATTCGCGTGTCTGGACTTTTATTGTTGTAAAGATAGGATAGCCACAGCCGTGTTTTGAAATTATTTTTCCCCCTCCCCTACCGATCAGGAAGTTTTGATAGTGTAAAAAGCTTCTACAAGGGAAAGCAGAAAAGCTTGAAACTGCTAGCAAGAAGCATGACATCATTAAAAAGCAATGAATGTGAGGAATATTCCTGTCTTCTAATCCAGGCCACACATCCTGCTGCCCTGGAAGACGGCCAAACCCAACATCCTTTTTAGGGTTACAGGGCAGGCCCTGGCCTTTCACAGCTTGCTTTGGTAATCTCTGCATGTGGAATATCCACTGGCAGGCATTACAATAAAATCTAAAATTACTCCAGCAGAAAAGCTGGAGTTCCACCCTTCCTGCATTCTTCGCCGGCACTGGAATGGCCCAAACATGGTTTTATTGCATTTCATGGATTTGTACAAAGAGGTGCATGAGAGAATATATATATATATATATATATATATACACACACAGTACATTGGTTTTGCTACAAGTTTCACCAGGGAGGAGGGGAGAGCTCTGTATCAGAAACTTAAACATTGGCTTTGTCAATATTTTTACTGTCATTAAAAAAGCACAGGTAGGCCCAATCCAGAAAATGTTAAGGCAGAATTAGACATTATGCGATACACACAGCTACTGCCAAAGGCAGCAGCCCCATGACATCACTTCTCTTTTCCTCTTATTTAGAAATATCCAACATCTGATGTGATATTGCTGCCCTCAGAGTTCCATCAAGGGCCAGCCAATAAAAACATGAGAACAGGGAAACCCACAACACAGTGACATTACCAGAGGAAAGAGGACAAGATGTGGAGCTACTCTTTTCAGTGGTAACCACTTATCTCTCAGGAAATCTAGTTCCATCCAAGTCGAGATTTACACCAAGCAGGATATAACACTTTGAAAGTGGTTTGAAAACAGTATATGGAATGTGTCATGGGCCCCAACAGTTGCCAATAGCGTTATAAACCATTATAAAGCAGTTGTGTAGATCCTTCCCTTGTCATATTTAAGTTAGTTTTGACTAACTCATCTCATTGCTTTGCAGATCAAACAGCATCCAGAAGACAATTCTACTCACTTAAGATGTTGTTGTGGCTTTGTTGGCATGGTGGCCCTCTCCATATGTCACAAAAGCTACACACCTGTGTATCTCTAGGAACAAGGTGTTCGTTTAACATTTCTTATCTTCAATGAATACACAGACCTAGCTTGTAGTGAACAAAATTTGGCTTCTTACAAGCTTTTGTTTTACTTGACAGGTAGATTAGCTAAACACTGTTGCCCTTGAATAAAAAATGGGGGTGAGGGTAGTGGGAATCAAATGGACATCTGTTATATAGTATTTTATATTTTCTGTTTTCTTCTTCTTACAACAGGCAGATTTCACTGCAGATACATAGCAACAATTGTATCCGTTGATGTGTATCCATTTGCATGCCAGTTGTTTTTGGTGGGTTTGATACAGACTACGTTAGCTGAACTTAGGTGACTAATTTATTACTAACTTGTCCTATTGATTTCAATGGAATCGAAGTTCAATTAAAATAGCTGGGATCCAGATTTAGTTTTAGTCATAGACTTACTTGCCCCATTGATTTCAGCGGGTCTGCTCTGTGGCCCTTTCTACACCATAGAGGTGTAGAGGGAGGGAGGGAGGGTGATCCCAGAAGTACCTAATACACACCATCGGCGCACAGGGACCAGCCGGGGGCCATCCCAGGCAAACAGCCTGGTGTAGAAACGGCAGTCTGGATCCAACTCATAGCCTTTTATCAACTTCGGCTGAACACTTTGAATGCTTCTGGATATTCATCAGAAATGCCCAACAAATTATTGAGAGATTAGTCGTCTTTGTCAGGTATGCCAGCTAGAGCAGGTATCATGCAGTGCTGTGAACAAGAATGCTGTTAAGGGGGGTGATGATTAATATCTCTCTGAAAAGTGAGGAAGGTCTGTGGAACATTGCCAAGCTGTGGCAAGAGATTCCTAACATTCCTGGGAAGAGCAAGGGCAAAGCGAAAGAAACTTGACCGCAAATTGGCATGAACATCTGGCTCACCATGATTAATCCATCCAAAGAACAAAGGAGACAAGTAGGTAGCTAAGTCACTAGATAGATTAGATAGATAGATAGATAGATAGATAGATAGATAGACAGATAGATGCCACCTTCCTTCTTGTTGATGGAACATATTAGTTGTAATTGGTTAAGTAAATTATAATTTGCACAGTGTCTTTCCAGGGATCTTTCAGCTCATCTAATTCTAAGGCTCTGTTCATACACATAGAATGTGCTCACTGGACAAAGGTAGTAACATCAGCTGTGGACTTGTGTGGTGATGTAGCGGAACCAGGGCTCTCAGGGTTGAAGTGCAGGGATTTTTATTATTATTATTAACAGGGACTATGACATAACCTGCTATATCTTTCAGGCTTCCCTATTCCCTCTGAGTTTAGCTGCAATACCCACAGTAGCTGTGGGAGAAATGGGTTTTCCCCATAGCAATATATAGTTGCAAGCTATTCCTGTTGTAATGCATAGTATTGGGGGTTGTTGTTCATGAATGGGCAATTCATTTTATCAAAGGTCTTCTTCTGGTGGAGATGAAAACTGCTAAAAGTGGTTTGTTAGCTTTGAGACAAAATGTTTCTCCCTGGTCCTGGCAAAAGAAACTCCTGGAAAATCTTGCGCTGTTGCCCTTTGTGGACATGTTGTATCTCTCTCTTTGGGAACATCTTGTATCCCTGCTATGCTGTCCATTGCCATCTCACTATTCTATTACTGTCAACTCATGCTGATGAATTGCATGATGCCATCACCCTTTGTGATGTGTGGGATGAGATATAGATCAACACAGCAGCCTGTAGTTTTGGACTCTCCCTGGGGATGTAACTAGGGAGACTGTCCTGCTCAGTGTTGTAGTGGAGCCAGGGCTCGGCATCTTCAGATGGGTGGAAATTGTGTTTCCTTGCTGTTGCGTACAATCGCTCTTGCTTCCTGCTTTCTTCCACATTGGGAACGAGCTGAAATTATATGGGAAAGAGAGCCGAGACCATGTGGCCCATACAGATCAATGGGAACTGCATCCTCTAGTGGGCATTTTATAGCATAACTTTCCTGCAGATAGCAGAAAATCCCAACAAATACAGTCTTATTATTTTTTTAAAACGGCTTTTCTGTGGATTAATTTACGACGCTAAAACCGGGAAACAGAGCGGGAGACACGCAGGAGGATCACTGTGTCATCAAAATGACCCATGAGTGGCCAGTCCTGAGCGAGGGACAAAACCCTCATCTGAAGGGCCATATAGACACAGGGTTGGCACATTTTCATTGGCAGCGGCACACTTCCCTGTTCCATCCCAGCATAGCTGCGATCCTCACACCACTGTTTTGAACCCAAATAAAGGTGGCACCAGAGGGCAGCCCTTCTCTTTGCAGCATGCCAGCTTCCCAGTTTAAAAAAAGGCATTTCAAAAATCTTTAAAAATAAAGTAAAAAAAAAAAAAAACAGAAGAGGCAGGGAGGTTGGCGGGCACCAAGAGACACGACCGTGGGCATATTGGCTTAAACACGCTACTCCCGTTCAACCCTTCATCTGCATTCCAGGGGAAAGGACATTGGCTGCATTACAGGGTTTCTGTAAGATAGAACTTTGGACATTTTTAAAAAATGGATAAGCATTATTATATAACAGCATGGTTACACTTGAGTGCTTATGGTCCACGGCTCAAAGCCCTTAGAGCTTTTTAAACCGACCGTCCATGAAGAGATAATGGTTATGTGGCAAAAAATACATTTGGCTCCTGGTCCGTTGAGGGTACAGTGTACAGAAATTAGCCATCCTTGGTTTAACAGAAGGGAGCCTCTAATTAGTCAAGAACCAAATGAAGATGGGGCAGAGCGCGCCTTCAAATTACATGTTACCATGCAACTAATCATAATTGCCCTTGTGGATTTGTAGTGCCATTCTGGGAATAACTATCCCCCGACCATACGGCATAGGGAAATCTCAATTGTGAATATGACATGTGGATGAAGGCAATATGAAAAGAAACAACAAAGATGATTAAGCACTTGCAAAGACTGATTTATTGGCATAGAAGGAGAACGTGATAAATATTTGTGAGTCCTGGGGGGTGGGGGAAGAAGACCGAGATTTAGTGAGGTTGTCCCTTGGGGAAATCCAAGAAAATAGAAAAATGCAATTAAATATAATTAGGGAACATTGTCTGCACAAAATATGCAGAATGTTAAGTGTGCTAAAATCACACAACAGTCCTGATTTTAAAAAAGGGAGGAGAAGGAAAGCACATAGTTATCACTGGAAGATGTCTGTTGCTTTAGTTCAGACATGAGTCATGAATATAACTTACTATTTTGAAATATTTTCTAATCTTAATTAAGATTTCCCCCACCCAATGATTAGACAAACGTAATCTTGCAATTCAAGTTTTATGGCGTTATAGTAGTTTCAGTACCATGACATGAAATGCAACATAATCTGTTTTGAAAAAAATATATGATAGTGATGTGCCTGGAAGGGCTGTGAATTTCAGCTGCACTTCACTGAATGAGGAGGTGAGGTATAACTTCTTCTTTCCTCATTACTAAAATCACCCCCCACACACACACTGCCATGGTCACACCTACTATTAGCCTCAAGAGAGAAGCCTCCATTAACACCGAGGTGGGTGGGCTTTTTTTCCAGGTTTCCTAGCAGCATGTAAATGGGCAATGTTTGTACAGGCTATGGCAGCTGAGGAAAGGATTTCACCTCTCCTGCCTGCATGCTGCTCCCTTATTAAAAGTGTGTTGGGGGGGGACATGCCTGTGATATACAGGATTCCTAATGAAATGGAAGGGGTTCAGAGGAGGGCAACAGGGATGACCAGAGGCCTGGAAACAAAGCCCTATGAGGAGAGACTGAAATAACTGGGAATGTTTAGCCTAGAGAGGAGAAGACTTAGGGGAGTCATGATAGCACTTTTCAAGTACTTGAAAGGTGATCACACAGAGGAGGGCCAGGATCTCTTCTCGGTCATCCCAGAGTGCAGGACACGGAATAATAGGCTCAATTTACAGGAAGCCAGATTCCGGCTGAATATCAGGAAAATCTTCCTGACCGTTAGAGCAGTATGATAATGGGACCAATTACCTACAGAGATGGTGGGCTCTCCCACAGCTGAAGCACTCAGGATGCAGCTGGACAGCCATCCATCTGGTATGCTTTCATGTGGACTCGATGGCCTTATAGGCCCCTTCCAGCTCTACTATTCTATGATTCTACGATACCCTCCATTGAACATCCCAACCTGCAACCATCTTTTTAGGTGGGGGGGGGAACCCTCCACCCTGTCTTCTGAAGAAAGCTACAATGATTTTTGGAAATGATTGCTTGAATGATGACCAATACATGTATTCACATGTACCAACAAACTGATTTAACTGTGTTGACAGTGGTATTCCCCCCTCCTTTTTTTTTTTTTTCATTGTTATACTTATTGCCCATGAGCTGAAGCTCTCTGGGCAGTGCACAATGAAAAATCATATGACAAATATAGATGAATTTAAAACATTAGAAGTTTAAAAAGCGATATAAAAACCCAGCTATGTTAAAACCAGGAAAAGCCTGTGTAAAAAGGTATGTTTTCAGGAGGCATTTAAAAGGTATTAAGTTTTCCGACTTCTGAACTGCACAACCTCACCACGTCTGAGGATCATAGTTGTCGTCCAGGTGTATATAAGGGAAGGTGGTCCGCTAGGTATGCTGGTCCCAAGCTGTATAGGGCTTTGTAGGATAACAGATTTTCTAAGCAGAGGTTTGATAATTGGGTGCTTTAACTCCTATTCAAATAAAGAGGATAGTGTTTTGAAGTCATTGAAGATTGGTGTGCATTTAAAAGCAATTAATAGTGAAATATTCCTAGTGCTAAGAATTTTTTTTTTTTAAAGCTGGAAGTTCTTCTCCCTGGCTTTGGGTGTTAGTGCTGAAAATGAAGCTCTTTTAAGGATTTAGCTATGCAGAATTTTATTTCTGATCATTTCTTCAAGCGCTCTGTGCAAGAACAACATCTGGGTAGACTGCCATCATGTAATTATCTTTGAGAACTATTATATAGAAAGAAAAGGTATTCATAATAATTATTATTCACCAACACTCTGGTGCAGAAAGGGATATTAGCACATCGTTTAAAATAGTACAATAGCAGACAGGTAGCACTCCAGTAGCAAGTCTTGACAGAAGATTTTGATTGGAAAGATAGCCATTTTTATATTATAAGCAGGGAACAGTGTTAATCATTCATTTCCCTCAATAGAATCTAGATGAATATTCTGTATAAACTAGTGTAAAGCCCATATTGCCATGGTCACTAGTAATCCTGTTCCTTTCCTGCTTTTTTGCCCCACAGCCCCCTCACCATGAGGGATAGACATACCTTGAAGTGTGACAAAGCAGAAGGCTTTTTCTTCTTCTTTTATCTGTTCTAAGAAGTAGCTGAGGCCCTTTCTACACCATAGGGATGTAGACGGAGGGCGATCCCGGAAGTACCTAATACACACCATCGGCTTGGGGCCATCCCAGACAAACAGCCTGGTGTAGTTTTCCTGCAGTGCCATAGTTGTTGTATCAGTCCAGGTTTTTGTGGGGGAAACAAAATGGCAGCTGTCAAAAAAACAAGGCAGTGCCCACTAGGCACTGCCACTTTTTTTCTCTTACAATGCCCTATACTGACAAGACATTCAGGGATTTTAAAAAGCCTAATTGTCCCCCGATAATGGCAGGCAGGGATCAGTATGACAGTGCCTGCCAGTGTCCTCGTAGTTGTCCGTGGATGTTGTATGCTGATACCAGGCCTGTGGAGCTTAAAAGGAGAGCCACAGCTTTTTTTTATGATGGAGCAGCTGTGAAACTACAACATTCATTTCTAACCCCACAAACAATAATTTTCATTATGATATATAAGTAGAGATTATTGGGTATGGGACAGTGGTGCAGACTTTGTTTTAACAACAACAACCACAACCATCTTGAATGATTCCTGGCCACTCACCAATATTCCATTCTTGGACAAGATGTTGGAGCATGTGAAGCTCCAGGATTTGCTGTATGGAGCAGATTAGATCCATTTCAGTCTGGTTTCAGGCCTGATTATGGGATGGAGGGTGCTTTGGTCACCTTGATTGATGATCTATGCCAGGAATTGGACAAGGTGTGTGTGTGTGTATCCCTGCTGGTTATGCTGGATCTCTCAGGCTGTGGTGTCCTTCTGGATTGCATGGATGGAATGTTACTTGGAAATACTATCAATCAACCTTTATTTACAGTCAACAGATGATTAGTACAATCATTATTGTATTGTACAATCATTACTGTATTGTAAGTCACATATTAATACATATTAATAAGACAGAGAGATACAAAACCATTAAAGAACTGGACAGTACATTTGTCTCAACAAAGAGTATAATCAGACAATCATAAATAGTCTATTGAGGATAACCAAGTTCAGGAATTTGGCCACTTGCTTGGTAAATAACTTGTTGGTACCTGGCATAAAATAATCATAAAGGATTCAGAAGAGCGGCTATGGAAAAACTGCATGATGGGATGTATTAGGTCTTTTCTGTTTAGTGGAGTTCATATTGGAGGGTTGATCTCAGAATGTTGGTCCTGTTCGACACCGTTGTCATTGGCATCTGGGCACTATCTTGTCTCTTATGCTATTTAACATAAACATGAAACCGTTGGGAGGCGTAATATGGAGTATTGGGATTCAGTGACACCAGAATGCTGATGAACCCCAACTCTATCTCTCCTTTCCATTTAAATCCAAGGAAGCTGTTCATATTCCAGGTCAGTGTCTGATGTCAGTAATGGACTGGATGAGGGAAAACAAATTGAAGCTTAATCCAGACAAGACAGAGGTGCTCCTGGCCAATTGAAAGCCAGATAGGGAACAGGGATTCAACCAGTGCTGCATGGAGTTACACAGTCCTTGAAGACTCAGGTTCTCAAGTTGGATATACTCCTGGATTCATCCCAGAACCTGAATGCCCAAGTTTTAGTGGTGATCAGGATTGCATTTGCACAGCTAAGGCTGATGTGGCAATCTGGCCACAGTGACAGATGATTTAGCTACATCCCATTTGGACAACTGTAAGACACTGTAAGTGGGACTGTTATTGAAAAGCGTTCAGAAACCTCAACTTTTCGAGAATGCTATGGCCAGATTATTGACTAGAGCTGGTTATAGAGAGCATGTTCCTTTGTTACAGCAGTTTCACTGGTAATCAGTCCATTTCTGTGCACAATAACCTAGCTCCAGCCCTACACAGCTGGAGCTAGGTTATTTGAAAGACTGCATTCTCCCATATGAGCCTCTCTGGGTTTTACAACCTTGAGGAAATACCCTTCTTTCTGTTCCACCATTGTCAGAGGCACATTTGGTGTGAACATGAGAGAGGGGCTTCTCAGTGGCAGCTCCCAGGCTTTGGAACTCCCTGCCGAGGGAGGCCAGGCCATCTCCATTTTTGTTGGCTTTCCATTGGCTGGCAATTTTAATTCAGACAAGCTTGTGGCATGTAAGATGATTTGCTGCAGAAGTGGGTTTTCATCAGGTGGATGTTATCATTTCTTTCTTACTGGATGTGTTTTTATTGGATGTATTTTTAACCTCTTGAGTTTTGATGTCTCAATTATAACCGTGTTATTTTATCTGTATTTGCCACTTTGACCGCTATTTTTAGTGGAAAGGTGGGATGTAAATTTAATTAATAAATGCTTCTCCACCCCTCCATTCCGTTCTTGTTCCATTGGATCGATCTGCCCCTGGGTTCTACCCTTCCTGCCACCCAATTAAATTCAGAGAATTTCTTAAATTAATTTGACAATTGGAGCTTCAAGATTCCATTTCATGTTGTGTCTTAAGCGGTGCACACATATGTATTCCTGCACTTTGCTCTCTTGTAAACGGGGGAAACAAATGAATTAGAAGCTATGACAAATGGGGCATATAGAATTCACATAATATCTATATTATTTAATTATTAAGAATACAAATAATATTTATTATTTCTGTGATGGAAGCTGACAAGTATGATGAGCACAGTGCCATGACGGGTTTCAGCTGTAGGATTAGCAACACAGAGGAAGATTAGATCTTTGTATGATACGCCCACTGGAGAGAGTATCTATAACCCCACTATAGGGTTACCATAACTTTAAAAATATCACTGCTTCAAACTTAAACCTAAGTCTCATTTGGAGGGCAAATTTCCTCTGCTCCTTTTGAGAATCGTAAGGCCAATGATGCTGTTAATGTGAATGCACATTGAATTAGCTTTTAAAAATTAGAATTTTTTAAAATGCACAATGAATTAGCTGGGGAGGGGGTTATAATTAATGAGATCAGAGCAAGGATGGAGGGGGATTTCACCCTTTTCCCCTCTGCTGCAGTCCTAATGAAAAACCCTTTTCTGTGCTGGGCATATTGCAACCTTGTCTGCAAGTTACAGGAAGGGGGCAGCATTGCAGTCAGCTAGTTGACGCATGGGAATTTGGGGCAGAGCTAGCCTACAGTGTGGTTTCCTGCTCCTCTCCTTTTTTCTCCCTCTCTCTGGCCCGCCACCTGCCAGAACAAAGAAATGGACTGAACAAACTCCGTTTGAAACTCTAAACTGTACCTCCATTTTTATGCAAGACTGTTGTGAGTAAACCATTTCACCTTTTCTTCACTAAAGAAAAGTGTGGTCTCCTTTTTAGCTTTGTGTGCATGTGGGACTGGTAAATGTTTATTCTGCTCTGCCTTTTGTTTTTCTCTGCTAACTGCTTTTTTAACAGGACGCAGCAATACGAAATAATTCCCATCATTCTGATGGTGATATGGGTGGGGGTTGGGGGGGAATCTCCCAATAGGGAAAAATGTCCTCAGCTTGCTAAATGTCACGTACAGTTTGGCCCTTCAAATCTTTCTTTTCAAACAACGCTCACCCAAACTTGGCTGGTAAACCCCCAGTCAGAGTTGCTTCCTTAAACAGCATCACCTACAAACTGACCCTGGCATTAAAATTGTGGGAACTCAGCTGACTCAGTGTTTTCCTCTAGGCTCATAAAATATTGTGTCCCAGCTCGTCAAGGCCTTGTGCCTGTAGCAATTTCTCATCCAATTCCAGGATAGCATAAGGACAGCTATTCTGAAATATTTGCAAATGTTTGATTTAGTTCGATAGAATAAATAGGTTTCAGTAAACGCTGGCTGCAGCCATGAGCATGGAGACCCTAGCACTGATTTTAGCTTCAATTGATCCATCAAAGTTAATTGGGGGTAGTCCAGTGTGAAAATGAATGCTCGTCTTGCCCCTTGAATGGTTTAATAGAGGAAATTTCATTAGGTGTAGCTATTCTCATTCCTGTAGCTCTATGATACAGCTAGCACAGGGGGAAGGGATCTTCTACAAAACTGAGAAGTAACATCCTTTCTTGCAAATGGCCGTTTTAAGCATCAGCAGATCAAGCCATTGGATAATTCCATTGCCATAACCAAGACCAACCTTTAAAATACACTTTCAGGAAAATTGATCTAAGAAATGGCTCCATTTCCTGCAACAGCTGAGCCACATGACAAATAGAGGCCCTATTCAGACAGTGGCTGGGGAAACTATGGAGTGGGGCAAGTTAGTAAAACCATGATGCACATGCCCCTCACAGAACTGAGAATTGTGCAGCATGCATATCACATCGTAGTCAGACCCTGGGCCTCCTGCTGCTGCCGCCAGTTACATCAGCAGCTGTCATGCCAGGAACACACACGCTCCCCTGTCACTATGCGATGGAGACCATAGAGTCTGGCCATGATGCCTAGAGTGTTGCCGGATGTTGCAGCCACTCTAGGTGGCTGACTCTATGATCGCCAAGTTTGCACGTGGAACAGCTATCTTAAATCATGGGGAGCACGACAGGCAACACAGTAAGCCACTCGAGGAGGGTGGTTACCTGGGGTGGTTTAATAGCCATTGTCGTTGAGGTTTTCTCCCCCCACATCACACAGTAAGCCTCTGTGGTTCATTTCCCAACTCTAACCGTGATGGCTTAGTGTTACATGTGAACTGGCCCACAAATTTAGAAGGCAAAGCTTTTGCCACAGTAGAGATACAGGGATGGAGAAACATTTACTTGCTGAATTTCTGTCTCTTGCACAGCTCTTTCAGCTGTCCTACCTGGGGCTGGGGGAATATTAGCAACTCTAATTATGTTTTGGTTTGTAATTATAGATGCTGTAATTAATTAAATGGATTGGGGATTGGAATAAAAATATGAGTATTACTAGTCAATAGTATCATCCTTTTTATTTTTAATAATGATATGAGATCAGTTATTCTCTCAAATAGGCCTGAACATCATCAGCTGCAGAGGTGTGGGGCAGAGAATGAGCAGGGACTGGCTGCCCACCCCTCCCCACTCCTGCAGTCAGTGGAGTGCAATTTGAGAGAGTTACTTCTGAGTAAGCATGTTTATCCAATACCTCCTCTCCCCCCCCCCCCCCGTCATCATTAGAATAAGGATCATTTGGGGCGATCCCTTTTAAGAACCGTTGAAGTTACGTGCACATTCACAACAGAGCAGTTTCAAAGCAACAGAAGTGGCTGACCCCCCCCCCCCCCCCATGCTAAATGACTATTTAAAACAATATGCAAAGGAATTCTCCTGAGCCCTCTGCTCCTGTACTTGTCACAGTGCAATTGAAGTTACCTCTGGGTAGACATGTTTAACCCTCTGCTCTCCCACCACCACACATGCATCATGCAACTTTCCCTTCCACCAGTCAGTGCTGCTCTCAACAACCTGCACCGACGGCAGTTCAGGTCACACAGACTGCCAAACCGTGCTGAAGCTGCTGCGACAGGAAAATCCATCAGCAAAACAGTTGCCCAAAATGCGGATATTACAGCAAGAAAAAGCATGCTTGTTACAGAGAGGGATGTTTGTCATCTGCCATGACCATCTATGGGGCACAGTGGAACTGGAGTAAAAGCCCTGTGTAGATACCTTCCAAGACATTATAGGAAAGGTTGTCCCACATCCAATCATGTAATGGGAGGATGAGTTAAAATGGCTCACTGGATTGGATCCAGATTCAGTTCTTTAGGTTCCATTTAAATCACTGGAACAATCATTGGGAGGGAAATATTGAACTTAAAGCTTCTCTACATGAGTGATTTATTGCTTGTGATTAGTCACTCACAGAAGTTTGCAGGTCCTTTAAATGGCGTCATCAACTTCCAGGATGACTCCTGCGCTTTCCCCCCTTTATCCCACTATCAAAAAGATTGGAAATAAACTGAAATAAAAATTAACGTAGTATATCAGCAGTGTGTAATGCCAGCATAGCGCTATAATACAACAAGTAGATGGTGCTGTTTCATCGAACTTATAGAGCATTGCCAAGAAAGGAAGTTTTCAATTCCAAATCACGTGTTTGCCATCTAAAGGAGCCCAACATAAACCCAGAAAGATTCCAGAAGAAGAAAGCCTGGTAAGAGTGCAGGGTTTTTGCGTAATGTGGGGAAGTTCTTGGTCTGGATCCAACCCAGTGTTATTATTTTTTGCAAATATTTTTGACAGTGCCTAAAAACCCTCCCTATTTATCAGTTCATTGGTACCCCTTGAAAGAATGTTCACATTCATTTGAGTTCCCTTCCCTTCCCCCTCACCCTCAATTGCCCTCAGTAATGTCCCCATGCAATCAAACCAGGCTGGTTACATAGTATTATGATGTCACACCATTTGCTATACAATCCCTCAGATCTGCCATGTGACTAATCCAAAAAGATAGAAACAGCTGGGGAAACTATGTTGCCACACAGGATTTTTGAAGGTGAATATTTACACTAGGCTGACCAGATAAAATCCAGGTCAGGGCTCATGTAACTTTAACAGTTGTAGAGAAAAGGGAATTTCAACCAGAGTCATTTGTATGCAATTAGTTCCTGGTGAAATTCTCTCTTCATCACAACTGTTAAAGTTGCAGGGGCCCTGCCTTCTTTTGTATATGGTCACTCTAGTATAGTGCATGCACCTTTAACTGTTGTGATGTAGAGAGAATTTCACCAGGAACTAATTGCATACAAATGACACTCTACAACTGTTAAAGTTACATGAGCCCTGACCTGGATTTTATCTGGTCAGCCTAATTTACACAGAAGAAATGGTCAGCATGTAGAAAGCCCTCATTTCTATCCAAAACTTGATAGCTGATTTGGTGCAGCCTTAATAAGATTCAATGCATTAAATGATTCAGTAAATTCTGCCCTTTAAAATTGTCCTCTTTTTCATTTTCTGTTTCATTTCATTTGGGCAGCTGTTTTGTTTACAGGATGAATCCCTGAGTACTTACAGTGTTGAGATTTCACCTCCTTGAAGGTGAATCTGTACATAGGCAGCCAAAGATTTTACTCGAGCAACATCATCTAATTTCTTAAATGTTCCTCATGTTTGACACCTCATGCTAGAGCTTGATTGATTCTGAAGAAAAAAATAAAATAAAATCCTCAGCTGGCTTAAAAGGGGAGCAGCAAACCCCTTTGCTAATATTTCATGAGTTGTTTATTGACTTCTCTTCTGAGAATGGGAAAGAAAATGAAAATGAAACAGTGTGTGATTATGCTAATTTGATGTGGGTATAACAAGAGGATCACACTTATTTTCTCTCCCTCTCTTTGCGTCTCGAGGGAGCTGAGTTTCCGAGTGAAAACAAACAGTAGCTTGATAGGAGGCTTAAATAAACAGCGGCTGTCAAATGATTTGCAGGTGTCAAGAATGTCTGGCATCTGCCAGGAGCTCTGTGGCTGACCCTACTGTTTGTGGGCACAATCTAGCGGGAAGTTCCCCCGTGCAAAACCCCATTGAAGTGCATCTCCCACTCATATCAATGGGATTTGCGTGGAAGAAAGTTCTACTGGCTTGTACCCCATAGCTCCATTTTGGCAAAAAGATCACTGGATCAGCTGGGAATACCCTCAGCTATAGTTAGCTTCTTATTTCATGGCTCTGTTGGGCCTACTTAGGCTTTATGCTCTTTTTTATTTTAAAGATACGGTACATTGTTTGACTGCAAAGTAGACTTTTCCCCCTTTCCCAGAAAGGCAGGTCAAGGTACCTGTTTTGAATTAGTATCCCTCCCTCCCTCCACCTGATCCTCTCGTCTAGTTAAGCTGGTTCTGTGACATAGGATCAGAACCAAATCCCCTGGTGTTGCTGGAAATAACAAAGTTATACTGACAAAGTGAGGCAAAGGAAGCTTTAAATGTAAAGGGCGTGTAACTAGCCATGTGAACCAACTTTAATGTCTATTTCAATCATCCTGTGTTATTGTGGTTGCTACCAAGAACATTTTCACCTCATCAGAGCTCCATATATCTGCCATAACATCTGCATTGTCTTCCCATGTGAATCCACTGCAATGATGCCTGCCATACCTCTTTAGGGAACTTACCACACAGTTCAGCCAATCCCTATGGGAAACATTCTTATAGCCACCAGCAATCCAAAGGAAGAAACTTTACTGTGGCTACAGATGAATTGGCCTTTAGACATTATAAGTGGGATCTGTAACCAGATGTTGCAAGGTGGAGTGCTCCTGTTCAGGGTGTTTAGGGTGGAGTCTAGCCCGCCAGCCATACCCTCTTCCAGACTATTCCATACCTTACCTCTTTTCCTCTGTTTCCAGTCTTCCATGCCTACTGAGCATGCTCAGTCTCCATGAGCTGATTTAGTGCTCTCCTCCCACCATAGCATTTTTCTCTAAATATATTTTTGAACTTCTGCATACCTTGGGTTTTCCCCGCAAGCTGCTGATAGCTCCCTCCTTTGGGTGGATGCTGCCATTGTGGTTACATAATGATCCACACTCAAGAGAATGGCTGAATTCGGATGACACAATAAGCAACTGGGGGGGGGGACAATCATCAGTTGCATTGACTATCGTGTTGTCCAAATGCTGCCATAGTCAACTCAGCGCTGATCCTAATCCACACCACAGTTGATTACTTATTGCCATGTTGTATGGGGAGTACCCCCTAGTTGAACAACTGTAAAGTTGATTATTACCCCACCATTGACTATCATGTTGTCCGAATTCAGCCAATGAGTTTGCTCTTAGTATATATGGATGATGTATAAAGTATATTTTACATCCCAGTGTAAACTACAGAGTATATTTTACATCGTAAAGTATATTTTACATCCCAAGATACTGAGATAGGCCAAAGGCACTTTTAGCATTAGGAAGCTCAGAGCTGCTACATCTAGCTGTGAGATTTCATACCCAACAACTTCAGCTTAGCACTCCATTTACAAAGCTTACCATCATTTCTTTGACCTGTCAACAAAGATCCTTTACATAGTTCTAGACGCATTGCCCGAACAGTTCTGCTGTGTTTGTAGGCCTCTAGCTGATCTTTTTTTATGCTCTTAAAAAGAAAAGTTCTCGCTGTTAAAAACAATAAATAAATCCCAAGGCATTTTATGATATGTGGCTACTAAAGGCATCAGTGCTCAGCCAGTTTTTCATGACTCGATCCATGTAACTTTAGCTGTGACAGCAGTGCATTCCCCGCCTTTTGCCTTATCTTAACCCACACAAAAAGTAATGTTACAGCCAGTGAATATGATCATCCCTGCTTAGAAGCCTGGCTTTTGCTTCTTCGCTTTCTGCTCCCAACTGGCAGAGTGGTTCATGAGGAATGGATCATCTGACAGATTTGCCAAGCATGGGGAGCCCGCCAGTCTTATTTCATTCATCATCAGGACAAACCTGCGAGATAGGTTCTTGTTGACCTTAGAGACAGGCGTCTCTAAGGTCAATAAGACATTTGTTGTGACCTAAAATGTCACAGAGCTCACTCTTCTTGCACCAAGGAGAGAATCAACATTGCCAGTCAAAAGTGTTGGGAAAGAAATGGGCTAGGGTGGCCAGGTGACCTACATTACAGAGGACAGGCCTGTATTTTGAGGAGCTGGCAGAGGACAGGCCTGTACTTTTGATGAGCTGTCTGGTCCATGCCTGGTTTAAAGTCAAAGGACCATAAGAAGGGAATGCTGGGCCTTGAAGTTAACCCTTCCAAAGTTCGCACCTGGCAGCAGACTGAGCAAGGCACACAGGTCACCTGGACAGTCTCCTCCACTATGGTGAGATGTAGTGTGTTTCTAGTGATAGAGCTCCATCAGACGAGTGTTTTATTGCATGCTCATTATTGGGCACTCACAGAGTTTTGTGGGTCCCTGTCATGATATCATCTGCCTCCCATGTGCCCCCCCACCCCTTCTAGCCTTCTTTGTGCCACAACAAAATACCCCAGTAAGTCTGACTTTTTTTTAAGACGGAAGTTGCAGCTATTTTCTTCTATGTGAAGTAGAAGCAGCATTATCAAACCGGCCCACTGAATGGGCCACAGGTATATTGTTTACTCCCTCTTTCAAAAGAGGAAGTAATGAGGGACAAACATGCAGGTGGAGAAGTGACGGTAAGGAAACATGATTTTCCCCTGTGTGATGACGCTCGTAGTTATTATTTCTAGAGTGGCACCTCCACATGTAAATGTGCATGTGTGAATGCTATGCAAACTCGTTTTTTCTGGCAATGCAATTCATGGGCACCCTAGAAGCGGTGGTGTGGCAGAAGCAATGGTAGAATTCATGAGCACTTCTACTTGTTCATGTTCCAGCCTGATAAGAATTGTGTGACGTGATAAGGAGCCATACAAAGGTCCTCGCCGATGTATTTCCTATATATACCAGAGAGCTGGTGTAGTGTACTGCCTAAGGGACTGAGCTATGACTCCATAAATCCCTGGTTCAGATCTTGCTTGCTGGCCTTAAGCAGAAGCTCAGTGCCTCTATCTGCAATATGGGAGCTAATAATAGTGACTTTCCTTACAGCCGCCTTCTCCAATTGGCTGCCATCTACGTGTTGTGGACTGCAACTCCCATCATTCTGGACCACTGGCTGTACTGGCTGAGGCTGATGTCAATTGTATTCCCAAACATCTGGAAGGTACCAGGTTGGGGAAGGCTGCTTTACAGAGCTGATGTAAAGGTGACAACTAGCTACACAAATGTTAAGTAGTATTGTTAGGGGTGTGCATCCATTTCAGAAGCCTGTATACCGAACCAACAACTTTAAATTATTGTTGCGGCTTTTAAATTCTTTTAATGTATTTTTATCGTTGGTTTGATTGTATCTGGTTTTGTTACATATGCATGCAGTGGAGGCTGGTGGCTCCAATTTCGGTGAATCCATGCTGGGTTTCAGTCAGAACCAGTCAGAACTCGAAAGGAGCTCTCCAAGGTGCCGAACCTATTTGGGGGGATGGGGATCAGCACCTTGGAGAGCTCTTTGAGAGTTCTGGCTGGTTCTGGCTAAAACCCAGCATGGATTTAACGCTCCACCGAAATTGGAACCACCAGCTTCCACTGTATGGAGGCCATCTTTGGCTATAAGGCAACTTCCAAATTGAATGACTGAATGAATAAATAAAGTGAATAAAGAATAGCTGGACCTCTTCCAGGTTGAAGCATGGTCTTCCGTGAAGCTGTCAGAAGCGAAACGGGCCCCATAGCTTCAGACTGCTTTGGAGCTTTGGCAGCTGCCCCCATAGCAGTCACTGCTAGTTCTGACAGTGAGGGTCCGTCTCAAGGCAGTTGTTTCCCACCACCCTACACAAACCAGTGGAGATTGCTTCCATTGGTTTGCATAGGGTAGGGGGGAAAGTATGCACCCCAAAAATGGCTGGTGATGGAGGGGAAGCCCATTTCTACACCAATGACCTTGTTGCTCTAAGGCACGGCCAGCTTCAAAGGTAGGCCAGGCTGAGTTCCTGCCAAGGACCCACACCCCAGCAGGAGCCCACTGACAAGAGCCCCCTGGACTTGCTCCTTCTCCTTACCACTGCAAATATTAGCTCCAAATGCAGGGGGATTGTGACATGATCGTATTTTCAAACCATCTCTCCTTTGCGTGCCCTTGGAGGTGCTATAGGGCCTTGACTAGATGCGCCCTTGCCTGTTTGAATTGGTTCCCAGTTCTGGCTCGAGTAGGGCAGTCACTTATGAACGCCCAAAAAAGAGAAAATGCATCCCCCCCAAAAAGAGGGCACCGGTTTGCATCAAATTTGCATATGTGGACTTGTATCAGTATAGATGCAAATTTAGAAATAAAAATGATAATTTAAATTGAAATTCAGTGCAGCTCACTATAGTGTGCAAGGCTGTGACAAGGTCACCTGTGTCCCTTGCTCAGTCTGCTGTCAGGTGCTGTCGACGGGCTACTTCAAGGCCCAGTTCTTCCTTTTGAGGGTTCTTTGTCTTTATCCCTGGACTTGGACTGGGCAACTCTACAAACAGGGGATGCCTTCACAATAGAGGACTGTCCTCTGTAAGGACAAATGGCCACCCTAGGCCCAAGACATTTCCTGTCTGAAACAAAGTCCAGATGAACCCCTATCCCCTGCATTTGGGGGAAACACTTCATAAAGTCTTGCTGCACCATTCAGACAATTCTTGTCTTCATCTATTCACACACACACCACACCTCCACTCATGGTGCCACCCAGAAGAAGGTTGTTTCATCCTGCTCCTGGTATGGGCTGCATGATGATTCATTATTTCGATGGTGTTTTTCAAATAAGAAGTGCTTTCCAGATCTAACTTTGAGAGCCAGCATGGACCTGGGAGACCTGTGTTCAGAGTTCTATTCAGTCATGATTATTACTGGGTGACCTTGGGCCAATCACGTTCTCTCAACCTACCCTACCCAACAGGGTTGTTGTGAGGGGAACAGAACCACCTTAAATTCCTTGGAGCTTGGTTCTGGAGGAAGGATGGGATTAAAATAAAGAAGTAGTCTTGTTTATTTATCATCACAACAGCTTTTAAATGATAAGATAGGGTGGGCTGAGTGAAGGTCAGTTACCTGAGATTCATGGCTGAAGGGAGAAATGAGCCCTGATTGCTGAACACTCTATTTACTGCCCTTTCTGCAATGAGGGCTTTTGAAACTCTGGCAGAACAGAACATACCAAAAGAATCAGATTTGAGATTTCAATTAGGGTTCAAAATTCAAAGGACATGCATGTCTTCTCAGAAATCCTTATAACAGTCCTGCCAAAGTAAGTCAGTATTATTATTTCTTCAAGTGTGTGTGTGTGTGTTTGTGTGCACATGTGAAGGTGATAGAGTGGAATTCATTGTTGCAGAAGCAGAAGTCTGCTTGTGTGACAGAAATCTCTGCTCCCCTCTCCCCCCAAAATCTGCTCCCCACCTCCAAAATCTCCCAATCTTCCAGAGTAGATTTGAGGGCATGCCAAGGGCTACAGGGGGGTTCAAATCACCTCACTCCCTGTTCCACTGATGGAAGCTGGCAGAAGAACTTCATGGATACCACCCATAGAGAGCAGCTGCCTAAGGCCACCTTTAAAGTTCAAGGCTGAGTTGAGTTTTTCCGCAGGGACAGACCACTTTCTTAGAAACCATTTGTCTCTTATATCAAAGTCACATCTTCATGTATGAAAGAACAACATCAAGGTAGGGGTTTCTTGTACATTATTAAAATGCATAGAGATGGGATAAAGTATTGTAAACACCTTTAAAAACTTTACTGAACTAATTTTGAGGCGGGGTGTGTGTGTCCTGGCGTGTGTGTCTTCCTCCTCCTCCTCCTCCAGGTTGTTAGCAGCTTGTTGTAGTATGGCCTAAAGCAGAGACAAAATGTGCCCTATGACTGAGCCTACAGAACTATACTTGTTAGCAGTGAGATGATTTTTTTTTAAAAAAATCCCTATAACTGGGACCACTCCTGCTCAAAGGCCAAAGGCCACATTCTCATGTTAAGCAAGCTACCAGAGTTGCTGGCGCTGTGGTCAACAACAGGTGGGAAAGATTAACCCTTTGAAAGTTATGCTCCTTAGAAGCACAGAGGTCATTGTGTTAAGGTGGAGCGCGCTGTCATCGGTGAACAGTGGAGCCCATTCATCCCCCTGCTTTGTGATGGATTTATGCTCTACATCAGAAAGCACTCAGTGAAATAACATTTTCTCTTCTCTTCCTCCCATTAGCATGGCATCCCAAAAATCAGCGTCGGAAGCTGGAGCGGAGACAGTAGCAGAGGGGTGCTACTGAAAAATACAAGGCTCCTGTCTGTCAAACCACTTTCTTAAAGTCTTCCTTAAAAAGCAACCCTGAGGCTGCTCTAAGGATTTCAGCCACGTAGCTTTGCTCACAATGCTTGCTAGCACCCCAGAGCCATGGGCTGACTTCAACGGGTGACTATATAAGCAGTCTGAAGTGCTATCAATTGACTTGCCTTGATCTCTGTGGAGAAAGTCAAGCCTCTGTGGAAGGCACATACAGGAAGCTGTGAAGGAAGTCAGCCTGCTGGTGGCATTGTATGATCTGGCAGGGGGTTGAGGTACTAGCAAGGGCAGCCTTGCAACACCATCCAGCCCTTCAAGTCACAAGCAGTGCTTCAAAATGGGAATTCCGACAGGGATTCTGTTGAGGCAACACGTCCCAAAATAAATATGGTGTGGTGTGTAGAGCTGAACCTCTGAGTGTCCTATAGAAAATGGCAAAGATGGACAAAATGTAGGCCTCCGGGTGTTTTGGACTTCAACTCCCAGAAGCCCTGACCACTGGCACAGGTGGCAGGGGCTTCTGGGAGTTGAAACCCCAAACATCTGGAGATCTACTTTCGGCCCACCCCATTGTGATGCATTTAGGGACCTGAATGGTTTTATTGCAGCACTAACAGGACAACTTGAAGGAGGTTGAAGGATTTCTCACATTTATTTTGTCATTACATTTTATTAGTCCATCTTTCAACTAATATTGCATCTCCTCGCAACAATCCTGTGTGACAGACTGGGCTAAGGGCCAAACTATTCATGGCACTAAGACAGAGGGCTCATGGTGCTACCAGTTAAAAGACGTTGTGCATTGTGCAGACAATTTCTGATCAGAAAAAAAGATGGAAGAAATAATGGGAAAACATGGGAGGGTTACATATGGAACATGACATCATCTGGACACACACTTGCACACGTCTTAACATTCTTTGTTTGAAGCAGGCTGATTGCAGGAGAAAAGCCTCATGACGAGGTATCCTAAGCAGTCGTGTTCCCATAATAGATTTCCATAAGAAAGTCATTTTCCACTTGGATGACATAAACAACATTGTTTTGGAATGAAAAATAATTAGGTAGATATCATGAGCTGTTTGGCATAGGTTTGTGGAAGCCATTTTCCAAAATGGCTAAGAGCCATCCTCCGGTAGTAGGCTGACCATATGAAAAGGAGGACAGGGCTCATGTAACTTTAACAGTTGTAGAGAAAAGGGAATTTCAGCCAGTGTCATTTGCATGCAATTAGTTCCTGGTGAAATTCCCTCTTCATCACAACAGTTAAAGTTGCAGGGGCCCTGCCTTCTTTTGTATATGGCCACTCTAGTATAGTGCCTGCAACTTTAACTATTGTGATGAAGAGGGAATTTCACCAGGAACTAATTGCATGCCAGCTGAAATTCCCTTTTCTCTACAACTGTTAAAGTTACATGAGCCCTGTCCTCCTTTTCATATGGTCACCCTATCCGGTAGCTCATATCTCATGAACCATGGCACCTACGTCCATAACATGTATGACAAGCTATAGGTTTTTAGGTGTAAGAAAGCCAACGGCAACAACCACACCCCAAAACTGTTTCACTGAATCTTTTTAAGATATACAGCAGTGTATTGAAATTATTACATTTTTAAAAAAATGATTCCATGTTGGGAAAAACGTAATTGGAGATTCTTTATTAACAAATAAATAAAAATCTAGTCTGTGGACAGAGTGCATTGTTAGTAGCTAAACAAGGTTACAAACAATGGATATGTAAACGCAATTGAATGGAAATGCATGGACTGCATGCTGTTTGTAATTGACACATTTGCAAAATATGCAACAAACATCCGTTCCTTGCCAGGTACATATTTGGTGTATTGTTTGAGACCAACTCCAAACTACAAGTAGTTCCCTGGTAATCATTTTTGTTTGGTTATTTTATTTTTTGGTTTTGTGGCCGATGGTATGCAATCACATTCATACGATACAGAACTGCATGGCTCATGTAGCTGAAAGATTTCATCCAGCAGATTTGAACATTGTGTAATACAAACACGCAAAGCTCTAAGTGGCTTTGTACTGAGTGTGATGTTAGTGGTAACTCATTGAGAGATGTCTTTCCGTATGTGGACCTCGGAGTTCATCAAAAGTCTTGTGTCTTTGGTGGCAGTATACAAGATATTCCTCTGCCCTATTCCAGTCCAAATCTGAAATTTTGATGTATTCTCCAAAATGCTGAAGAAATGTTTCCGACTTAGCTTTCCTTGCGCCAACTTTCATACCAATGTTACCTATCACAGTAAGAATGTGTGTATTCAGCACTACATAGCATCTTAGAGGAGCCAGTCTCCTGGCCAGAGTCTATAGTGGAATATACTTCCTAGCAGTGTCATGTGTTGGGCCAACACTCATTCGCAGTTCAACAAATCCTTCTAGCAAGAAGAGAAAGGAATAATAAAACACTAACACATCCAGATCATAAGAGAGTATGAGAACCCTTTTCATACCAGAAAGCACTGCTTTGTGAACTATTCGAAAATCTGCCTCCTCTTCTAGGGAGTTTCATAAGTCTTCCCGAGTCTTCCCAATAGTTCCAGCAGCACACTTGGTCTGCTCTGGTCACTACTTCATAAATCAGATATTGCAGAGCTGGGGAAAGTGCAGAAAGGGGCAACCAAAATAATCAAAGTGTTGGGGGAACTCTTCAGTGAGGACAAGCTATAGCATCTGGGATTATTTAGTTTAGAAAAATGATGAGTATGGGGAGACATGATAGAGATGTACAAAATTATCCTCGGTGTGAAGAAAGTAGATAGGGAGACATTTTTATTCCTCTCCTGCATGAAGCTGATTGGTGGGAAATTTAGGCAAGACAAAAGAAAATATTTCTTCACAGAGGGCATAAATTATGGAATTCACTACAACGAGAGGTAGTGATGGCCACCAATCTGGATGGCTTTAAAAGGGGATTGGACAATTTTATAGCAAATATGGCTATCCATAGCTACCAGTCCTGATGGCTATATACTATCTCCAGTATGCTACCTCCAGTATGCCTCTATATACCAATTGCTAGAGAACATAAGAAGACAGTTCTGCTACGGCATTCATATCCTGTTGTTCCATAGATCTAGACAGGTCCAGATATTTTCAATAGGCATCTGGATGGCTGCTATGGAAACAGAATGCTTGACTAGATAGGCCTTAGGCCTGATCGAGAGTGCTCTTAAGTTCTTAACGCTTGCCACCTCAGCAAGTTAATACCACTTTATGGCTGCATCAACTTTCTTATTTGACACAAAGTCTTCATAATCAGTAGGGCACCTTGCCAAGCAGTGTAGATTTTATAGCTCTCCAATTTCCAGCTTCTAAAGATGGTTTTCCTCTGCCTGGTTTTAGTGTGAAAGACTGTGGGGAAAATGACTAAGTGATTGGCCGACAACAAAGCAAGACTATAAAACAGGGAACAAAAAGATGGCCTGACTAACTTTAACTCAGACACAGATAATAAACATGATGGGGAAAAAATAAAGGGGTAGTAGTCATTTCCCTCAGCCTTTTCCAGTAAAAGACCTTGGTTCGGTGCCCAGAGAATTCTGTAGCTCAAATGCTCACTTTGGTGAACCAGAACCAAGCTTGGAACAAATTTAGGCAATTGTATTGTGTTATACTGGAGACAATAGTAACTCTGAAAAGCCATTTGACTTGGCTGAGCAAACTTTTTTTGCTATTGTTTCCATGTTTCGGACTTGCAAGGCTCCACCCATGAACTTTAGGAAAGAAAGGGACTACTACTACTTCAAACAGAAGTGGAGGAGGCATTAACGAACAACACTCTACTCACTTATATGGAAGTAAGCCCATTGAAATCAGTGGGATGTATGCATGGTATTGTGTTGAAAGGAACTTAACAGCACAATCCTATACATGTTTCCTTGGAAATAAGTCTCATTGGGCTTAGTCATTAGTAAGTGTGTTTAAGATTGCAACCTAATAGTCCAATCCCTAAGGAGGTTTAATCTGAAGCAAAGTTTTTTTTCAATAAGATTTACATCCAGGAATATATGCTTCCAGTGTATAATACTTTAATATAGCCTGCAAAAGTGTTCTCGTAATCCTGTTGAGAGAGTAATCTGAAGAAGAGTCTTCTTGCAACAAATTGGGCCAAATAAACCGGTTTCTTTTCCCTTTGTTTTCAGGTTTCAGATTTTGCCCAAGCCTGTCCCGGAAACGGCAGTGTCCTCCCAGGTTCCCATCAAATCTCACCCTCACTCTACCTCTTATTCCAGAGGTTTCTTGCCCTGGCCTGGCCTCAACTAGAATACAGACTCAACCACAATATGGCCGTGTTTTAGACATCACAATAAACCATGGTTTATTATGATGGGAATGAGTCTAGCTTTCCTCCAGGCCCACAGAACTGCTCAGAAGCTCTTCCTCCTTTCCCAAACCTACCAAGGTGAGGACAGCAAGAGACCACCATGGAATCCCAGGACCACCATGGTAGAGAGCCCAGCCCCACTCCTGACACAGTTCTTGGGAATTATCTCCACGAGCTTTTCTAAATGAGGCTGTTAATCAGCTGTTAATCCAGTGTATTTGCTTTCAGTTTGTTGCAGAATTGAGATCCGAGATTATTGCAATGCACTCTACGTGGGTCTGCTTTTGAAGACGGTTCAGAAGTTGCAGCTTGTGCAAAATGTGGCAGCCAGATTAATAACCCAGATCAAGGGGTTTGAACATATAAAACCGACTCTGGCCTGCTTGCATTGCCTGCCTCTTTGTTTCTGAGCCTGATTCAAGGTGCTAGTTTTAATCTATAAAGCCTTACACGGTTTGGGACCACAATCCCTGACGGAATGCCTTTCCCGACACGAACCTACCCATACAGTACGATCAACATCCAAGGCCCTCGTCTGGGTGCCTACTCTGGGGGAAGCTTAGAGGATGGCAACAAGGGAGAGGGCCTTTTCAGTGGTGCCCCCCCCAATTATGGAATGATCTCCCCGACGAGGCTCGCCTGGTGCAGACATTGTTATCTTTTCGGTGCCAGGTCAAGACTTTCCTCTTCTTCCAGGCATTTAACAGCAAATATTGAGTTTTTAATTGACCCCAGAACTATATTTAGGCCTGGCTGGGAATTCACAGTTGTTTTAAAATGTATACTGTTTTTATATGTTGTCTGTTTTTATGCTTTTATGGTTTTAAATTGTGTATATCAGTTTTTAACGTCCAAAGTTTAAATTTTTGTAAACCACCCAGAGAGCTTCGGCTATGGGGAGGTATATAAATGTAAATAATAATAATAATAATAATAATACACGAGGAACATTTCATTTCCTGCTTTTCCACTACATAACTTCTAGGTGGCACTGTGGTATAGCAGAATAGCACAAATACACAAGAGGTAAAAATGGTTTCTTTCATTTTTCACAATTTAATTCCACATTTTCCCTGCTCTAAAGAAACTCACTGAAAGTTCTGGTTAGATACAGAAGTGAAACAGGAGCTCGTAAACAACTGTGAGTAGGTAACGACAAATGCACAATAAATGCTTCGTGTAGAAAAGCCCCATCACTCCTACTTCAGTAAATATTTTAATTCATTTAAACATTTGTATCTGCCCTATTTCATTAGGATCTCAGGGTGGCGTATAGCTAAAATCACTCAAACAATATAAAACAATAAATAATTTGCACAGCTAAAAATGTATTAAACCAAGTATTAAGATAAGGGAAGAGAGAGTTCTTGGCTGGTGCAGGTGAGCTGTTGCAGTCTTCATTTTGTTATTGGGAACACAATGGATCTTAGAGAACTCATTGATTTGGAATAGATCTGACTGAAAGAAAAATCTGAGTAATGTTGGACCTCTGACAGATGTCTCATAAATGAATCCCACTTAAATTGATATCTTCTGAATATTATACAGTGGAAAGGGAAAGAGAGGTGGATGCCCATCTCTAAGCAACATTACACAGTGACTGGCTTTGGATAATCACACAGGGAGAAGAAGCCTTGGTGGCTTCTTGTCCTGCAACTGGACATGCAATCACCATTTCTATAATCTCCCATGATGCAATGTGGGTTGGTGCATCTTCGGAACCCAGCATGGGGCGTGTAGCTTCATACCCACCCTACAACCCATGACGTTCAGTAGAGGATACAGGGTGAGTACGAACAGTGCCCCGCCAGTACCATGCCAACTTGCGCTGCATCAACGAGACTTATGTAAACAGTGGTCATGTGCATGGCACATGGGGAGGGGAGATGCCACAATGGCTTCTTCCCCCCCTGCATAATTGTCTGAACACACCCAATGTGTATTTGGTCGAATCATCAAATTCTTTTCTATCCAGTATCCCTGAAGCAGATATAATGTAAGCATGAGTAACTAACCTAGGCTGCCTCTACAAGAGAGGTTTAAAGCTCTTTCAAGGCGCTTAAAAAAATTCACCTCTACAAGAACGGAGCGCAAATCGGGCATAGAGGCGCATTATCTCTCCAATTATGCGCATTATCGAATGCGCGTTAAATTGCGAGTTTTATTTTGCTCCGGCCGTTAAAGTGCATTTTGACTGTGTGAACAAGCGCTTATGCACATTAACTGCTTGTAAAGCGCATTTTGGTCATCCATTAATGCGCTTCGCCGCCTCTCACCTTCTCTCGTACAGAGGTATTAGGTGTAAATGCGCTTCAGCGATTATGCACATAATCGCCTAACCGGGCGCAAAAGTGAATCCTTGTAGAGGGGGCCTCAGAGGCCACTGCCGCTACATTTCATTTTTAAAGTCTTTGAGTTTTTGAAGAATACATATTTATTAAAAAACACAAATGTTTGCCCCGCTTTTTGGTGTGGAAAAAAAAGCTTCCAAAGGGGTCACCCAGAAGCATTAAAATATGGCAAGTAAATTATCCAACTGATAATGCAATATGAACCATAAAAGCAACAAGAAAAGCAATAAATAGCACCAATACATCAGCGAAGACCGAGTTAAGACATCATCTGTTAAAAGGTGTCTTCGTGTCATAGTAAAAAGTGGAAGATTGATTTGATATGAAGAAAAAACAGAGTTAACTTGTTGTGGTGCTTAAAATCTAATAGAGTAGGGACCAGGAACTGGGCACCATCACTGAAAAGGTTTTATTCCCTTGGCTCCAGCTGTCTAATCGCTAAAGGTGGGGGGCCCATATCTGGGACTAGACCTCTGACGAAGACCTTAAAGATGACTAAGGCTCATGTTGGGAATACTTTCAAGCAGGGCCAGCCCTAGACATTTTGTTGCCCAGGGTGAAGGACAAAATGGCACCACTCCCACCCCATTCCACACACAGAAGCCAATGCGGTAGTTGAATTTTGAAGTGGTGATGGGACAGCATCCTCCATCACACCTTGGGATAGCTTAGGGGGTGAGCACATGCAGCTCGGCCCTCCAATACCTCACCATCACTTGGTGGCCCATGCCATCATCTGCTGCCTGAGGCAGCCACTTCACTCTGCCTAATGGTAGGGCTGGCTCGGCTATCAACCAAGAATCAAGCTGTCAAGATTTTACACAAATTGTACTAGAACTCTTTCCAGTATAAGCATGGTTTACTTAAAAAAATAAAGAAATGTAATTATAAGTTAGAACATTATTAGCAATGCACTCATGTTAGATAAGACTCTCCCACATTAGAGGCATTCAAAGGCAGCTGGACAATCATCTGTTAGGGATGCTTTAAGGTAGATTCCTGCATTGAGCGGGGGGTTGGATTCGGTGGCCTTGTAGGCTTTCTATGATTCTATGAAGACAATGAACACTCATCATTAAATTCATCATTATATGTGGTGTATCAGCTAGTATACTAGTAGTATATCATCTACTAGTCCTGACAGATATATGCTACCCCTAGTATCAAGGAACATGGGCAGGAGGGTGCTATTGCACTCATTTCCTACTTGTGGGTTCCCTGGTCGACAGCTGGTTGGACACTGTGTGAACAGAATGCTGGACTAGATAGCCCCTTGGCCTGATCCAGCATGACTCTTCTTATGTTGTTACATTCTTATAGCCTGTTGCTATTTATTCTGCTTTCCCTGAAATGCACAATTATATAATGAAAATAGTGATCTTCGCAGAACAGAATTTACAGCCTATTTATTTTGTGTGTTGGTTTTTGAATTTTTCCAGCTAGCAACACAGAACGTCTTTATTAAAAATGGAAGACGGGAAAAGGTTATGGGGGAAATTAAGATAAAAACCAAAAGGCCATCTCAGTTTATTAGATATGATCAAAGAAGTAAGAAAAGGGGATTTCAGAACAGGATCTGTTTAGCAGGCATTCAGTTTGGGGAAACGGGGGAGAATTAGAATTGCAGATACAGATGGAAGAATGGTGACTTTTTTGTCTTGTGCATTCATTGTCTTGAATCAGCCTATTGTTTATAGCTGTGACTCTGCTGCACGTGTGGGAGTACAGTTTACTGCTGGTTGCATTCTAGCCTCTGTTCTTTCTGAAATTCCAATGGTTTTTTCCCCCTTCTTCTTTTTCTTCCAGACATCCATTTCCTATATTTCAGAATGCCATCCAGAACTTGGCAGATCTTTAAGAGCTGTATGAGACCTGGATTGTTCGCATTGCTGAACTTTCTGCAACAGCAACATATGACATATATTTATTGCAACAACAGCTATGTGTCTAAAGGCAGTATAACAGGGGCGCAGAACCTTACAACCGGGCCCCAAAGCTGGCCTTCTGGGGATCCTAGTTTGGCCCTCCATGGTTCCCCGGATGTCCATGTCCCCTTCCTCTAGCCTAGGCTGACCATATGAAAAGCAGGACAGGGCTCATGTAACTTTAACAGTTGTAGAGAAAAGGGAATTTCAGCCGGTGTCATTTGTATGCAATTAGTACCTGTTGAAATTCCCTCTTCATCACAACAGTTAAAGTTGCAGGCACTATACTAGAGTGACCATATACAAAAGAAGGCAGGGCCCCTGCACCTTTAACTGTTGTGATGAAGAGGAAAATTTCATCAGGAACTAACTGCATACAAATGACACTGGCTGAAATTCCCTTTTCTCTACAACTGTTAAAGCTACATGAGCCCTGTCCTCCTTTTCATATGGTCAGCCTACTCTAGCCCCACTCCCTTCCCTCACCAACTGATCATGTGGGGGGGTTTCCTGGCTGTTTTGCAGTTTATCCCTCATTCTAAAAGGATGAAATGCTTCTCCTAAGGCTGAGTTATGGTCAGTTAGAGCTTTAAGCGAAACAATGCTGGCATTTTTGGCCCTGCCCATTTTGCCTTTGGCCCCACCCACCACTGGAATGCCTCTCCCAAGTGGAATTTGGCTCTCGGGCTGAAAGAGGTTCCCCACCCCTGCAAGCACAACATGGTCTGCCTCCGTGACATGTTTCACAACACACGGATGGCTTTTTTGCATATAAGGTGGTATATACATCTTAATACTATCTATCTATCTATATCTATCTATCTATCTATCTATCTATCTATTTATCTATCTAATGTGTATCTTCAAACTATAGCCATCACTTCTCCTTTGAAAAGTGGGGCTGGTAGGGCATGATTCCCAGTGAAGAAATGACAGGTTGGATCCAGGTTCTGCCTTTTGAGAGAAGAAGGTCCCTGTGCCTGATTTTGGGGTATCCCCTCCCTCCCCACGCACTCGCATACCACAGCTCATCCCATTCAGCAGCATCTCTTGACTCTCTGTGTAGCATTTTCAGGTGACTGGATGGGCTGTGGGAAGAGGGGAGCTGGGTAGTCCACTTCCATCAGCACAGTGGATCCAGTGTAAAACAGGATCAAACCCAACAGGTGGTAGGATAATGCCTAAACCTCTTCTTTCCCACACGTTTCCTTCCAACTCTTCCCTCCTCCAAGCTCTCTGCTTTCAAAATTCTATTTCAGACATTTTTCATCATATATTATAGTCCCTCTTTTGTTGAACATTATTAGTTTATATTAACCCTTATAGAATGCTTTTTCTGCTATAAAGCCATCAAGACTTGTAGAACAATTTTAAACCATAAAACCCTGTAACCATAAAAAGAACATAAAGAACATTCAAAATATTGATACGTTCAAAACTACACGTTTTAAAAGGCTACACTGAAAAGAGGTCTCTTTGCACTCATTCTAAAGGCCAAGAGAGTGGGGGTGAATTGTAATTCTTGAGGGAGCACATTCCGTAATTTCGGGGAAATATAGGAGAAAAGCCCTTTCACACATGCCCAACAATCAGGCCCTCAAAAGATCTGAATACTTAGGCAGGTTGATAGCAAAATGGGTGGTCCCTTAGATAGCCAGGTCCGGAGCCACTTAAGACTTTAAAGGTAAAGTCCAACACCTTGAATTTCACCCAGAAGGTAATTGGCAACTCGTGCAAATCTTTCAGGATTGGTGTGATACGGTCCTAATACCATGCACTAGTTAGAACCTTAGCTGCCATATTTTACTCCAATTTAATCTTCCAGGCCCTCTTCAGTGATATCGCTACATAGAGTGCATTGCAATAGTCTAAATGTGATGTAACCAAGGCATGGATAACTGTTGCCAATGCAAACAACTCAGAAAGGGCTGCAGCTGGCACACCAAGCATAGTTGTGCAAATGCACTCCTTGACGTCACCACCGCCATCTGAACATCCAGGACATCGTAGGATCAAGGAGAACTCCCAAGCTATGGACCTGATCTTTCGGGGAAGCACAACCCCATCCAGAACAGGGTGAAGAACCCATCTGTTTAGACCAATTACACCTGTAATTTTGCATAAAAATGGCCTCTTTACAGCCGCCATTTGCACAAAATGGCTCTTTATGGAAAAGGCCAAGTTGCCAATTTTACTCAATACGGCGCTTGGCAAGAGAGCAGGAGGGTGCTCACTGATCACCTGGAGACCATCCGGTGGCTTGATGTGCATGGCAAGCAGGGCTGGGCAGTTGGGGGGGGGCGGTCCACCGAGTGATGTGCAATGTGAACGGGGGTGAGTTCACCACACCTAGTTACAACCTTGACTACAGGCTTCGTTTTCACACAAGAGGCATAAGTTGCTGTTGACATCTGAAAGTTGATCATGCTGGAAGGAAAGCACCGAAGAGGAATTTTGTAATGTAAATGAGCATTCCTGGCCCACTTTGGTTTGCATTTCCATTACAAAGTGATTGAAGCAAAAGCCGATTTAAGCCTCCTATATGAAAACACTCTAGCAATCAGTTTTACCACTCTTGGATCCCCAGGTGTTGTTGGACTACAACACCCATCATCCCTGACCATGAATTCCTGCTGGATGGGAATAATGGAAGTTGCGGTCCAACCACATGTGGGGATCTATGGTTGAGAATTGCTGTAAAAATGTACATGAAATATGGGGGAGGAGTGGAGAGGAAGAGGGATGGGAAACGAGTAGAGAAGGAGGACATCAGTTCTGGAAAGCCAAAGAGATCTCGTGTATCATTAGCCCATTTTTTAAAATGAAGAACAACAAAGCTCTAAGAAGGGGCTGTAGCTCAGTGGTAAAGGACCTGCTTTGCATACAGAAGGTCCCAGGTTTGATCTCCAGCTTCTCCAGGTAGGGCTAGGAAAGACTCCTGCTCAGCTGCTACCGTTCAATGTTGACAATACTGAACTAGATGGACCAACTTCCAAAATCCTGGAGTGCTGCTGCCAGTCAGTGAAGACCGGGGATAGGCAACCTGGTGCCCTCCAGAAGTTTTGAAGTAAGACTACTACAATCCCTGACTGGGACTCATGGGAATCCTTGTCCAAAACATCTAAATGGCACCCCTGGTGTAGACAGCACTGACCTAGATCTGACTTGCTCTAAGGACTTAAACGTGCCCAGGATGGCAACCAGAACATGATGACTGCTTTGAGGGAAGCAAGGCAAGATGTTCAGGGATGTGCCCAGCTCTGTAGCAAATATGCGTAAGAAGCAGATGGTGTTGTTTTCCATACAGTCATGCCTAGGAGACCCAAGGCAATAACTCAGCAGCACTTCATTGGCAGCAAACTCCAAAAAACCCCACATTATTTTGAATTTCTTCTTTTCTCATGATCTTTCTTTTGCCGTGTGCTGCCTGAATATATCTGCTTCGTACACGTTGCAGCTCGCCTTCTTTCCTTTTTTCTTTCACATGAACAACAGAAGTGGCAGCCTTCAGGCTTTCGCTCCCCAAGGAAGGGAGAGGAATGTCTGGGATGGCGCTGCATTGGCTAGATCCTGGAGGATAGCGGAGAATGAAAGGCTTCTTTCTCTTCTGAGAACTGACTTCTTTTCAGGGCTCCAGGGGGCAGAAAGAGGCCAAAATCCAGCCCCCACTCAACAGCAGGGAATGCCTCTGATGCTGCGGAACAAAAGGTGAGGTGTCAGCGATGTGCAGGCAAGGGCCGAAGCGACGGTTGCCTTTGCTCTGGTCTTTCTTCAGTAAGCCCAATTTGATTGATTCGGGTAGTTTATTATGATGCAGGTAGTTTATTATGCACAATTTTATACTACAAGTTTAACTGGGATTTGGCACATCAAGGGTGAAATGACTGAGTGGCTGAAGATTACGGTGCCAGAAGTCATGTTACTTTAGGGGCTCTAATTTTCTCTGACAATGCAAATTGCTGTGGAATTATGATAGCTAATTTATATGCACAGATGCAATTTAAGAATGATTATAATTTAACTAGAAAGACACTACATCTCACCATAACAGGATAGGCTGTGCCCAGGTGCTAACTCTTAATGGGCAACTTCAAAGCCCCTGCTCTCCTGGCTTACTGTTCTCTTAATTTTAAAGCAGACTTGGATTGTACAGCCTTCCAGATAGAGGATGCCTCCAAGTAAAGGACACTCATGGTGGATAAGACCACAAATGGCTACTAGTCATGATGGCTATGTCTTACCTCCAGTATCAGAGGCTGTATGCTGGGGTACATGAATGTGTGTGTATGCTATTGCACTCATGCCCTGTTTTGAAGGCTTCCCATAGGCCTCTCATAGGCCACTGTGGGAACAGAGTGCTGGGCTAGATAGGCCTTTGTTGTGATCCAGCACAACTCATCTTATGTTCTTATGTCTGACCTCTGATGGCCCTTCAAATAGAGGACCATTCTCTATAGTGATGGACACATGGTCCCCGTAGCACTACTAGCTATGCGTGATTTGTCTAAATGCAAATGCCTCAACTCCAAAGCAGCAGTTTTTCAAGCTGCTGACCTCACAGGCATCAAATATAGAGAAAGCTCTTTGAATATAGAATAACTACATGAAGATGGTAGTTCTCTCAAATTTCATTTCCATGTAAACCTGGCTTGGCCACAGTTTCAGCCTAGTCACTATCCTAGCAGCCTATGTGCCAAGGTTGGGGAAACATTTTCAGTCCAAGGGCCACATTTTAATCTGGGAAAGGAGCTGCATTCCATTTGCAGACAGGCCCAAAGGCAAAGTAGGTGTAGTCAAATGTAGGCTACGTGGGTCCAGAATGTGATTCTTACCAATTTTACGCCCACTCTCAAGTAAGAAGGACAAACTTCTGTAAGACATGCCTCAGAAGTAAGCAGGACTGATTCACTCACCAGCACTTTCAAATAACACCCCAAATACCAAACCTCTGCATGTCTACTCAGAAGTAAGCATGTCTACTCAGAGATAAGCAGAGCAAGACTCTTGTTTACTCAGTAGTAAGCAAAACAAACCTCTGCATGATAAGCACAAGAAATAAGCAGAACTGAATCACTAACCTGCTTCTTTCCCAGGCCCAGGCCCCTCTCTCTTGCATAAAAGTTCTTATCCTTAATCAGCCGCTCATTGGAGATAAGAGCGGTTGCCTTTCAAAGTGATGAGGAAGGGAGCCTTTTTCAGCACTCAGCAGGAAAAAGCATGGGGAAAACAAAACACCAGGAAAACGCACAGGTGTGGAAGACAATGGACGGTTGCTTCTCCCCCCCCCCCCAGTTGATTATCGTGTCGCCCGAACCAAGCCTGTGTGTTCCAAGTAGCCTCTTCTGCACCTCCTAAGCTAACCTACCCTCAAGTGTAGTGGAAGATGCTCTCCCATCATCGGGGATGAAGTAAGAATGAACAGCCAATGCAGTCAGCTTCTGTATGTGGAATTTGGGGGGGGAGTAGGGCCAGTATTGAGGGTAGGCATGGCTGGGCACCTGTTGAGGGCCACTGACAAGAGCTTCCTGGAGTTGCTCCTCCTCTTCACTATGGCAACCTGCTTGTTTATATGCCTCTGGCCTACAGTATGGCGGGTGGTGAAAAAGGGGAGCAGTAGACTCCACTGCCTGCTTGCTCCCTGGCTCTGCCTGTCAAGCAAGAAGGTGATAACCATGATGAGGAAGAGGAGGAGGAGCAAGAGCAGCCGGTGACAATGGCGGTGAGAACATGGGGTTCAATAAGAGAAGGGACCCACTGAAGGTGCCTTGCCCAAGGGGCTTCCGAAAGCTATAGTTGGCACTATTTCAGCAATTGCTTTGGATTATTATTTTTTTATGAAAAGTAATATAGTTAAAAATTAAAAATAAAACAACCCCAATCAAACAAGCATTCAGAGATATCCAGAAGAAGCTAACCATTCAAAAACTGTAGGCCTGGGAAGCAATCCTGCAACCATTTGCTTCTGTTGAGTCCTGCTGAAGTAATTTGGCTTGAATAACTGGGAGCAGGAGTGCAGCCAGGCCAGCACGATTGCAGCTAAAGGGGTTCAGGAAGAAGAGGACGGACCACACAAAATGGAAAACACTGTAAAGGTCAAATCAGGATAACTTGCTCTTTCAAACCACAAAGAACGTCAGGCAATCAAACCCAATGGCCGGTGTCAAGTGCAAGTATTCGCCATTGTTTCTTTGCCATTAAATTTTCACCTACGGCGAAAAGGCAGATGTCAAAGGAGTGAGGTGGGAGGCTGGAGTTCTTTGCTACCTTCTTGCTTTTAAGCTACTGAATAGCTGTGGTTTCTGGAATAGCTGTGGCTTCCAGAAACCATTTCAAGCATATTGGTCTCTGATATGAGACAGACCTTCCTGTGCGTAACAGTGAAACACTGCCTACCTTTACATTTAGCCTGTGTTAGTAAATTCATTTCAAACCCCTTGACCTTTTGAGAGTTACCTCTTAATTTTTCTATCTGTGTACATATAGCAATATTCTCAGGGCCAAAGCAGAAATTACTTTAAATTCCAAGGGGGGCATTGAAGATTCAGATTGGAGGCCTCGTGCCTGTTCTTGACTAAAAGAAGACGTAGCCACTGGACACACTTTTAAAGTAATGTCTGCTTTGACCCCCAGTGGCTGTTTCAACAGCTATGGGTAGGCTGACCAGATAAAATCCAGGTCAGGGCTCATGTAACTTTAACAGTTGTAGAGAAAAGGGAATTTCAGCCAGTGTCATTTGTATGCAATTAGTTCCTGGTGAAATTCCCTCTTCATCGCAACCGTTAAAGTTGCATGCACTATACTAGAGTGACCATATACAAAAGAAGGCAGGGCCCCTGCAACTTTAACTGTTGTGATGAAGAGGGAATTTCACCAGGAACTAATTGCATACAAATGACACTGGCTGAAATTCCCTTTTCTCTACAACTGTTAAAGTTACATGAGCCCTGACCTGGATTTTATCTGGTCACCCTAGCTATGGGCCCCATTCACTCTCATAGCCACAAAGAAATCTCCGGCCCCTTCTTATTGGACTAGTTTTTGGTGATACAGTTCAATGATCACCTCACCTATCATCTTTGGGCAGCACTGCAAAATGAGAACGCAGTAACTATTACATGTTCCTTTCAGCCAGTGTGAAGGGCGTGTGAGTGCAAAATTCAACACATGTCCCTTAAAACATTATTCAGAAACAACTATCTGGAAACGGTCAAGATCAGTCCCAACTTGCAAGCATTGCAAGGCTGCAATATTATACACACTTTAACTGGGTGCAATCCCCCCTGAACTCAGTGGGACATGTCTCAGCAGGCATGGATAGGATTGCACTACTGTGATGTACAGCAATTTTCACAGACATGCAGCCTTTGGATGAGTGTGCATTTCAAACTTAGATGTCTCCACACAGGATGACAAAAAATGGCTCTAAGGATGAGATTTGCACAGTGTGCTTGTTATGAGACATGTTATTGTATGGATGTGATATTATAACCTGATTTGAGGCATAGGGCATTGGATATGTACTATGTAGGGCATCATATAAATATTCTAGAATAAATCAATATTCTAAATAAATCAGTTTTCAGTAAAGAAACATGAGGGAGAGAAGGGGATATGAGTAGACAAAATTCGGATTCCTGGGTTAGGAGGAAAAAACAAACCAACAAATATAGTTGTATTGTGTCCAGTCTCTTTAGCTGGCAATCACAGTCACACTGAGGGAAAGTCCCATTGAACTCAACTGGGCTTACCTGCCTGTTGCTGAGGCAGTGCCAAGCATATAGGGTGAGCCTCCCTTGAGGAGGAGAAAAAGCTCACTCTCACTACTTCCTCTTTGGGTAGATGCACAATAGCCAGGATGGGTTCTCCAGAGTAAGGTTAGCCACAAAACAATTGCATCCACTTGATATTGTTTTTATCTTGTGCTCTTCATTAAGGGGATTCCACCCTTAATTAAAGGCAGCCTAAAAGGAATTTTAAATACCGAAATAAATAAATTAAATAAATAGCCAACTGAAGAATGTTGAGGGTGAAAGGAACGGTGTGTCCCCTGATCAATAAACCTCTTGGAAGAAGCTAGTGGCTACGCTGAGTTTTTAATTAGGCTGACCATATGAAAAGGAGGACAGGGCTCCTGTAACTTTAACAGTTGTAGAGAAAAGGGAATTTCAGCCAGTGTCATTTGTATGCAATTAGTTCCTGGTGAAATTCCCTCTTCATCACACCAGTTAAAGTTGCAGGGGCCCTGCCTTCTTTTGTATATGGTCACTCTAGTATAGTGCCTGCAACTTTAACTGTTGTGATGAAGAGGGAATTTCACCAGGAACTAAATGCATACAAATGACACTGACTGAAATTCCCTTTTCTCTACAACTGTTAAAGTTACATGAGCCCTGACCTCCTTTTCATATGGTCAGCCTATTTATATATATATATATATATATATATATATGTGTGTGTGTGTGTGTGTGTGTGTGTGTGTGTGTGTATACTTTCTTGGGATCTTTGTAGGGATGAAGACATACCTTAGAACATTGAAAAATAAATGAATAAGCATGGAACAATATGCTGCAGTAATTTTTCAGTCCTCAACAATTTGTCTTGGAGCACATTGTGCTCTGCGTCATTTCCCCTCACAAATCACCTGCCCGACTGAGGATTTCCACCCTCTGTTTTAGCTAGCAAATAAATATAGACTGGGCTTCTCAGGGATCGTTTATGAGTGGTTTGGAAGGAAGGGAGCAATACTTCCAATGTGCCAACAAGATATTCAGGCAATTGTGTTAAGTGCCAGTTAGGCACGAGCATTAAGTAGCAGTAACATTAGAAGCAGCTGTGCGAAAAGATAACGCTGCCAAAGTCCAGTGATGGAAGCACACGCTTTGGCATTCTTTGTAATTGGGGTGCTGGCTCAGGGAAGGGCCTGTAACTAATTTATACGCAAAAACAAAACCTTTCCAACAGTGAAATCCTACAATGCAGTGGAGCACTTTCGAGGGTTAAAATAAATACAGCGGCGTGGGGAAGCCAGTTATTTGTTTAATACTGTGTTAAAGCAAGTTTCACATCAATAGGGAATGGCCCTGATCCAGCTCTAGTCACGTGCAGACAGCCTCTATCCACATCAACAGATGGGTTCAGCAAAGCCCAGAGGAGAATTGCAGTACAGCTACAGATGTGCATCCAGATGTGCACCCCTGTCTCTATCAGCTACTCACAGATGTTTACTTCCATATGTGGATCTCCTTTGCTGGATTCCAAGAAATAAGTGTCATGGCAAATTAACGATTATGCTACCCTGTATACACTTATTTAGGAGTAAGTTCCATTAAACTTAGTGGGGCTTACTTCTAAGTAAATGTATAGAAGGTGGGATTTCAGGGCCAAAATCCTCCTGGCTGAAATCCACCCTGTTAGTTTAGGTGGTTTAAATCCTGTAGAAGTCCAGATGGCAGAGTAGTGAATTGGTAAGCATAGACCTCTGTTTATTTCCTTACCACACAATGGGGACCTATTGATGACAAATAATCATTTACATGGTAATTTAGAATGTGCAAAATGCTTTATCACACCTACTATTCCCCCCCTCCCAGGTTGCTTCTGCGGGTTCCCCCTCCATTTCTTATGTGAGTCTAACGTTTTGAATCACACGTGGTCGCTATTGCTGCGATACCTCAGCTTGGCCTGTTGAACTTTGCCTGTTTTGGACTTTGCCCGTTCAGGGATAAATCGAAACAGAAACTAAAAACTGCAACCTCAGGATGAGAGAGCAGCAGGAGGGGGATGATGTCATGTGAGTCCAGCGCTGAAGAAGTGGAGCAAAGTCGCGGCGGGTGTGCTTAAAACCGCCCGTGTGATAATGACCTCAGTGTGTTCAGCACCCTCACAAATCCTTGTCATTTATAAATGCCCCCACCACCATTTTACAGATAAGGAACCAGGCCTGGTAGAATGTGAATTGCTTCAAACCATCCATTGAATTCCTAGCTCAGCCCTCCATATGTTTTGAACTACAGCCCCCAGCAGCCCCAGACATCATGGCCAATTGTCAGGAGGTTGGGGCTGATGGGGATAGAAGTCCAAACCATCTAGGGTTGGATCCAGGATCTGCCTTCTGTGAGAGGAAGAATTCTGCATGTGGCGTTCCCCCCTCTCCCCACACATAACACAGTCCATCCCATTGGAAAAGGATCCAAACTGCAGAGAGATTACATTAAGGAATGATGAACTGATGACAGAAAACTGGAACTCTGAAAGGAAGATTCCAAAATATGTGGATGTGGGGGGGGGGGCATTGCTCATTGCACCACACACACAGGCCCATGGTAAAGAACAAAGTGTCGCATAAATCAGTCCTGGTCAGGAAAGCAAAATAAATTGCCGTTCTTCAAACCAAAAACTACTCTTTATGACTCTGATACTGTACAGTGACCAGTTTGCTGAACTTTGCACAGGCTAGTACTTTAGAAATACTAACTCTACTGCTCAGATGGGAGATGTAGGAGAGCATGCCATCGTCCTGTTTAATCCTCCATTGCTAGCCTGGCTGACCTTTGACTGAAAAGTGCTGACATGGTCCTATGAACTCTGGAAAATGATAACAACAGCATGTTATGTTACAGACAAGGTGCAAACAGACACAGGCCAAAGTAATGCATAATCAGAGCATCAGTTTAAACAAGTAAACATTATTAGGGCAGGGGAGGGGGAGTAAAAGAGATTGCATGAGCATTGTCCAGAATTGCAATCAGTTCTATTTAATGATCAAGAAATATTATTATTTATTACATTTATATACCGCCCCATAGCCGAGGCTCTCTGGGCGGTTTACAAAATACAGTTCAATTAGAACCGTCCAAGCAAGTATGTATACTGCAATACGTACAAACTACATCTCAAGGAAAATGAAGGATTGCAAATTTTATAGCAGATTTTACAACAGATACCTACGCCAGAACATCACTTCTTTAAGCATCGGGGGGGGGGGGGAATTTGAAGGTGGTGCTTAATTTTTCACCTTTGAACGGGAGATTGCTAAACATTTTGAGTCTTCACTCTCCCTGCAATTTAAGATTCATGAAAAATGCCATTCATTTTGTAATTTGGCTGCTGCCACCAAATTAACTTCTACTCTCCACCCCCCCCACCCCCCACCCCCCCCACACTCATTTGAAGGCCAGTAAACTACATCATAACTTGACATAATATCAAATTACGAAGGGGCTTCCAAATTACAAAAGATAATAACACCGGCACAGCTGGTTTTCTGCCAGTTATTTGACTGTTTTGAAGAAACTGTTCTGAAGAAACTTCACAATCAGCCAGTCTCCAATGTCCCTTTTATATGGGTAATTGTTGAATGTGCAATTGCTGTATAACTCCAAGCATTATTTAGTGTTATATCTTTCCTTGACCCCTTTCAATCTGGCTTCTGACCTTGCTTTGGACTGACTCTTTTGGGCCAAACTACACATTTTATGCAACCAAGTCTATTTAAACTCTGTTGGATGCTTCTTATATTGAAAAGCAACATTGGAAGAGGGATGGTTTCTGGCAGAGAAGCTACCAGAAGGAAGGGAGCGCTCAACCATCCCATCAGTGACTTGTTTGTGGCATATCCCTCACCCAAGTTGCTTTCCAAACCCCTATGGAAGTTGGAGGTCTAGATGCAAGTTTACCATTACAAAGCTACATCACAAACTTTGCTATGCGGAGGGGGGGGGATAACAAATGTATAATGCAGACATGGTGGGTTTGGGAAGGATTAAAATACCATCATCACCTCTTATCTGCTGAAGATCATCCCATTCCAAAAATGCTTCAAGAAGCAGCTGGTAGGGTTTAAATAATCATGGTTGAGTATAACTTATACGTTAGCCTTGTATTGCATTGGTAGATAATTATTTTTTATTATTATTATTATTATTATTATTATTATTATTATTATTATATTTCTTGCCTGCCTCTTCCTCCGGATCGAGGCAGGGAACAATATCAATGCAAAAACATATAAAATACATAAACTAATTAAAAACATATAAAAATAATACATCATTAAATTCAACGTCTTAAAATTCGACTGGGTATGCCTGCCAGAACAGATCAGTCAAAATAGCTCTTTTAAATTCTTGAAGACTGGTAAGTTGGCGGATCTCTCCCAGCAGGTCGTTCCACAGTCTGGGAGCAGCAGAAGAGAAGGTCCTCTGGGTAACAGTTGTCAGCCTAGTCTTGGCAGACTGTAGTAAATTCTTCCCAGAGGACCTGAGCGTGAGGGGTGGATTGTATGGGAGAAGGTGATCCCGCAGCTAACCTGGACCCAAACCATGTAGGGCTTTAAAGGTAATAACCAACACCTTGTACTTCGCCCGGAAACTAATTAGCAGCCAGTGGAGCGATTGTAACGCTGGTGTGATATGGTCACCCCTAGGTGTACCGGTGACCAACCTGGCTGCCATATTTTGAATTAGTTGAAGTTTTCGGATGAGGCACAGAGGTAGCCCTATGTACAGTGCATTGCAGAAGTTGAGCCTCAAAGTTACCAGCGCGTGCACTACTGTTTTTAGTAGAGATGTGTGTCGTATCGGTCCGATGACCGATAACGAACCGATACGAACCGACCGATAACAATTATTTCCTTAGGTGGCCCTATCTGATCGGATCCAATATCCATATGTCCGATGACTACTGGACATATTGGATTTTCAGACTGTCATTTCTGGTGTTTTCCCCATAGGCTTGCATTGGGGGAAAGACAGCTTTCCCCCAATGCAAGTCTATGGGGAAAAACATTGGGCTGGCACTCCCTCCCTCCCCCCACTTGCTGTCACCGCCATCGAGCGCTGCCGCCCGCTGGCTCCATAGTACTGTGAAACAGGCTTTCCAGCCTGTTCCTCAGTACAGGGACACGACGCATGATGATGTCATCACTCGGAGCGTGGCAGTACTGAGGAACAGGCAGGAAAGCCTGTTTCGCAGTACTATAGACCAAGCAGGCGGCAGCAGGGAAGGAGCGCAAATGGGGGGAAGGAGGGAGTGGTCCCAAGGGGTTCCCCCTTACCTGCGGCCTTCCCCGCTGCCGCCTGCTTGGTCTGTAGTACTGCGAAACAGGTGTTCTGGCCTGTTCCTTAGTACAGCTACATGCTGAGTGATGACATCAACACTCGGTGCATCGCTGTACTGAGGAACAGGCTGGAAAGCCTATTTAGCAGTACTACGGACCAAGCAGGCGGCAGTGTTGGATGGCAGCAGCAGCGGCAGGTAAGGATCATGAGTGGTGGGAGGGAGGGAGTTCCGGCTCAGCATTTTCCCCCATAAACTTGCATTGGGGGAAAACTTTCTTTCCCCCAATGCAAGCTTATGGGGAAAACACCAGAAATGGCGGTCCGTAATCAGATCAGAACTTCCAATATTTATCGGATATCGGATCCGATCAAATACGGGTACCCCCCGATATGATCGGAACCGATATTTTTAATATCGGAAATTCCAATCCGATTCCGATATTTCTGGCCGTGCACATCCCTAGTTTTTAGGTCTTCCAACTCTAAGAAGCGGCGCAGCTTGCGTATCAGCTGAAGCTGATAGTAGGTACTTCTGGCGGTCGCGTCTATCTGAGCTGTCATTTGGAGCGACTGATCCAGGAGTGCCCCCAAGCTGCGATCACAGCCTTTCAGGGGGAGTGTAACCCCATCCAGAACTGGTTGACACACCTCCAAACCCAGGTTGGTGGCCTCTGACAGTAAGTACCTCCGTCTTGTCTGGATTCAGCTTCAGTTTGTTTTTCCTCATCCACTGATCTTAGTCAGTGGCTGAGGAAAAGAGTGGGAAACCTGTGATGCTCCAGATGTTGTTAGACTATAATTCCCATCATTCCTGACCTGGGTCTGGCTGGGTCTGATGGGAGTTGGGGGTCAAACAACATTTGTAAGGCTACAGATTCCCACCCCTGGGCTAATATTGCCCTATACAGCCTACTTGATCTCAGCAGGTGATGGACCACCACATTCTGATGGATCTCTCTCAACATCTAACAAGGGTTGAAGGGTGCAAAGATTAAGATTTAAAGTTTAAGGGTTCAATTTTATGCATATTTAGACAGAAAAAGTCCTACAATTCCCAGCATTCTCCAGCCAGCATGGTGGGAATGTTGAGAATTGTAGGACTATTTTCTGTCTAAACATGCATAGGATTGTGCCCTAAATAATTTTTAACACACTAGTAAGCCTATGATAGGACTAAGCTTCACCACAATGATCATTTAGCATGTATAGGAAGCCACTGGGAAAGGAGAAAATTTGGAGTGTGAGAAATCATCTACATAGTGATGACCCCAGCTCTAGTTCTCTAGTTCCACAGATTCAGGAGCCGCTATCGCTGCCCTGATCCAATTGCTAGAAGTGGTGGACAAGTGGATGAGATAAAACAATGAACCCACTCCAGTCACGACTGAGATGGTGATGGATTGGTGATACTTACAATACAGGGGAAGAGGCCCATGATTGATTCTCTACCTTTTCAGGATTGGGTGTACAGTTTAAGAGTGCTCATGGCTCTGCTTCAGGAGTCCCATGTCCCATTGCTCCTGGAGTCCAATGTAGTGCCACTTTCCTGGAGTTCTTTAGTTTAATTACATCTTATGTTATTTTGAAGAGATTAGGGATTCATTCATCATCCATGTCTTTACAACCAGTAGGATTGTATACTCAGTAATGTCTACTTGGAAGTGTCCCTGAAGATTACTTGGAAGCATGCATGGGTGCAGTATGAGCCACTTGTTAGTCTGTTTACTGTGGGATAATGTTTTTTTATATTCAGTTATTGTAAAATAATCATAATTGCTTTATATTTACAAATAAGCAGTCTAGAATTTCTAAAACTAGGCAGCATATAAATAAGAACATGAACTCTCCACATGAGTGGAGTCTGATTAATACATAGCAGGAACCTCTTTCAGACTAAGGGTCCCTGCATGTACTGAGGGTCAAATTCAGTTTTGGAGAAGGTCTCGGGGTGTGGGGGTGTGGGGGTGTTCCATCTGCAGACAAAGGGAGTGGGACCCAAAATACAACCCCCTCCCCAACATATTTTAGTTTAAAGTTTTTACTGAAACTAAGTTTGAGGTGGGATATTTCAACCTTTTAGAATGGGGGGGGGACTGCACAAAAGCTGAGAAATCACCAAATGATTGGTTGGAGTAAAACGGGTGGGGCCAGGGAAAGGAGGCATGGCCTCCTGGGGAACCCTGGTGGGCCATATTGGGAGGAGGGCCATATTGGGCTCCAGGGCCTGAGGTTGTCCACTCCTGGCATAGATGGATTCTGAATGGACCCTCCACTCTTCACAATGTACAGGAATATGCACATCATCCATTACTCATCATGGGAGACCAGTGTGATTCCTGTTGCCCATTCAGCCCTCTCTCATCCTGCTTAGACATCCTACCCTGGAACTGAAGCGTGATGTAAATTCTCTGCCAGGCCCTGGGTCGGAGGAGGACAGGATGAGTAGCTAGGAAGAATGCTGCCCTCCATATTGAGGTGGCACTTCGTAGTGCCAGTGCTATGGAATGGGGAGGGAAACAGACTTCACTGAGACCTATGGGGATGCTGCCATGTGGTTGCATAATCACAAATAGGCAAAAATGAAGGAAAGCAAATTCTTCATAACATACGAATACAGACAAAGACCCAGTTCACATGAGCACCGCAGTCCACGGTGGCTTATTTAAGCCATGGTGGGCTTGGTGTGTCCCCAGTAGTTTCTGAATATTCAAGCTGTGTCTGCAGCTGTGGCTTGTTGTGTCACCCAAACCTGGATGTTGTGTGCGGGTTAAACAACCCTTGCATAACCCTGGATGAAGCAATGGGTTATGTGAGGGTTTAAATAAGCCACAGTGGCTTATTTGATTGTGCTAAGCTTCCCAGTGATAATTTCAAATGGAAGTCATGCCCCATTTAACTCCCCCCCCCCCCACCTCGCATTCTGATTGAGAATGCTTCTGCAGGGCTGGCCCTAAAATCAAGCAATGTGTTGCAAGTGCTTCAGGCAGCAGAATCCAAAGGGGGTGGCATTTCTTGCCTCCAATCTCTGAAAAAACAAGAACTCCAGAGCAGGGTAGAGGATTTAGCTATTTTTGCTTTAGATGAAAAATATGTTCTAGGATGTGCGAATTTCACCTTTCCTGAATACTGTAGAACGAAGAGCCTAATGCTTTTTTGCCCCTGTGCCTCTTAAAACAGCTGTTAAGTTAGGCTTTCAGCTGAGTTAACTGTCATCTTATATGAGCTTTGGGACACACGTTTCTTGCTCCAAAGCTGTAAAACGTTTATTTCGTTTATCATTTCTGGGAACCTGAAAGATAAAAGATACAATTTCTGCTCGCAACGTATGGAAATGTGCTTTTCTACAAAGAGCCTATAAATATGATGTGTTTGGAACACTGTTGTTATGCTGAGCCAAGCATATGAGAGTGAAAGAACATAAAAATTATGCCTGCCTGAAAAATACCTCCATGAAGCTTACAAACGTGCTGTCTAGCCAACAGAGGTTAGTCCAATAAAAGGCATTAACTTATCAACTAAGCCCTTATAAAGATGTCAACACTGGGCTCTAAGCAGCCCAAGCAGGGGCGAAGGATCTGATGTCTGGATTCTAATCTAAAATATCCCAAGGTTTATGGGATATTCTCCAAGGGAACATAGGATTGCTCAACCCAACATATTAAAATATAGCAGTATCAATGCTAAAACATTTATTAAAAACAAACATATTGACTGGGTTCAGACAATATGATAACCAACGGTGGTTTAAATAGTCGACAGTTGGTTATTTAACTCATTGTGGGTCATCGTGTTGTGAGGCGGGGTTTTTTTAACTAATGGTTGGTTATTTGGCTGAAATAACCAGCACTGTACAGAGTTAGCTATTTGAACCACTATTGGTATCGTGTCACATGGAGGGCACCGTTGGTTATTTTGTCAGCCACCAAGTCACAAGGCAAGAGCAATCAAAGTGGTGGCTGTTGCTCTAGTCCAGCTGAGAGGAGAGATTTTTGGCAGCAATAGCTGATGGGATAGGAGTGGGAGGATCAAAGGGGGAGAGAGGTTGGGGGATGAGTGAGTCAACTCAGTGTGGACTAATAGTCAATTAAACACTGATCCTAATCCACACCACGCTTGAGTATTATCATGTCATTTGGGGAGCACCCCCTAGATAAACAACCGTTGAGTTGATTATTACCCCACCATTGACTATCATGTTGTCCGAACGCAGCCATTAAAACCAAATACTCAAAGCACCATAATTAACACACAAACTAGGCTGCACAATCAATCAAGGAAAGCGTGAGTGAAGAGATGGTTCTTTAACTGGTGTCTAAAGCATATCACAGTTGGTGCCTCCTGAATACCAGGAGAGAGTATAAAGACAGGTGTGAGGTGTGGGTAGGGAGGTACTGTACGGACTTTGTTAAATCCATTCTGCCTGCATTTTGCAGATTGACAGGTGCATTTTGTTGTGTCATCTGCTCATTGGTGGAATCAATTTTTTCCCAGTTTCTCAAATTTGCACTTGCAAAAATGCAAATCCTCCCCCCTTATGCAAATCCCTCCCCAAATGCGCATGTTCATGCTTCAGCCTATGGAAGAAATGCGTATTTCCAGCTGTTTTTTAAAAAATATATATGTTATGTATTTTTCTATGTCTATATTTACATAAAATTATGGAAAGTAAAAAAAAAAAAACAGGCTGGCAAATCCACAGAATCCATGGGACTCGGGGAAATCTGGTCCAGATTCATAGAAATTCGATCTTATTTGATTCCACTGCGCATTTTCCCAACTTCCCTAGGTGTGGGCTGATTTCCAACCCAGGTTTAAACAAACTGGTCAGATGCGACATGTCAATTGAGTGTGCTTACCAGTAGAATCAGGGACTGATGTTGCCAGGGGCTCCAAGAGCTTTCAAGCCATGGTATCTGCCTCTAGGGAGCAGGACGTACAGAGGTAGCAAACTGTTTGCCAGACAGGGAATGAGGGAAACATTTGGACTAAAGATGGATGAAGGAAGACAGAGCACATAGAATGGCAAAGCAAAGTCTATGGTGCTTGAGGAACTCTGTCTTTACAAATGTCTTCTCGGTGATTGGAACTTAGCAATCCAATAGATTTCCCAGTTCTCTAAATGTTGTAACCCAGCTCTCTGCAGTCTAAGCCGATCAAAATATGCACTTATTTGGGGAGAAAACACACATTGAAATACATCTTTTGCAAAAAGCTATTCTTTTAAATTGCATTTAATCTGTATTTTGAGATCGGTATTTAAATGTTTAAAAAAATGATGAAAAATTGAATGTGTCTGCGGCAAAAACATGCAAAACTGACACAACACTAGCCAAAATAGTCAGGCAAGGTCAAGGAGAGTCGATGGCTAGTCTGGAGAATGGAGACATATGTGTTTTCCCCCTCTCTATGCAGTCACCTTGACTCACCGCAAGGAGCATTGGGACAAGGGGTACACCACGAATGCAATATGTGTATTTGTATGTAAACTAAGTGTAGGCTCTGTGTCTGACACTTCTTGATTGCAACTAGGGCTGAAATCAGGGTCCAACATTGTTGGGAACTTGCCAAGGCCTTGAATTCAAGACCAATTCAAGAGGACTGCTTTTCCGCAGCTTAAAATCATGTGGAAAGCCTACATGGAAAGGGGAGGCTTTCCCTTATAGAATGTCACCCTCCACATTTAGAGGGCAATGGAAATGACAACAGGGTATGTGGCTAGCATGCTCCCCCTATTAACGATACACAGATAGATAATGCTGGAATACAGGCACCAGAGCAGCATCTTCCTCTTGCCTCACACTCCCCATTGGCAATTGTGCAGGTTGGGGCCAGATGAAGAGGGCACCTCAAAGTGCAGTGCTGACAGTGGTGAAAAGAAGGTAGGCCGGCATAAAGAAGGGGTGCATGGAGGCCATCTTGCCCAAGGACCTGCCAAAACCCAATTGCAACTTTATGATGGTAGGCTTTGTTCTAACGCTCAGCAGAGCTCTCGGCAACCCAGGATGAGAAAAGTTGAGAAGTTGAGAAGGCAGCAAAGGAAACTACAAGTGCAGGACCAAGATGGCAAGGCCTTACTGGCAATCACACTAAGGTTTTATCTCATCATTTATTGTTATCGTCATTTCGGACCAACAAATTTATCGTCTTCATTCATATCGTAGATGAACCATATCGTCTTCACGATAATTATCGTGAAAAAACTATATTTTTTGCAGCCCTATTTTTAAAGAAAAAATGCCTATAGCTTCTGTATTTTAAACGTTAGAGGCTTGAAACTTGATCTCAGCGCTTATGCGGTATGCCTAAGTATATGTATGAAATTTGAGATTGATCCTTCCAACCCTCAATTTTATATGAATTTTTAAAAGATCGTTTCCGTTCTGGCAGATCTGACTGAATGCACATGGCGAGCTCTCATTCTGATCTGTCAGAACTGAAACGATCTTTAACAAATTCATATAAAATCTAGGGTTGGAGAGATCGATCTCAAATTTGTCACATATGTGTAGCACATGTTGCTACACATGTGCCAAATTTGAGATCGATCCCTCCAACCCTAGATTTTATATGAATTTATTAAAGATCGTTCCAGTTCTGACAGATCAGAATGAGAGCTCGCCATGTGCATTCAGTCAGATCTGTCAGAACAGAAACGATCTTTTAAAAATTCATATAAAATCGAGGGTTGGGAAGATCAATCTCAAATTTCATGCACATACTTAGGCATACCCCATAAGCACTGTGACCAAGTTTCAAGCCTCTAACTTTTAAAATACAGAAGTTACATGTATATTTATATGGCAGTCTGATAAAACGATAAAATCGCCCAAAAATTATCGTCTCCGATGAGTATCGTAGATTTTTCTATTGTATCGTCATCATTAAACACATGCACGATAACAACCTT